>JBBDGP010000634.1:0-600000 GCA_037952835.1 Lithobates septentrionalis
TATAATTCTAATTTAAACATAGTAACATAATTTCTCTAAAATTATGTTACACTTTTAAATTTAAATATATATATATATATATATATATATATATATATATATATATACACACACATGTTACATTGAGATGGCTCCACATGCTACAATCTGATTGTACAATTTCAACACAAAGTACTAAACATGAGGATGCACCCAAATAAATTCATTCAGGCTGTATCCAATCAGGTAGTCGACTGCACAGTTGCTGGTTAATTTAAATCAGATTAAGAAATAAGGTTGCAACATACTGTATGTGGCCAGTTTTAGATTTACCAACAATTAGTTTGAAGAAAGCAAATTGTTGGCTGGGCAGGTTTATACACTACATAGCTGGTAAAGCCTATGGTGGTCCTGATAAGATTTTACAAAGAACAGTGATGCTAAATTGTAATGGCTGGACAACTGGGGAGCGCAGGCTAACCTGCCCTCTGTAGTCTAATCCAACAGAAGAGCTACTGTAGCTCAAATTGATAAAAAAAAGTTAATAATGGTTGTGATAGAAAGGTGTCAAAACACACAGGGGGTTATTTACTAAAACTGGGAAGGGCCAAATCTGGTGCAGCTCTGCATATAAATCAATCAGCTTCCAGGTTTTATTGTCAAAGCTTAATTGAACAAGCTGAAGTTATAAGCTGATTGGCTACTATGCCCACCTGCACCATATTCTGAGTGCTCTGGTTTTAGTAAATCTATCCCTGTACAGTGCGTCACAGTTTGTTGTGTATATGGGGATGTGTAGCCAAAAACTCAATAGCGCCTACAATGGGCACATGAGCATCAGATTTGGACTACGGAGTAATGGAAGATGGTGGCCTGGTCTAATGAATTTAGGAATGGTTTGAGGGACACAACGAGCTCAAGGTGTTGACTTCACCTCCAAATTCTCCAGATCTCAATCCAATAGAGCATCTGTGGGAAAAACAAGTCTGATCCATGGAGGGACCTTACAACTTACAGGACTCAGATTGCTAATGGCTTGGTGCTAGATACCACAGCGTACTTTCAGAGGTCTAGTGGAGTCTATGCCTCGGCCAGTTATGGTGGAGTGTCACATATGTCAAATATAATGTGTATTTAGAGATTACAGAACAGTAATGTCTTGTCTATAAAATATAACTTTTAATTTCATTAGAATTCTGATGTCACATTTTTACAGCGATAAGAATATGACACTATTGACTCTATATTTGGGATAGGTAAGCATTGAAAAGATCTTTTAATTTTTCATTGACACCTTAATTCTGGGATTGCAGAAATGTACTGCTTCTCAAACAATGTTTATTACTGATGCTTGATATTGCCATTAAAATCTTTTGCACAACTGGACCTCATTAGCTGGACCTACTTCTAGTATTACCAGTACACTACTACTGCCTATGACTCGATCCCTGTGCCAGGACTCAGCACTGATACAGAGTTTTTACAGCTCCATCCTACTTGCCTTTGGCACTTTGAAATATGTTTTGCTGATGTACATTTGTCAAATCCCTCCATGTAGTTCCACATTTCACTGCAGGCTCTGTGTCTGCTAAGTTGGAGATATTTTGAATTGCGGTGATCTGTCTCATCCTGACTATAACCTTAGCTTTTTTGGAGGGTCCATTGGACAACTTTCACCCTTTTCTCTTCTCCCTCTCTGAGCAGGATCAGCCCCTGATTCAGTGTTTAATCAATCATCCTAGCACTAAGCGCACCCCGCTGAGAATTTAATATCTTTTGGCATGAGCCACTGGTTCTGGCAGCATGTGATCAGGACTCATGCCGGCAAACATATGGACAAGCTGGGGTGAGTGACAGGCTCCCTTTTGGCTTTTCCGCCCCACGCTCGATGGGCTCCGTTATCAAACCGGACGCAACAAGATGGGGGGCTCTGGATTCACCCCATCAGGCCTAGAGAGGGGGAAGAAGCAGGGAAGCAAGCGGAATTAAAAAAGCAAACAAATAGATGGCTTTCCTAATGATCATAAAGAAGATAGATACTGGGTAGGGCAGGAGAGGAAAGAGATTTAAAGGGGGTTTCTGTCTTCACAAAGTTTTAATTTAAATAACTGTACATGATCTCCTGTCATTTCATCTGAATAATTAAGTTTTTCTGTTTTTCTTCTTTTAGTGGTTTTGTTGTGTACTGTTAAGAGGTGTGGTGCTGCATGTTCTATATGTGTGTGTGTATACACATTGTGGGAAGTTTAGTACTTGTGCACGCAGAATCTGGTGCAGCTGTGTATGGTAGCCAATCAGCTTCAAACTTCAGCTTGTTCAATTAAGCTTTGACAATAAAACATGAAAGCTAATTGCTTTCAGCGCAGAGCTGCACCAGATCTTGCATGCTCCGGTTTTAGTAAATCCCCATTCCCCACCCATTAAATGGACAGCTTACAAACTCCCAAGGTGCCACATCCTTAGTTATTTGAAACAAAACATATACAGTGCATAGGGGGATTTTTAAGGCACCAAAAATACAAATACATTTTTTAAAAAGAGTCAATTTTATTACAAAGCTTCTTAAAAACATTCATGAAAATATTGCAGTTGATCCTGCTAGATCATTTAGACCAGTGGTCTCCAAACTGCGGCCCCTTATCTGGAGCTTAGGGCACTATTCCATCTACTGACACCAGTAATAGTACATAATTCCTGTCACTGACACCAACAATGGGGTGCTATTCCTCACGCTGACACCACCAATAGGGCCCCATTGTTGGTATCAAAGTAAGGAATTTTTCCGCAATGTTGGTGTCATTGGGAACAGACGATAGGGCGCTATTCCTTGCAATGACACCAAAGATGGCGCATTGTTTACTTCCACTAATGCCTGGACATTTTCTACTGTTCCTAAAGTAAACTGGCCCTTTGTAATTTAGACTAACCACCTAACTCACCATCAAATTTTAACAGGTGATCACATGTGGATCCCAATGTGTTTGAATTAACAAAGTATCCTTCAGGAGTATAATGGTGGTCCTTCTGTAATGTCAATAGATATATATATATATCAATAGATATATAAATTCTGATATTTAATTCAATAAGAGTGAATATTGCATAGCCACTTTGGTATATGCACACAAACAACTACATCACATATGTTAGTTATTTTTATCAATTAACAAAATGGAAAGTAAATGAACAGAAAATAAATCCAAATCAAATCTTTATTTGGTGTAACCGCCCTGGCATTAATTCTTCTAGGTACACTTGCACACAGTTTTTGAAGGAACTCGACAGGTAGGTTGTTCCAAACATCTTGGAGAATGAACCACAGATCTTCTGTGGATATAGTCTGTGTTAGATCCTTCTGTCTCTTCATGTAATCCCAGACAGTCTCGATGATGTTGAGATCTGAGCTCTGCAGGTGCCAAACCATCACTTTTAGGACTCCAAGTTCTTTGCGCTGAAGATCTTAATGACATTGGCTGTATGTTTGGGGTCATTGTCTTGCTGCAGAATACATTTTTGGCCAATTACACACCTCCCTGATGGTATGGCATGATGGATAAGTATCTGCCTGTATTTCTCACATTGAGGACACCATTGATTCTGACCAAATCTCCAACTCTATTTGCAGAAATGCAGCCCCAAACTTGCAAGGAACCTCCACCATTCTTCACTGTTGCCTGCAGACACTCATTATTGTAGCGCTCTCCAGCCCTTTGGCAAACAAACTGCCTCCTGCTACAGCCAAATATTTTAAAATTTGACTTATTAGTCCAGAGCACCTGCTGACATTTTTCTGCACTCTTTTTCTGGTTATGTCCATAGTTGAGTGACTTAGCCTTGTTCCCAAGTCGGAGGTATGTCTTTTTCGCTGTCAATTCTTCCATGATGACCACTTCTGACCAGACTTCTCTGGACAGTAGATGGGTGTACCTGAGTCCCACTGGATTCTGCCAGTTCTGTGCCAATGGCACTGCTGGACATCTTTCAACATGGAAAGGAAGTAAGCATGATGTCTTTCATTTGCTGCATTAAGTTTCCTTGGCCGACTACTGTGTCTACGGTCCTCAATGTTGCTCATTTCTTTGTGCGTCTTCAAAAGGACTTGAACAGCATATCTTGTGAACAGCATATCTTGAAACCCCAGTCTGCTTTCAAATCTTTGCTTTGGAAGAGACCTTGCTGTAATATAACTACCTTGTGTCTTGCTTTGCTCAGTCTTGCCATGGTGTATGGCCTGTGACATGAAACTGTCTTCCAAAACCTCACTTTAGTAGCAGAGTTTTGCTGTTCCTCACCCAGTTTTATGCCTCCAACACAGCCGTTTTTTTTTCAGTTAATGACTGTGTTTCAACCTGCATATGAAATTGATGATCATTAGCACCTGCTTGGTATAATTGGTTAATCATACATTTAAATGTAATCCTACAATTCCCTGACTATGTGCAAGTGTACAAAGGGGGCAAGTGTAAGAATTGATGCTGGTTTAAAACCAAAGGGTAGTCACACCAAATATTTATATGATATAGATTTTTCTTCTGTTTGCTCACTATGCATTTTGTAAATTGATAAAAATAAACAATATATATTTTTAAAGCATTCTTACTAATAGCATTTTGTCACATCTGCCTTAAACGTTTGCACAGTACTATATATACAGTATTTTTCAGTTTTGAATTTTTTGGGGGACGTCTTACGCTCCTTGTGTTGTACCCTGCTTGGACCTGGATTGAGAGCTTCTGTTTGTTCTCTTTTGGATCATTGAATATATCACTTAAAATGTTATATCTGTTCAGTAAGTGCAAAAAATACCTACCCTATCCTCTGTTCTGTGCACACTTCTTGCGTTATCTTAAGGAGAGAAATTAGTCCTCCTAGTTCTTATTTTGGAACTACAGAATAATTAGTCTAGATGTTGTAGAAGATAGGATAGGGACAGAGTAGTTAAAGAAAAGTAGGCAGGGTTGATACCACTCAATCCAAACAAATGCTTTGTGTTTTCAGCCTACAAGAGGGCTTAGGAGCTAAATGCATTCCTGATAGATAACAGATACTTTTTTCCTGATATACACTTAATCTTAATTTTTTTTAAAAAAAATACTAACTGGCAGGCCCTGCAATTGAAGAGATAATGTACTCACTCACTCTGAGCCTTATTTTAAAGAGTACCTCCACTTTTTTGAGAAAAAAAAAACATTCCCCTCTGGGGCATTTATGTACATTGCAGGGATTTTAACAAACTTAAGGTAAGGGGGGACTCTACTAGGGACACCTGATGTAAGGAGGGACTCTTCTGGGGGCACCTGATGTAAGGCAAGACTCTGCTGTGGGCACCTGATGTAAGGAGGGATTCTAATGGGGACATCTGTTGTAAGGAGGGACTCTACTAGGAGCACTTATATAAGGAGGGACTCTGCTGGGAATGCCTGGTGTAAGGAGGGACTCTACTGGAAATGCCTGGTGTAAGGAGGGACTCTGCTGGGGACACCTGATGTAAGGAGGGACTCTACTGGAAATTCCTGGTGTAAGGAGGGACTCTGCTGGGAATGCCTGATGTAAGGAGGGACTCTGCTGGGAATGCCTGGTGTAAGGAGGGACTCTGCTGGGAATGCCTGGTGTAAGGAGGGACTCTGCTGGGGACACCTGATGGCATCTGGTGGCAGGCGATGTGGCAAGTGGTACACTCAGGGCTCCCACAATTGAACAATTTAATTTTACAATGTAATAATATAAATAATGCGCTTCAATCATTCTGACACCATACCAACCATGGTGCCGTGATGATTGAACCGCTAACACCAGGTGTTTGGAGTATCTTTATCTGCTGATTGTTAAACTTTCTGGAATACACATATTGCTTTTGTGGTTTAGGATCTGGGCCTGCTGTCCCTCCATCCCCCTTTCTTTCCTTCTCTCTCCTTCCCTCCCTATCTCTTTCTTTCTCTCTCTCTCTCTCCCCCTCCATCCCTCATTCATCTCAGACTAAAACCACACCCCTTTAAACCACGCCCCATTTAAGACATGCCCAATATTTAGTTTAAGCCACACCCATTTTTCGTTGCAGCGCACTTCGCGGCCCGCATTTTTCTTCCGCCTGATTATAATAAGACTCAATCTACGTACAAAAAAGTATCCCTATAAATTTTTTCACAATGTTGGCAACTATGTAGTTGTATATGCTATATTAATATTGTTTTATTTGCAATATTTTTGGAGTTACCCTTTAACTTTTCATAGCTAAAAAGCAATGGCAGAGTAGAGGCCTTACTGCCCACAGTTTATGCCAATATAGACTGCTCCTTTTTTAGCAGCCCATGAGCCATCCATCATGTGCACCACCTTAGAAACAGGCCCCAATGATGGCCGCTACTACTGCCAATCTGGTGCAACCTATTTTAGAGTCACCACCAGGGGAACCCCTTGTTGGGAATGCATACACCCACTCAGGATGCTTCTTTTGATTAGTTAAAGTGGTTGTAAAGGCCAAAGGTGTTTTATGCATGAAAGGAAAAACTTTCAGTGTGCAGCTCCCCCCCTAATGCTTACCTAAGCCTGATCTTGATGTGCACGAGACCCGAGGCTGTCCCGGGTCTCTCCCTAGTGATTGGCTGAGATGCAGCCATTGGCTCCCGCTGCTGTCACTCACAGCCACCGAGGCGGGAGCAGGGGGCGGGGCTGAGCCGCTCTCTCTGTGTCTTATGGACACAGAGAGCCAGCTCGGGAGCAGGCACACACGAGTGCCCCCCACAGGGCACGTGGCAAGGGGGAAGAACCCAGAGCACCAGTGGGGACCTGAGAAGAGGAGGATCAGGGGTTCTCTGTGGAAAAAACACTGCACAGAGCAGATAGCTATAACATGTTTCTTATTCTTTTAAGTGAAACTGTTTCCTTTACAATCACTTTAGGGTCGTTCTATTTCCTACTGTTTTATACCAGTTAAAATGTGGTTAAATTTAGTTAATTGCCATAATATATGTTGTTGTACATTCCATTTGGTCAGGCCTGTTCAAACGTTTTCAGTTGCATGTTACTGATTCATACATTGTCTAACTTGTCTTGCCATTATACATTTATTTAGTGGATGTAAACATGATTCATGTTTTCTTATCTCTCTTCAAATCCCTAAAGCCTCGTACACGGTACGTATGTTGGCAGGGGATTGTCTGTTGACAGACTGTTGTCCTAAAATCTTACCGTTAGTATGTTCCTTTTGACAATTGTTGTCCAATTTTCCGCCAACAAATGTTGGATGACAGGCTAGTAAATTTTCAGCGACAACGGTTTGACGTCACACAAAAGTCGAAAGTACAAACATGCATGCTCGGAATCAATGCTCACCAAACACGAAATTAGCAGAAGGGGCCAAAAGGGTGGCGCTCAAGAGCTGAAATTCCTCGTAGTACGTCACTACATTTGTGTTTGTCGCATGACAATGTGTACCGTTAGTATGCAAGACAAGATCCTGGCACACGCCCTTTTGACAAAAATCAGACGCTCATTTGGCCAACAATTATACCGCGTGTACGAGGCTTAAGTCCTGTGGCTTTCTCCTGCTCCGTTCTTCTGTTATCAGCAAGTTAACTTCTGACAAGTTCTTTGTCAACTGTGATAAAACTAGGCTGAATTTTGTGTCAGGGTGGATGCTCTAAATAGAATTGCAGAGAGCTGGTCTATTCACAGCACAGCTCTCCAATCAGCTGTCTCACAGTGTATGGCAAGAATCCACACCCACAGGTGAATCAGGAAGAGAAAATTCTAACTGGATGTGCACTTTCTAAACAGTATATAAAGCTGAAGACAGCAGGTATGCATGTAATGCCCTGTACACACGCTCAGACTTTCCGACAGAATATGTGCGATCAGGGCTTGTTGTCAGAAATTCCGACTGTATGTGGGCTCCATCGGACTTTTTCCATCGGAATTTGCCACACACAAAGTTTGAGAGCAGGCTATAAAATTTTCCGACAAAAAATTCCGACCGTGTGTGGACAATTCCGACGCACAAAGTGCCACGCATGCTCAGAATAAATTAAGAGACGAAAGCTATTGGCTACTGCCCCGTTTATAGTCCCGACATACGTGTTTTACGTCACCGCGTTCAGAACGATCGGATTTTCCAACAACTTTGTGCGACCGTGTGTATGCAAGACAAGTTTGAGCCAACATCCGCCGGAAAAAATCCATGGATTTTGTTGTCGGAATGTCCAATCAATGTCCGATCGTGTGTACGGGGCATAAGACGTATGTAGGAGGATTTGTTTCATCCCTGTGTATCATGTGAGGCTGTTCACTTCACTGGGTATATGTGAGGGTTTACATCCACTTTAATCTACCATCAAGTTGCTTGTGGACTATTCTCTGTGCACTATCAGGCTCGGTTCACACTGGTGTGAGACCTCAAGTCACGTGACATGTGAAATCCCATGTTAGTCAATGAGAGCTGTCTTAATTATCACTACTGAAGTCGCTCCGACTTTAGAAAAGGTTCTACAACCTCAAGACGACTTCTATCCGACTTGTGCACATATACTTTAATAGAAGTTGCCTTCAAGTCGGATCCTTATCTTAATTGATGTGATTTGGATCTGACATTACAGGAAGATTGCCCAGGCATTCCCTGAAGTTTCTCTAAAGTCACTTCAAAGTTGCTTCAAGTCACACTGAAGTCACCTGGCAAAGTCGCACTTTCAGGTCGAGGCAGTGTGAACTGAGCCTTATAGAGTGGTAGCATACCAAAGCTTAAGTTACACAGGTGTGAGCAGCCTTCAAACTTATAACCAGGTGTGTGAGTGGGGACCGAGCTGTTTAAAGAGTAGTGGCAGAACAGAATAGCTATCATATCAAGTGGCTCCTGCTGGGGTAAATGCTACACATAATAAGTAATTGTGTCTGATTCTAGGCTGAGAAATACATTCACCCCAAAGAGCAGCACTCAGATCTACAGTTCAGAAGTGTGCAACTTTTACAACCAAGTCAGTCATGGTAACTCCCATATTTTCACAGGTTCTCTTTAAAGTTTACTGATTAGATTTCCTTAAAAATTAAAGGAAGTATGTTAGAAAAGCTGTATATTGCTGTAGTTGAACTGACATCACAAGAAAAATGCATAGTGACATGTCTGCTTGAAACGGGCACCACTTCTGGTAGTAGAGCAATGGCAGCACCCAGATGGGAAAGTTGGCCAACCTCAACCTCAACCCCACTCCTCATCCGTGGTGGTCCAGCCGAAGAACCCGAATCCTTGTGACTCTCCAATGCGATGTGGGACTTCCACCCTGTGGGGGAGCCATGTGGGAGGTTGTTATGTAATAAATGGACTCAATCGGACCGGGATGAAAATGAGAAAAAAATGGAGGGACTCCACATGGTGTAGGTCAAAAACAACCCAGAAAGGTATTTATTTTAAAAGTTACAGTACATCAATAGTAATTGAGTACAAGTATTGGTGATCACAAGTATATATAAAAAGGTATAAAAAGCATGTGGGGAGCAAGTGTAGCAGGACCGACGCGTTTCATCCTAAAGGACTTCAACTGGGGCGTTGCATTGCTCCCCCACATTGCTTGTACTAACTCTGTCCACCTGGGAGTTTTGGGTGAACTCGCACCACCTTTGTGTGTCCCATCTAATCCTGTTACATTCTCCATGCATAAAACAAACAAAAAATGATGCAGCAGGGATGGTGGGAACTCCTAATAATGGCCACAGTAGGTATTCAGTACCATGAACTCAGCACATAGAACTTGCCAATAGAGTCCCTGAGACAAAGAATAAACTGTCAGGTGTTTTAACACTTTAGTATCCACCAAACAGTGAAATATCAATGTTGTGTGAACTGACCCATCAAATTCAAGTCCTGATGTGTACGCCAACCTTGGCTGCTATAATTAAGTGAAGATCAGAGATCAATGTCTGCAGTCTCTACCATAATAGATGGTTCATTCAGCAATCAAGCTGGGTTCACACCTCTGACAGATGCGGCTCGCAGCAGGGATCCGGTGAGCCCCCTTTCTCCGTTTCAGGGACGAATCAGGGATGAATTTTGCCTGAATTCGGCCCTGAAATGGAGCCAAAGACGCACAGTACTCCTGTGCAAGCCGCTCCGCAGCCACAATGGAGATATGTGAACCGTCTCCATAGAGAGCCGGTCACAATCATCGTCATGTGAATTGGATGCGGGTTGCATCCAATTCGCATAGGTGTGAACTCAGCATCAGGGTTCAATCAGAGATCAAGCCTATATTAAAAAGGAAAGTTGAGACTTCATAAAGTGCTCAGAATGTGCAGTCACACTAAACTGTTAAAGATCATGGAAGATATTGATAGCACTAAGTCCTGTGTATGTTTTCATTGTACATTGTTGCTCAAATGTCTGCCATTATACAAATGAGCAGAAAACAACAATTTGGTAGACATAGACCACATGTATTCTGTGCTATATATAAATATTGAGAACCAAGGGGCAATGTGATAGGGCTGTGCCAGCGATGATCACCAGATGAAAATAGACATCAATTAACTGTTTTTTTTTTTTGTAAAACTGGCATTGCATTAAGAGGTTTAATGAGACTATATTCCGTTTCCAAGAACCACTTGGTTGTAATTTGTGGGATTTATCACAAGTAGGCCACTGGAGGGCAGCAAAACCCCATATTTTTGCCATCAATCTTTCCATTGAAAGGTGCTGATTTCCTAGAAAGGGGCATATCATACTGTAAAACTTGTGTGGCCTTAACCTTCCCCTCTCTAGGTCCACTAAGTGGTCTTTAAGATGTATCCAATTTGGATGTGTAAAGTGACAGCAATATAATATTAGAAATTTGAAAATGGGAAAAAAATCACTAAAGTAGAACTCTGACCCAAACTACTTTTTCTTGTTGTTCCCATGGGGGAGTAGGAGAACTACCCTAACTTCCTGTCCTAGTGACAGCTGTCAACTTTTGGTGTCATTTGGACAAGAATAAGAGGGGATCTCCACCACCAATTCACAAAAAGCAATGGAAACCTGTCAGCTGTTCTAACCTTTCCTTAGTATATCTTATGCAAGATAAAACTATTTTTGCTGGAGTTCCACGTAAGAGTATAGAAATGGGATATGGTTTGGTCTTGCAACTTTTTACATTTGTGGGGTAGGAGGGACTTCACCGCACCTTTCACCTGCTACCGGTAGCTGATTTAGGTTTTTATCTTTTTCTACAAAAAAATGTTACAAACTATTATTGCAAAAAATTAACATCTGTGTTTGTGTGCTTCACCATTCAGTCTTATCCTTTGGAAAATATTCATTTATGCAGAAAAAAATGCAGAACAGATGCCGCCAATGGTAAATTTTCCCTCTCTTCCATTTTCAATTATAATACTAACTATTTACATTGTCGCTTTTTGTTCTGATGACAATGGTGACCAGGACAACCAGAGAGCGTTATCTTCCCAGCGGGAACACAGACAGCAATAAAAATCCAACAGAGGTTCTAACCCTTCCCAAACCAAAATAGTTTTGGTTTCACAAACACTCACTGGCCACTTTATTAGGTACACTTTGCTAGTGCCGGATTGAACCCTCTTTTGCCTTCAGAACTAGAAGGAAAAAAGGGAGCCACCATATATTCAAACGTCAACGGCACTCAGTCCCAAAAAATGTCTGCACAAAAACCATTTGCCCATGGGTGGTGCTCATTAACAGGTACAACAGGGTTAAATAAAAAGGACAAATTTTATTAAAGTGGAAGTCCATGCAAAATCTAAAATCCCTGCGTATATAGACACCAGGGATCTAACACTAACCTCTCTATCCCTGTAAAGAAAAGAGGAGTATACATATTGTACCCTTTTGGAAGCCGATCTGACCCGCTTCGTCCCGATCTCCAGCGGAGGAAGCTCTGCAGAGGACACAGACGACAATGGCTGTGAAATAAATGGGAAGTGACGTCACCCATAGACTTACTATGGGGCTTCCGTTGTCCTCCGTCTCCTCTGCACCCGCCTACACAGAGAAGTCACGGCTGACAGCTCAGCGTGGGATCCGGTTGGAGTGGGTCAGATCGGCTTCCAAAAAGGTATGTATACTCGTTTTTTCTTTATAGGGATAGAAAGGTTAGTATTAGATCAGTGGGGTCTATAGATATAGGGATTTTAGATTTTGCATAGACTTCCACTTTAAGGTTGACGAAAAACAAAAAATGCACATGACATTTACATTTCCACAGAAATATGGAACAGAATAAAATACAATTGTTCACCAACGTACATTCTGAATACCAAAATAATTAGTAGATCATCGCTGAATTACTGAAGCTGTAATCTCTATGCGTTTTGCGGGACAACGCCCACTTCATCAGGAGACAGCCATAGTTGGTTTAAGTGTACATATAGCGGTGAAATAAAAATAAAATCTGCAGGATCGAGACCATATATCGATGGCTATGTAGAGCAATATTATTTGGATCCTAATGCCATGGACCAGCACAGCAGAGGTTCCCCCCCCCCCCCGGGAGCTGAGGGTGGGTGGACAGCCAGGCGGCGGGGCACATATGGAGGGCCCCCCACTGCAGACACCCTTTCAAGCACAGATGTCAGTAAAAGGGAAGGAACCCACCAGCATGGAGGGACGCTGGATCCCCAGAAAGTCAGATTTGGCAGATTTTATTTTTGATTTCATCTCTATATGTACACTTAAACCCACTTTGTCTGTCTCCTGATGAAGTGGGCGTTGTCCCCCGAAATGCGTAGAGATTACAGCTTCAGTAATTCAACAATAATCTACTAATTATTTTGGTATTCAGAATGTATGTTGGTGAACAATTGGATTTAATTCTGTTCCATATTCATGTGGAAATGTAAATGTCATTGGTATTTTTTGTTTTTCGTGAACCTTAATAAAATTTGTACTTTTTATATAACCCTGTTGTACCTGTTAATGAGCAGCCAAATTCTGACCCTACCATTTAAATGTTGCAGCTGAAATCAAGACTCATCAGACCTGGCAACGTTTTTCCAATCTTCTATTGTCCAATTTTGGTGAGCCTGTGTGAATTGTAGCCTCGGTTTCCTGTTCTTAGCTAACAGGAGTGGTACCAGCTGGCAGGTGTGGTCGTCTGCTGCTGTAGCACATCTGCTTCAAGGTGCAATGTGCTGTGTGCTCAGAGATGGTATTCTGCATACCTTGGTTGTAACGAGTGGTTATTTGAGTTACTGTTGCCTTTCTATCATCTCAAACCAGTCTGCTCATTCTTCTCTGACCTCTTATATCAACAAGGCATTTGCTCTACACAAATGCCGCCCACTGGATATTTTCTCTTTTTTCAGATCATTCTCTGTATAACCCTAGAGGTGGTTGTGCGTGAAAATCCCAGTAGATGAGCAGTTATTGAAATACTCAGACCAACCCGTCTGGCACCAACAAACATGCCACGTTCAGTCACTTAAAACCCCTTTCTTCTCTATTCTGATGCTCAGTTTGAACTTCAGCAATTCATCTTTACCACGTCTAGATGCCTAAATGCATTGAGTTGCTACCATGTGATTGGCTGATTAGCAATTTGTGTTACCAAGCAGTTGAACAGGTGTACCTAATAAAGTGGCCGGTGAGTGTATACTGTAAAGGACACTCATTATGAAAGAAAGACGATGCCGCCACTGCCAACCTCCTTCTGAGAATGCTAGATACCTGATTTTTTCGTGATTCATTTGTTTCTGACCCAGGGCAAGCATGCAGCAAGCAAAGGCAGAGTGTAGTTAGTCAGAACTCTTGATCTGGAGACTTATTTCAGGTCAGTGAAAGGTGGAGGGTCAGTATGACAGTGGGGCAACTTGCATTGTCAGAAAGAGCTTTCAGTAATGACAGCCCACATATTTATCTCAGGACAGGTCCCCTTTAAAGCAGCTCAGCTTAGATTTACATCTCTGCTCTGTGCTGTGATGATGTGACTGTTATGCGCATGCGTAGGTGTGACATCATCATTGCGGCCCTGCTAACCAAGCAGCCAAATAGATAGAACCCAAAAAGAAAACCTGGAAAAGATGGCAGTGCCCGTGTCTGACGGAAGCACTGAGTGCACAGCGCTGAAGGAGATCTCTTGCCAGGTAAGCCTGCCATAATGTGCTAACATGCTGTGCATACTAACACATTATGGTTAAAAGCTTCTGGGGCCCAATTAAAAAAACATTTTGCAGAGGTTTAATTTTACTTTAGCTGAACACGCTGAAGATAGAAGCTGATTGGCCGCCATGCACAGCTGCTCCAGATTCTGTCTGCTTCAGTTTTGACATATTCCCCTCAGTACAAAAAAAAAAGTTACAATGTACAGTGTGAGTGATCACTGTGGAGAGGAGAATGAGAAAATAGTTCCTCCTACCTGCAGCAAACTGCTGACATATTTTCATGTGTGTGCACAACCTATTGCATTAGGGTGTGTGCACCCCACAGCTCAAACACATATGCGTGTGTGTTAAGGGCCGTACACACGATCTGACTTTTTGACAACAAACATGCAAATGAGCTGTTTTGGAGCAACATCCGACCGTGTGTACGCTCCATCGGACAAACTTTTTCAGTTTCCATCGGACTTTTGTTGGCTGTGCGGACGGACATACTTTCCGGCAACAAAAGTCCAATGGAGCAAAGTCCGATCGTGTGTACACAAAGCCATCGGACTTTTGTACAAACTACAGTACGCAGCCGCGAGAATGTTTCCAGCGCGATCTCGGCGGCAGGGTACTGTACATCTCGCGCTGGCTGCAATAGGAAAAACACATTTTCCTTCTGCGGCTAGCGCGAGAGGGAATTCCCCTCTGGGGAATACCAAGCCCTTCGGTCTGGTATGGATTTTAAGGGGAACCCCTACGCCGAAAAAACGGCGTGGGGGTCCCCCCCAAATCCATACCAGACCCTTATCCGAGCACGCAGCCTGGCCGGGGCCCCCCACCCCAAAGCACCTTGTCCCTATGTTGATGAGGAGAAGGGCCTCTTCCCGACAACCCTGGCCGTTGGTTGTCGGGGTCTGCGGGCGGGGGGCTTATCGGAATCCGGTAGCCCCCTTTAATAAGGGGGCCCCAAATCCCGGCCCCCCACCCTATGTGAATGAGTATGGGGTACATCGTACCCCTACCCATTCACCTGGGGAAAAAAAGTGTCAATAAAACACAGTACACAGGTTTTTAAAGTAATTTATTAGGCAGCTCCGGGGTCTTCTTCCGACTTCGGGGGTCCTCTTCTGACTTCGGGGGTCTTCTTCCGACTTCGGGGGTCCTCTTCTCACTTCGGGGGTCCTCTTTCGACTTCGGGGGTCTCTCCGGCGTCTTCTCCCGGTGTCCGCATCTTCTGCCGGCTCCACCGCTATCTTCTGGCGCTCTTTTGCCAGCGGTGGTCCGGACCTCTGGATCGTCTTCTTCCCTCTTCTCTTCCAGAGATGTTGACACGACGCTCTCTCCAGCCAGAATGCTCTCTGTGCGCTCCGCAACGGACTTATATAGGCGGTGACCCCGCCCCCCCTATGACATCACAGTCCCGGGGCATGCTGGGACTGTGAGGTTATAAGGGGGCGTGGTCATATGATGACATGACCACGCCCCCTTATGACCTCACAGTCCCAGCATGCCCCGGGACTGTGATGTTATAGGGGGGCGGGGTCACCGCCTATATAAGTCCGTTGCGGAGCGCACAGAGAGCATTCTGGCTGGAGAGAGCGTTGTGTCAACATCTCTGGAAGAGAAGAGGGAAGAAGACGATCCAGAGGTCCGGACCACCGCTGGCAAAAGAGCACCAGAAAATAGCGGTGGAGCCGGCAGAAGATGCGGACACCGGGAGAAGACGCCGGAGAGACCTCCGAAGTCGGAAGAGGACCCCCGAAGTCGGAAGAAGACCCCGGAGCTGCCTAATAAATTACTTTAAAAACCTGTGTACTGTGTTTTATTGACACTTTTTTCCCCAGGTGAATGGGTAGGGGTACGATGTACCCCATACTCATTCACATTGGGTGGGGGCCGGGATCTGGGGGCCCTCTTATTAAAGGGGGCTCCCGGATTCTGATAAGCCCCCCGCCCGCAGACCCCGACAACCAACGGCCAGGGTTGTCGGGAAGAGGCCCTTGTCCTCATCAACATGGGGACAAGGTGCTTTGGGGTGGGGGGGGGCCGCAGGGCGCCCCCTTCCCCCAAAGCACCCACCCCCCATGTTGAGGGCATGCGGCCTGGTACGGCTCAGGAGGGGGGGGCGCTCGTTCGTCCCCACCCCCTTTCCTGACTGGCCGGGCTGCGTGCTCGGATAAGGGTTTGGTATGGATTTCGGGGGGACCCCCACGCCGTTTTTTCGGCGTAGGGGTTTCCTCTTAATATCCATACCAGACCTAAGGGCCTGGTATGCCCCTGGAGGGGAACCCATGCCGGTTTTTTATTTAAAATTTGACGTGGATTTCCCCCTCAAGATTCATACCAAACAAAGTGCCTGGCATTGGCGGGGATCCAAGTCGGATCCCCGCACCAGTGTCAACCCGGCTCGCAAGGTGTCAATCTCGCCAAAAAAAAAGTGGCGAGATTGACACAATATCAGACAACACTACACAAGTTGACCAAAGGGTGGTGTTAAAGAGCTGAAAAACCACGTGATATGGTGAAAGTTGGCTGGAAAAGTCCTGTCGTCTGTATGCAAGACAAACTTTTGGGCAACGCCCTTTGTACAAAAATCCAAGGGAAAGTTTGTACAAAGTCCTATCGTGTGTATGGGGCTTTAGAGTTGCCACTTCATCCCTCTAAACCCGAACATCTTTGAATTACACAGGTTCTGAGCCTTATTAAATGCAGATAAGGCACCAAGTGAGTTTAATTACCACCTAATCAGCTACAGAACCTATGTAATTAATATGTGTTCGGGTTTTAGGCTTGGTTCACACTGCTGCGCTGTGAATTTGTTCCGTTTTTTGTCCTGTGTGAGGTGTGAATTTACCGCGAATTTCAGGAGTTGGACATAGCTGTGATTGATATTCTAGCCAATGGAATCATAATGTAAAAAGAAAAAAAAAAGGTGTTAACTTCCTGGTTTTTGTGGAGAGTAGTGTGGTGGAATTCGCACATATGTGAACCATCAATGCGATTCAAGAACGATTTACATTGATGTCTATGGAGACTAAATTTGCAACGCAACACAGAAAACTCGCACAAGACCCTTTTTTTTATCGCATCGCATTCGTAGAGGAATCGCAACGCATGTATGTGAACGACCGTCATTGAAAACAATGACTTTAGGGATGACATGCGAATTTAAAGTGTTTCTGACGCATCGCATTCGTTAGGAACTCGCATCAGTGTGAACCGGGCCTAAAGGGATGAGGTGGCAATCCTAGTGTGTGTGCATGTGTATATATATATACTGACAGTGTCAGTAGAGCAATGGACGGTGCCAGTAGTTTTTATTTTTGCTTAATTTTTTAAAATTCTATTTTATTTATTTTTTTTATTTTTTTTTAGGAGCCCTGTTAGGGGGCTTTGGTGCAATATCAGGGGTCTAAATAGGGGGAATCTGTCCCACACAGGGTGATTAGGATGTGCACAGGCACACCGGAACACCCCGTGCGTACACCTATGCGTTTTTTTTGGCCTAGGCAAAGTCACTGGACTGCAATTCCAGAATAGCTTATTTCATAAAAAGTGACAAAAAAAAAAAAAAAAAACTGAAGCTGCATAAGTGTGACATGTCAGGAATTTTTTCATGCAACCTTGTAAGGTTACTAAGGAGTCCACTTTAGGCTGAGTCGCTGACCCTATTCATAAACCCAACAAATTGTAAAATTATCATAGAATCCCACTGAGAATCCCAGATTTAAAAAGTGCCCTATTTTTGAAATCCACTTTCCTTCCCTAATGTGGACTCCCTAATGCTTCACCTTATTCCAATCTGCATGCTCAGCTCCCCCAGACCGAGAAACACAGGCCGTCCAGCTGATTTCTATTCATCCAATTTTGTTTCTATTTGAATTTTCATGAAGCGCTCCTATTGCCAGATAATACGGTGTTCTAATACTTATCTTTTCCGATTATGCAGAACACAGCGAGTTAATGTCACTCAGGAAGAGGAGGAAGATTGATGATCCTATAAGTATTCCTTATAATTATGATGGCTGCAGTGGGGCCCCCAACGATCTCTGTGCCGTGTTTTTTTTATTTTTTTATTAGAACATTACAAACAAGTCGTTGTTTATGAGCATCTGTTAAGTGAAAATCCCATTAGGGGACATTTTAGTGCTGATGTTCCTGCTGGTGGCAGCGGGGACGCATTCAGCGCATTTCATCACGCAACGACTGCTGGAGCATTTTGAAATAAAGCGTGCTTCTTGATTGCACTTATTTTTTTTTTCCTCTGAACATTATGCTTAATGTGTAAGTCCACCCCAAACTGCTATTTCTATGTATGGTAGGTGCCAAAATGTTGAACCAACTACCAGATTTGATCTTTTTGGAGGCTATATTGAGATCTTGGGGTTGCGACACCTGCAGTATCCATTATGAGGAGCTCCCACCCTAACTGCAGGTTCTTCTATTTTTTTTCTCTGGAGTTTGTAGCAGTAGGAGCCGAAATCCCCCTTTTTTTTCCAGGTGGACAGGAAAAGAGTTGGGAATTGTGAGTGGAGGCTGGAATTGTTGACCTCCCCGTTGGAACATACTGGTTCCCTGGCAGTGGTTATGATTCATTACCCTCATTACTTTAAACTTCACTGATAAGGAACCACTATGCAGATCACTTTCCTGATCTTTGTGTTTGTTGTGGGTAATGTCTCAACAAATGTTGGTGGTAAAGACAGCCAGGCAACCTGCATTTTCAGAGGCTCAGCAGTGAAAATCTCTATTTTTCTGTTAGTATATGTTGCCTTTTGTTCCAGTAAATAACTCTGCCTTTATGGGACATATTTAAAGGAGGATCGCAGTGATCACGTAGGAGATACAGGGGGTTATTTATTAAAGGCAAATCCACTTTGCACTACAAGTGCACTTGGAAGTTCAGTCGCTGTAGATCCGAGGGGGACATGCAAGGAAAATAAAAAACAGCATTTTAGCTTGCACATGATTGGATAATAAAATCAGCAGAGCTTCCCTGATTTCAGATCTACCCCTCAGATTTACAGCGACTGCACTTCCAAGCGCACTTTCAGTGCAATTTCAAGTGCACTTTGCACTTGTAGTTTGCACTTGTAGTGCAAAGTGGATTTGCCTTTAGTAAATAACCCCCAAAGTACAGGTAGGCAGCATTTGTCAATTGTCTCAGAACTCCTCAGAAGCATCAGAGATGCTCATGATCACACAGAGAGATTTTTCAATTTATGGGAAAAAAAAGCATAGGAGATGATATTAGCTTATCCTGGTGGATAGGACTGTTACATATGTGAACATATGTATATATATATATATATATATATATATATATATATATATATATATATATATATATATATATATATAATTTTTTATTTTATTTTTTGCTTGACATACTGTATTATCTCACTTTCTACCAGTGTCAGATTCCAACTGAGTACATGGTTTATCACACCCTTCCAAAAGTTGCTGCATTTCACTAGGGGGACAAGATAAAATACTACAAATGTTACATTATTATTATTATACAGGATTTATATAGCGCCAACAGTTTGCGCAGCGCTTTACAACATGAGGGCAGGCAGTACACTTACATTACAAATCAATACAGGAGGGATCAGAGGGCCCTGCTCGTTAGAGCTTACAATCTAGATAGGAAGGGTCAAGTAGAAACAAAAGGTAATAACTGTGGGGGTTGAGCTGATGGAGAAAATGAAAATACAGTTGTTAGGTGTGGGTAGGGTAGGCTTCTCTGAAGAGAAGGGTTTTCAGGGATCGTCTAAAAGCTAATAAAGTAGGAGATAAGTGGACAGATTGGGGTAAGGCATTCCATAGGATGGGAGAGGCTTTGGAAAAGTCCTGGAGGCGAGCATGGGAGGAGGTGATGAGGGAGCTAGAGAGCAGGAGGTCTTGAGAGGAACGAAGAGAACGAGTAGGTTGGTATTTAGAGACTAAGCTAGTGATGTAGCTGGGGGCGAAATTGTGGATGGCTTTGTTACATGTAATCATTTCAAATTCCATCTATCGCTCTTATGCCCCGGAGCTACCTGTCTTTATAAACCATGTTCCCTGAGATTGGTGTGATCCAATATAGTCTCAATCAGCACTTCCATGAAATACGCAACGGTAATGTGAACATATAAACATGTTAATCAATTTTTTTTTTTATCTGTCTATCTCTTTATCTATCTATCCGTCACCTCTTCCTTCTTTTCCTTCTCTTCTCTTCTCTCTTTATTTCATATTTCTCTTATCTCTTTCTCTTTCCCTGCACTCTTTCTCCTTCTTTACTATCTTTTTTTTCTCCTTTTCCTCTCACCCTTCCTTCTCCTTTCTCTTTCTTCCCTTCTCTTCTCTTTTTCTTGTTTTCCTCACAATAGTTGTGCACCTCTAACAGAAAATAAAGGTAAATCCACTTGTTAACCCAATTGAGTCCTTTACCATATTCAGAGCCAACAAAATCTTCCACATTTTGTCATGTTACAACCAAAAACGTGAATGTATTTTATTGGGATTTTATGTGATAGACCAACACAAAGTGGCACATCAGTGTGAAGTGGAAGAAAAATGATAAATGGTTTTCAATTTTTTTTACAACTAAATATCTGAAAGGTGTGGCGTGCATTTGTATTCAGCCCCCCTTTACTCTGATACCCCTAAATAAAATCTAGTGGAACCAATTGCTTTCAGAATTCAACTAATAACTACCGTATATACTCGAGTATAAGTCAAAATTTTCAGCACATTTTTTTGTGCTGAAAGTGCCCCCCTCGACTTATACTCGAGTCAAGCACTTTTCTGCAGCAAAAAATTTCATTTTCCGAACCGAGTTTGGGGCCCCGTATCTCAGGGCCACTTGATGCTAGAAACCCTAAATTTGGTATGCAAACCCAGTGGACCTGGTATCACAACATATCCAAAGAGATACGGGGCCCCAAAATCGGTTCGGAAAATGTGATTCTCTGCTGCAGAAAAGTGCTTGACATTTTCTGAACCGACTTTGGGGCCCCATATCTCAGGGCCACTTGGTGCTAGGAACTCCAAATTTGGTGTGCAAACCCAGTGAAACTGGTACGATAACATATCCCCAAATTTAGGGTTCTTAGCACTAAGTGACCCCGAGATACGGGGCCCAAATTCGGTCAACTGTGTCTATCTGCAGCAATGTCATTTCAGGACCCTTTGGGTTCAGAGACCCCAAATTTTGAAGTTTGAAGTTCAGGGGACCTATGGCTGCAAATGGGCACAGTGAGGCATGCAAATGGGCACAGTGATGCTGCAAATGGGCATTGTTGACCCTCTTTTCCACTTACAGTAGCTGTGCATTTCTCACCCTCGTCTTATACTCGGGTCAATAAGTTTTTCCCATTTTTTTGTGGTAAATTAGGGCCTCGACTTATACTCGGAACGACTTATACTCGAGTATATACGGTAAATAGAGTCCACCTGTGTGTATTTTAATCTCAGTATAAATACATTTATTCCATGAAGCCCTCGGAGATTTATTAGAGAACCTTAGTGAACAAACAACATAATGAAGGCAAAGGAACACACCAGACAGGTCAGGGATAAAGTTGTGGAGAAGTTTAAAGTAGGGTTAGGTTATAAAAAAATATCCCAAGCTTTGAACATCTCATGGAGCACTGTTCAATCCATCATCCGAAAATGGAAAGAGTATGGAACAACTGTAAACCTACCAAGATATGCTAAAGGAGAGCATTAATCAGAGAAGCGGAAATGGAGAAATCCCTCAAAGGGTGGGACTATAGCGGCACTGGTCAATAAGGTCAATGAGGTAGTAAAAAATATATACAATTTTATTACAAACTATACATATACAAGACATCTAGTGAAAATGGTATATGACAACCATACATTGAAATTGAAAAGAATGGATACAGACTCATTAATCAGAGACGAAGCCAAGAGGAAACTCTGGAGGAGCTGCAGAGATCCACAGCTCAGGTGGGAGATTCTGTCCTCAGGACAACTATAATGCCCCGTACACACGGTCGGATTTTCCGACGGAAAATGTGTGATAGGACCTTGTTGTCGGAAATTCCGACCGTGTGTGGGTTCCATCACACATTTTCCATCGGATTTTCCGACACACAAAGTTTGAGAGCAGGCTATAAAATTTTCCGACAACAAAATCCGTTGTTGGAAATTCCGATCGTGTGTACACAAATCCGACGGACAAAGTGACACGCATGCTCAGAATAAATTAAGAGATGAAAGCTATTGGCTACTGCCTCGTTTATAGTCCCGACGTACGTATTTTACGTCACCACGTTCAGAACGATCGGATTTTCTGACAACTTTGTGTGACCGTGTGTATGCAAGACAAGTTTGAGCCAACATCCGTTGGAAAAAAAACATGGATTTTGTTGTTGGAATGTCCGATCAATGTCCGACCGTGTGTACAGGGCATTAGTCGTGCTCTCCACAAAACTGGCCTTTATGGAAGAGTGGTAGAAAGAAAGCCATTGTTGAAAGAAAGCCATAAGAAGTCCCATTTGCAGTTTGCCAGAAGCCATGTGGGGACACAGCAAACATAAATGCTTCTATGGTGTTTCGATGAAGCTTCGGTGGTGCTTCGGTGAAGCTTTGGTGAAGCTTTATTGATGCTTCAGTAATGCGCTTTTGTAGCTTTATTGAAGCTTGGCAGATGTCTTGTGTGTGTGTGTGTGGATATCTCATACCTGCAATTTCTCCAAAACAAGGGGAAGCTAAAGCTGAATTAATGCCCCTCAAAAGCTGCAGGTGCTTCAAGTGAACTTCAAGCGAACTTTGCCATAGACTTCTAGGGAGGCTTTGAAGACGCTTTGAAGCACCACTAAAGCGACATGGGGTATAATTTTTGAAGCAAAACCGAAGCGAACCAAAACAAAAGCAAGGTGTAAACAGGACTGTAAGCTAACCATTTTATTTAGTGACAGGGGCTTTGACTGACGTTCAGAGAGCTTTAACAAAGCCTGTCTGAAGCCTTGTTTTGAAGCAAGTGTAAACTAGCCCTTACTCTTCTCTTTCTCTAATCACTCTTTTTCTCTAAATTTGTTTTCTTTTTCTCCTCTCTTTCCTTCTTTCTCTACTATGTTTCTTTTCTTTTTCTTTACCTCTCTCTTTCTCCTCTTTTTTTCTTCTCATTCTTCTCTTTTTCTCTCCTTTCTCTTCTCGTTCTCTCTTTCTTTTTTCTTTCCCTGTATTTTCTCTCTTATCCCTCCTCTTTCTTTTTATTATTATTATTATTATAATACAGAATGTATATAGTGCCAACAGTCTGCGCAGT
Source organism: Lithobates septentrionalis (assembly GCA_037952835.1). Taxonomy (NCBI): domain Eukaryota; kingdom Metazoa; phylum Chordata; class Amphibia; order Anura; family Ranidae; genus Lithobates; species Lithobates septentrionalis. Next base: position 23,342 of record JBBDGP010000634.1, read on the forward strand.
GCTTTGCAACATGAGGGCAGACAGTACACTTACAATACAGTTCGGTACCGGAGGAATCAGAGGGTCCTGCTCGTTAGAGCTTACAATCTAGGAAGGAGGGTCAAGTGAAATAAAAGGTAATAGCTGTGGGGGAGGAGCTGATGGAGAAAATAAAAGTACAGTTGTTAGGTGGGGGCAGGTGCCATCGATCTTGACAGAGAGATTAGGGGAAGGGGCATGTGGGGGAGGAACAATTATGAGCTCTGTTTTGGACAGATTGAGTTTGAGGAAGTGTTGTGACATCCAGACTGATATTTCTGTTAGTACATAATAGATAGATGAGGAGACTGAGGGAGTGAGCAGAGGGGTAGAGAGAAAACTTTGGGTGTCGTCGGCATAGAGATGGTATGACCCAGGGAGGAGGTGTACAGTAGATTGAGAATAGGAGAAGTCCAAGAACAGAACCTTGGGGGACCCCAAGGTTAATTTCTCTTTCTTTTCTCACAATAGCTGTGCACCTCATTAACAAAAGTTAAAAGATAACAACACTTGTTAATTAAATTGTCTCTTTTACCATATTCCGGGGCCGGGCCAACAAGTGGCTTACAAAAGCCATATTTCAGATATAAAATGTTGTGTATTTCACAAGTATATTTATCTATTAAATATATTACCCATAAATTACATATAAAAATATGAACTGTTTGAAACATGATTAAACTTGAAGGTGAAAGCAATAAAAACGTCTAACTAGACCAACATTGTGCCAATATAATTATGTATATAATGTATGGTTAATCCAAAATGTAATTTATCCAAGAAACCTTGTATTATACTAGAAGACAGCAGAGAAGGCAAAAATTAGAGGTCCAAATGGATATCATAAATAAAGAACAGGGCATTGCTGAATAAATTGGTGAAGTCCTGGGGGACTAAAATGTAGCCTAGAGAAAGCAAAAGCCAGCGTCAAATACCAGTCATGTACAGTATATTTTTTCAATGTACTAAAGAAATCTCCTCGAATCGGAATTTACAAGGTAGAATATGGAAGAGGGGTGAACAAGTCTTTTGACTTGTTGTGGTGGTGGGGACAGAACATATAAATTCATCCCCGATTCAGACTATTGCTTACTGCACGTAATGGTACATCAAACCTACTACATATTAAATGTATTTTCTGTGGAAAAACTGCTGGAGATATGACAGTGAAGTATGCGAAGAGGACAGAGGAGAAAATCTGTGTTATTCCTGCTGGAAAAAGTATTTGTGAGCGGTGTGAGTGGGCCGGGGACCGCTAGAACAAAGCACGCTTTGCCGTGTATATATTAAGATTTGCATTGTTTTGTCACTGCGGCCATCTGGACGGGGGCTCTTATAAACACAATTTCATCTTCACCAGCCGTGGGATAATTATATACTTGACAAATCCTGTGAATAATGAATTTTCCAGGAAAAGAAGGTCTTGTAGCAGCTCGAAAAGTGAGAAAGGAGAATTAATAAAAAGCAGCCTGAGAGCAGCGAGAGGCAGGTTGTTGGAGTTGGTGAATGAGGCCAGGCCCCAGGATGGCAAGTTTGGGTCTCCTATGACTAAAGCTGACCACACACACTGCAGTCTAATTGTTCAATTTTCGTTTATAGGGAGTTTTAACAAAATTAATGCTTAGGTAGGCAGTGGCCCTATATAGTTGGTAAATGAAAGATAAAAAAGTATCAAAAAGTAAAAACCACAACAGACAGTTTTTGACAGTTTTTTCAATCACGCCACTGCCACCTTGCCTTTGGCCAATCATGGCGCTCCCAGCTGATCGCGCTGTGATTGGCCAAAGCATGCAGGTCAGGTGCTACCTGCCAATTGGGGTATAAAAGAGTAGCAACACACTGATAAGTCGTTAAAACTGCTTACTGTGCTTTCTCCTTCTGTCAGCACACACACTGTACATTCAGCAGAACCTAAGGCTGATATCAATACAGATTCAGGTACTTATGCTGGTTGTATGTAAAAATATAATTAGTCAGCTAATTATGAAATATCGCATATGAACATTTTGTGTTTTCACTTGCTTGCCAGGCTATTCTTAGCTACTTCGCTTTAAAAGTCTGTTTACAGAGCTTAATTGATTAACTTGCAATTTATTCACAGAACTGAATAAGTTAGAGGAGTGATTTCTCCTTTCCTTGCACTGTCGACTTTTATGCAGGTATTAATACTTATGCCGCGTACACATGGTCGGACTTTCCGACGTAAAATGTGCGATCGGAGCTTGTTGTCGGAAATTCCAACCGTGTGTAGGCTCCATCGGACAGTTTCCATCTGAATTTCCGTCGCACAAAATTTGAGATCTGGTTCTCAAATTTTCCGACAACAAAATCCGTTTGTGCAAATTCCGATCGTGTGTACACAATTCCGACGTACAAAGTGCCACGCATGCTCGGAATCAAGCAGAAGAGCCGCACTGGCTATTGAACTTCATTTTTCTTGGCTCATCGTACATGTTGTACGTCAGCGCGTTCTTGGAAATTCTGACAACTTTGTGTGACCTTGTGTATGCAAGACAAGTTTGAGCCAACATCCATCAGAAAAAATCCATAGATTTTGTTGTCGGAATGTCCGATCAATGTCCGATCGTGTGTACGGGGCATTAGAGTGATAGTTGGAGGGAAACAGTTAACCTGGTTTCCTTCACTTTTTGCTGAGCTCAGCCTCTCTCCCTGTGCTAATAATAAAAGCGGGAGGGCTCTGCCCAGACAGAAAACTGGCTGCATGTTAAGGAAAGTTACAGACAAGCCACAGCATGTAATCTCCAGATGCTTACAGAGAAGAAAGAAGGAGGAGCTAATCCTCCTCATAGAGCAAATCTGCCTGCTGTCACATCCACCAGGTAGGGGGATTGCTGGGAACGGCAGTCTTCCATGAAGACACCAGTTCTGAAGATATGCCACAATGGACTCTGCCTTGTATGTACTCTAATGTGTGTGGGTATGCTGGGGCAGCCAGAGTTACATATTAGTTTAGGGACAGGCTGTTGCCTTTTTTGTTTAATTGGCATGCCAAGTTATTTCGGTAAAGTTTTTGAAACTTTTCCTTTGCCTGGTCTGAAGTTAATCAAGGAGCGTAATGCAAGTAACCAGCATACATAGTCTACAGTAGGCATGAGCTTCGTGTTCGACTCGAACATCGTCTGTTCGGTCGTTCGCCGAATTGTGAACGATATGGGCCGTTCGTGCCAAATTCGAGTGGCGCGCCACGGCCCATAATTCACTGCGGCATCGCAGTGCATTGCTGGCTGATGATTGGCCAAGCATGCACTATGACCCGCATGCTTGGCCAATCACAGCGCCGTCTGTACAGAGAGCTGTAATTGCCAAAGCCAGGGTGGCTTTGGCCAATTATGGCTTAGGGGGTTTAGTACACGCCCCACACTATATAAGGCCGCCTGCACGTCGGCCCTGTGTAGTGTGTTCCGGCGTTGAGAGACAGAGACAGAGAGACAGTATCATTTGATTTAAGTTAGATAGATTAGGCAGGACAATCAGTCAGTGTATTGTGTATATATATATATGCATCCCAGGTGTTGTGTATATATATATATATATATATATATATATATATATATATATATATATATACACACTGTATTCAGTTTATCTAGGTCTGTTCTTGTTATTCTCTTCCTACTGACAGGCAGGCAAGTGTTGTTATAGTATTTACAGCTACCTGAAGAAAATTGCTGGTGTTCTTCTGATCCTATTAGTACCACAGTCAGGCAGCTACAGTATTTACAGTTAGAGTAGTGCGTCCTCTGCACAGTGTTCAGCTAAAGCTACCTGTAGAAGATTGGTGGTGTTTTTCTGATCCTATCACTACCGCAGGCAGCTACATTATTTACAAGTTAGTGTAGTGCGACCTCTGCACAGTGTTCAGCTAAAGCTACAAGTTAGTGTAGTGCGACCTCTGCACAGTGTTCAGCTAAAGCCACAAGTTAGTGTAGTGCGACCTCTGCACAGTGTTCAGCTAAAACTACAAGTTAGTGTAGTGCAACCTCTGCACAGTGTTCAGCTAAAGCTACAAGTTAGTGTAGTGGGACCTCTGCACAATGTTCAGCTAAAGCTACCTGTAGAAGATTGGTGGTGTTTTTCTGATCCTATCACTACCGCAGGCAGCTACATTATTTAAACGTTAGTGTAGTGCGACCTCTGTACAGTGTTCAGCTAAAGCGACCTGTAGAAGGTTGGTGGTGTTTTCCTGATCCTATCACTACCACAGGCAACTACATTATTTAAACGTTAGTGTAGTGTGTCCTCTGTACAGTGTTCAGCTAAAGCTACCTGTCGAAGGTTGGTGGTGTTTTCCTGATCCTATCACTACCGCAGGCAGCTACATTATTTAAACGTTAGTGTAGTGCGTCCTCTGCACAGTGTTCAGCTAAAGCTACCTGTAGAAGGTTGGTGGCGTTTTCCTGATCCTATCACTACTACAGGCAGCTACATTATTTAAACGTTAGTGTAGTGCGACCTCTGCACAGTGTTCAGCTAAAGCTACCTGTAGAAGATTGGTGGTGTTCTCATACTAATAATACTACAGGCAGGCAGTTGATTTTGCTAGCTACAGTATCAGTATATATATATATATATATATATATATATATATATATATATATATATTCCAGCTTAGTGCAGCTACATCTCACTGCAGGCCATTAGTATGTCTGGAAGGCCAACAAGGAGAGGCAGATAGTCGCAAGCCAATAAAAGAGGGCAAGCAGGCTCTGTGTCTAGAGGCAACAGTGCTGGTCGTGGACACGGTAAATCCTCATCAGCACGTGGCCGTGGCACACGCTTGGCCTTTTTTTCGGCAGCTGGCCGTGTTGAGCCGCAACATGCGGAAGACTTGGTCGAGTGGATGACTCAGCTGTCCTCATCCTCCTCATCCTCTCTCACTCATGCTCAGGGTACTTTGTCTGGCAAAGCAGCTGCCAACCCGGCCTCTTCCCTCGGCTCAATGGAATCAGTCACTCCTTCCCTAGCCCCACCATGTCCTCCTGAGGAGTCCCCCGAACAGTTTGACCACAGTGTTGGGTACATGCTCCAGGAGGATGCCCAGCGTTTTGAAGGCTCCGATGATGGTACTCAGCTAGAGGAAGGCAGTAACGTGAGCCCAGACAGAGGGGGTGCCCAAGAAGGACAGCAATCTGGCAGTCATGTTGCCTCTGCTGCAGCATACTGGAAGGTTTGCTCCAGTGATGAGGAGGGAGGGGATGATGAGGTCACTGACTCCACGTGGGTGCCTGATAGGAGAGAGGAGGAGGAGGCACATCACCAACGAGGCAGGATGCCCTCCAGGGGCCAGCTTAAGGGCAGCACACTGACTGCATCACACCGCAAAGCTCCGCATGTGCAGGGCGCTGCTGTCTCTGCACATTATTCCAAAAGTTCTTTGGTGTGGGCCTTTTTTGAGACGAGTGCATCAGATTGCACCGCTGCTATTTGCAACATATGTCTCAAGCGTATCTCGCGTGGCCAAAACATCTCCCGCTTGGGCACCACATGCTTGACCAGACATATGTTGACCTGCCATGCAGTTCGTTGGCAAGCGTACCTAAAAGACCCACACCAAAGAACAAAGAGGACCTCTCCTTGCTCCTCATCAGCTGAGATCTCCAACCCCACTATACCTTCAGTCCTCTCTGGGACCTGCACTGAGAGGAATGAAGGTGTAGAATTAGGTGTGTCACAGCCAAGTACTTGTGGGCAATCTGTTATCGGTACACCGACATCAGATTGTACCAGGCAAATTTCCCTGCCCCAGCTGCTGCACCACCGAAAGAAGTTCGCTCCCAGCCATCCACATGCCCAGCGGTTGAATGCTAGCTTGGCAAAATTGCTAGCACTTCAACTGCTACTTTTTCAGTTGGTAGACTCTGCCCCCTTCCGTGAGTTTGTGGAATGTGCGGTTCCTCAGTGGCAGGTACCCAAACGCCACTTTTTCTCACAGAAGGCGATTCCGGCTCTCTAACAGCATGTGGAAGGCAATGTCCATGCCTCGCTGGACAGGGCGGTCAGCGGTAAGGTGCATATTACCGCTGACTCATGGTCCAGCAGGCATGGACAGGGACGTTACCTAAGTTTAACGGCGCATTGGGTGACTCTGCTGGCAGCTGGGAAGGATGCAGGACAAGGTGCAGTAGTGTTGGAGGTTGTTCTGCCACCACGCCTCCAAAATGCTACTACTGGTGATTCTGACACACCTCTCTCCTCCACCCCCTCCTCTTCTTCTTCCTCCATGGCCTCTTCCTGTGCTTTGTCCTCGGAACCAGCGGTGCTTCGTAGGCGTTCAAGGGGCTACGCAACTATGCAGGCCAAAAGATTCCATGCGGTGCTTGAGCTGGTGTGCTTGGGGGACAGGAGCCACACTGGGGCAGAGGTTCTGTCAGCTCTGCAGGGGCAGGTTCAGAGGTGGTTGACGCCACGCCAACTTAAGGCAGGAATGGTGGTTTGGGACAATGGCACCAACCTCCTCTCTGCCCTCCGACAGGGACAAATGACCCATGTGCCCTGTTTGGCTCACGTCCTTAACTTTGTGGTGCAGCAGTTCTTGGGCAGGTACCCGGGCTTACAGGATGTCCTGGGGCAGGCCAGGAAAGTCTGTGTGCATTTCCGCCGGTCATATAAAGCCAGTGTTCGGCTGGCTGACCTCCAAAAGGAATTTAACCTACCCAAGAACCGCCTAATCTGTGACATGCCCACCAGGTGGAACTCAACGTTGGCCATGCTGCAGCGGCTGCACACGCAGCAGAGGGCCATCAATGAGTACCTGTGCGACTATGGCACCAGGACAGGGTCAGGAGAGCTTGCTTTTTTTTTTCCCCACACCAGTGGGCCATGATCAGGGATGCATGCACTGTCCTGTCACCATTTGAGGAGGCCACGAGGATGGTGAGCCGTGACAGTGCATGCATCAGTGACACTGTCCCCCTTGTCCACCTGTTGGAGCACACGCTGCGTGGAATAATGGACAGGGCACTTGAGGCAGAACAGAGTCAGGAAGAGGAGGAATTCCTTACCTCTCAAGGCCCCCTTTATCCAGACAGTGTTCCTGCGTGCCCGCCTATCACACAGAAAGAGGACAAAGAGGAAAAGGAGGATTGTGTCAGCATGGAGGTGGAGCCTGGCACTCAGCATCGGCAGCAGTCTTTAAGGGATCATTTACAGTCCCAAGAAACCCATGGACTTGTACATGGCTGGGAGGAGGTGGCTGCGGATCATGTCGTCCTTAGTGACCAGGGCCGGACTGGGAATAAAAACCAGCCCTGGAAATAATTTCATACCAGCCCCATAGCATTTTTATACCAGCCCAACTGCATAACGTCGTTATTTTTTTGTTCACAAAAGGGAAAACCATGCATTTTAAAGCACATTTGAAGAGTGTATTATCTATAGATAAGAGAGACATGGAATTTACAAACAGCAGCAATTTTTTATTTTTTTACTGGCAAAAATCATGGCATTTACTGGCACATTTTTTACTGATACTGCAAAAAAAAGGTGCCGTAAATGGCAGGTTTCAGTGCAAATATCAATATTTAAGCTATAAACTGCTATTAGCAATGTGTTAAGTTAAACAAAAGTCAAACACCATATTTATCCTCTTACATGAAGGTCAGATTAATATAACCCAGCACAGAGTTCCCCCATACATCAGGAGGATTCCCCTTTACAGTGCAAGGGAACTCTGACTTAAAGGGGAACATTGCAGATCATGATCTAAGCAGGAACTCTGATATAAAAGGGGGGCACTGGTGACCAGAGACCCCACTTATATCAGAGTCCATTGCTTTCCCCTTTACATCAGAGTTCTCACTTACATCAGGGTCTGCAGCATTGCCCTTTACATCAGAGTTCCCCCTTGCACTGTAAGGTGGAATCCTGCAGACTATGATGTAAAGGGGAACTCTGGGAATGTGGGGAGGACTCTGGTGACCAGAGACCACCTTCTGCAGAAAGAAAACACTAAGGTACGGGGGTTTACTGATATAAGGGGAAACCTATATATCAGTGCCCCCTTACAATATTGTATTGACCCCCCCCCTCTCAGGTAGGACTGGCGGCGCTGTCACTGACCTCCTCTCAGGTGCACCGTACAGGGCTCAGTCAGTCGGCTCCAGCTCGGTGGCTCTGGTTTTATCCTGTAGTTTCCTCTCCACAGTCCATACATGTCTGACTTCTCCCATGACCCCCATCCCTGCGCCACTCCCACTGTTGACTCCGCTCCAGACTGCAGACGTGATATAAGACAGGAGATGGTCAGAGGCTGCGGATGGTACAGGAGAGGTCAGAGGCTGCGGATGGTACAGGAGAGGTCAGAGGCTGCGGATGGTACAGGAGAGGTCAGAGGCTGCGGATGATGCAGGGGAGGTCAGAGGCTGCGGATGATGCAGGGGTGGTCGGAGGCTGCGGAGGGGACCAAAGGGGGTCAGAGGCTGAGGAGGGGACGACAGGAGGTCAGAGGCTGAGGAGGGGACGACAGGAGGTCTGAGGAGGGGACGACAGGAGGGCTGAGGAGGGGACGACAGGAGGTCTGAGGAGGGAACGACAGGAGGGCTGAGGAGGGGACGACAGGAGGGCTGAGGAGGGGACGACAGGAGGGCTGAGGAGGGGACGACAGGAGGGCTGAGGAGGGGACGACAGGAGGGCTGAGGAGGGGACGACAGGAGGGCTGAGGAGGGGACGACAGGAGGGCTGAGGAGGGGACGACAGGAGGGCTGAGGAGGGGACGACAGGAGGGCTGAGGAGGGGACGACAGGAGGTCAGAGGCTGAGGAGGGGACGACAGGAGGTCAGAGGCTGAGGAGGGGACGACAGGAGGTCAGAGGCTGAGGAGGGGACGAGAAGAGGTCAGAGGCTGAGGAGGGGACGAGAAGAGGTCAGAGGCTGAGGAGGGGACGAGAAGAGGTCAGAGGCTGAGGAGGGGACGAGAAGAGGTCAGAGGCTGAGGAGGGGACGAGAAGAGGTCAGAGGCTGAGGAGGGGACGAGAAGAGGTCAGAGGCTGAGGAGGGGACGAGAAGAGGTCAGAGGCTGAGGAGGGGACGAGAAGAGGTCAAAGGCTGAGGAGGGGACGAGAAGAGGTCAGAGGCTGAGGAGGGGACGAGAAGAGGTCAGAGGCTGAGGAGGGGACGAGAAGAGGTCAGAGGCTGAGGAGGGGACGAGAAGAGGTCAGAGGCTGAGGAGGGGACGAGAAGAGGTCAGAGGCTGCAGGGGGGACAGGTGGTCAGAGGCTGCAGGGGGGACAGGTGGTCAGAGGCTGCAGGGGGGACAGGTGGTCAGAGGCTGCAGGGGGGACAGGAGATCAGAGGCTGCAGGGGGGACAGGAGGTCAGAGGCTGCAGGGGGGACAGGAGGTCAGAGGCTGCAGGGGGGACAGGAGGTCAGAGGCTGCAGGGGGGACAGGAGGTCAGAGGCTGCAGGGGGGACAGGAGGTCAGAGGCTGCAGGGGGGACAGGAGGTCAGAGGCTGCAGGGGGGACAGGAGGTCAGAGACTGCAGGGGGGGCAGGAGGTCAGAGACTGCAGGGGGGGCAGGAGGTCAGAGACTGCGGATGATGCAGGGGAGGTCAGAGGCTGCGGATGGTGCAGGGGAGGTCAGAGGCTGCGGATGGTGCAGGGGAGGTCAGAGGCTGCGGATGGTGCAGGGGAGGTCAGAGGCTGCGGATGGTGCAGGGGAGGTCAGAGGCTGCGGAGGGGACCACAGGAGAGGTCAGAGGCTGAGGAGGGGACGAGAAGAGGTCAGAGGCTGAGGAGGGGACGAGAAGAGGTCAGAGGCTGAGGAGGGGACGAGAAGAGGTCAGAGGCTGAGGAGGGGACAGGTGGTCAGAGGCTGCAGGGGGGGACAGGTGGTCAGAGGCTGCAGGGGGGGGCAGGAGGTCAGAGGCTGCAGGGGGGACAGGAGGTCAGAGGCTGCAGGGGGGACAGGAGGTCAGAGGCTGCAGGGGGGACAGGAGGTCAGAGGCTGCAGGGGGGACAGGAGGTCAGAGGCTGCAGGGGGGGACAGGTGGTCAGAGGCTGCAGGGGGGGACAGGTGGTCAGAGGCTGCAGGGGGGGGCAGGAGGTCAGAGGCTGCAGGAGGTCAGAGGCTGCAGGGGGGGGGCAGGAGGTCAGAGGCTGCAGGGGGGGACAGGTGGTCAAAGGCTGCAGGGGGGGGGCAGGAGGTCAGAGGCTGCAGGGGGGGACAGGTGGTCAGAGGCTGCAGGGGTGGGCAGGAGGTCAGAGGCTGCAGGAGGTCAGAGGCTGCAGGGGGGGTAGGAGGTCAGAGGCTGCAGGGGGGAGACAGGAAGTCAGAGGCTGCAGGGGGGAGACAGGAAGTCAGAGGCTGCAGGGGGGAGACAGGAAGTCAGAGGCTGCAGGGGGGAGACAGTAAGTCAGAGGCTGCAGGGGGGGGGGGGCAGGAGGTCAGAGGCTGCAGGGGGGGGCAGGAGGTCAGAGGCTGCAGGGGGGGGGCAGGAGGTCAGAGGCTTGCGGGGGGAGACAGGAGGTCAGAGGCTGCAGGGGGGGGCAGGAGGTCAGAGGCTTGCGGGGGGGGACAGGAGGTCAGAGGCTGGGGGGGACAATGATGTCAGAGGCTGCAGGGGGGGACAGGAGGTCAGAGGCTGCAGGGGGGGGACAGGTGGTCAGAGGCTGCAGGGGGGGGACAGGTGGTCAGAGGCTGCAGGGGGGGGGGAACAGGTGATCAGAGGCTGCAGGGGGGGGACAGGTGATCAGAGGCTGCAGGGGGGGGCGGGCAGGAGGTCAGAGGCTGTGGGGGGACGCAGGAAGAGGCACAGGCCACCAGACGCCAGACACTGAGCGCTGCAACCGCTTTACCTTTAAAAATGGCGCCGCTCGGCGCCATCGTGTCACTGCGCATGCGCCCGCACTTCCGAAAATTGCCGAGCGTGTACGGGTTTTCCCGAGCATGGCCAACCTCGGAACAGCGCTGGCGCCTGCGCAGTTGCACGTCGGCCCGGCCCCCGCAGCCATTTTTCTTTCAGGCGCCGCTGCCCTCACAGCGGCCGGCGGCCGCAGGGGTAGCCAGACCACCGGCCCACCGGGGGATTTCCCGGTATCCCGGTTGGCCACTCCGGCCCTGTTAGTGACCCAGAGGACTCTGGACCGAATGCCTCAGCAAACCTACGCTGCATGGCCTCCCTGATCCTGCAAAGCCTGCAGAAGGATCCTCGTATTCGTGGTATCAAGGAGAGGGATCAATACTGGCTGGCAACCCTCCTTGATCCACGTTATAGGGTAAGGTAGCGGACCTTATCTTGCCGTCGCAGAGAGAGCAGAGGATGAAATATCTTCGGGAGGCCTTGCAGAAAGGTCTGTGCAATGCGTTCCCAGAGACTGGGAGGTTACAAACTCCTGTTCCTGGACAACGTGTTGCTGAGGCTTCGGTCAGTCAAAGAAGGAGCAGTGGAGAAGGTGGCCGCCTGACCAATGCGTTCAGACAATTTTTTAGTCCGCAGCCCCAAGGTATGATCTGTTCCAGCAACCATCGCCAGCGTCTGTTTTACATGGTGCAGGAATACCTAGGGGCAAGATCTGACTTGGACACCTTTCCCACCGAAAATCCTCTGGGTTACTGGGTCTTGAGGATGGATCACTGGCCAGAGCTTGCACAGTATGCATTTGAGCTACTGACCTGTCCTGCATCCAGCGTTCTTTCGGAACGCACATTCAGTGCTGCTGGAGGTTTTGAAACCGATCACAAGGTGCGCCTGTCCACCGACTCGGTCGATCGACTGACCTTCATAAAAATGAATCAGTCTTGGATCACCACCAGCTACCAAGCACCTGATGCTGATGTATCCAAATAATTTTTTTTGAAATGTCAGATCCCTTCAAGACTGCCTATGCTGATGCTGAGTGACTATCCTGTTATGCTGAGTGACTATCCTCTTCCTCCTCAATGATCATGCTGATAGCTTGTAAGAATATTTTTGGTTCTGGGAGCCACCAGTGGCTAAGGCCCAATTTTTCAGCCCCTGTTTAACAGGGGCATGTAATTACAATTTTTGATGCACTTCTTTGCAGCAGGGCTTGTTCCTGCGCTCCAACTAGAGTATCTGTGAGGGGTTGCAGTGTTGTGGCGCCAGCACCAGTGCCTAAGGCCCTTTTCACACTGGGGCGGTGGGGGCGTCGAGGGTAAAACAGCGCCTTTTTTTAGCGCTGCTTTACCGTCATTTTTGCGGCGGTATTCGGCCGCTAGCAGTGCGGTTTTAACCCCCGCTGGCGTCCAAAAAAGGGTTAAAACCGCTCGCATAGCGCGGCTATAGCCGCGGTATTGCCGCGGTATAGCCGCGCTGCCCCATTGATTTCAATGGGCAGGAGCGGTTTAGGAGCATTGAATACACCGCTCCTTCACCGCTCCAAAGATGCGGCTTGCAGGAGTTTTTTCTTCTCCTGCCAGCGCACCGCTTCAGTGTGAAAGCCCTCGGGCTTTCACACTGAACAAACAGTAGAGGCTGTTTTGGGTCGGTTTGCAGGCGGTATTTTTAGCGCAATAACGCCTGCAAACTGCCCCAGTGTGAAAGGGCTCTAAGGCCCAATTTTTCAGCCCCTGTTTAGCAAGGGCGTGTAATTACAATTTTTGATGCAATATTTTACAGGAGGGCTCATTCCTGCGCTCCAACTAGAGTATCTGTGAGGGGTTGCAGTGTTGTGGCACCAGTGCCTAAGGCCCAATTTTTCTGCCCCTGTTCAATAGGGACATGTAATTACAATTCTTGATCCAATATTTCACAGCAAGGCCCGTTTCTGCGCCCACCAAGAGTAACTGTGAGGACTTACAGTGTTGTGGCACCAGCACCACCACCAAAGGCCCAATTTTTCTGACCCTGTTCAACAGGGGCATGTAATTACAATTCTTGATCTAATATTTCACAGCAGAGCCCGTTCCTGCGCCCACCAAGAGTAACTGTGAGGGCTTACAGTGTTGTGGCAACACCAACACCTAAGGCCCCAATTTCTGCAGAGTATATAGGGCAGGTCCCTACTTTCAAACATCCAACTTACAAACGACTCCTACTTGCAAACGGATGGAGACAACAGGAATTGAGATGAAATCTACCCCTAGGAAGGGAAATTCTTTCCTGTAAGAGTTAATATGGGAAAAACGTGTCTCCTTTCCACTGATGCTTTATCACCAATCCTTGTTTCACTAAAAACCCCAAATTGTCAAAAAACATTTGTCATTGGGACAGAAAGTGAGGTAAAATCTTCTGAAGAGGTGCACAGACAGCAAAACAAATGTCACAGGGATGATAACCCTTCCCTATGTTTTCCAAAAAGCTTAAAAATAGATTTTTTGGCTGGAGCTACACTTTAAAAATGTACCAGTTCAAAATTACAAACAGATTCTACTTAAAGAGGAGTTCCACCCAGGGGGTCCATTAAAAAAAAAAAAAAAAATTCAAATACTGCAGCTGCTGACTTTTAATTGGACACTTACCTGTCCCTGGGTCCAGCGATGCAGGGGATCGAAGCCCCGCTCGCCCCCCCTCCGCTCGTCGGCGCCGGCATTTCAACTGTGGGCGCCGGGCTGTGGCTTCACAGCCTGGCACCCACTGCGCATGCGCGAACGGCGCCGCGCTGTGATTGGTCGCTCAATCACCTGGGACCTGTAATGGGTCCCAGATGATTGACAGGAGGGAGGGAGCAGAGCTGAGCCCTTCCTGTGCCGAGGGGGAAGTGATGTCACCAGCCCAGGCAAAGGAAGAGGCAGACTACGAGGGACCACCCAGCAACAGGCATTTAGAGGTAAGTAAAAAAAAAAATATCTAAATGTTTTTTTGGGTTTTTTTTTAGAATTTTTCAGATATTTTTGTTTTTTTGGGTGGAACCCCACTTTAGCAACAAACCTACAGTCCCTGTCTTGTTTGCACTTCCTGTATACTGCTGTTCAAAGGGCCTGGGGTCTCATGCCTTTCCTTTTTTTAATTTGGGTGCGGGGTTCCCCTTAATATCCATACAAGACCCAAAGGGCCTGGTAATGGACTGGGGGGGGGGGTACCCATGCCATTTGTCTCACTGATTTTCATCCATATTACCGGGACCGGACATTACATTAAAGCCGTAAGCAGTTTTAAATGACTTTTATTCCTTTAAAATGTCATTTTGTGCAGGGACTGTTCTAAGCACAGGAAACACGCGCCCCTTTATATGCATACTATAGACACCTCCCAGGTACGATATTTAAAGGAATATTTCACTTTTTTCACTTTAAGCATCATTAAAATCACTGCTCCCAAAAAACGTCCATTTTTAAAACTTTTTTTGCATTGACACATATCCCCTGGGGCAGGACCCGGGTCCCCAAACCCTTTTTAGGACAATACCATGCAAATTGGCCTTTAAAATTAGCACTTTTGATTTTGAACGTTCGAGTCCCATAGACTTCAATGGAGTTCTAAAGTTTGCGCGAATTTTCGGTCTGTTCGCAGGTTCTGGTGCGAACCGGACCGGGGGTTGTTCGGCTCATCCCTAGTCTACAGCTCGGGTCAACTAAACATATTGGGTTATGAAGACATTAGTGTAATGCCGTGTACACACGGTCGGACTTTTCGACCAGACTTGTCTGACGGACACCGACGGACCAAATCCGGCGGACAATTCGATATTGTGTGGGCTTCATGGGACCTTCAGCGGACTTTTCCAGTCGCAAATCTGACGGACTTTAGATTTGGAACATGCTTCAAATCTTTACGTCGTAACTCCGCCGGACCCAGAAATCCGCTCGTCTGTATGCTAGTCCGATGGACAAAAACCCATGCTAGGGCAGCTATTGGCTACTATATAAAATAAGGTGCAGCGCTCAAATAAATACAAAAGTAACAATAGCACAAATGGTCCCTCATAGGGACATGACCTGTGAAGGACTAACTTCAGTCCTAGAAACTACCCCTTAACCATTACCCTCTAATACCTCCCACAAATGACGCGACAAGGTGGTGGAGTAAATGGCCTTGTCGGCCTTTTATTAATAAAATATAAAACCAATAAATAACAATTTTATAAATAACTTTTAAATAACTTTTAAATAACTTCACGGAATTATTGTAGTCTGGAGGGGAATCCACCCACAGGTCACTGCATATGAACTCTTAAACTTTTAAGGCCTCCAGTCGCTAACCCCAGACTGTGAGACAGTACCCAACCTTCTCAGTGACCAAACTTTTTCCCCTTCCTGGTTAACCCCTCGTAACCGGAAGGTACATAAAACAGCCCATATTATATATGGGTACCAACCGTGTAAACTCTAAACAGCCCATATTATATATGGGTACCAACCGTGTAAACTCTCCATACCATCAATCTCCTCCTCCTCACAGACCCAAACCACTGCCACACCAAAACCAACGTCCCCTATTGCCATAACCTCAGGGAGGGTGGGTGGGAAACTTCATCCCCGGCGCTCTCCGACTGACGTCACATCCCCCCTTCTCCTCTCTACTTTTCCTTCTGCCTCCTCCTCTGCACCAGCCCCTCCCTTATCCTTAAAGGGGAAAGCGACCAGCGTAAACAGCCTGACTGTGCAGTCCACACAAGTCATGCTGTCCCTGCGCTGATCCCCTGCTCCTCTCTGCTCCGGGACCTTCTTGACCTGTGAAGGACTAACTTCAGTCCTAGAAACTACCCCTTAACCATTACCCTCTAATACCTCCCACAAATGACGCGACAAGGTGGTGGAGTAAATGGCCTTGTCGGCCTTTTATTAATAAAATATAAAACCAATAAATAACAATTTTATAAATAACTTTTAAATAACTTTTAAATAACTTCACGGAATTATTGTAGTCTGGAGGGGAATCCACCCACAGGTCACTGCATATGAACTCTTAAACTTTTAAGGCCTCCAGTCGCTAACCCCAGACTGTGAGACAGTACCCAACCTTCTCAGTGACCAAACTTTTTCCCCTTCCTGGTTAACCCCTCGTAACCGGAAGGTACATAAAACAGCCCATATTATATATGGGTACCAACCGTGTAAACTCTAAACAGCCCATATTATATATGGGTACCAACCGTGTAAACTCTCCATACCATCAATCTCCTCCTCCTCACAGACCCAAACCACTGCCACTGCTCACAAGGGGTAAAACCTTACCCTTGCGAGCACCTCCAAACCCTCAAAGCTCGCTGTACCCCCTCCTGTAAACCAAGCGCCCAAAGATCAGTGCCCACCTCATTAAGATGCACCCCATCACTTCTAAGGTACCTCCAGGTATCCACCTCCAACTCCCTATGCCGTATGGTCACTCCCCCATTCCTCATAACAAACTTGCTGACCTCCTTATTTACCTTCACACGGGCCCTGTCAACCTTTTTATCGGACAAAGCCCAGCGCCATGACCTTCTACCCACCATGTCCGACCACACTATCACCATCCCAGGGAAAGCCGCCTGTAAACGTAAGACATCACATTTTATGTCACGTATGAGGTCCCTCATGGACCTGACCCCCATGTCATTGCCCCCCGCATGTAAAACTAAGACATCCGGGGCCCTGTCCCACCGAGCAAACTTGTGGACCTCTGACCTTACCCTGTTCCACATCATCCCTGACAACCCAATCCACCTTACCCGTGCTTCCTGCCTTGGGATACCCAGCTGCCTACCATTCGGCCGAACGTCGGCCCGCTTGGCACCCCAGAACACGAATGAGTGGCCCAATATCCAAACCAGGGCCACCGAGTCACCTGTAAAGTAAGGTTAACAGAACACAACAATAAATCACCAAAACTTAACCCAGACCCCCCAAAATTCAAGAAGAAACACCCCTTTTTATTCAGCAAGCTTATAATAAATGTGGGCGTATGTAAAGCTTAAACCTATCTGAGTCCCACCTGCCAATACGCTTGACTGCCTCAGAACCCAGGCCCGCCCTGGCCGCTTCGGTAGCAGCCCCAATACGAAAAGAATGGGACGAGTATCTACTGGGGTCATACCCGGCTGCCGCTAAACACCTTTTGAACACGGCCACAAACTGGAATTTTGACAAAGAGGATCTGTCCGCATGTATCAGAAAGGAGCCCGGGCAACGCGGGCGCAAATCACTAAATTTCTTCACCGCTGCTACCGGACAAATCTGTGCTCCCGCGATCCGGAACACCTCCAGTTGTACTCCCTTCCCTGCCTGATCTGTTTTTGACCGTTTTATGTAAATCCTAACTGATTCCTGTGTACACACCAAATCATCCCATTGCAGTCCCCCATTTGCCCGTTTGGACGGGCTGACCAGTTCGCCCACCCGTAGCGCCCCAAAAAACGCTAAAGCAAAAGCCGCACAAAAAAGTGCGCTTTCAAAACTAGAAGTACAAATGCCTTC
Source organism: Lithobates septentrionalis (assembly GCA_037952835.1). NCBI lineage: Eukaryota > Metazoa > Chordata > Amphibia > Anura > Ranidae > Lithobates > Lithobates septentrionalis. The sequence goes on from JBBDGP010000634.1 coordinate 40,674, forward strand.
TATCTGGTTAAATAGCCCATGTAACATTTCAAACGACACAGGTCGTCGCCCATCCCTGCTCTTATGACCTTTTCTGTAACCCTTCAACGCCTGCCTAACCCAAAAATCCTTTGTATGGTCTCGCAGCCCCTGTAACTTAAAGAGAAAGGCCAAACCCGCCATTCTTTTATCGATGGCGGCTGCCGAGATGCCCCGCTCGAAACCTAAATTGAGAAAGTATAGCATCGCCTGAGGTATCTCCCGGCTCACAGGGTCGATGTTCAAACTTTTTAAGCATGCCAACCATTCTTGCCATACCTTAGAGTAAGCGTCCCAAGTGACCTTACTCACGGAGTTTTGGATCCACCTGGCCGCGCTCCCAAGGCAACGGTCCATATCCAGTCCGGGCAGGTAACCCCCTGCTGCTCCGCGTCTGGTGCCAGTTCCCGAAACCTGTCCCACTGAAAACGAGACAGTGCATCAGCTACGGTGTTGTCCACTCCAGGTAAGTGTACAGCGTAGATGAAAACATTCATTTTCAAACAGCGCAACACTAAATGCCTCAGCAACCTTACCACTGGCAAAGACTTGGCCGACAAACGATTAATCACCTGGACCACGCCTAGGTTGTCACAGTTCAGCCGCACCTTCAAATTCCTAAAAGACTCTCCCCATATTTCCATTGCCACCACAATTGGAAACAATTCCAGCAGGACCAGGTTCTTCAAGAACCCTGCCTCCACCCAGGTTGTGGGCCAGCGGGCGGCGCTCCAAGTCCTTTGGAAAATTGCCCCATAGCCCGTGGAACCTGCCGCATCAGTAAATAGTTCGAGATCCCAATTACTGATGGGACCTGACATCCACAATGCCCGCCCGTTAAAGGAGTCTAAGAACTCGTGCCATACCCCTAAGTCCTCTCTGTGCTCCCTGTTGAGCGTCACAAAGTGAGTGGGGGCGGTGACCCCTGCGGTCGCTGCCGACAACCGTCGGCAGAACACCCTGCCCATTGGCATTATTCGGCAAGCAAAATTCAGCTTGCCCAATAATGATTGCAGCTGCCGCAATTGCACCTTACGCTTGCCAATGGTCCCACGTACTTCCGCCTTGAGATTTTCCAGCTTGTCCACCGGTAGCCGACACTCCATCCCCATGGAGTCTATCTCAATCCCCAGAAAAACAATGGTGGACGTAGGGCCCTCCGTCTTTTCCGGTGCTAATGGGACGCCGAAACGGTCTGCTATGTGTTGCAAAGTCCCTAATAGGACCGCACAAACGTTGGAACCCGCTGGACCAACACAAAGGAAATCGTCCAGGTAATGGATTACCGATTGGATCCCCGACACGTCCCTGACCACCCATTCGAGAAATGAACTGAATTTCTCGAAAAAGGCGCATGATATAGAACATCCCATTGGAAGGCAGCGATCCACGTAGAACGCGCCATTCCATGTGCACCCAAGCAAGTGAAAACTGTCCGGATGGACCGGCAAAAGCCTGAAAGCAGACTCAATATCCGCCTTTGCCAGCAGCGCCCCCCGCCCGTAGCGCCGCACCCATGATACTGCAGCATCAAAGGAAGTGTACGTCACCGCACACATTTCCGGCGCAATTGCATCGTTGACCGACGCACCCTTCGGAAAGGAAAGGTGGTGGATCAACCGGAATTTGTTGGGCTCCTTCTTAGGGACTACCCCCAACGGAGAAACCACCAATCCCGGCAGGGGTGCGGAGGTGAAGGGGCCCGCCATGCGCCCCAAATGTACCTCTTTTCCCAATTTTTCAGCAACCACTGATGGGTGCATGAGAGCCGACCGTAAATTTTTTGCTACGGGGGGCGCCGCCTCCAAGGAAGCTGGTATTTTAAAACCGCTCTCAAAACCCGAGTCTAATAACCGTGCTGCCTCCCGGTCGGGATATCTACTAAGAAAAGGACGCATCCTTTCCACCCGTACTGGGGTCTTCCCTTTTGTGCGAAGGCTCTCCTCCACGACCTTTTCCCCGTCTAAAGCATTTGGACAGGGCATGGGATCCCCCGCAGCCCGAGCACGTGTGCTTGAACCGGCAGGTTGCACCAAACTTACAGGTGCCCTCATTGAACTGCCAGCAGAAGCCCCATTTTTTGTCGGTCAGCTGTCCTGGAGCTGCGCTACCTCCGACCCCTGCCTGAAAAAACTGGTTCGGAGCCCTCGCCGCTGTCATAAGCTTCATCCACAGGCTGATGTCCTTATGATCCCAGCGTAGTGACGGTCGGACGGCCATCCGTTGTCTAAACTGTTCATCGTACCGCAGCCACGCCACTCCGCCGTACGTCCGATGAGCCTCGCTAATAGCGTCCAAGTACACAAACAAGGCCGAGCAGTGCTCGGGAGCCTTCTCCCCCACCACACTCGCCAGGATAGCGAACGCTTGCAACCAATTGGAAAAGGTACGCGGAATCAGCCGATATCTGCGTTTTTCCTCATCCTCTTTTTTGCGTTCTTCTGGCTTCAATCTATCCAGATTGAATTTTTCTAAGGGCAACAACGTGAATATCTCCACATATTCCCCCTTCCAAATTTTCTCTTTTACCTCTGCTTTGAGATGTGCACCCAATGGTCCTTCAAAGCAAACGTACACTTCACTTTTCGCCGCATCCGCCAATCTGACGGACTCGGCCTTCTTATCTCCAGGTTTACCCTGGCTGTTCGTGGCGGAATCGCCACTTGACGTCCCAGGCGACTCAACGGTCGCCGACCCTGCGGCCGCTGTATCCGCACTTCCCCCCGCCATGACCGCCGGTACTGGCGTACTTACCACAGCCGTCTCCTTTTCTGGGGTTGTGACCCACGCCCGCGCCGGTGACGCTCCGTCCCCCGTGGGTGGATCAAAACGCTGCACTAAATCCCGCAAACCAGCCAACAAATCCTGCAAGCCCTTACTACTCGCCCTCTCACTTGCTTCCCTAGGATGTGTAGCCGGTGACCTACCCCCACTCACCCCCCGGGGACCAGCCCCCCCAGAGGGAGCCCCTGTTCTACCCTGTTCTAGCAATTGTTCTAATAGAGAAGAAATGGTAACATTAGGTCTGCACTCACCAGGCTGCACAGGACTGGGCCGATCAGCCGCCCTTCCGGAATCCACCGCCGACGCTTGTCCCTGGTCCTCGTCTCTCTCTGACCCGGACAGTTCACCTTCCGACCTGTCGCTGACTTCCTCCTGGCGAACGACCGATGCCTGCACTCCAGAGGTTCCCGCTCTGGCTGCCGGGGGTCTCCGCTGTTGCTCTCTCCCTGCACGCTGCGCCGCAACACCGGACCCGCATCCTGGCCTTGTAGATGGACTTCTGTTCCTCCGACCATGCTGGGCCTCCGCTGTTCTCCTTTCACCTCTGTTCACCACCGACACTGTGCTTCTCAAGGTACCACCTCTGGCTGGCGTAGGGCTGCTGGCCGCCTGGACCCCCTGACCAGCCCCCCGATCGACTGGCGATGATTGACGGTCCGACTGACCGCTTGCTGACCCCAGCGACTCTCCATCCGGTTGTTCCTGTCGCCTGCGACGCGCTGAGGGGGGGGAACCGAGGGTTGCGCTGGTCTCCCCCATCCCTGCACTTCTACCTCTGCGCTGTGAACGCTGTACTTCTCCCATGCTGGCTCCCCGAGCTTGCCGAGCGCTGGGGGGGGTGGCTGATTCGATCTGCCTCTGTGCTGGTCCCTGGGCCTCTGACTCACGGGAGAAGAGTCAGGGCTGAAGCGCTGTGGCGGCCTGGAACGGCGCCCACGTGGAGTCCCCTGACCCCCCCCGCTCGGTGCCGCTCTGTCCTCCTGTATTATGGCTGCGACCTGAGCCTGCAGCCAGTCTGCCCCTTGGGTTGCGGCCACCGCTCTGAGCTGCTCGAGCAAAGCCGCCGCCGTTACATCAGACATGATGGTAGATTTTTAGTGGAGCAGTGTGAGAGCGTGTCTAAACTTCATCCCCGGCGCTCTCCGACTGACGTCACATCCCCCCTTCTCCTCTCTACTTTTCCTTCTGCCTCCTCCTCTGCACCAGCCCCTCCCTTATCCTTAAAGGGGAAAGCGACCAGCGTAAACAGCCTGACTGTGCAGTCCACACAAGTCATGCTGTCCCTGCGCTGATCCCCTGCTCCTCTCTGCTCCGGGACCTTCTTGATAAACAGTCCTATAATGATTAAAGCACTATGGGTGTCCAAAAATGATAAAGTGAGTGTCCAACACACGTGACAGCATGCCAAAATATAGTGACTGATGAGTGTGCCCAGCACCGGTGAATAGGATGGCCTCTCACCTGAATAACAGGCTAATAAAGCATTCCCAACAGGGGTCAATCAGCAGGAAATCTTTATCCAGGTAGAAATCATTCCATCCGGTAAACACTAAGGTAGGTACGTCACGATGGCTCTGGGCTGAGCTGTAGGTGAGGGTGACTCTCACAAAGCATATGTAATGCAAGAAAAGGACAAAATAGTGCTCTCTGTATGCCACAATTTATTAAAATGAAGTAAAAAAAGTTACACTTACAAATAAAGCACTTCACAAGTGCAGGATGAACACAGCAAGATATGTGGAAACACCGCCGTGTCGATACACGGAGTAGAGCATGCGCGGTAGCAGCGGGTGACGTCACGTCGTTACGTTCTGGTAGAACGTAACGACGTGACGTCACCCGCTGCTACCGCGCATGCTCTACTCCGTGTATCGACACGGCGGTGTTTCCACATATCTTGCTGTGTTCATCCTGCACTTGTGAAGTGCTTTATTTGTAAGTGTAACTTTTTTTACTTCATTTTAATAAATTGTGGCATACAGAGAGCACTATTTTGTCCTTTTCTTGCATTACATATGCTTTGTGAGAGTCACCCTCACCTACAGCTCAGCCCAGAGCCATCGTGACGTACCTACCTTAGTGTTTACCGGATGGAATGATTTCTACCTGGATAAAGATTTCCTGCTGATTGACCCCTGTTGGGAATGCTTTATTAGCCTGTTATTCAGGTGAGAGGCCATCCTATTCACCGGTGCTGGGCACACTCATCAGTCACTATATTTTGGCATGCTGTCACGTGTGATGGACACTCACTTTATCATTTTTGGACACCCATAGTGCTTTAATCATTATAGGACTGTTTATCATGTCCCTATGAGGGACCATTTGTGCTATTGTTACTTTTGTATTTATTTGAGCGCTGCACCTTATTTTATATACTTTGATTGAGGGATTTGATTGTGTTGACCCTGGTGTTCAGCTGCTGTGTACTCTTTACATATTTGCGCTGATTTATTTATTTTCTCTAGCTATTGGCTACTGGCTATCAACTTGCTTATTTTAGTCCGGTGTACGTAATCACGTACGAATCCCTGTGATCGTATGTAGGCAAGTACGGTCGTTAGAAAGTCTGTTGAAAGTCCGCCAAAAGTCAGTCGAAAGTCTGTCGAAAGTCTGTCGGACGGGCTGTCGGACTTTTGTAGCTGAAAAGCCCGACCGTGTGTACGCGGCATAAGAGTTAATACAGTGTGAAGATACAAGTGGTTACCACTCCCCTGTGCACAAGAGTTAAGAGTAGTGCATGCATGGAGTCCGTGTTGGTTGCACAGCAGGACCCCATTCCGTTACAGTGAGTGTGGTAGCAGAGATACGCTGGACAGGTGGAGAGGGCAAAGGGCTCAGCATGTCCCTCCTAAATGCATCAATGACCATGGTGGTGTATATTACATCAAGAGAGTTTATTAGAAATCAGTAATCTGTACAAGTAAAGGTGCCTCATGTGTAAGGCAGTGACCCTATTCACAGTGCCTAGCCTAGCCCAGAAAAACCCATCCTGGGGCAAGCCTCTCATGCAAACCTTGCTTGGCGCCCAACAAGGAGAGAAGCATGGAGGACGTCACAACCACCCCACAACCCCTGCCCCACTGAAGACTGCGTTCTGGCAGCTCCATACAGTCTCAGAGAGAGACAGTCTGAAAGCAAACAGCCTCCACTAGAATTTCTATTTAGAAAACCTACAATGATCTGTGACACTAATGTCATGGGTGTACCCTGAACTAATACATTATTGGTAAAAATAAATTAAAAGCTTTTATATAAATAAAAAAGCAAATGCAGAAAAAAAGTTATAAATCTAAAAAAAAAAAAATCCCAAATTTTTATAGTTAACCTTTAATATGAAAGTAGGAAATCTGCAGGTGGAAGATAATGTAACGATATTTCAGTCAGCTACCTCTGCTCTGCCCCACCTTTCCAAATTACTTTACCATATTTTGGGTTTGGATGGAGTGTGAAAGAGTTAGATTCCCTGTCAGGCTTTTATTAGAGACGATTGTCTACCTAAATAGAAGGGGATGGAAAAGCCAAAATGTTACAGTTGTCACTGTTGAAAGAGGTAAGAAAAAAAATCTTCCAATGTGGAAACCTTTTCTAGGGGCAACTAAAAGCGGACTTAATTTCCCTTTGGAGATTTTCACTCGCTTCCTGTGTTTCTGAAACAGGAAGCTTAGAAAAAGCTCCCCTATTGGACAAAAAAATCTGCCAAGGATTTTAACTATTTTTGGTACAGATATATTTCAAAGATATTAAATATACAAAGCATTTCGCATTTAGAAACAATGGGAAGTTTTCCTTTTAGAAGATTTTGTTTGCTAGATATGGCATCAAGGGAAAAAGAAAAAGTTTGAATATTATTGCTGATTTCTTGACTATGGATGATATGTCTCCTGCAGAAAAAAATGTGATTTGCAAGAAACTGATTTAGTGTGACAAAGAGGGCATCACATTAACAGTGCAATCTTTGGAAAAATAGCTGCTAAAACACTTAGCAGATTTCAGCCTGAGATATCAGACACACCAGCGAAACGTGAGAAAAGCCAAGCATAAAATGGTGTCTTGATGTTTGTCCATGTACCCCCAATGGCCCTAGCAGAGAACATGAGGAGAAAATTAGCTTTGGAAAATGATCCTTATCCGTAACCAGTGTGAGGACCATTACGTTTATCGTTACATCGTAAAGTATTTCAGTCCATTCAAGTTTTTCTGTTTTATTTCCTAATTTTAGTGAAGTTATTTTTGCATACCCACTCAGAGGCCTGATGTCAGCATGAAGCCATCTTGAAGTGGAAGCTATACTGTTTTGGGCCTAGCTATGGCCATAATGATGTATATCAAGAATTGGGGCCTGAGCGGTGAAACAAAACACTACAGATCAAATCCTCCAATAGAAAATTCTTGAGCTTCATGTTTTTAGCGATAATAATTTCATGCATTGCTGGTTGCCATCTTGGTCCAGGCATAGCTGTAGCCACAGCAGCGGATGGTTGAGCTTACAGTACATTTACGTCAAGATTTTGATGTTTGATACCAGGGTTATGGCAGCAGCTAGCTTCCTAACGAGATCACTTTTAGAGGTGGCGGAAGAGGTGCCCCCTCCCGCCGCTTTCCGGTCATTTTTGGGTTTACCGGAGCCACTGAAAAACACAGAAGCGATAAGTCAGATGGATAGGCAGGAAGTCGAGTGAGGGCAAGATGGCCCCCACTCGGCTCTATGCCGTTGGAGGACCGGACCAACCTCCGACGCCACTTCTGGTCTTAAAGAGGATTTTTTTTTTTTTTTTAAGTCAAATGTCAAAAAAAAATGTTTTTTCTTTTGCTTTTAAAAGGTAAATGGAGATCTGGGGTCTTCTTGTCCCCAGATCTCTAAATAAAGAGGACCTGTCATACTTGTTTCTATTACAAGGGGTGTTTACATTCCTTGTAATAGGAATAAAAGTGATAAAAAAAAAGTAAAAAAAAAAGAGAAAAAAACATTTAAAGCACCCCATCCCTCCGTGCTCGCGTTCAGAAGCGAAATGATACATCACACCCGCATGTGTAAACGGTGTTCAAACCACACATGTGAGGTATCACCATGATCGTTAGAGTGAGAGCAATAATTCTAGCACTAGACCTCCTCTGTAACTCTAAACTGGTAACCTGTAAAAAAAATGTAAGAGTCGCCTATAGATATTTTTAGGGTCCGTAGTTTGCCACTGTTCCATGAGCATGCGCAATTTTAAAGCATGCGATGTTAGGTATCTATTTATTTCACATAACATCATCTTTCACATTATACAAAAAAATTGGGATAACTTTAAAGGTTTGCTTTTTTAATTCATTAAAGTGTATTTTTTCCCAAAAAATTGCCTTTGAAAGACCGCTGCGCAAATACTGTGACAGTGCAACAATCGCCATTTTATTCTTTAGGGTCTCTGCTAAAAAAAAATATATACAGTTGTGCTCATTAGGTTACATACCCTGGCAGAATTTATGATTTCTTGGCCATTTTTCTGAGAATATGAATGATAACACAAAAACCTTTCTTCCAGTCATGATTAGTGTTTGGCTGAAGCCATTTATTATCAGTCAACTGTGTTTACTCTTTTTAAATCATAATCACAACAGAAACTACCCAAATGACCCTGATCAAACCCTGGCGATTTTGGCCCGATAACATGCACACAAGTTGACACAAAGGGATTTGAATGGCTATTAAAAAGGTAACCATCCTCACCTGTGATCTGTTTGCTTGTAATTAGTGTGTGTATAAAAGGTCAATGCGTTTCTGGGCTCCTGACAGACCCTTGCATCTTTTATCCAGTGTTGCACTGAGGTTTCTGGATTCTGAGTCATCGGGAAAGCAAAAGAATTGTCAAAGGATCTGTGGGAAAAGGTAACTTTAACTGTATAAAACAGGAAAGGGACATAAAAAGATATCCAAGGAATTGAGACTGCCAGTCAGCAGTGTTCAAACTCTAATCAAGATGGAAAATATGGGGTTCTATTGAAACCAAACCACGGTCAGGTAGACCCTTCCAAAATATAAGCCACGACTGCCAGGAAAATTGTTCGGGATGCAAAGAAAAACCCACAAATAACTTCAGGTGAAATGCAGGACTCTCTGAAAACATGTGGTGTGGATGTTTCAAGATGCACAATAAGGGGGCACTTGAAGAAAGATGGTCTGCATGATTGAGTCCCCAGAAGAAAGCCATTACTACGCAAATTCCACAAAGTAGCCCACTTACAATACGCCAAACAGCACAGAGACAAGCCTCAAATCTTCTGGCACAAAATCATTTGGAGTGATGAGACCAAAAACCCTAAACGCTTCATTTGGAGAGGAGTCAACAAGGCCTATGATGGTACACCATTCCTACGGTGAAACACGGAGGTGGATCGCTGTTGTTTTGGGGGTGTGTCAGAACTGATGGCAAAATGCAGTATGTTATTAAAAAATACTGGAGGAACATTTGCATTCATCAGCCAGGAAACTGCGTATGGGACGTACTTGGACATTCCAACATGACAATGATCCAAAAGACAAGGCCAAGTCGACCTGTCATTGGCTACAGCAGAATAAAGTGAAGGTTCTGGAGTGGCCATCTCAGTCTCCTGACCTCAATATCATTGAGCAACTCTGGGGAGATCTCAAAGCGTGCAGTTCATGCAAGACAGCCCAAGAATTTACAGGAATTGGAGGCTATTTGCCAAGAGGAATGGCTAGCTTTACCATCTTAGAAGATAAAGAGCCTCATCCACACATACCTCAAAAGACTTCAAGCTGTCATTATGTAAACTTTTGATCAGGGTCATTTTGGGTAGTTTCTGTTGAGATCATGATTTAAAAAGAGTAAACACAGTCAATTGATAATAAATGGCTTCAGCCAAACACTTCGAATAGTGAAGTATGTGGCGCTAACTAAAGTGCAGAAATGAATCGATATGTATATAGATACTACATAGAACCGCTCACACACCTAACAAGTAAGCGTGTAGATCAGAATAGGCAAGTGCAAGTGAAAATAAAAATAACAAATCTTCTCTACTCTTCTCTAGATCACTGGTAAAGTGCACCAATGCCACAGATTCCAAACAGCAATCTAAAATAATATCCAGTGTGTATATAAAGTGCATCAAGTGAAAAAATATTTGACAATACTAGTATAATGATATAATGACATAAAAAAAAAAAACGTGAAACATAAAAATTTCTGAATAAATCCACTGTTCTCCTGGAGTGTAAAAGGTGAAATTCAAAAAACAAAGTGCAGCAAGTGATAAACACTAGTATGAATAAGTTCACAAATATAAGTTCATGAATTAAATCCGTGTGCAAAAAAAAAAAAATTGTGCAAATATAACTTTCGATCGATTTCAAATTCCTCCAATCACATACAGTGGGGATGGAAAGTATTCAGACCCCCTTAAATTTTTCACTCTTTGTTATATTGCAGCCATTTGCTAAAATCATTTATGTTCATTTTTCTCCTCATTAACCACTTCAGCCCCGGAAGGTTTTACCCCCTTCCTGACCAGAGCACTTTTTACAATTTGGCACTGCGTCTCTTTAACTGCTAATTGCGCAGTCATGCAATGCTGTACCCAAACGAAATTTGCGTCCTTTTCTTCCCACAAATAGAGCTTTCTTTTGATGTTATTTGATCAGCTCTGCCGTTTTTATTTTTTGCGCTATACACGGAAAAAGACCGAAAATTTTGAAAAAAAATGATATTTTCTACTTTTTGTTCTAAAAAAAATCCAATAAACTCAATTTTAGTCATACATTTAGGCCAAAATGTATTCGGCCACATGTCTTTGGTAAAAAAAATGTCAATAAGTGTATATTTATTGGTTTGCGCAAAAGTTATAGCGCCTACAAACTAGGGTACATTTTCTGGAATTTACACAGCCTTTAATTTATGACTGCCTATGTCGTTTCTTGAGGTGCTAAAATGGCAGGGCAGTACAAAACCCCCACAAATGACCCCATTTTGGAAAGTAGACACCCCAAGGAAATTGCTCAGAGGCATGTTGAGCCCATTGAATATTCATTTTTTTTGTCCCAAGTGATTGAATAATGACAAAAAAAAAAATTACAAAAAGTTGTCACTAAATGATATATTGCTCACACAGGCCATGGGCATATGTGGAATTGCACCCCAAAATACATTTAGCTGCTTCTCCTGAGTATGGGGATACCACATGTGTGGTACTTTTTGGGAGCCTAGCCGCGTACGGGGCCCCGAAAACCAATCACTGCCTTCAGGATTTCTAAGGGCGTACATTTTTGATTTTACTCCTCACTACCTATCACAGTTTTGAAGGCCATAAAATGCCCAGATGGCATAAAACCCCCCCAAATGACCCCATTTTGGAAAGTAGACACCCCAAGCTATTTGCTTTGAGGCATGTTGAGTCCATTGAATGTTTTATATTTTGACACAAGTTGCGGGAAAGTGACAATTTTTTTTTTTTTTGCACAAAGTTGTCACTAAATGATATATTGCTCACACAGGCCCTAGGCATATGTGGAATTGCACCCCAAAATACATTTAGCTACTTCTCCTGAGTACAGGGATACCACATGTGTGGGACTTTTTCAGAGCCTAGCCGCGTACGGGGCCCCGAAAACCAATCACCGCCTTCAGGATTTCTAAGGGTGAAAATTTTTGATTTCACTCTTCACTGCCTATCACAGTTTCAGAGGCCATGGAATGCCCAGGTGTCACAACCCCCCCCCCCCCCAAATGACCCCATTTTGGAAAGTAGACACCCCAAGCTATTTGCTGAGAGGCATGGTGAGTATTTTGCAGCTCTCATTTGTTTTTGAAAATAAAGAAAGACGAGAAAAAAAAATTTTTTTTCTTTTTTCAATTTTTCAAACTTGGTGACAAAAAGTAAGGTCTGCAAAATACTCACTATACCTCTCAGCAAATAGCTTGGGGTGTCTACTTTCCAAAATGGGGTCATTTGGGGGTTTTTTTTGCCACCTGGGCATTCCATGGCCTCCGAAACTGTGATAGGCAGTGAAGAGTGAAATCAAAAATTTACGGCCTTAGAAAGCCTGAAGGCGGTGCTTGGTTTTCGGGGTCCCGTACGCGGCTAGGCTCCCAAAAAGTCTCACACATGTGGTATCCCCGTACTCAGGAGAAGCAACAGAATGTATTTTGGGGTGTAATTTCACATATTCCCATGGCATGTTTGAGCAATATATCATTTAGTGACAACTTTGCGCAAAAAAAAAAAAAAATTAAAAAAAATTGTCTCTTTCCCGCAACTTGTGTCACAATATAAAATATTCCATGGACTCGACATGCCTCTCAGCAAATAGCTTGGGGTGTCTACTTTCCAAAATGGGGTCATTTGGGGGGGTTTTGAACTGTCCTGGCATTTTATGCACAACATCTAGAAGCTTATGTCACACATCACCCACTCTTCTAACCACTTGAAGACAAAGCCCTTTCTGACACTTTTTGATTACATAAAAAAATAATTTTTTTTTGCAAGAAAATTACTTTGAACCCCCAAACATTATATATTTTCTTTAAAGCAAATGCCCTACAGATTAAAATGGGGGGTGTTTCATTTTTTTTTTTCACACAGTATTTGCGCAGCGATTTTTCAAACGCATTTTTTGGGGAAAAAACACACTTTTTAAAATTTTAATGAACTAAAACACATTATATTGCCCAAATGTTTGATGAAATAAAAAAGATGATCTTAGGCCGAGTACATGGATACCAAACATGACATGCTTTAAAATTGCGCACAAACGTGCAGTGGCAACAAACTAAATACATTTTTAAAAGCCTTTAAAAGCCTTTACAGGTTACCACTTTAGATTTACAGAGGAGGTCTACTGGTAAAATTACTGCCCTCGATCTGACCTTCGCGGTGATACCTCACATGCATGGTGCAATTGCTTTTTACATTTGACGCCAGACCGACGCTTGCGTTCGCCTTAGCGCGAGAGCAGGGGGGACAGGGGTGCTTTTTTTTTTTTTTTCTTTATTATTTTTTTTTTTTATCTTATTTTTAAACTGTTCCTTTCATTTTTTTTTTTTAAATCATTTTTATTGTTCTCTCGGGGAATGTAAATATCCCCTATCATAGCAATAGGTAGTGACAGGTACTCTTTTTTGAAAAAATTGGGGTCTATTAGACCCTAGATTTCTCCTCTGCCCTCAAAGCATCTGACCACACCAAGATCGGTGTGATAAAATGCTTTCCCAATTTCCCAATGGCGCTGTTTACATCCGGCGAAATCTAAGTCATAAAATGCTCGTAGCTTCCGGTTTCTTAGGCCATAGAGATGTTTGGAGCCACTCTGGTCTCTGATCAGCTCTATGGTCAGCTGGTTGAATCACCGGCTGCATTTTCAGGTTCCCTGTTGAGACAGGAGAGCCAGAGAAAAACACGGAAGACATTGGGGGGGGGGGGCATTCCCCTCCCACTGCTTGTAAAAGCAGTCTAGAGGCTAATTAGCCGCAAGGATTGCTTTTACATGAAAGCCGACCGCTGGCTTAAAAGAATGATACCAAGATGATACCTAAACCTGCAGGCATCATTCTGGTATAACCATTCAAAGTCGTGAATGGCGTACCTGAAGACAAAAAAATGGTTAACAATAAAGCACAGTAAACGGTAAAGTATAAAAAATTGCATACCTGAAAAACAAACATGATAAAACATAATAACAATAAAACATTGCAGAATAGAATACAGTAAAAAAAAGCAGAACAATAGAGAGAATAGAGAGAGAGAGAGAGAACAATAAAACGACAACTATTTTTTTTTATTTTATATTTTTGTTTGTGTTTTTTTTATTTTTTTACACTTTTTTTTGTAACTGTAACTTTTATAACTGTAACCGGTTCCAGGTTCGGGTCTCTCAAAATGCGATGGCATCTTGGGAGACCCTGTGAAAGTGTGTCCTAGTCTGTGCAATGCTGTACCCTATGCTAATACTCAACTAGTGCATGGTAGCGTTCAAAATATTCACCAATGCAAAGACCAGGATTGTCAGGACAGGAGGGACAATAATAGCGGGTGTCACGCCTATATCCGCGCTTGTTGCAGACACAACATCTTTTTTGGGGGGGTTCGTTGGGTAGGGGTACTCGGGAGGACATAAAGAAAATGCCTCTCATGCAGCCGACTGCATTTGGTTGGGGATGTGAATGGGGGAAGTACGGGCGCTGCAGAAGCGGTGGGTTCCCAATTAGGATTGGCGAATGCAGCAGGAAGGGCACTGTGGGCACGACGGGCCTGTGTTTGTCTTTCTGGTGGCAGCAGGACACTACTTGTGCTTGCCACCTCACCAGCTTGAACTGCACTTATGGGACTCACCACGTCACCACGTGTTACTGCAGTGCGGGTTTGACTACGACCGGGGTGTACTAGGCCGCTGGTGCTTGCCAGTTCACCAAAACGCTACCAAAAAAACTGTTAGCGATTGCAGGGATCAGGCCTGACTCTGCGAACGCTGCAGTTATGCGTTTAGTGTTTTGTAAGTGACAGTGATCGATCGATACTGCACTTGGGTGAGCTTGGCTGGGCCGGGCGGAGGGGCAAAACGCAGGTGCTAGCAGGTATCTGGGCTGATCCCGCTAACACTGCGTTTGTGGGAACCCTAAACTGCTGGGGACGCCAGTATAGATCTGATCGGATCAGATATTGATCCGTTCAGATACTATACCACTAAGGGAGGTGTACGGTGCGTGCGTGGGTGTTAGCGGTACTGGCACTAACCTGACGCTGCCTGGGGCAGGTGCTTGCCAGTTCACCAAAACGCTACCAAAAAAACTGTTAGCGATCGCAGGGATCAGGCTTGACTCTGCGAACACTGCAGTTATGCGTTTAGTGTTTTGTAAGTGACAGTGATCGATAGATACTGCACTTGGGTGGGCTGGGCTGGGCCGGGCGGAGGGGAAAAACGCAGGTGCTAGCGGGTATCTGGGCTGATCCCGCTAACACTGCGTTTTTGGGAACCCTAAACTGCTGGGGACGCTAGTATAGATCTGATCGGATCAGATATTGATCCGTTCAGATACTATACCACTAAGGGAGGCGTATGCTTACTGGCGCTAATCTGACGCTGCCTGGGGCGACGCATATCACCGCCGGGCAATCAGGGGGCTAAACCTTTATTCGGTAATAAACGGCGGGTGCCCTGACACTATAAAAAATAAACAAACTAACCAGCGTCACCCGTAACGGTTATACGGTGATCAGGGGTGAAAGGGTTAACTAGGGGGCAATGAAGGGGTTAAAACATTTATTAGGTAGTATATGGGGGTCCCTGGCGCTATAAAACGCTGACGGCGAACCTAAATATTTACCTCCCTAACTAGCGTCACCAGCGACACTAATACAGCGATCAGAAAAATGATCGCTTAGTGACACTGGTGACAGGGGGTGATCAAGGGGTTAAAACTTTATTAGGGGGGGTTAGGGGGGGTACCCTAGACCTACAGGGGGCTAATACTCACTGCTCTAGCACTTCTAACTGTCACAAACTGACACTATGCAGTAATCAGAAAAAAAAATACTGCTTGGTGTCAGTTTGTGACAGGGGGGGGGTGATTGGGGGGGGATCGGGGGGCGATCGGGGGGGGGGTCGGGGGTGTAAAGTATGCCTGGCATGTTCTACTGTGTGTGTGTTGTGCACTTACATGTCTTCTCTCCTCGGCACTTGAAACGGAAACTGCCAAGCCGAGGAGAGATGACATCACATCCTCTGCCTGTGTGAAACTACACACAGGCAGAGGAGGATTCCCATTGGCTGGGAGCGATCGCGAGGGGGGGCCACGATCGGATGGTCTCCCCCTCGCCTCTCATCGCTTCCAGTCACAAGCCGACCGCCGCTGGCACCGGGGGGGTCCGATCGGACCCCCCGCCCGCGGGAGGCAGATCACGTACGGGTACGTGATTCTGCCTGCCCGTGCCATTCTGCCGCAGTATATCTGCGTTAGGCGGTCGGCAAGTGGTTAATGTACACACAGCACCCCATATTGACAGAAAAACACAGAATTGTTGACATTTTTGCAGCACAAATGTTTTTGTAAACTTGGCCAGATCTGTGCCTTGCCACAGTTCTGTGTCTGAGCTCTTCAAGCAGTTCCCTTGACCTCATGATTCTCATTTGCTCTGACATGCACTGTGAGCTGTAAGGTCTTATATAGACAGGTGTGTGGCTTTCCTAATCAAGTCCAATCAGTATAATGAAACACAGCTGGACTCAAATGAAGGTGTAGAACCATCTCAAGGATGATCAGAAGAAATGGACAGCACCTGAGTTAAATATACGAGTGTCACAGCAAAGGGTCTGAATACTTAGGACCATGTGATATTTCAGTTTTTCTTTTTTAATAAATCTGCAAAAATGTCAACAATTCTGTGTTTTTCTGTCATTCGGCGAATCTCTACACCATAGGAACGATCATAGTGGCCGTTCCGCCGCTTGATCGTTCTTACGGGAGGCGAGAGGGGACGTCCCCCTTCCGCTGCCCTCCGGTGCTTGTTCCGACTCACCGTTACGATCGGTGAGGCGGAGAGCAGATCCGCCGGCGCCGGATGTAGATCATAGAGATTTCCGGCGGACCAGATGGTCGCCGGAGTCTCTATGATCATTGGAGGCCGGGCGCGATGTTATGACGTCACGCCCGGCCTCTCCATTCAAAAAAACGGCGCCGCTTCGGCTGGGAAGCGGTGAACGTTTTATTTTATTTTTTTATTTCAGGCTTCCCAGCCTAGTGGTGAGATGTGGGGTCTTATTGACCCCATATCTCACTATTAAGAGGACCTGTCATGTCATATTCCTATTACAAGGGATGTTTACATTCCTTGTAATAGGAATAGAAGTGATGAAATTTTTTTTTTCAAAAAAGTGTCAAAACAAAAAAAAGAAAATATAATTAACAATAAAAAAAAAATAAATGTTTTAAAGCGCCGCTGTCCCCGTGTGCTCGCACGCAGAAGTGAATGCATACGTAAGTCCCGCCCACATATGAAAACGGTGTTCAAACCACACATGTGAGGTATCGCCGCGAACGTTGGAGCAAGAGCAATCATTTTGTCCCTAGACCTCCTCTGTAACTCAAAACATGTAACCAGTAAAAAAATTTCAAACGTCGCCTATGGGGATTTTTAAGTACCGAACATTGGTGCCATTCCACGAGCGTGACATGTTAGGTATCTATTTAGTCGGCGTAACTTCATCTTTCACAATATGTAAAAACATTGGGCTAACTTTACGGTTTTGTTTTTTTAAAACACAAAACAGTTTTTTTCCCCAAAAAAACACATTCGAAAAATTTCTGCGCAAATACTGTGTGAGATAAAAAGTTGCAACAAGCGCCATTATATTCTCTAGGGTCTTTGCTAAAAAAACATATATAATGTTTGGGTGTTCTATGTAATTTTCTAGCAAAAAAATGATGATTTTTACATGTAGGAGAGAAATGTCAGAATTGGCCTGGTTGGGAAGTGGTTAATGAGGAAAAAAATGAACTTAAATGTTTTTAGCAAATGGCTGCAATATAACAAAGAGTTAAAAATTTAAGGGGGTCTGAATACTTTCTGTCCCCACTGTATATAATATCCGTGGTGCGCCACACGATTCCCTCAGCCTCTCACCTCAGATGGAGACCCCTACGGGTCGAGTCAAGCCTTCAGTATGGAAACAGCAGATCCCAGCACAACGATCGATTTCCAACGATTGTCCCAACAATAGCGGATTTTTGGGGGTGACTCCAGGCTTAACCTATGCGATGAGGACATGAAATAAAAGAGGGAGGCTCCATCGTGTAGTATTTCCCAAAAGAGTTTTATTAAAAAAAAGAGTAACTTACTGTTTAAAATCAGATAATCCAGCAAACAGCAGAGTACTTCCGGTCTCGGCCGCTCTTTACAACTGTATAATGTTTTGGGGTTCTAAGTCATTTTCTAGCAAGAAATACTAATTTAACTTGTAAACAAAAAGTTCCAAAAAAGGCCTGGTCAGCAAGTGGTTACAAACTGAGGGATTTTGTCAAAATTTACTTTGCAGTGAAAGTACCGATTTTGCGGTCAGTCAAATTGGAAACGTGTTTTTTGCGTTGCTTAAGTAAAATTTTCATAAAAAAGAAATGGTCTACTCGTTTTTATTTTTCTTTATTTATAGGGTGTGGGGGTTTTGGGTGTAGGTAAGCTAGTTTAGTACATTTTTTTATATGAAAAATATAAACATAAAATAATGAGCCTAATGGGAGTTTTTGGCACAAGAACAAGTCCAGAATAGTTGAAATCATAATGAGTATTTTACACTAGCTGATGCCACGGGTACCTTTGAGCACATCCAAGCTGCCGTACCTTATAGATCCTTGCCAGCAGGTGATGGTACATCTAAATGGGGGTGCACCCAACATCAGAGGAGACAGGGCCTTGCCAGGAAGTGCTAGGACATCAGTACTGAGCCAGGTAGCAAGTCCTTTGCAGTGTGTGGGAGATAAAAACCAACAAGTGGCTTAATACAGATTTTTAAGTAGCAGGGTTGACCCAATGCACTACAACTATTTTTGGATTAAGAAACATAAGCCATGGGCAGGTAAACCATATTCCAAGTTTGCATTTCAAGGCTTAGTTTTTATTCTTGACAGCTGTATACCTTTAACCCAAATACATTACTGGTTAGGAAGATCTAGGAAAGAATGTCACCCACTGCGCTGAGAGCCTGGAGAAGAAAGACGTGAAATGTTAGACAATGGAAAAGTGTTGCTTTGTTTGAGCTTCATTCTCACCCTCTCCGGTTGTTTAGGTTATTAAAAGCGGCTCTCCTTTAGCTCGCCGTGTTTTGGCATTGTTAAAAGATAGTTTGACATACTCGGATCACCCTTTAGCGCTTTGATCTGTGTGCTTCAGCATGGGCGGCATCTGGACCACACGCAATGGTATCACGCACTGCTGTGTGCTCTGTCATGTTGCAGACCATGTGAGCCTTAAATAGCAACATCGCTCAGAAGTTCACAAAAGAAAAATTCCTTTTTTTTCCAAGCACCCAGAAAGCCCACTATATATCTGTCAAAGTTTTTTTTTTTTTTTATCCTGTTCAGTCACCATTGTTGGCCCCAGCAAGAATGGAATTAAATTTTGAATATTTATATTTAGGAGCTTTAGGCTTATTAAGAAAGAGGAATATGATTTATTCCACAATCAATTCTGGACCAAACACTCAACAGAAACTTTGCTGCGTGAATAAGTCACAATCTCATATGCAGTTCCTCTGTTTATGTATTATGTTTAGTATTGATCTGCATTTTAAGCATGCACTTAAAGGTTTAATCTGTGCTTGTTTTTTCTTTTTTGTTGTTTTTACTTATCTTTTCAGATTTCATCTGGCAAGTCCGCTGAAGAGAACAGGGTTCTGTTCATCTTCACATCTTCTCCAGCACTAAACTATCCTCAATGAAGGGAAATAAGTTGACTGATACTGGGCGTCATTCAGCCCAGAAAATTGAGGTCATCCAGTGGTTAAAAGGTGTTACTGCAGGGAACAGCACCCGAGGGAATGTGTGTATTGCTGCCAGAGTTGCTTTTATTAATTTCAAACTTCCTGGGGCACCTTTAAAAAAAAGCCCCAATTTGGGCTTTAAATCTGCAGATTTTTGATTACTTTAGAGGTGTTGTGTAGATGACCATTGAAGCCATGTTTGACCTGCTTTATGTGTCTTTGAATATAGCAGGCCCTATTGTGAACCATTCATGTTGCAGGCAAAGCAGGTCAAACTTAGCTTTAGTTACATGTTTTCACTTGAATGCAAAATGCAAAGCTCATTAACAAAGTCCAACAACACAAGCCCTCATACTTACTGCTAGTCCTTAAAGAGGTTGTAAACCTCCATTTTCAAGTTGTACCTATAGGTAAGCCTATAATAAGGCTTACCTATAGGTACAATAAATATCTCCTAAACGTGCGCCGTTTAGGAGATATTTACTTTGTACTGCACCGATGATGTCATTGGCGCATGCGCTGTGAAGAAACAGCCCTCCGTGCCATTTCTTCACGAGTGAGTGCTGTGACTGGTGGCTCCCATGCGCGGGAGTGACATCACGCGAATCTGGCAAGTCACAGAGCAGGAGTCCATGGGCCGGAAGGAAGAGGGGCGAACATGGATGCGGCCTCCAGCAGGGACAGCGCAGGCTTCATTTTTAGGTAAGTGTAGCACCCTGATGTTTAGGCAGGGTTGCTCCTAAATTCTGAGCCACGTTGGCTAGTGTTTAAAGTTGTCGGGGTGCTTCACTCTGAAAAGTGACCTGTGATCTTCTACGGACAGACTGAGGACATTTTTGCAAAGGGACCTATGTCCTAAAGTGCAGTCCCTTGCACCATGGCCTGGCTGCTTGCTATCTGAATACAGCTGTGTCTCCTTGTTCCCGGAGTTATCCCTAAAGAAGAAGGGAAACTGCTGGGAAGTATTGTTCACCCCAGTATGATGGACTGTGACATGTCAAGGACACTGGGGGGGTGTGTAGTTAGGTAGGATGAGCTGTGGCAAAGGGGAAAATTCTTACCATTCGTGTGGATAATGGACATATATAGAACATTAACAAAAAGTTTTGATTAGTTAAAAAGGGGGTGGCATTCTCAGCTGAGAATGGGACCCTCTTTCATTATGTACAGGATATAACTGCTTTATGGGATGTACTTACACTGCTATGCTGTTCTTGGCTGAGAACTATTCCAAACCACTTAATCACGTATTTTACGAAATTTTTTGCTGCAGAAAAGTGCTTGACTCGAGTATAAGTCGAGGGGGGCACTTTCAGCACAAAAAAATGTGCTGAAAAATTAGACTTATACTCGAGTATATACGGTACATATTGCACCATATTATTATAGGATAGGATGCCTTTGCATTGCTGTTTATTTCTCTCCTTTGTACTGCATCAGTACATCTTCCTTGGACAAGGAGAGACAGGGATTCAACCTAACGACAACACTAACCCTTTTATATATTTTTTTTATCATTGTATATATTAGATAGATAGTTAGGAAGTAAGGTCATTTCTTATGTCTGCCTTTAAATATTTGGGTGGCACCTCACCTTTAAAACTGTACATACTTTTTGATATTTACCTGTCATATATGACCTACCATTTCTCATGTATTTGATACTCATGTTTGTTTTATGTGGTACACCACATGTACTGTTGTCATTGTTATTCTTTCCTTGTTTCCCCACCCATTCCAGTTTTTGCCAGGACATTTGCTCTCAGGCTTGAGAGCTCAAATTATTTTTTTTTCCTGCAAACTCCGAGACATAGTTTTGTAGGCTGGGGGAGGATGTAGCACCCTGATGTTTAGGCAGGGTTGCTCCTAAATTTACCTGCCAGGTGTAGTTACCTTGGCTCATTGTTAGGGATCAATTGAGTTCCCCTTAAGTCTGGAATTACTGCACTTCTCTCTTCTGCCGCTAGGTGGCCAGATACCTGGTGACATTAGATAAGACAAGGGCAAAGCAAGGACAGATTAGGAGTATATGGGGTACCTCAGCCAATGGGCAGGGGTATTTTAAATCCTTTGGCCTGCTGGGAGAACCTATAT
The DNA here is from genome assembly GCA_037952835.1 of Lithobates septentrionalis. Classification (NCBI taxonomy): domain Eukaryota; kingdom Metazoa; phylum Chordata; class Amphibia; order Anura; family Ranidae; genus Lithobates; species Lithobates septentrionalis. The sequence continues at coordinate 62,041 of JBBDGP010000634.1, forward strand.
ATTTGGGTGGAGTCAGGTGATCATTGTTCTGTGCCACCTGGATGGCTGTCTGGGTGGACGTGTGTTGTAGTGCCCGGGCTGCTAGGCAGAGCAGCCTTGTGTGTCAAGCCAGGGACCGAGCAGGTCAGTGGGGTGAAGCTTAAGAAGTATCTGGAGTGCCAAGCTAGGGACCCAGCAGAGAAGCGGGGTTAACGCTTGAGGAAGATTGGAAAAGCTCAAGGGATTCGGTGGCAGTAAATCAGTAAGTCTAGTGAGAGAGACTGGGAGCTCAGCAGGTTGAGAGTCTACAAGAAGTGACTGTAGAGAAAGTAAAGGTGTTTGTTACAACTTGTGTTAGGAACTGTTCTAAGACTGGTGCCATAGGAAACGGCATTCCTAGGCATGTAGATGGGGTGTCTTGCTGGATGCCTTTCCCTGCATGGCTGTATACCTGTAGAAGTCTCGGAGTCTGCTATATAATATTGCAACTACCTAAGGGTGTCCTGGCCCTAACTCTCTCTCCCAAAGTTCTGTTCAAGAGAAATAAAGTCTCTTTGCATTCAAGAAGTGTCTGGCACCCATGAATCTATCTTGCATTGCACCCACTATGGCTTACAACCCACTCTATACAGAAGGATGTCAGCAGCTCTTGACTCTGGAGGTTCTCATTAGACTAAAAGAGGCCTGGGATCTTGCTACAAAAGTGTCACATTATGTGGTAGTACATACTAGCACATTATGCTTTTACTTTGCAGGGAACAAAAAAGGCAGTAAAACCCATCAGGGTTTACTTCCTCTTTAATGAAGCAAAGTGGGCTGAATGATGCTGGATGTCATTCAACCCCAAAGATTGAGGACATCCAGTGGCTGAAAGGTGTTACTACAGGGAACAGCGTTGGAGTGAATGTGAGTATTGTCGTCAGAGATACTTTTAATAATTTTACACGTCCTGGGGCACCTTTAAAAATAAGTCCCAATTTGGGCTTGAAATCTCCAGATTTTTATTACTTTGGAGGTGTTGTGCAGATGACCATTTTGAGGCTGGGGTTCACATATGTGCAGCCGCTGGTTCGTGCCTGGAATCCGTGTCTGATCACCGGTTCAGGTGCGAATCAGGTCTGAATTTTAACCACAATTCGCACCAGAATCGGACCCAAAGACGCACAGGACCCTTTTTGAATGCGGACCACAGCTGCCCCGGTCCTGTGTGAACCGGCTCCATTGAGAGCCGGTCACACTCGCCTGTCATGCGAATTGGATGCGGGGAAGCCTGCATCCAATTTGCATATGTGTGAACCCAGGCTGAAGCTGCGCTTGACCTGCTTTATGCTTCTTTGAATATAGTAGGCCATATTATGATCCATTCACATTGCAGGCAAAGCAGTGTCTTTGAGTAGCCTTGCATTTAAATGCACAATGCAACGCTCATTAACAAAGTCCATCAACACAAGCCCTTATACTAATGCTACTTTTTAATGCAGTTATATACCCCACTTTCACATTTTTACCTACAGGTAAAACCTGTAAGTAAAATGAAGATCTCCACAACCTGTACGGTTTAGGACATATTCACCTTGCATGCAGCAGCTGATGACAACGGTGCATACGCTCTGAAGGTCTGGCGGATACTGCCGGAAAATCAGAGCTCCTTGCCGGTAAGAGGACTCCCGCACACATGCGTGGCTGTGACGTCATCGCGGCTCCGGCCACTCACACCGAGGGAACATGTCAGCTCCCTCAGCGGTGACTGGGAGGTGATGCCTGCGCTTCATTCTAAGGTAAGTATTTCATAATGAGCTAGTATGCGGTGCATACTAGCTCATTATGCTTTTGCCTTACAGGTTTTTGTTTGTTTTATTTTTTGCGGGCATACAACCGCTTTAAATTTACAGACCACCAAACAAGAGAAAGTAGACACTGTTTCATGGTTCTTGGACTATAGTGAACTTTCTGGCTTCTGTCACATACCCTCTAACTTTCTGGGGAAAATTAAAATGAGGAAACACCTTGTAACAGAATATTGAGGCAACAGATATATCCTTGTCATTAAAAGGACCATGATGAATTAAAGCACAAGAATGATCACTTAAACCTACCGGGGAGTTATCCCCTCTACTTTTCCTTTATAATAACATATAAAAATCATCTGCAGGGTGAATTACATTTTTAGGGCCATGTATACAACTTTGGCAGTTAAATGGTAAATAAATATATACACCTGAGTTAAAAAGAACATTCCAAAAAAAAGACAGTGCCATCAAATGAAGGTTGGTTGGTAACTATGCTCTCAATATCATCCTATTTAGCCACAAATATTAGGAAGTGCCCAGAAGAGGGAAAGACACTAAAGATGGCCAAACACTAGTAGAATTGTGTTGGAAAATTTCCCTCCCTAAGAATGTTTATTTGACTTTCTAATTGTTAGTGGGGTCATATCAATGTTTGTTTGACTGCAGTGATGAGAAAATTCGAAGGAGCTGTTTCTCAAACAAATACTAACAGTGAATATGGTTTTCATTTTGGTAAAGTCCATTCATTCCAAACTGAATGTTGAAAGAAAATATTTTTTGAAGTACTTGTGAATGACAGTCATGTCATTAAATGTACTGATGAGAATTTTCATGTTCGTACGAATATTTATAGTGTATGGCCAGCTTAAGAAAAAGTTACCACAATTTGTAAATTTTGAAGCTTGGTGCTTTGCCATCTTGCCCTGCCACCCTGGTCATTGGCCAATATTGTAAACACAGAAAATGATGATTCTAGCCTAAAATTCTGATTTGAATAACACAGCATTGGTCCTCCTCCTTATCTAAAAAATGAACTTTAAAAAGATTATAGCTCCATTCTAAGACAATGGATGTGCAGTATATTTGGCATAGCAGCTCCTGTGGGTGTCAGGCCCGCTGTGCGATGAACTCCTGTGTTGGATTTGTGAGGTTAGGCTAGGTCGCCAATCGATCGTAACAACTTTCCATCTTCTCCTCCTAATCTATCATTTCATCACATCAGCAGGAAACCATATGGAAAACAGATCTGTAGTGTACAAATTCCTCAATCTCCCGCTAGTGTTTACACAGCGATGAGCCCATCTGCAACCCCAGGAAAATCCCAGCTCTGATTTCTCTCTCCAGTTTATGACACATTTATAATTTATTATCACGCAGCTCGCAAGATCTTGTATACAGAGTGTTGGAAAACGGACATTACACATGTTCAAATAAATAAAGGAATAAATCAGGAGATTAAGAGAAATGTGGGTGAGCCAAATGTGGGTGAGCCTTGCTCAGCAGGGTGTGTCGAGGAATTGTAATTATGTCATTGTGTCTCCTGCACTGATTGCACCACGTTTTCTGCCAATTGTGCAATGTGTACAGCGCCATTTAATTGCGTTCGAGACAGGTGGTATAGACAATTTGAACCTATTTTGAGGTTCCGTGCAATGCCAAAGACTCATAAGGAATATACAGGTTAGAAACAGATAACTTTTGGCTGGCCTTCAACACTGATGCTCTGAAGTGAACTCAGTAAACACAAAATGAACAATGTTATAGCTCAGGCACTAGTAGCCATCCTCTGTCTCAGTTTTTCTCTCTGAAAATTGTAATGCTTCCTGAAGCCTACTTGTTTTTTCTTTGTGTTACATTGTATGCTGTGCCATTGCAAGCGATAAGGGGTCATTCACACAAGCAGCTACGGGCTGTAAAATCAGCCTGTTGAGACACAGTTTTACAGCTCCCTGACCACCTGCCTCTACACTGACTGGCAGCCGCTCAGGGCTGTACACTTTGGGTACAATGTCGCATGACCGCGCAATTGTCAGTTAAAGCGACGCAGTGTCGTATTGCAAAAAGTGGCCTGGTCAGGCAGGGAGTAAATTCTTTCGGGGCTGAAGTGGTTAAATATCGTGCCTGGGGGTCCCCTTAGTCTGCCTGTAAAGTGGCACATCTGTGCGATGTGTAGAACATGCGCAGCAATAATGACATTTCTAAAGGAAAAGATTTAATGCAAACTTGCTCACGGCTGTAATGCATTGCTGGCTCCCGCCAATATAGATGAAAAATCAATGAAAAAAAAATGGCATACGCCCCCCCCCCCCCCACTCCATACCACGCCCTTCAATTTTTTTTTTTTTTACATAGGGTCCCCCCCAAATTTCATACCAGACCCTTATCCGAGCATGCAGCCTGGAGGTCAGGAACGGGACCTGAACCGAGCATGCAGCCTGGAGGTCAGGAAAGGTGCCTGAACCGTACCAGGCCATGCCCTTAACATGGGAAGGTGCTTTGGGGTCCCCCCAAAGCACCTTGTCCCCATGTTGATGGGGACAAGAACCTCTTCCCGACAACCCTGGCCATTGGTTGTCGGGGGCTGCGGGCAGGGGGCTTATCAGAATCTTGAAGCCCTCTTTAAAAAAAGGGGCCCCTAAATCCCGCCCCCATGTGAAAATTACCGGCCAGGGTTGTCGGGAGGAGGCCCTTGTCCCCATCAACATAGGGACAAGGTGCTTTGGGGGGGACCCCAAATTACCCTCCCCATGTTGAGGACATGTGGTCTGGTACAGTTCTGGAGGGGGGGGTGTCGCTCGCTCGTCCCCCTCTATCCTGACCTCCAGGTTACAAGCTCGGATAAGGGCCTGGTATGGATTTTGGGGGGAACCCCACACCAAATTTTTTGTAAACAATAGTTTTTAGGGTATTTTTTCTTAATTTGATGCTTGAGAAAATTCACATTTAATTGACATATTTCATGGCTTACCTAGTCCACAAAATAATTAGAAGTGCCTTGAATTTTAGCTTTGGAGCAGGGTTTTTTTTTTTGGGGGGGGGGGTGTTTTCTCCCCCCCCCCCCCCCCCCCATTACACTTTCTACTCAAGGACTTACACAACCAAATACTTTTGTATGCAACTAGATTTAATAGAGATTTGAAGGGGTAAATTCAAATCGTTTGCACTTATAAAATATGTATTTCCAGTTTACAAAAATCAAACTTAAAGCAAAATACAATCAACTTTTTATTTCAACATTAGTATAAACATCTGGTACATTAATGTACTTGGGCCAAAAAAAAAAGAAAGGGCATGGAAATGATGCTCCAGCATTTGACAATATACAGAGAGGGAAAAAAAGTATTTGATCGGCTGCTGATTTTGTACGTTTGCCCACTGACAAAGAAATTATCAGTCTATAATTTTAATGCTCAGTTTATTATAACAGTGAGAGACAGAATAACAACAAAAATATCCAGAAAAACGCATTTCAAAAAACATAAAATGAGTTTGCATTTTAATGAGTGAAATAAGTATTTGATCTCCTATCAATCGGCAAGATTTATGGCTCCCAGGTGTCTTCTATACAGGTAACAAGCTGAGATTAGGTGCACTCTCTAAGGGATAAAATACACCTGTCCATAGAAGCAATCAATCGATCAGATTCCAATCTCTCCACCATGGCCAAGACCAAAGAGCTGTCCAAGGATGTCAGGAACAAGATTGTAGACCTACACAAGGATGGAATGGGCTACAAGAGCATCGCCAAACAGCTTGGTGAGAGGGTGATAACAGTTGGTGCGATTATTTGCAGATGGAAGAAACACGGGTCCAGGTAGCTGCCTTGCAAACCTTAAAACATGGTCACCTGTTGATGAAAATTCCAGGATGCCCTAATTGTCCATGCCATCATGAAGTTCTACAAAGTTGCTGTTGCTGCATCCTCAGTTGCGTGTTTTGGCTGCAAGGGGTCACAGGTGGCAGTTCAATGGTTTTTCATTCTGATAGTATTGGGTGTTTTTTTTTTGATTTTCCCACACATCAATGGTCACTGCTTTGAGATGTTCCTACAGTCAAGATTCCTTGCTGGGCTGTGTCCTTGGTAATCTTTAGGCGGTGCTTTTGTGCCTACTGTCCTACCCCTGAAGGTGGCACTATAACCCTGTGGTCAAGATTCCTTGCCCAACTGTGTCTTTCATTGAATGCAGAGAAATTATTTTACAATGAATGCAAAAAAAAAACACAAGACAAGCCTGCTCTTGTGTGAATGAGGCCTACTGATTTGTATTCATTTCTATAATTATCTATTCAAACAAAGATCAATATACAGTGGGGATGGAAAGTATTCAGACCCCCTTAAATTTTTCACTCTTTGTTATATTGCAGCCATGCAGATAATTTTTTTCCTCATTAATGTACACACAGCACCCCATATTGATAGAAACACACAGAATTGTTGACATTTTTGCAGATTTATTTAAAAAGAAAAACTGAAATATCACATGGTCTTAAGTATTCAGACCCTTTGCTCAGTATTTAGTAGAAGCACCCTTTTGATCTAATACAGCCATGAGTATTTTTGGGAAAGATGCAACAAGTTTTTCACACCTGGATTTGGGGATCCTCTGCCATTCCTCCTTGTAGATCCTCTCCAGTTCTGTCAGGTTGGATGGTAAACGTTGGTGGACAGCCATTTTTAGGTCTCTCCAGAGATGCTCAATTGGGTTTATGTCAGGGCTCTGGCTGGGCCATTTAAGAACAGTCACAGAGTTGTTGTGAAGCCACTCCTTCGTTATTTTAGCTGTGTGCTTAGGGTCATTGTCTTGTTGGAAGGTAAACCTTTGGCCCAGTCTGAGGTCCTGAGCACTCTAGAGAAGGTTTTGGTCCAGGATATCCCTGTACTTGCCTGCATTCATCTTTCCCTCGATTGCAACCAGTTGTCCTGTCCCTGCAGCTGAATAACACCCCCACAGCATGATGCTGCCACCACCATGCTTCACTGTTGGGACTGTATTGGACAGGTGATGGGCGGTGCCTGGTTTTCTCCACACACACTGCTTAGAATTAAGGCCAAAAAGTTCTATCTTGGTCCCATCAGATCAGAGAATCTTATTTCTCACCATCTTGGAGTCCTTCAGGTGTTTTTTTTGCACACTCCATGCGGGCTTTCATGTGTCTTGCACTGAGGAGAGGCTTCCGTCGGGCCACTCTGCCATAAAGCCCCGACTGGTGGAGGGCTGCAGTGATGGTTGACTTTCTACAACTTTCTCCCATCTCCCGACTGGATCTCTGGAGCTCAGCCACAGTGATCTTTGGGTTCTTCTTTACCTCTCTCACCAAGGCTCTTCTCCCCCGATAGCTCAGTTTGGCCGGATGGCCAGCTCTAGGAAGGGGTCTGGTCATCCCACATGTCTTCCATTTAAGGATTATGGAGGCCACTGTGCTCTTAGGAACCTTAAGTGTAGCAGAAATTTTTTTTGTAACCTTGGCCAGATCTGTGCCTTGCCACAATTCTGTCTCTGAACTCTTCAGGCAGTTCCTTTGACCTCATGATTCTCATTTGCTCTGACATGCACTGTGAGCTGTAAGGTCTTATATAGACAGGTGTGTGGCTTTCCTAAGCAAGTCCAATCAGTATAATCAAACGCAGCTGGTCTCAAATGAAGGTGTAGAACCATCTCAGAAGAAATGGACAGCACCTGAGTTAAACATATGAGTGTCACAGCAAAGGGTCTGAATACTTAGGACCATGTGATATTTCAGTTTTTCTTTTTTTAAAAATCTGCAAAAATGTCAACAAATCTGTGTTTTTCTGTCAATATGGGGTGCTGTGTGTACATTAATGAGGAAAAAAAATGAACTTAAATTATTTTAACAAATGGCTGCAATATAACAAAGAGTGAAAAATTTAGGGGATCTGAATAATTTCCGTCCCCACTGTACCTATATTCAAAATATTTATAACTGAGCTATACAAACTATATACAATGTATATCTATAATAATATTATGAAAACTTTATGACTACAAACCATATAATTAAAGAGGTATTGATATAGAAAGATTGGAGATATTGACAGACATGTAAAAAAATTCCTCATACTATTGTTTAATTCGTTTTATATGATTAAAAATAGTTTTGTATTCAGTACACAACATTAAAACTAGATGGAAGTCCCTCAGAAACCAATATAAAAAGGGATCCAAATGTGACTGCTAAACAACCAAGTGGATCTGTGGCTCGAAAAGTGAAAGCTACCATCTACTATGAGAAATTGCAATTAAAGATCATTGAAATTAGGCTGTGATGGTTCCCCATTTCATTTTAGAATCTGTTGTTCTTTCCTTTCTTTCTGAGTTGCTGTTGTCTCTCCAACAGGTACAGTATGCCTGTTTTAATTTGTTCTCATGTTAAAAAAAAAAAAAAATCCAACCAAAAAGGGAACAATTGAAGAGAATTTAATTAGGGTTGCATACTCTTGAAATAAAACACATTATTTTGAAAATGTTGCTGTGTTAGGCTATTTCATTTGGCAACTATTCTCTGACAAAATACATGTAATTGGTATATGTGATTGTTTTGAACTTGCAATCATGTGGTTATCAAATAAAACAAACATATTTACTTGCACATGATTACACAATTTAAGTGACAACATATGATATTTGAGGGGAATTTATAAGGAAAATTGTTCTCTTTTTCTAAGCTGTTTGGGGGAAAAAATGAAAGAAAGAAGCTGATTGGTTGCTATGGGCGATGACATCAGCTGAGGTAGAACCTGTCTCAGGTTTTAATAACTCGCCTATTGTGTCTGCATTAGTTCTCATTTTGTTTTGTTTTTTTGTTTTTTCACTTGATTTTCACCTGGTTATCCTGTCAGTAACACACTTCTTGTCCTATGATGAAAACCCACAACTTTGTTTTATTAAAGCGGAACTTCCCCTTTTGGGTGAAGTTCCGTTTAAAAAAAAAAAAGAAGGGTTTGTGCAGGAAAAAGTACAAATATCCTTTGTGATTTTTTACTTCCAATGGGATTAGTTCTCATTTAGTTTTTTTTTTTTTGCACTTGATTTTTACCTGGTTATCTTGTCAGTAACACTTCTTGCCCTATGATGAAAACCCTCACTCACTGTTCTAAATCTATGGAAGAGCAGAAAAATGTGTTAGGACTACCAAACATCTCACCCTCTTCCTATCGCTTCTCTCTGCTTATCTCCATAAGTTCGCTATATGTCTTTTGTAGAAGAAGGCACAGCTGTTTTCATTATAAACATAAAATCTTGTGGTTGTTATGCCCTGTACACACGACCAGTTTTGCCGTCGGAATAAACTCTGAAGGTTTTTCCGACGGAATTCCACTCAAGCTGTCTTGCATACACATGGTCACACCAAATTCCGACCGTCAAGAACGCGGTGACGTACAACATGTATGACGGGACAACACGTACGACATCTCGTACTTGCTTCAGAGCATGCCTCATTTTTGGTACGTCGGAACAGCATACAGACGAGCGGTTTTCCCAATAGGAAAAACGTTGGAAAAATATAGAACAGCTTCTGAATTTTCGAAGTAAAAAGTCCGATGGGGCATACACATGGTTGGAATATACGATGAAAAGCTCCCATCAGACTTTTTCTGTCGGAAATTCCGACCATGTGTACGGGGCATTACACTTTCCTTCAAACATGATTAGTGGGTCAAAGTGAACACAATTTTTCCCATTTCAGTAACTTTGCATTATGAACATTCACTTTACAAGGTGAAATGTGATGACACAATCCCATTGGGAATAAAGCACATTTGCACTTTTTACTGCACAAACTCTTTGTTTTATTAAGAGAAAATTGTCTTAAGAGATAAGGGAAGAAAAAAAAACAAAAAACAAAAAAACAAAAGTGGGAATTTTAAACTTTTGAATATTGCCATAGAAGTTTTCCATCAGGTGACAGGAAGTACCGGTAATTGGCAAACTTCTCCCTAACATTCCAAGGCTGTTCAGTGCTTTGTACAGGGGGCCAAGAAACATCCTCCAGATCATGGACATGGGAGTCCTCAAAACTGTACCCCTCCCTCTGGTGCACAAAATTGTAAAGAGCACAAGCGCTCTTGACAATTGTGTCAATATTGTCTGAATCTATTTGAAGGACAATTTTAAAAATTCTACACTTATTGCCTACTATATTAAAGGTGCATTCTACAAATTGGCGAGCAAATGTGAGCTGATAATCAAAAATCTTTTTTTTTTTATCCAGGCCTCGTTTTGGAAAAGACTTTATTATGGATGTCAACAGGGCATGTGCCTCATCAACCACTATCACCTAAGAAAATTGATCACCATTTTCAGTTAAAGGCCTTGTACTTGAAATGGTAAACACTCCTTCAATTATTTTCTTTCCCGTGAGAGATTTTCTAAAAGCTTGGAAGTCACGTGAACTTTCACAGGCAGTAAGGATGGGCGAACAGTTTGGCCCGAGTATGAGTTCGGGCCGAACATTGGCTGTTCGGAAATTCTCTGAACAACCGAATTATAGGGTCGTTCGACCATTTGTTTGGCCCGACGAACGACCACAATGCACTGCACTCAGCACAGTGCATTGAAAGCCCTGATTGGCCATGAAAGCCAATCAGGGCACAGAGCACTGTCAGAGCCATGATTGGACGCTGTCATGATGACTGTATCCAATCATGGCTCATTGCTCTTAATCCTGCCCCACACTATAAAAGTTTTCTTTCCATAGCGGCCATTTGTAGTATGATAGTGGCATGGAGAGAGATAGAACAGTGCTCTGTTCAGTGCTATTAGACAGTAATGCCCCGTACACACGATCAGACATTGATCGGACATTCCGACAACAAAATCAATGGATTTTTTCCGAGCATGCGTGGAACTTTGTGCGTCGAAATTGTGTACACACGATCGGAATTTCCGACAACGGATTTTGTTGTTGGAAAATTTGAGATCCAGATCTCAAATTGTGCGACGGAAAATCCGATGGAAAATGCCCGATGGAGCCTACACGGTCAGAATTTCCGAAAAAAAGCTCCCATCGAACATTTTCCATTGGAAAATCCGACTGTGTGTACGGGGCATTAGTGTGTTATAGTGTTTTATTCTGATTCTATTGTCAGTGTAGAATATCAGTTTAGTGTGCATCTAGGGATAGTTCAGTGTGAGTGTAGTGCAAACATTTATCTTTACATTAGTGTGAATATAGGCAAAGTTCAGTCATTGTGAGTGTAGTGCAACCATTCATCTTTACATTAGTGTCAATGTAGGGAGAGTTCAGTCATTGTGAGTGTGGTGACCACCAATCATCTTTACATTAGTGTAGATGTAGGGATAGTTCAGTCAGTGTGAGTGTAGTGATCGTTTAACACAGTATATTTTATTGCATTACTGCAAGTTTAACGCCGTATATTTCATTGTGTTACTGCAAGTTTAACGCCATATATTTTATTGCGTTACTGCAAGTTTAACGCCATATACTTCTGTGCGTTACTGCAAATTTATTGCTGTATATTTCATTGCGTTACTGCAATTTTAACGCTGTATATTTCATTGCGTTACTGCAAGTTTAACACTGTATATTTCATTACGTTACTGCAAGTTTAACGCCGTATATTTCATTGTGTTACTGAAAGTTTAACGCCATATAGTTCTGTGCGTTACTGCAAGTCTAACACCATATAGTTCTATGCGTTACTGCAAGTTTAACGCTGCATATTTCATTGCGTTAGTGCAAGTTTAACGCTATATATTTGATTGCGTTACTACTAGTGTAGTGCAAACATTTATCTTTACATTAGTGTGAATATAGGCAAAGTTCAGTCATTGTGAGTGTAGTGCAACCATTCATCTTTACATTAGTGTCAATGTAGGGAGAGTTCAGTCATTGTGAGTGTGGTGACCACCAATCATCTTTACATTAGTGTAGATGTAGGGATAGTTCAGTCAGTGTGAGTGTAGTGATCGTTTAACACAGTATATTTTATTGCATTACTGCAAGTTTAACGCCGTATATTTCATTGTGTTACTGCAAGTTTAACGCCATATATTTTATTGCGTTACTGCAAGTTTAACGCCATATACTTCTGTGCGTTACTGCAAATTTATTGCTGTATATTTCATTGCGTTACTGCAATTTTAACGCTGTATATTTCATTGCGTTACTGCAAGTTTAACACTGTATATTTCATTACGTTACTGCAAGTTTAACGCCGTATATTTCATTGTGTTACTGAAAGTTTAACGCCATATAGTTCTGTGCGTTACTGCAAGTCTAACACCATATAGTTCTATGCGTTACTGCAAGTTTAACGCTGCATATTTCATTGCGTTAGTGCAAGTTTAACGCTATATATTTGATTGCGTTACTGCAATTTTAACGCCATATATTTCATTGCGTTACTGAAAGTTTAACGCCATATAGTTCTGTGTGTTACTGCAAGTTTAACGCTGTATATTACCTTGCGTTACTGCAAGTTTAACGCTGTATATTTCATTGCGTTACTGCAAGTTTAACGCTATAGATTGGATTGCGTTACTGCAATTTTAACGCCATATATTTCATTGCATTACTGAAAGTTTAACGCCATATAGTTCTGTGTGTTACTGCAAGTTTAACGCTGTATAGTTCTGTGCGTTACTGCAAGTTTAACGCCATATATTTCATTGTGTTACTGCAAGTTTAACGCCGTATATTTCATTGCATTACTGCAAGTTTAACGCCATATAGCTCTGTGCGTTACTGCAAGTTTAATGCCGTATATTTCATTGTGTTACTGCAAGTTTAACGCCATATAGTTCTCTGCGTTACTGCAAGTTTAAAGCCATATAGGTCTGCGCATTACTGCAAGTTTAACCTCATATACTTCTGCGCGTTACTGCAAGTTTAACGCCATATAGTTCTGTGCGTTACTGCAAGTCTAACGCTGTATAGTTCTGTGCGTTACTGTAATTTTAATGCCTTATATTTAATTGCATTACTGCAAGTTTAACGCCATATAGCTCTGTGCGTTACTGCAAGTTTAATGCCGTATATTTCATTGTGTTACTGCAAGTTTAACGCCATATAGTTCTCTGCGTTACTGCAAGTTTAAAGCCATATAGGTCTGCGCATTACTGCAAGTTTAACCTCATATACTTCTGCGCGTTACTGCAAGTTTAACGCCATATAGTTCTGTGCGTTACTGCAAGTCTAACGCTGTATAGTTCTGTGCGTTACTGTAATTTTAATGCCTTATATTTAATTGCGTTACTGCAAGTTTAACGCTGTATAGTTCTGTGCGTTACTGAAAATTTAACGCTGTATATTTCATTGCGATACTGCAAGTTTAATGCCATATATTTCTGTGCGTTACTGCACGTTTGATAGTATATTGCAGAAAATTATAGTGCAGGGGTAGGCAACCTCGGCCCTCCAGCTGTGGTGAAACTACAAATCCCATCATGCCTCTGCCTCTAGGAGTCATGTCTGTGATTGTTAGGGTCTTGTAATATCTCCTGGGACTTGTAGGGTCAAAACAGCTGGAGGGCCGAGGTTGCCTAACCCTGTTATAGTGTATCAATGGGAGTGTGTCTGTGTCGTGAATACTCAAATTAAAGTGCACCAAACACCACTTTCCATTGATTAAAGTGCGTCCATGTACACATTTACACATCTTTATTACATTTTGTTAATAAGCACCCCCCCCCCCCCCCCATCATGTCTGGGAGGACAGCAAGGAGAGGCAGACGTTCCCATGGCACTGTAAGGGGGCCAGCAGTGTATGTGTCCAGAGGCAAAGGTGGACATGGTCAGTCCTCAGGCAGGGCATTATTTCCTCTGTTTAGTGATGTTGCCCGTGCTATCCAGCCACAGCATGTAGAGGAGGTGGTGGACTGGCTTACTAAACCATCCTGATCCTCCTTATCCTCCGTCACCCAAGCAGAGACTAGTACGCAGTCCCCTGCAGCTGCCAGAGTGGAAAAACCTACCTCCTTGTCCACAGCTATTCCTGCCATAGCCCCAGCATCAGGCATGGAGGAGTCATTTGAACACAGCATCAGCCACTTGCTCCTTGATGATGCACAGCCATTACTCTATTCAGATGTTGGTTCTGACTCTGAGGTTGAGGAAGGCAGAACATGAGCCTACAGAGAGGGGAGAACACTGGTACACAAATTGGCAGTCATGTTCCCCCAGCCTCAGCATATTGCCAAGTTGTCTCCAGTGGTAATGAGGATGGAGGAGATGATGATGTCACTGACTCGACTTGGGTGCAGGATAGAGCAGAGGAGGAAAGTGAGAGTGAGGCACAACCCCAACGAGGCAGCCATCATGGAAGAGTAGCGAGCAGCCACCCTATTCCATCACATTGTGGATCTGTTATCTCCCAGCCCACTTCCCACAGCTCAGTTGTCTGGGCCTTTTTTAGTACATGTGCAGCTGATCGCACTGTTGCTATTTGCAAACTTTGTCTCAAGCTCATCAAGTGTGGCAAAAACACCAACCATTTGGGTACCACATGCTTGACAAGACATGTAACCTCCCACCATTCTGCCCAAAAAACACCTAAAAGACACACACTCAGCAGCCTCCACTAACAGGGATGATGGTATGGCGCAGGGTGTCCCAGGTCCTTGCGGCACATCTGAAAATTCTGCCCCCTTCCGTGAATTTGCAGAATGGGCTGTAACACAATGTCAGGTTCCCAGTCGCTATTTCTTTTCACATTCCTGTCTGAATCACATGCAGTTTCCCGCACCGCTCCTGTGGGAACCCAGTATAGAAAGACAAACATGCGCCATTTAAGTGCAGCAATGGGCAACAAATAACACGTTAAAAGTACACATCTGTAATATGTCAAACCCAAATCTGCATGGTCATAGTGTCCACCAATGATGGAAAACTATGGCCGCTTGCGGTGCTTACAGGGCTGGAGATGTTGGAAGTTCTGGGTCTCCTGTAAACCAACTTGGAGCGCACATGTGGGTATAGGGTGGAAGTGATGTCAACTTGGGGGGCAGACCACCTATACATCTCTTCCAGCCCTGTGAGTTTTCCATCATTGGCAGGTCACGCAGGATGGGGAGACTATGACCATGCAGATTTTAATTTGGCATATTACAGATATAGTATATACTTTTAGCCTCAGTCTCCACTATTCTCCTCTGAAAGTCGTGCGATTTTGCTACAATTTTTTGCCACGACTTGAAGCAATGCCTGTGTATTCTTGAGGTCTATGGACCGCAAGTCACATCAAAGTCAGAACAAAGTAGTGCAGGGACTACTTTGAAGTTGCTGCGACTTGAAGGCACACAGATATGAACGGTACTCATTGGAAATCATGGGGTACAACTTGTCATGCCGCTTTGCAGTCCCAAGTCGCAGGAAAAGTTGCACAATTGGAAACTGAGCCTTAACATGTGAGTCATTATAAAAAATTTTAATAAACTGTTTGCCCATTGCTGCACTTAGTTGACGCTTCCCTGTCGTCTTCCGTTGGTTCATTCAATCCAAAATCATCTTCAGCCTGACCAAGCTGATCACCAGAAAGATAATGAAGTAATTCATGATATTGGCATAAAAAGACAGTCAAATCTGTCAACAAAGCAACAAAACAGAGCAAAAAGCTCCACGGGAATCACCAAAAACTGCAGATCACATGCGACAAACTAACCACACCTCAAAGCAAATCTCTTTGCGTACATGACTCTTTAAATTGTTTTCCTTATAGGGAAAAAAGGGGCAATTTGAAAGAAAAAATAACATAAGATCATTTAGTTGGAAGAGAAAATACCAGCTACAGCTTTATATATTGTGTGAAAAAATCTCTGAACCTAATGAGCAAATGCTGTTTTTAACACAGAATAAATGAACATGCAGTTTAGCCGGATGAACATATGCTAATATATTATATATATTATATTAACTTTTGGTGGTGGTTTATTCACAAGGTGGAGGAACCAAATTTGATGTTGATACACAAGAACTTTTGCACATATAAGATTGCTGTGAAGGCATCACACTGGTGCCATATTGAAGACATATGGTCTGATTTATCTAGCGCAACACTTTTTTTATTTTACCTGTTTATGTGATAATATCTCACATCAGTGGTGCTGCTAATTTACAATAATTAGTTTGAACTTATTTCACGAGCGCAGTTTTTTTTCTTGTTTCTCAAATATATTATAAATAGACCTCTTAAAAGATTGTTGACCCCTGCTTTAGAAAAACATAGGTAGCCTCAGTTTAAAATGAAAATATAGGTCTTAATAATGTAAAATTACAAAACAGAATATGTAGCAATTATATGTGTTTGAGTAGAGTTCTTCTTTCAATAAAATATAAAAAGTTTTCCGAGGCATGAACCGCTACAGTCCTGGACAAGATGACCTTTATGTGTGGTACAGGAGCCCTCTAGTGGTTCATGTGTAATCCCAGCGCTCTAGTATATGTCAGTGTAGGCTGAATGAACAAATTCACCAAAGTATTCAAGAACAGTGTATATTTGACATTATTTACCTTGTCTTTAATGGGAAAATCAAGCATATTTTTAAAAAGGTTATCGTATTTTGAGTTAGTTCAATATTTCCTTTCTTTTTCTATTTTTTTCCTTCTATGTAATGGTTGTTGGGGAGAAAATGAGGACACAATTAGCAAAAATAACAATGTTCCATTTAGACAACATTTAGAACCTCTATTACAATTTTATAGTCAATATGGTACAGCAAAAGGTAAGCACTCTACTGCAATCCAGAGGGGCAAAACCATAAAACAATGGATTCTTATACAAAGAAGCCTTATTTGATCTTTGGAATCTTATCAAGTAGGTTTATTGCACATCAGGGCTATGAAAAATGTATATAGAGATTATTATCAGAACTGATATACAAAAAAAAAAAACACAACCAAAGAAAAAACAAAATGTAGAATTAAATTATACAGTATACTGTTAAATAGCTGCTGTACATATAAACAAAGCATGTAACATATCCTGTGGACATTGATGGATGTCATCAAACTGCTAACAGAACCTAAAGCGCAGTGCACTTATAATTTATACCTAGAAACAACAAGATTTTTTGAAACATTATTAGTTACATTATTCACATCAAGCTAATGACATTTACATGTACATCTATTAAAACATTGAAAAATTGTACATCCCCATTGAACAAGAATTATTTTATGGTGCCAAAGCTAAAATGACTATTGCTTTTATTCTGTGATTGGTTGTATCAGCTAATAAGTGGCTAAGCTAGTTTTGCTTTTTCCTTTTATTTTTTTAGCGGTACCCCAGAAGGAGCTACTTGAATAATTGTGTCCGGGTCTCCCTCTGATTATCCTGCAGCCAGTTACACAGTATTTTCCCACAGCCAGGTGCACACAGTCTTTCGCTCATTGTCTCCAAAGACCAGTCTAGGGGATTTGTTTTATTAGGAGAACTTGGATAGGAGAAGGGAATTAGTAGGATACTTCAAATTAATTATTCACAGGCGAGGACAACTTCTCAATAGAACTGTGTAGCAGACTGTCAGCAGCACTGTACAGCAGGCTGAATAGGATGAAACAAGTCCCTGACTATTGGATAACAGATGCCTATTAACCATTACCAAACCTTTATACTCCTATTCCCAATAAATGAGACCACACCAGCTTCTGGAGTATAAAACAAAGGCCGTAGCAGCCTACTTTATTTTACTTAATATAAAATTATATCAAAAATATATAAATTCTGTCATCGAGAAAAAAACGGTAAACAACAAAAACATCTGTTATGCAACCTGTTAGCAAAAAGAACGTTGGTCTGAGCAATAGCTTTTGCAAATCCATCTGATGGCCATAACAACTATAGCACTGCAGCCCTAAACCAAAAACTCTCCAATAGGCCTCAAGCCGACAAGCTGGCTCAGAGACTGCCGTGACTGCAGTGCCCCATATCACTTCCCGGCTAACCTCCGCTAACCGGGAACCAAAAAACCTCCGGACCCATATCAACGTTGGATCCCCACTCTTACTTTTTAGCCATCTTCCTTCCCTTGCCCAGACCAACGCCCGCCACAGCATCCCAATAGTAATACCTTACTCTTGGGTGCTCCTCCACACCCGAATAGCTCGCTGTATCCCATCCTGTACTCCCAAAGTCCACAAATCCGTCCCCACCTCATTAAGATGTACCCCATCACGTCTTAAATACCTCCATGTCTCAAATTCCAGTTCACTATGCCTGATTGCCAACCCCCCACAATTAACCATGAATTTACTCACTTCCCTATTGATCTTCCTCCTTGCTCTATTCACCCCCTCCACTGACCTGGCCATTCTCCAACACATGCGGGCAACCATGTCCGACCAGACAATGATCATTTTTGGAAATTCCTTCATTAAGCGCCAGACGTCAAATATAATGTCTCGCGTGATGTCTATCATTGAGCGAATGCCAAGATCATTGCCGCCCACATGTATTACCAGCACATCTGGAGGGCCCTCCCTATTTGCATAGCGTTGTACCTCCTGAACCAACCTGCCCCACAACATCCCTGGTATACCAAACGATTTTATATACACTTCCCGTCTATCAAAGCCTAACTGCCTACCCTCAGGTCGAGCGTCTCTCCTCCGTGCCCCCCAACATACATAAGAATGGCCCATAATCCAGACCACACTTGGCGCTGCACCTGAAATTAGAAGAAAACAAAACCATGCTCAACATTGACTAATTAACTAATGTCCCCACCGGCCATAAAACACTACCTCCCGTACCCATCTGATAACCACAAAAACAACCCTGACCCCTTACAATTTTACCGCCAGATGCGGTCGCACATAAGATTGGAATCTGTTAGATTCCCACTGCCCAATCCGTTTTATTAATTCCACATCCATACCCAATCTGGCCGCTTCTGTCGCGGCTCCTATCCGGAATGAATGTGATGAAAAATCCCGCTCCTCCAGTCCCAGCCCAAGCAAACATTTCCTAAAAACAGCTATAAACTGAAAACGTGATAACATATCTCCATTTGAATGCACTAACAAAGGGCCCTGACAGTCCGGCCTAACTTTCAAAAATTCCCTGACTGCACCCACTGGGCACTGGGGGGATCCCTGGATGGAATAAACTCGCACCATCCTGCCTCTTCCCTCCTGATCCGTCTTATGCCGCGTACACACGGTCGGACTTTCCGGCATACTTGGTCCGGCACACTTTTCGACGGACTTTGTCCGCCAGGTGCGCCGGACTTTAAAACGGACGGACTTGCCCACACACGCCGGGACTTTCCGGCGCTCTAAGTCCGCCCGTCTTTCCGACGGACTTTCGCCGGAGTTCCGGCGGACTTTCAGAATGAACGGACTTGCCCACACACGGCCAAGTCCGTTCATTTTGAACGTGACTAGCAAAGGATGTCAATCTTGCCGCTTTTATCGGCGAGATTGACACCTTGCGAGCCCCGTTGCGGGGCATACCAGGCCCTTAGGTCTGGTATGGATTATAAAGGGAACCCCGCTACGCCGAAAAAACGGCGTGGGGTCCCCCTAAAGTCCATACCAGACCCCGATCCGAGCACGCAGCCTGGCCGGTCAGGAAAGGGGGTGGGGACAAGCGAGCGCCCCCCCCCCTTCCTGAACCGTACCAGGCCGCATGCCCTCAACATGGGGGGGTGCTTTGGGGGAGGGGGCGCCTTACGGTGCCCCCCACCACAAAGCACCTTGTCCCCATGTTGATGAGGACAAGGGCCTCTTCCCGACAACCCTGGCCGTTGGTTGTCGGGGTCTGCGGGAGGGGGGCTTATCGGAATCCGGGAGCCCCCTTTAATAAGGGGGCCCCCAGATCCCGGCCCCCCACCCTGTGTGAATGAGTATGGGGTACATGGTACCCCTACCCATTCACCTAGGTAAAGTGTCAATAATAAAACACAACACAGGGTTTTAAAATAATTTATTAAACAGCTCCGGGTGGGGGGGGGATCTTCCTCCGGCTTCGGGGGTCTTCTTCCGTCTTCGGGGGTCCCTCCGGTTCATCTTCTCCCGGCGTCCGGTTGGTTCTTCTCCGCTCTCCGGCCTCTTCTCCCGGTGTCCCAGGTCTTCGGCCGGTCCCACCACTGTCTTCATGTAGCTCTATTGCCAGCGGAGGTCCGGACTTCTGGGCTTCTTGTCTTCTTGTCTTCTCTTCCCCAGATGTTGACACGACGCTCTCTCCTGCTGGACTGGTCTCCGAGGGCTGCGTTGTGACTTATATAGGCGGAGACCCCGCCCCCTTTTGATGTCACAGTCCCTGGGCATGCTGGGACTGTGACGTTTTAGGGGGCGTGGTCGACCCCCGAAGACGGAAGATCCCCCCCCCCACCCGGAGCTGTTTAATAAATTATTTTAAAACCCTGCGTTGTGTTTTATTATTGACACTTTACCTAGGTGAATGGGTAGGGGTACCATGTACCCCATACTCATTCACACAGGGTGGGGGGCCGGGATCAGGGGGCCCCCTTATTAAAGGGGGCTCCCGGATTCCGATAAGCCCCCCGCCCGCAGACCCCGACAACCAACGGCCAGGGTTGTCGGGAAGAGGCCCTTGTCCTCATCAACATGGGGACAAGGTGCTTTGTGGTGGGGGGGCACCGTAAGGCGCCCCCTCCCCCAAAGCACCCCCCCATGTTGAGGGCATGCGGCCTGGTACGGTTCAGGAGGGGGGGGGGGGCGCTCGCTCGTCCCCACCCCCTTTCCTGACCGGCCAGGCTGCGTGCTCGGATCGGGGTCTGGTATGGACTTTAGGGGGACCCCACGCCGTTTTTTCGGCGTAGCGGGGTTCCCTTTATAATCCATACCAGACCTAAGGGCCTGGTATGCCCCGCGCTCGCCGCAATAGGAACATTTGTTTTTCCTATTGCAGCGAGCGCGAGATGCAATACCCTGCCCTCGTGTCGTATTTGGTCTGTCGGACCAGTCTACACACGAGCGGGCTTTCCGTCGGACCAGCACACACACAAGCGGACTTTCCGCCCGAAACTGAGTCCGACGGAAAGATTTGAAACTTTCTTCAAATCTAGGTCCGGCGGGCTTTTGGCAAGAAGTCCGCCGGAAAAGTCCGCCGCCGCCCACACACGGGCGGATTGTCCGGCACACTCTGGTCCGCCGGACCAAGTATGCCGGAAAGTCCGACCGTGTGTACGCGGCATTAGACTTCCTTAGGAATATCGATACCCCGTCCTCCTCAAGTGTAACCTCCTTTAACCCAACTCCCCCTTGCACTGTTTTTGAAGGGCTAACCAACTCCCCTATCCTGAATGCACCAAAGAATGCTAACACAAAAGCTACCTTAAACAAACTAACTTCGTATGCCGACGAACAAACCCCCATCAGTTGTTCCACAATACCCCCCAGTATTTCAAAAGTTACTGGCCTCCTCGAATCGCGCTGAACCACCGCCCTCCGATAACCCTTCAATGCCTGTCTCACCCAAAAATCTTTTGTGACGTCGGGCTGCCCTTGTAGCTTAAAAAGGAAAGCCAAACCAGCTAGCTGTGTATTGATCACTGATACTGATGCACCCTCGTTCAATTTTCTTGCCAGATAATACAGTAACAGCGAACGTACTCCCTGCCCTATCAGCTCCTCCCCCAAAACTCGCACGAAGGACATCCACTCCTGCCATACCTTAGTGTATGCTGCCCAAGTAGCCCCACTTACCGACCGCTTAATCCATCCCTCGACGACGCCAGTGCAATCTCCCACAGCCAGTCTGGACAAGGTACCCCCTGTTGCTCCGCTTCCGGCGCCAACTCTCTGAACCTGTCCCACTGGAAGCGAGACAACGCATCAGCAATCACGTTCTCCACCCCCGGTAAGTGAACAGCATGAATGAAAACATTCAGTTGTAAGCATCTTAACACTAAGTGCTGCAGCATCCTGATCACCGGCGGAGATGACGCTGTAACCCTATTTATCACTTGCACCACCCCCATGTTGTCCCCATGAAAACGCACTTTCAGATCCCTGAACGATGCACCCCATAATTCCACCGCCAGCACCACTGGAAACAGTTCCAGCAGCACCAGATTCTTCGTGAAGCCTTCTTTTACCCACGATTGTGGCCATGGACCTGCGCTCCATTGCCCCTGAAAGAACGCCCCAAAACCTGTTGATCCAGCGGCATCGGTAAACAGTTCCAAGTCAAAGTTACTGACTGGTCCTGACATCCACATTGCCCTACCGTTAAAGGATTCAAGAAATGTATGCCAAACCCTGAGATCCTCCCTATGTGTTTTAACTAAACGTACAAAATGTTTTGGGGATTTGATCCCACTCGTGCTGGCCGCCAGCCGGCGACTAAACACTCTCCCCATCGGTAATATGCGGCAAGCAAAATTCAGCTTGCCCAAAACCGATTGTAACCTTCGCAGTTGTACCTTTTTTAGGCCTATCAAAACTGCCACTTCATTTTTCAAATCCTCCAATTTCTCCCCCGGTAATCTGCATTCCATCGCATCCGAATCTAATACAATACCCAAGAACGTGATTACCGAGCAGGGTCCCTCCGTCTTTTCATCTGCCAATGGAATGCCAAATCTTTCTGCTATGTGCTGCAGTGACGCTAGTAGCACTGCACAAACTCTAGAATCGGCCGGGCCAATGCATAAGAAGTCATCCAAGTAGTGAATTATCGAATTCACACCGGATACATCCCTTACTACCCATTCCACGAAGGAGCTGAATTGTTCGAAAATCGCACACGATACCGAACAACCCATTGGTAGGCATTGATCAACTTAGAATCCACCATTCCAATGACACCCTAGCAACCGAAAACTCTCCGGGTGCACAGGCAACAGTCGAAAAGCTGATTCCACATCTGCCTTTGCCATCAATGCCCCTTTTCCATAGTGTCGCACCCACCTTACAGCGGCATCAAACGACGTATACGTCACTGAGCACGCTTCCTGGTCTATGGCATCATTCACGGATCCCCCTTTTGGGAAGGATAAGTGATGAATGAGCCTGAATTTATTGGGCTCTTTTTTGGGCACCACGCCCAAAGGTGATACCACCAAATCTGCCACTGGCGCCACTGGAAAAGGGCCGCTCATTCTACCCAATGCAACCTCCTTCTGTAGTTTTTCCGAAACCACTTCCGGATGTTGCAAGGCTGACTTTAAATTTTTGGGTACTGGGGGGATGGCTGATAAATTGCATGGAATCCTAAATCCCACCGCAAAACCTTCTTCTAATAGCCGTGCTGCTTGTTTGTCAGGGTACTTACCGAGAAACGGTCGCATCCTTTCCACCATCACCGGAGTCCTCCCTTTTGTTCCCAGCTTCTCCATGACGACCTTTTCCCTGCTTAAAACACCTGGATGACGGATGTGTTCCCCCGCAGCCGGAGCATTCGTGTTTAAACTTACGTGATCCTCCGAACTTACAGGCCCCCGAGTTATACTGCCAACAAACCCCTTTTTTGTTTCCAGCCGAATGTCCCTGGGTTGACGATCCACCGGCTCCCCCCTGAAAAAACTGATTCGGTGCCCTCGCCGTCGTCATCAAACGCATCCACAGGCTGATGTCTTTATGGTCCCAACGTAGTTCCGGGCGTACTGCCCTCCGCTGCCTGAACTGTTCATCGTACCTCAACCATGCCGTACCCCCATATACTCTATACGCTTCCCCTATCGCGTCCTGATAGCAGAAAAGCGCCGAACAGTGTTCCGGCTGTTTCTCTCCTATCACACTAGCCATAATTGCAAATGCTTGCAACCAATTCGTAAATGTCCTAGGTATCAGCCTATACCTCCTCTTCTCCTCATCCTCCTTTTTGGAATCATCCGGCTTGACTCTATCAAAGTTGAACTTTTCCAAGGGCAGTAATGAAAATATTTCTACATACTCACCCTTCCATAATTTTTCCCGAACCTCCTGTTTCAGGTGAGCCCCTAACGGTCCTTCGTAGCACACATACACTTCGCAGCGAGCTGCGTCCGCCAGCCTAATGATATCCTTTCTCCCCGCAGCCTCCCCTGACGGCGCCGCTTTGTCCTTCCCCTGCGCCGCTACACTCGCCACGGCCTCCTGCGCTGGCACCATGACCTCAGCTGTAACTGTAGGTGTGGCGGCCCCCGCCCTGCATTATCCAATTCCTTCCCAGTCTGCGGCACCCAGGCAGCTATCGGGCCCCCCGTCGGCTTCTCTGCAGCCTCCAGCCTCTGCACTAGCTCCTTAATTCCTGTTAAAAAACCCAAAAAACCCGGAGCTCCTCCCCCCATGTCAGTTCCTACCCTACTTTCTCCCGACCCTCCAGCCCCAGCTCCTGCCATTGTTACATTATTTAAACTAGCATTTGCAATATCCTGTGGTAACTCACCGGGCTGCATAGGTGTCGCCCCATCAGCCGACCGTCTGCTTTCTCCTGGCCCCATCCTCCTGGGCAGCTGGGCCGTCTCCTCTTCCGATCCGGACATCTCTTCTCTCCCGCTCCGACCCGATTCTTCTCCCGCATCAGATGCTGGCCCGCTCGGGATATTGACCGCGGCTGCCGTACTACCCGCTATCCTTCCCTTCCTCCGCGCAGCGAATCCTCCCGTGGATTTCCGGACAGCCTTCCCAGGACCGGTGTGGGCTACCACAGTCCTGTCGGCCTCCGCTCCTGTTGGTGGTAAGCCAGTCCTGCTCCTTCCTCTAGTCTGCCTGTCCCCTGCCGATGAAACGGAAGGCCCAGGGACCCCTCCTGGCATTGCAGCATAAGTGATGGCGGAGCTCTTCCTGGGGGCGGGGCTCGCGCTCTCCGCGTGTCTCCTGCAAGTAGGCCTCTCTCCCGTCCGTTCTCCTGCTGGGCTCTTCTCCTGTCCTGTCGGGGCCGCCCACCCGGTGACCCGCTCTCTTCCCGCCGCTCGTTTTGCTGGGGGGCCCCCCTGGACACTGGCCGCCATACTACCCGGGTGCCGCTGTGAATACATAGCGCGGTCCGGTGAGAACCGCTCAGGCGGTCGGGAGCGGCGCGCTCTGGTGCTGCCTCTCTCCCCCTCACTAGCTTGCGTATTGGGACCCCGGATCGCGGTTGCGATCGTCTCCTGTAGCCATACCGCACCCCGCACCGCCGCTTCCTCCCTTAACTGGGCCATAAGCCTTTCTAACTCAGACATGATGTGTCACTAACCTTCTCACTGAACTTTCCTGGATCTTCTGCTGTCCCTCCCAGAGCGGGAACCCCTTTTAACTGTCCCCTCCCCTAATCCTCCCTCCCCCTCGGCTCCACTGTAGCACTTTACCATTAACCCTTACCCTGTTCCCACTGTCATGGGCGCCCTTTGCATACAGCATTGCATGCTGTTGCTCCAGGCTTTTCTTTTTTAGGCAGAGAGAATTTGCCAGACTTTGGTTCTTCAAGACACTAGCCAGTGTCCCCTTTAGCTCACACACCCGGTATGCTGACTTCTAGGACCAAGAGGGGGATTTTAGCAACACTCAGTCTAATGCTCTGTACACATGATCGGACATTGATTGGACATTTCGACAACAAAATTCATGGATTTTTTCCGACGGATGTTGGCTCAAACTTGTCTTGCATACACACGGTCACACAAATCTTGTCGGAAATTCTGAACGTCAAGAACGCGGTGACGTACAACACGTACGACGAGCTGAGAAAAATGAAGTTTAATAGCCAGTGTGGCTCTTCTGCTTGATTCTGAGCATGCGTGGCACTTTGTGCGTCGGAATTGTGTAAGCACGATCGGAATTTACGCGATTTTGTTGTCGGAAAATCTGAGAACCAGATCTCAAATTTTGTGCGACGGAAATTCCGATGGAAACTGTCCGATGTAGCCTACACACGGTCGGAATTTCCGATACAAGCTCCGATCGCACATTTTACGCCGGAAAGTCAGACCGTGTGTACGCGGCATCAGGGATCCCTTTAGGGGGTCTTTACTCACAAATGTCCAAGGACAGCTGGTAGCCTCCTTCCAACTTCCAAGCGACACTCTATACCAGTAATACCAGACAGGATCCGTGGACATCCTCCTCAGTCCGCTTGCAAGAGAACCATGGGATGTAGCTTTCAGGCTTCAGGCCCTCATGACAGCCTGTGCTGGGGAGAGGCAGCAGCAGCCTCCTCCCCACCTGAACCTCTCTGCTCAGAGGTGGGCTGGACTGGAACCCTGAGCCCATGTGCTCTTACAATATAAATGCAGTCACCCAGCATGCAATAGGTACCTCCCCTGCAAATTGGCCAGGGTTGTATCTACATCGATGCTTTCACCTGCTGGGTTTCCTCCCATTGTCCAATATGAATCACTATTGGATCAGTGTGAAATCTCCAAGACAGCATGAATCAGCATCAGAGCACACTGAGCAGACCTCACTCATCAATCACTGCTCTCTGTTAAGCAGACAGCACCTAAATTTGCCTGTCTGCTTCTCTGTTAACTAGAAAAGCCAAAAACTTTATACGCTTCCTAGCACCTGTCTAGGAGGGTGCTACACCTTAATAACTGTCTTGGTTAACACATCAAGCACAATGGTAACATGCAAACAACAGAATATCTTTACCAACTGCCGATGCGCTGCACGCCGATATACGTCGGCACAATGGCAGCGGTGGGCAAATGGGCGTACCTGTACGTCCCCTTTAATTGGCGGGGTTAGCGGGCGGGCGCCCGGTGCATACAGCGTGACCTTGCCTGCGGGACCCGCCGACTCGATGTCCATCGTGTCACGGAGCCGCAGAACGGGGAAGTGCCTTTGTACAGGCATTTCCCCGTTCTGCCTTGTGACATGACAGAGATCACTGCTCCCTGTCATCGGGAGCAGTGATAGCTGTCATGTGAGTTGTAGCCCATCTCCCCCACAGTTAGAATCACTCCCTAGGACACACTTAACACCTTGATCGCCCCTAGTGTTTAACCCCTTCCCTGCCAGTGTCATTTACACAGTAATCAGTGCATTTTTATAGCACTCATCGCTGTATAAATGACAATGGTACCAAAATAGTGTCAAAAGTGCGATGTGTCCGCCATAATGTCGCAGTCACGATAAAAATCGCAGATCGCCGCCATTACTAATAAAAATAATAATAAAAATGCCATAAAACTATCCCTTATTTTGTAGACGGTATAACTTTTGTGCAAACCAATCAAAATATGCTTATTGCGATTTTTTACCAAAAATATGTAGAAGAATACGTATCGGCCTAAACTGAGGAAAAAAATTGTTTTTTTATATATTTTTGAGGAATATTTATTATACCAAAAAATAAAAAAAATATTGCTTTTTTGTCAAAATTGTCGCTCTTTTTTTGTTTATAGCACAAAAAATAAAAATTGCAGAGGTGATCAAACACCATCAAAAGTATGCTCTATTTGTGGGGAAAAAAGGACGTCAATTTGTTTGGGTGCAACGTCGCACGACCGCGCTATTGTCAGTTAAAGCGACGCAGTGTCAAATCGTAAAAAAAGTGCTCTGGTCAGTAAGGGGGTAAAATCTTCCAGGGCTGAAGCGGTTAAAGGGTAACTCCACTTTCATGGGGGGAAAAAAAATAGCAAATAAAGAGAAAATAATATAGCTTATACAATTGCGACGCAAGTCATATTGTAATTGAATGTTATTAAAAATTACCTTTCCTTTTCAATCTGCAGCTCTGTGATTTTCTGTAAAATGCAATGCAACATGGCTACCTGGAGGTGTTCTCTATACAGAATGTGTACAGAATGCCCCACAGAAACATAATTTCCTGCTTGTGTGATTGGCTCACTGATTTTCCTAGAAGTCTGCACTAAGATACAGATCAGATTTTAGTCATCCCCTGCAACAAAATGTAATTTTTGGTGAGATACTCCCAATAAGAAATCACGTCTAAGGCTGGGTTCACACTGGTCCGACAAACGCTCCGACATTGGGAGCTCATGTCGCATGACGTGTGAAATTCAATGTTTCCCTATGGGAGCCATCCTAACTGGTCCGACACAAGTCGTTCTAAATTTAGAAATGCTCCCTGTACTACTTTGATCCGACTTTGAACCTACTTCAGCCCATTGACTATCATTGAAGTCGGATCAAAGTCGGATCGCCGTCTCGCATGATCCGACTTCGGCATGTGACTTGAGCTCAGATGATCTTGAGGGGGAACTCTGCGCCAAATTTTAAATAAAAAACCGGCATGGGTTCCCCTCCAAGAGCATACCAGGCCCTTGGGTCTGGTATGGACCTTAAGGGGAACCCCCTACGCCGAAAAAAACGGCGTGGGGGTCCCCCCAAAATCCATACCAGACCCTTATCCGAGCACGCAGCCCGGCCGGTCAGGAATGGGGGTGGGGACGAGCGAGCACCCCCCCTCCTGAACCGTACCAGGCCGCATGCCCTCAACATGGGGGGGTGGGTGCTTTGGGGCAGGAGGCACCCTGCGGGCCCCCCCACCCCAAAGTACCTTGTCCCCATGTTGATGAGGACAAGGGCCCCTTCCCGACAACCCTGGCCATTGGTTGTCGGGGTCTGCGGGCGGGGGGCTTATCGGAATCTGGGAGCCCCCTTTAATAAGAGGGCCCCCAGATCCCTGCCCCCCACCCTATGTGAATGAGTATGGGGTACATGGTACCCCTACCCATTCACCTAGGGAAAAAATGTCAATAAAAAAACACACTACACAGGTTTTTAAAGTAATTTATTAGATAGCTCCGGGGGTCTTCTTCCGACTTCGGGGGTCTTCTTCCGACTTTGGGGGTCTCTCCGGTTCTTCTTTGCGTCTTCTGCCAGGCTACTCCACTATCTTCTGCTTTTGCCGCTCTTTTGCTATAGCGGTGGCCCGGACTTCTGCCTTCTTGTCTTCTTCCCTCTTCTTTCGATGTTGACACGACGCTCTCTCCAGCTGGAATGCTCTCTGAGCGCTCCGCAATGCACTTATATAGGCAGTGACCCCGCCCCTTTATGAGGTCACTGTCCCGGGGCATGCTGGGACTGTGCCACCATAAGGGGGTGTGGTCAACATCACCCGGTGACCACGCCTCCTAAAACGTCACAGTCCCAGCATGCCCGGGACAGTGACCTCATAAGGGGGCAGGGTCACCGCCTATATAAGTCCATTACGGAGCGCTCAGAGAGCATTCCAGCTGGAGAGAGCGTCATGTCAACATCAGAAGAAGAGGGAAGAAGACCAGAAGGCAGAAGTCCGGGCCACCGCTAGCAAAAGAGCTCCAGAAGATAGCGGAGGAGCCGACAGAAGATCAGGACACCGGGAGGAGATGCCGAAGAGACCCCCGAAGTCGGAAGAAGACCCCCGGAGTCGGAAGAAGACCCTTGAAGTCGGAAGAAGACCCCGGAGCTGCCTAATAAATTACTTTAAAAACCTGTGTACTGTGTTTTTTCATTGACACTTTTTTCCCTAGGTAAATGGGTAGGGGTACGATGTACCCCATACTCATTCACAAAGGGTGGGGGGGCCGGGATCTGGGGGCCCCCTTATTAAAGGGGACTCCCGGATTCCGATAAGCCCCCGCCCGCAGACCCCGACAACCAACGGCCAGGGTTGTCGGGAAGAGGCCCTTGTCCTCATCAACATGGGGACAAGGTGCTTTGGGGTGGGGGGGCCGCAGGGCGCCCCCCTGCCCCAAAGCACTCACCCAAGGGTCTGGTATGCTCCTGGAGGGGGAACCCATGCCGGGTTTTTTATTTAAAATTTGGCGCGGAGTTCCCCCTCAAGATTCATACCAAACACAGTGCCGGGCATTGGCGGGGATCCAAGTCGGATCCCCGTTCATTGAAAGTCAGACGCATGCCGGCTTCATGTCGCAGGGCGGATCCAAAGTAGGACGGCTGTCGTGTCGCACCAGTGTGAACCCAGCCTAAAAGGATGCAGACCCAGTAGCTTTCTTCATTAGTGCCCCGCAGGTGCTGCAGCTGATTGATAATTATGAAACCACTCCCATTAGATTCACTTTCTCACATGAACACAGACAAACATACATTGATTTCTTCAGAATAACAATAGGTAGGAATCTGCAACAAAGTTTGTTAAAATCCTTTTAATGTACATAGATCACTTAGTTCACACCTACGCATTTTTAGTGTTTTTTGCATTTTGCAGATTTGCACTATAGAAAATGTTCCATAGGAAACCATGTTAAATGGACTGTAGTGCAAATCTGAAAAATGCAAAAAGCACTAGAAATGCATAGATGTGAACCAGGCCTTATAGGGGAATGTTTTTTTCTCAACAAAAGTGGCGTTACACTTTAACAAAAATAGGTTTGAGTTTCATGTCAAAAATAAGATTACTTTATGGTGCTTGAATTCAATGGATTCAATAAGAACATGCAGAAAGAAACACCACTATTTAGAAATGATATAATAATAGAGTTTCAGAGAGCTGTACAACTACTACCAGGCATAGAATGACTGAGAGTGTGTAAACCATGGAAAGAGCACACCCACTTTTCTGTACCAGACGCTGGCTACTGATCAGCTGGTGTAACTGAATGGCTAAACCAGGAAAACCTAGACCCAATTGGGACCTATTAAGGCTTGATTCACCCATGTTGCTTTTGAGCGTTTCTGCAGTGCTTTTTGCGGTGCTTTCTGCCTTTTTATAACCTCGTTTTTACCAAGCTTTTGCCACGTTTTGCGATTTGTGGTTTTTTGTTTTTTTTTTACATTCACTGTATATAGCTGGTTGCTACGGAGCGGGTCAGGAAGCCGGCCACCACGTCCTTAACAACCGATGAGTCATCAGCTCTCAGCGGGCTTCCCCGCTGACAGTTGAATGAAAAAAAAATTGCCAGCTAAAAAAAACATTCACAGAAAAAACGGCGACCCTTTGGTCTGGTATGGATTTGGAGGGGACACCCCCACGCCAAAATGTAAAAAAAAATAAATGGCGTGGGGTCTCACCCAAAATCCATACCATACCCTTATCCGAGCATGCAGCCCAGCAGGTCAGGAAAGGGAGGGGACGAGTGAGCGCCTCCCCTCCTGAACCATACCAGCCCACATGCCCTCAACATGGGGGTGGATGCTTTGGGGCAGGGGGGCTCTGTACCCCCCACCTCAATGCACCTTTCCCCCATGTTAATGGGGACAAGGGCCTCTTCCTGACAACCCTGGCCGGTGGTTGTCGGGGACCCCCAGATCCCAGCCCCCATGTTGAGGGCCTGGTATGGTTCGGGGGGGGGGCGCTCGCTCGCTTTTTACATTCAGCTGTCAGCAGGGAAGCCTGGTGACAGTTGATGACTCATCGGTTGTTAAGGACGCAGCGGCCAGCTTCCAGGCCCGCTCCTTAGCAACCAGCTATATACAGTGAATTAAAATAAAAAGAATAATGAAGCGCAACCACACCCAAGTGTTAGGGCTGAATAAACGTGAGTGGTAATTATTAAATTAGTGATCACTATATAAACATTTAGCAATGAGCAAATGAGTATATACAGTGAATGTAAAAAAAACCCACACAAATTGCAACACGCAATTAATGGCAAAATTGAGGCAAAATTGCGGTAAAAACGCAGTACTTGCATTTTGGATGCAGGTCCATTAAAGTCTATTACATGCAAAACGCTGCATTTTGCGGGAAAAAAGTCCCCGACTCTTTCCAAAAACGCAGGGGCATAAAAATGCATTGATGTGAATGTGTTCCATAGGAATCCATATTAACAAAATTGCCAGCATTTCTGCAAAATGCATCAAAAAATGCATTTGTGTGAATCGAGCCTAAAGGGGAGTGCTAGGAAAGCTGTAAATTTTGTCTGTTCATAATCTCTCTATGTTCTTCCTTACTGTATGACACTGACAATAAGATCCAGTGTATAACAGTGGAAGTCACTGTGTGGTCAGTTTTCAGCCTAAGTCCTTTAAACCACATCTGAATAGGGGTCCCTATTGTTTTCTAGTAGGCTGCTAGGAGGCTCCAGTCAAACAGAAGGTATCTATTTTTTTTCTTGCAAACTTAATGATTGTAAATACCTTGCTGAGCCAACACACATGTAGAGACTTTTTGAAAACTTTGAGCACAGGTCTGTACAGTCACTTTAATAGCTAAAATATAGGGAATGTATCTCTGTCTACTCTTGACTGTTCTACAAGACCATATCAACATAAAAGTTTTGTGATCTACACACTGAGATTTTTTGCTTGTAACACATAGAACATGTCTATGAACCAAGCAATAGTCCCCAAGCTGTTCAGGAACTACAAACCCCAGCATTCGTAGCTGGAAGACTGTTGGCTGCTAATGGCTAGCTGGACAACATTGAATCTAGATGTAACGAACTTCTGAACCACCTTCCCAACTTTCTAAGATGTGAAACCTTAGTTACAGTATATGGCCTTGGCACATTCCTAGATATTCATCCATCCTATGGGGACATGCTCAGGCCATGAACTAGAGGAAAGGGGCTGGTATGGAAGTACTAAGATGGTATACAGATGTTGGACGTGTGGGCAAATTGGAGACTTTTTTTTATTTCCAAAAAACCTGGCATCATTCTAATGCCGGCCATACACGGTTCGAATTTCGTGAGAATTTTCTTTCGAAAATCGTATGAAAGAATTTTCGTACGAATTTCGCACCATTAGTGGGCTGCAACAACGGCCGATTTTCGTGCGGCAATCAAATTTGAGGAATCGGACATGTTGGAAATTTTTTGAAAAACAAGCAATTTTCTAATCAATGATGGGAGAATCGTGCGAGAAATGTAATAAGAAAAGAAAATTTACGGAGAGAAAAGAAGATTCCTGGCCACGAAAATTCTTTTCTGTAGCAACATGAGGTGAAATTGAAGGCTTTGTAGGCCGAATTTCAAAAATAAATGGTGGCATCATCGGATCACAAAAAAACAAACTTTCTGATTTTGAAAAGAAAATTAGTTCGAAATGCGACCATGTATGGCCTGCTTTACAGGGAAATATGGGCTGAATACTGGGAGAGTTATGTTTCAGGTTTCAAGGCTTCACTCTGGGGAAGGGCAGGCAAACTATGACTGTAGAATTGTATGTTTAAAGTGGCACTAAACCCAGAAACTGTATATTGCAGCTTAAACAATATAGTGGCTACCTAATTTTTTTGTTAGGCTTTTACTTCTTTATTTTCACCTGGTGATCTTTTTAGTATCATACTACCTGTGTTATGCCCCGTACACACGGTCGGGCGCCCCCCTCCCCCAAAGCACCCACCCCCCATGTTGAGGGCATGCGGCCTGGTACGGTTCAGGAGGGGGGGGCGCTCGCTCGTCCCCACCCCCTTTATTGACCGGCCAGGCTGCGTGCTCGGATCGGGGTCTGGTATGGATTTTAGGAGGGACCCCACGCAGTTTTTTCGGCGTAGGGGTTTCCCTTTATAATCCATACCAGACCTAAGGGCCTGGTATGACCCGCGACGGGGCTCGCAAGGTGTCAATCTCGCCGATAAAAGCAGCATGATTGACATCCTTTTCTAGTCCCGTCGCACCTGAGTCACGTTCAAAATGAACGGACTTGTCCGTGTGTGGGCAAGTCCGTTCATTCTGAAAGTCCGCCGTAACTCCGGCGAAAGTCCGTCGGAAAGACGGGTGGACTTAGCCCGCCGCAAAGTCCGGTCGTGTGTGGGCAAGTCCGTCCGTTTTAAAGTCCGGCGCACCTGGCGGACAAAGTCCGTCAGAAAGTGTGCCGGACCAAGTAGGCCAGAAAGTCTGACCGCGTGTACGCGGCATTAGCCCGCCGCAAAGTCCGGTCGTGTGTGGGCAAGTCCGTCCGTTTTAAAGTCCGGCGCACCTGGCGGACAAAGTCCGTCAGAAAGTGTGCCGGACCAAGTATGCCAGAAAGTCAGATCGTGTGTACGCGGCATTAGATGCACTAGCAGATTGAGGCTCTGTTCACATATGCTGCAGCCGTGGGGTCCGGTGCTTCCCTGTTTACTGATCAGGTGCGAAACAGGTCCGAATTTTTGCCTGAATTCGCACCTGAATTGGACCAGAAAATGCATAGGACCCTTTCCAAATGCGGACCGTGGCCGCCTCCGAGCTGTGTGAACCAGCTCTATTGAGAGCCGGTCACACTCTCCTATCATGCGATTTGGTTGCGGGGAAAACCTGCATCCAATTCGCATATTTGTGAACCCGGCTTTAGATGGACTTGACTAATGAATTAAAGCCAAACTCCAGCTAACAATTATTAAGCAATTACAGCAAGAGGTTTTTTTTTCCTTTTGGGATAAGGGTTTTACATAAATGAATAAAAGCTAACCATTGTAAACACCATTGTTCTATGGTTTGTCTCAACACTCTAATGCCCCGTACACACGGTCGGATTTTCAGACGGAAAATGTGTGATAGGACCTTGTTGTCGGAATTTCCGATCGTGTGTACACAAATCCGACGCACAGAGTGCCACGCATGCTCAGAATAAATAAAGATATGAAAGCTATTGGCTACTGCCCCGTTTATAGTCCCGACGTACGTGTTTTACGTCACCGCGTTCAGACAACTTTGTGTGACCGTGTGTATGCAAGGCAAGTTTGAGCCAACATCCGTCGGAAAAAATCCTAGGATTTTGTTGTCGGAATGTCCGATCAATGTCCGACCGTGTGTACGGGGCATAACTGTCACATTTGCTGGACAGCTTGGTCTGGTAAAGGAAAAATAGTCCAAACACACACAACAAACCAAGTTTAGCGCTGTCCCCACTATACCTATTCCAACAGTAAACAGTCTGTATGTATATTCCTCGCTTAAGGTGTTGCAGCTCTCCCAAAAGTCCACTGGGTGGTAGACATGATTCTGAAAATATATAAAAACAAGAGAGAGCGCACGCCAGCCCTAGTGTGTTATCGTTTAATAGATGAAAATAAGTGTATAAAAAACGAGGGTTGCGCTCACAAACATCCAGCGTTAAATGGCATAAACAGCTCCATAATAGCCTCCTCTCCTGGTCTGTAGGGATCAGTTAGCTCACAGCAACTAGCAGCGTGGTAAAGTATTCCAGTAAGCACAGACCGCCTGCTTGCTTTTAACACACACCGCCCAAAGCACTCACACGGACCAGCCGGCGCTGCCTGACGTCACTCGTGGCCAGGGAGTCACCGTGCGAGTGACGTCAGGAGGAGTAAAGGGAGGAGGGGATGGAGAAGGGAACAAAACCCTTCTGACCTGAAGAAGGGCCTCCTGGAAGCCAGGGTACTTCATGATGAACTGCTTCACCTCTAGGTTGAGGACATGTGCCAGGCAAGTAAAGTGTAATTTGTTTTCCTAGGTGAAGGGTGGTGCTACTGCTGCTGCCACACAAGTCTTTGCCTTTCATGGATCAGCCACCTTTCAGGCTGGAACCAGACAGCTGTCAGCAACTCACCCAATGTGGCTTCTGTCCCCAAGGTATACAAGTTGCAACACAGCATCAACGTGTTTAGCCTGGGATGTTGCATATGCTCTGGGCTATTAAGGGGAACTGCTGGTTTTAAGGAGTCAGAGGATAAGGCCGGTGAGGAGGAGGGAGTAGAAGTTACTGCATTGTCACCATCAGATAAGACACAAGGCGATACCACAAGCTTCATTATTGTGCCCTGTCCTGCATCCTTCCCAGACTCAGTGTGTCATAAAAGATATGCAGCATCCCTGCCAATGCTTACTTGAAAACAAGTCCAAGGATATTTATACTCTGCCACTGACAATGTGGTTCAATGACTCAAACACATTACCTTCCACATGTTGGTAGAGGGCTGGAATTTACTTCTGGGTAAAATATGGTGGCTGGGTATCAGTCACTGTGAGGTAGCACAGGCCATAAACGCACAGATGGGGCTGATTCCATGAGCTGGAATTTGAGCAGTTGCAAAGTCAGCAGTTTTGCTAGGCTGTATTGAAGTGGTTGTAACCCTAAAAAAAAGAAAAAAAAGATCCAGGTCCTTTAAGGCATGATCTATAGCACAGTGTTTGTATAATTGTATAATTTGTCCTTCTTATCTTGTAATATACCTGGTTGATCCTGCCTGTTCCTGTGTCCCCCTGTCTGTGCTGACCACGGTAATCATGGCTGCTGAGCCATGATTACCGTGGTCAGGTTACGTGCCTCTGTCAGCCCGCTGCTCTGATGTGAGTCTTTCCCCTGTCCCCTTCTCCCCCTCCCTCCCTGAATGTATGGAGGGAGCGGGGGAGGAGGAAGCGTGAGAATGGCTCTCTTCCCCACCCCTCCCGCAGCTTTTCAGCTGTAATATGCATACATTTATCCTTTTTTTTAAATGAAAAGGCCAAATACCTTTACCCACACCGCTGCTGTGCGGTCAAGTTATCCCCCTCTGCTGGCCGGCTGACGTCACAGGGGAATCTCAGGCCTTCCCGCTTCTCTCCATAAATCGGGGAAGAAGAGCGGAAGGAGATCATGTGACCGCACAGCTGCGGTGTGAGAAAAGGTATTTAGGTATTTAGAAAAGCATATACATAGTAGTTGATGGCAGCATAATCCAAAGGGGATACATGTACAGTCAATATGTGACTTTACAAACACTTTAAGATATTGAACATGGGGGTGATTTGAGGATATTTTTTTCTCCACTCCAGCAGCATATGTGTGTTAAAAAAGGACAACACTGCAAAACTCTGTGGACCCGGCTCTGGGGATAGCACATATGGGGCAATACAGCCACATGTATTGGGATAGCAACTCCCTCCAGTCCTCTACAACTTGCCCCTGGACAAAATCCTACCTCATTGCTGTCCTGCCTCTCTTCTTTAATTGCACCCATGGACGCTATGCAACCTCGGAAGGTAATTTCCATTAGATTATATGAGGAGGGGTTGCAGCTGAAATAGCTTTAAAAAAGTTGGGCTCAGACCTCAGAACTCAGAACTTAGGCATTGTTTTTAACACGTGTAAATCAGCCCCCTGGTCACGTATAGGCATTGTTAAAAAGTATCTTTAATTTGAGTTACGCTGCCATCTGAAGCTACACTTTCCATACCACTGTACAATATTAGTGGCTGTTTTCTTTCATATAAAACACTTTAATTTCTATTTCAAGATGAAACCAGTCTTATTTCTCTTTCTTATATTGAGGCCTAACCATGTTGCTTACTTACTGCCCAGCCAATGTCCAATATTTGTGGCTATTGTCTATCAAATAACTCCCTTTAATATTTATTTCAGGATTTCAAGGTAAACCTACCTTGTTTCTCCCTTTTATATTATGGGCCTAACCAAGCTGCTTACATAATGTCCAGTCACAACAAAATGTGTGACTATTGGCTCTAAGACTATACACCATAGTTTTTATTGCAATATAAAACCTGCCTTGTCTCCTTCTATTTGCTGCCTATTCAAGTGTTCATGTACTGTCCTGATGCTAGCCAATTTAGCAAATGTGGGGTTGTGATTTTTAGGTATTTTTGTTCACTCTTTTTTTTTTTTTACAATAGTTAAGCAGTGTGGTACTGTGAAAAAGAAGCTTACAAACTATACTTTTAAATGTTTTACCACTGTACCGGTTGTTTGAAGTTGTGGGCTTTACCTGTATTTTTAAGAGTAAAACTGTATTATAGCTTTTAGATCTATTGTAGCTGCTACTTCCACTGGTCACTACAGACCTATTACCACTTAATTTAAAAAAAAAAAAAACAGATGTTGCAGCCAGAACTACCTAAAAAACCCTTTCAAATTGAAATGAATCAGATTTGGGTGCTGCCAAAGCCAAGCTAAATATAAAAAAAAAAAAAATCAATTACCGTATATACTCGAGTATAAGTCGAGTTTTTCAGCACATTTTTTGTGCTGAAAGTGCCCCCCTCGATATATACTCGAGTCAAGCACTTTTCTGCAGCAAAAAAAATCATTTTCCGAACCGACTTTGGGGCCCCGTATCTCAGGGCCACTTGGTGCTAGGAACCCCAACTTTGGTGTGCAAACCCAGTGTTACCATAACATATCCAAAGCTGGGGTTCCTAGCACCAAGTGGCCCTGAGATACGGCGCCCCAAAGCCGGTTTGGAAAATGTCCTTCTCTGCTGCAGAAAAGTGCTTGACATTTTCTGAACCGATTTTTGGGGCCCTGTATCTCGGGGCCACTTGGTGTTTCTAACCCCAGCTTTGGGTATTTTATGGTGCTAGTTCCCCTGGGTTTGCACACCAAATTTGGGGTTCCTAGCACTAAGTGGCCCCGAGATACGGGGCCCCAAAATCGGTCAACTGTGTCCATCTGCAGCAATGTCATTTCCGGACCCTTTGGGTTCAGAGACCCCAAATTTTGGCTGCAGCTAGGGGGCATCTAGGAACCCTTAACTACCGAGTTTGAAGTTCGGGGGACCTACGGCTGCAAATGGGCACAGTGAGGCATGCAAATGGGCACAGTGAGGCTGCAAATGGGCATTGTTGACCCTCTTTTCCACTTACAGTAGCTGTGCATTTCTCACCCTCGTCTTATACTCGGGTCAATAAGTTTTTCCCATTTTTTTGTGGTAAATTAGGGCCTCGACTTATACTCTGATCGACTTATACTCGAGTATATACGGTAGACATCCAAAATATGTGATGCCAGAATACAACTGTTCATGAACATTCATGAACACCACATACAACTGAAAGGCATATTCCAAGCATGTCATTTAAAGGGTTAGTGTTTTTTTCATGTTACGCTTAAACCTGCATTAAAAGGAACCTCTTACCGCTTAAATGTTGCTCATACCGATTAAATGTAGCATGCTCAACTCCACGTGTCATTTTCTGACAATGGTTTGCCTATTAGCCTTGAAAATGGGCAGAGTTTAGATTTAAGAAGAACAATGTTAATGAATGTTTAATGAATGTTAGATTTACTGTGTTATAAATTTGCTCTTAAATGTTAGGTGACTTGGCTTTGGAATGTCGAGTTTCACTAATAACTATTACTTTTTACTTTCAGAAAGATCACTTCAGAGACAGAGACTGCCCAGCATGTTAAATGTCAACTTTATCCCAGTGTGCTAAAAGATTAACAGATATTTTCCACTGTGACAAAGAAAAGCAAAAACTTTCCAGCATAGTGGGATAACAAATATACCATATGCTGAAAGACTTTTTAATCAAATGTACAAATACAGTATTCTTTCATAATATTCACTATGCCTCATACAAGAGAGCCTCGGCTTTATAGAGCAAACATGCAGCTTTCGCTGTTTACAATTTTTTTTTTTTTCTTTGCTTATTTTGCAGTGGCTAAGCGAGCATCCTAATATATCCCAATATTTTCTGTGCTTACTAAATAAATCATAAAAGGTGCGGTAATGTAGGCGGGGATCCTGAGATCTCTGTTATTAGCACATCATTAGGCTGTCTGACTTGGTGTGAAGGATGTGAGTAGCAGTTATCAGAAGTTGCAAATTGCGCGAATGTGATCCTCCTTTTCATTTTTCATCATGATAGTTCGAAATTAGAAACCATGCATTGCTTGATCAGCTGTGAAGAGCTTCAGGATTCAGGATGTGAGCTTTGGTACCATGGAGACCCAAACATCAGAGGTAAGTTCACATCTAAAGTGATGGCGCCCATGAAAAAATATTTCCTAAATCATCTGCTACAACTCTGTCAACATTTTATTGTTCTGAAATCTCAGATAAGAGAGTTTGATTATACTGGAACCCCAAGAGTACTGTTCTGGGAATCCTAGTGGTTCTGTGTCCCTGAGGGTCATTACAGTGAGGGAAAAATGTATTTGTTCCCCAGATCATTTTGTACGTTAGCCCTCTGACAAAGTAATGATCAGTCTATAATTGTAATGGTCAGTTTATTTTAACAGTGATAGACAGAATATCAACAAAAATATTCAGAAAACCACATTTCAAAAAAGTTATAAATTGATTTGCATTTTAATGAGTGAAATAAGTATTTGGCCCCCTTCGCAAAATATGACTTAGTACTTGGTGGCAAAACCCTTGTTGACAATCACAGAGGTCAGACGTTGCATTAAGTCATTAAGGTGTCGAGGCTGACATTTGGTATCTCGAACCTTCAGCTCCCGCCACATATTTTCTATGGGATTTGGGTCTGGAGACTGGCTAGGTCACTCCAGAACCTTAATGTGCTTCTTCTTGAGCCACTCCTTTCTTGCCTTGGCCTTGTGTTTTGGGTCATTGCCATGCTGGAATACCCATCAGCGACCCATTTTCAATGCCCTGGCTAAGGGAAGGAGGTTCTCACCCAAGATTTGACAGTACATGGCCCCGTCCATCGTCCCTTTGATTCAGTGAAGTTGTCCTGTCCCCTTAGCAGAAAAACACCCCCAAAGCATAATGTTTCCACCTCCATGTTTGACAGTGGGGATGGTGTTCTTGGGGTCATAGGCAGCATTCCTCTTCCTCCAAACACGGCGAGTTGAGTTGATGCCAAAGAGCTTGATTTTGGTCTCATCTGACCACAACATTTTCACCCAGTTCAGACAGGGCTGTATATGTGCTTTCTTGAGCAGGGAGACCTTGCGGGTGGTGCAGGATTTCAGTCCTTCATGGCGTAGTGTCTTACCAATTGTTTTCTTGGTGACTATGGTCTCAGCAGCCTTGAGATCATTGACAAGATTTTCCCGTGTAGTTCTGGGCTGATTCCTCACCGTTCTCATGACCATTGAAACTCCCCGAGGTGAGATCTTGCATTGAGCCCCAGACCGAGGGAGATTGACAGTTATTTTGTGTTTCTTCCATTTGCGAATAATCGCACCAACTGTTGTCACCCTCTCGCCAAGCTGCTTGGCGGTGGTCTTGTAGCCCATTCCAGCCTTGTGTAGGTCTACAATCTTGTCCCTGACATCCTTGGACAGCTCTTTGGTCTTTGCCACGGTGGAGAGATTGGAATCTGATGGATTGATTACTTCTGTCGACAGGTGTCTTTTATATAGGTAACAAGCTGAGATTAGGAGCACTCCCTTTAAGAGAGTGCTCATTACCTGTATAGAAGACACCTGAGAGCCAGAAATCTTGCTGATTGATAGGGGATCAAATACTTATTTCATTAATTAAAATGCAAATCAATTTAAAACTTTTTTGAAATGCATTTTTCTGGATATTTTTGTTGTTATTCTGTCTCTCACTGTTAAAATAAACCTACCATTAAAATTTTAGATGGATAATTTCTTTGTCAGTGGGCAAACATACAAAATCAGCAGGGGATCGAATACTTTTTTCCCTTACTGCATGTCACTGGTCTGGGACCCCGAGCATCATAATGTCACTGCTCTGAAACCCCCAAGTGTTAACAAGTCATTGTTCTGGTGTGTCAGTGTGTCATTGTTCTAGGACAGTGTTGGTGAACCTTGGCACCCCAGATGTTTTGGAACTAGAGTTCCCATGATGCTCATGCACTCTGCAGTGTAGTTGAGCATCATGGGAAATGTAGTTCCAAAACATCTGGGGTGCCAAGGTTCGTCATCACTGTTCTAGGACCTCCAAGTGTCAGTGTGTAATTTTCCTCAAGTTTCAGTATTTAAAAATCCCAAGAAATTCTTTAAGTATGTAAACAGTAAAAAAGGGAGGACAAACCATATTGGCCCCATAAAGAATGAGGAAGGACATCTGGTTACAAAGGATGGGGAGATGGCGAAGGTATTGAATTTATTCTTCTCCTCAGTCTTCAGAAGTGAATCGGGGGGCTTCAGTAACCAAAACTGCAGTGTTTATCCTCATAACACAACACAGGAAGCACCTCCATGGTTAACAGAGGACAGAATTAAAATTAGACTTGAGAAACTTAACATTAATAAATCACCGGGACCAGATGGCTTGCATCCGAGGGTACTTGGGGAACTCAGTCAAGTGATTGCAAGACCGTTGTTCCTAATTTTTACAGACAGTCTACTGACTGGAATGGTACCAGCTGATTGGAAAAAAAGCCAATATAGCACCAATATTTAAAAAGGGACCAAAATACATCCCTGGGAATTACAGACCAGTTAGCCTAACATCAATAGTATGTAAACTCTTGGAGGGTATGATAAGGGACTATATACAAGATTTTAGTAATGAGAACGGTATCATTAGCAGTAATCAGCATGGATTCATGAAGAATCGTTCTTGCCAAACCAATCTACTAACCTTCTATGAGGAGGTGAGTTGCCATCTAGATAAAGGAAGGCCCGTAGACGTGGTGTATCTAGATTTTGCAAAAGCATTTGACACAGTTCCCCATAAATGTTTACTGTACAAAATAAGGTCCGTTGGCATGGACCATAGGGTGAGTACATGGTTTGAAAACTGGCTACAAGAGCGAGTTCAAAGGGTGGTGATAAATGGGGAGTACTGGGAATGGTCAGGGGTGGGTAGTGGGGTTCCTCAGGGTTCTGTGCTGGGACCAATCCAATTTAATTTGTTCATAAACGACCTGGAGGATGGGATAAACAGTTCAATCTCTGTATTTGCAGAGGATACTAAGCTAAGCAGGGCAATAACTTCTCCACAGGATGTGGAAAGCTTTCAAAAAGATCTGAACAAATTAATGGGGTGGGCAACTACATGGCAAATGAGGTTCAATGTAGAAAAATGTAAAATAATGCATTTGGGTGGCAAAAATATGAATGCAATCTATACACTGGGGGAGAACCTCTGGGGGAATCTAGCATGGAAAAGGACCTGGGGGTCCTAGTAGATGATAGGCTCAGCAATGGCATGCAATGCCAAGCTGCTGCTAACAAAGCAAACAGAATATTGGCATGCATTAAAAAGGGGATCAACTCCAGAGTTAAACGATAATTCTCCCACTCTACAAGACTCTGGTCCGGCCGCACCTAGAGTATGCTATCCAGTTCTGGGCACCAGTCCTCAGGAAGGATGTACTGGAAATGGAGCAAGTACAAAGAAGGGCAACAAAGTTAATAAAGGGTCTGGAGGATCTTAGTTATGAGGAAAGGTTGCGAGCACTGAACTTATTCTCTCTGGAGAAGAGACGCTTGAGAGGGGATATGATTTCAATATACAAATACCGTACTGGTGACCCCACAATAGAAATAAAACGAAAGATAAAATAAAAAAGAAGAGAGTTTAACAAGACTCGTGGCCACTCATTAAAATTAGAATCAAAGAGGTTTAACCTTAAACTACGTAGAGGGTTCTTTACTGTAAGAGCGGCAAGGATGTGGAATTCCCAGGTGGTCTCAGCGGGGAGCATCGATAGCTTCAAGAAACTATTAGATAAGCACCTGAATGACCGCAGCATACAGGGATATACAATGTAATACTGACACATAATCACACATAGGTTGGACTTGATGGACTTGTGTCTTTTTTCATCCTCACCTACTATGTAACTATGTAATTGTTCTGGGACCCCCGAGTGTGAATGTTTCATTGTTCTTGAATCCTTAAAGCTGGCCATAGATGGATGGAAATTTGGCTGGTTCAGCAGGGACCAGTCAAATTTCAATCTATCTATGGCTGTTCCCATTCATGAGAAGTTGATCTAATGATTGACTTCTCACATATGTGCTTGTTGGAAATTTTTTGTTTGATCAGTACTGCAGCCAATCAAAAGTGGAGGAGTCCCTGCTTTTTAGAAAACATTAACACAGGGAGAGGATTTCTATATCTACCTCACTTATGTGGATGAGAGAGCCCGTTCCATTTTTTCGGTCAGCCCATTGGCTGATCAAGAAAAAAAACAACCTGTGTATGCCCAGCTTTACGTGTTAGCATGCCAAAGTTTTTGGACCCCCAAGTGTCAGTTTATCATTGTACTGGGAGCTCCAAGTGTAACCATCTCCATGTACTGGAATCCCTAGTTGTCAGTATGTCAATTTTAAGGGACTTCCTCATGTCAGTGTGTCATAGTCCTGGAACCCCAAGTGTCAGTGTGCCCTTGTTCGGAAACAATCAAGGCCTAGTGTATCACTGTTTAGTTCCCCCTAATTTTCATTGTTCTCAGACTCAGAAGTCAGAGTTTCAAAGCTG
The DNA here is from genome assembly GCA_037952835.1 of Lithobates septentrionalis. NCBI lineage: Eukaryota > Metazoa > Chordata > Amphibia > Anura > Ranidae > Lithobates > Lithobates septentrionalis. Next base: position 105,607 of record JBBDGP010000634.1, read on the forward strand.
AAAATCACAGTGTTTCAATGCAGGGATATGCAATTAGTGGACTTCCAGCTGTTGCAGAACTACAATTCCCATGAGGCATAGCAAGACTCTGACAACCACAAGCATGACACCCAGAGGCAGAGGCATGATGGGACTTGTAGTTTTGCAACGGCTGGAGGTCCGCTAATTGCATATCCCTGTTCTACAGTATAAGTGTAGCTCCCCTACTACAACATATCTGTTCTCCAACACAGACTTGCAAAAAAATAGTAACCAAGGACAACTTTAAGGGGGTCACGTTAGATCATAAACTTGTGTATGCACCCATATAATCTAAAAAAATCAAAATATTATTCTTAAAATCTGTCCCCTGCCATTAAGATCTTTTGTTGAAAAGTGCCCTCTTTGCATTTCATTCTGTTAATCTGCAGATCATTATTTACAGAGCTAACTAAAGATCTTATGAACTGTAGTTAACCTTAACTAATAATTCCCTAGACGAATCTATAATGATATATTTTACAGACCCCAGACCTTCTGATACAGCTACCGGAATTGTAACTCAGACTTGTCTATAACAAGGGTTTACCACTGTGCAAGTACTAACCTGGGAACTTGAGGTTAGATTATTCCCACAGGTCTTTTTAAAAATTATTGGCAGTATTATCTATGACTTTTTTCATTTAAACTTGTTCATTAATGCGAAAATCAAAATTACAAATCATGGGGCAAAAACTCAAAAAATGCAGACATGGTCAAGAGGTTCACACTTACTATTCAAGAAAATAATATAATAGGGAAGACATGTGCTAAGAAAATCTGATCATGACATGATTCTTAGTGTTAGGTGGATGCAGTATCTCATACAGTAGGTACCTGACTTTCTGAGACTTTAAAAGGATTTACATTCGAGAGATCAATAAACTAGGAATACAGTTTTTGAAGTTTGCAAGTCAGAAGCTGCTGTTTAGATAACTTCTGTAGAACATTTCTGAATGCATGTTGAGCCTTAAAGAGATGAAGCTAAAGCAGAAGAACCCTTGCCTGTTATCTAAGAAAATAAGGCCACAAAGGGGAACAAATCATCAATTCCATACCTAAAGTTTGGAAAATGTTGTCTGGTTTCATGAATATGGATTTCTACTGTAGGATTTAGATAGTTGGGATTTGTCTCACTCAACACTAATCTTTGGAACCATCTTATCTTTTGTCAGTGGTTCAGGCTGATGGTGGTGTAGGAGGGTTTTCTTGGCAAATATTAATAATGGCCACTCAGTACCGTGTGGGCACTGTCTGAATTCCTGTGACCAATTCCAACAAGATAATGTACCATGTGACACAGTAGGCATTGCATTAACCTAGTTTCATAAACATGATGATGACACTGTATCTCAGTGGCCCTGTCACCAAATCTGAAACACTTTTGAGGTGAGGGAAACGGAAGATTCTCAGGTTGTGTGGTTTACAAAATTGAAGGAGATGTGTGATGCTACTAAGTTGGCATGAACCAAGATCTCTACTAACATTTCCAGCATGTCATTATATCAATGCCTTGAAAAAATGGCTGTTTTGAAGGCAAAAGGGTGTTCTTCCAGATACTAGTCAGGGCTACCTACTAAAGTGAGTCACTGTCCTGCACTGAGCCAGTAAAGTCTGAAAAGTCTGAGAACTTGTCCTGCTGCCTTGCTCAGGGTCACTCATATCACCCAAACAGCAATGGCAGTTCATTTTATGCCCTTGCTGGGTAACTTTAAATATATTTAAAAACTTTATCTGTACACAGTCTTTTTTCCCCACAAACAATATAATACCATTTATGTGATAAAGATTGTGTGCATTCTTATTTTTAGACATTAACTCAGATACATATTCATACTTATCTCCTGGGGAGAAAGTTGCTCGTTCTCAGCTGTGAAAATATTCCTTAATGGCTTTAGTACTTAAGAGGGACGCATTGCGTGCATTCTGTAGCTGAGTCTGCCGGCTGCCACAACAGCCCTCAGCAAATCTTATAATAAGCAAATGATGCATATTAATGCCAGCTGTGTAATTGATGGACTTTTACCACTCCTTGGAGCTGTTTTCGAGAACTTGGTAAATGTGTAATGCCAATGTGAATTGTCTTAGAACTTGGGATTCACATTCTGTTCTCTTTTACATTACAACCTGCTAAAACAATGATATAATGGTGCAGAATAATCATGAATGATTATGCATATTATTTAAAGGGGTCGTGGATGGCTTAATGTAGACCTGTGATTAAAATTCATACTTGATGTACACGTGGCCCTCTTTTGGGGGTTATGACAAATGGGCCTCTCAAAATAGGATATTGTGCTAAACCTGTAGGTAAATAAAAGAACCAGAACCTTTGCTAAGTGAAAGAGTGGGTTTCATAATATAGTTTACTGTGCCTTTACACAGGAGCAAAGAAACTAGCCTGTAACATTTTCCATACGTACATAGTATAGATACACACCAATACATAAAAGAATAATAATAGTACATACACCCAATGTACAGACAGCTAGTATCAGCAAAGGGCTCAAAAAGAGTCCTGGTGGAATTGTGCACATACTGTATACCCAGTTATTTATAATTATTAATATGCGATAACTCCAGATGAATGTTGCAGAAAAGTCCAGTTGCAGGGGCTCCTGAGGATGATTACATTGTGACATTCATCTTGGTGTCAGAGACCTGAAGACAAGATCTGGGTAATGGGGAGATCCTACAGCCATTGTCCAACCAGCCTGGAACACAGCTTTTTCCTAGCAGAAACAATGGTGTGGCACTGGAACTCAGAATCAGACAATGTACTTTATCTATCAAGTGGCCATCAGATGCCTAACCTGGCTATGGCCTATGTTGGTTATTGGGCCCTGAGCTAAAACCAGCTTTAGAATTCCAGAGCAGAAGGGACAGGGTTACCTAGACTAACCAGAGCTACATTTAAACTTTATTGCAATAAACAAGTTCTCTGTACACATAGGAACAAGGCTTTTAAAACAAAAATGCACAATGCAAAATGTATATATTATAGAAAAAAAACATATCTGGCTGTACCTTTTTTTTTCCTTCATGACCTTGTCCAAAACAAGCCTATATAGCATATATAAATTATACTTACACCATTTGACAAAATTAAAGGAATGCGGGATCCCCTCATCCAATTCGCAATAGCAGGAGATTTTGACGGCCTTTTATGAAGCCGGTTCACATATCTTCGCAGCAGGTCAGGTGCATTTAGTGCATCTTTTGGTCCATTTCAGGTCTGAATTCAGCACAAAAATTCGGGCTCTGAAACTGTGAACCAGCACGCACTGGACCGCTGCTGTTAGCCGCATGCGACTCATATGTGAATTGAGACTTAAAAAAAGGGTACATTTATAAAGCACATTGCTGTGCTTTACAAATAAGTTTAGAGATTCACTTGTCTTGGGCTCCAAAGCAATGTAAGCCCTATTTAAATTACCTTATTTACAGTGAGGGAAAAAAGTATTTGATCCCTTGCTGATTTTGTACGTTTGCCCACTGACAAAGAAATGATCAGCCTATAATTTTAATGGTAGGTTTATTTTAACAGTGAGAGACAGAATAACAACAAAAATATCCAGAAAAACGCATTTCAAAAAAGTTATAAATTGATGTGCATTTTAATGAGTGAAATAATTATTTGATCGCCTATCAATCAGCAAAATGTATGGCTCCCAGGTGTCTTCTATACAGGTAATGAGCTGAGATTAGGTGCAGTCTCTAAGGGAGAGTGCAAATAGTGTAGCTGCTGACTTACTGTCCAGGGAGCCCGCGATGTCGACACCCAAAGCCGATCTTCGAAACGACTCACTGATGCTGCTGCCACCATTCCCGGTATGGGAACTAGTCAGTGAAGACTTGTTCCCTACTGCACATGCGCCAGTTGCGCTGCACGTTCTGAATGGTTCCTGCTGCCTTCTGGGACCTGTGTGTCTCCCAGAAGACAGGGGGAGGAGGAGGAGGGGCCGGACATGGTGTAGTTCGCCGCACAATGTGCGGCACTCTTTTGCCGGAAGTGGGAGCAAATACCTGGATTTGACAGGTATCTGCTTCCCCCTCCCCCCTAAAGGTGTCAAATGTGACACCGGAGGGGGGGAAGGAATCCGATCAGTGGAAGTTCCATTTCAGGGTGGAACTCCGCTTTAGTTTGCAGAATCTGTGTTGATTTACAATAGTTTCATGTGGGTATGGCCCAAAGGGGAGGGGGCATTTGCCAGTACTAATGACCAGGGCTGTAGGCCCTGAGTGGAGATAACCCCCATCCAGACATTGACAAAGTGGACCTAAAGTCAGTGGTGCCTGGAGGGCATTAGCTATCTTCCCCTAAGCAGACCTATGATCACAGCATCTGGCAGAATTAAATCTTCCAGCACCATCTTCCACTGCGGATCTAAGATGTCATGTGACCGAATGCAGTGGAAGTCTGGTTGATGTGAAAAGGTGAGTCACAATAAACTATTGACATCTATACCTACCATGAAAGATTCACTTGTTTGTGTTTGCCCCCAGGCTAAAGGTTTCCAATCCTTCCCTCGTGTGCCCAGTGTTGGATGACCTCTTGCTAACATTGTCCATAAAGCAAGCAGATAGATATAGACATTTTTTGGGTGGGTTTTACAGAACTGATTTCTTGGCGTACATTATGTCGGTGAGGTTGTGCCTACTTTTTTGTTTCTGATACCTCCTGCATTATTTGGAATGTAATATTAGCACTGGGATTTTAGCTATTGCAGGACTAGGTTTAGGTGTTAGGGTTACATTTAGGAGTTAGGGTGGGAGTTTGGTTTTAGGAATAAGGATGTAGGTTAGGGTTAACTTTTGAAATTTGTTATTGGGCAAGATTAATAATTAGAACTAGGTTTTGGGAGAAGGTTTAGTGTTGGGGTTTAGATTGAGGGTTAGGGGTGATGTTAAATGATAGATCTTGGTTGGGTTGAGGTTTATGGTTTGACTTAGTGGGGTTAAATGAAAGTTTATTTTAGACATAACTTTGGGCAGATAATCAAGAGTTGGGTTTGGAATAAGGTTCAGGTTTGGCACTACCATGTGTTTGAGGCGAATCCGCTTTAAGATTAGTGGTCCCAGAGAACTTATTCCCAAAATATACATGAATTACATTCTAATATCTTTCAAGAAGCTCCTCCCTCTTACTTATTTCATCCTTTACTGGGCTTAGTCGTGAAGAGGCTCCTTTGGTCAATACCATCGACCAGGATTCCCAGCTGGCTTTTTTTATTACTGTGAATGTACGGTTTTTCCTAGGTAAAAAATCCACCCTATACTGGGTCAACCCCCACTGCGCCTTGGATAATTAACCTAGATGATAATATACACTCGGTTAATAACACCTACCTATAGCTGCCACTTAATGTATATAAGACAGTGTAAATAAGATTTAAATCTGTACTAAGTGGTAAGTGCAAAACACCCCACGTGACAAATTAAATTGTGGCGCTATTTCTAAAAGATCTTTTCCACCTCCTGTGGTGAAATAATAAATCTAACGAACACCCCTTTACTGGTGTATATCTACATATAGTGCAAATAAACATACAAATAAAAATGTATAAATGTGTACAATAGATATATAGTGAAAATATTCTATTGATAAACCAACATCATAATAAATAAAAAATAAAATAAACACCAGAATAGCTAATACATAACGTGACTCAGTGCCAATATTACTCAGATGCTAATATAATACAATCCCCATGCAATGATTACCCAAAGATTGTGGACACCAACTCAGTTGATGGTAATCTATAAGTGTCACAACACGCCTCTATACATATAATAAAAAATGAATAGATAAAATAGTTTGATAAAATAGTACAGTCTCTAAATGACACACATATGTGCAACAAAAAAGTGTCCGTGATAGTGATCAAAAACAACTTATATTGTGCAACAAGTCCCCCTATTTCAGGAGTGTAAATTCTTCTAATGCAATCTTCCACCACACCTCTGTGTTCAGTGACCACTCTCCCTATGGACAGACACTCACCAGCTCCTCATGCCTCCACTTTCGTATGAGGCTAAAAGGCATAAATGACTGCTGCTTATGATGCCTTTTAGCCTCATACGAAAGTGGAGGCATGAGGAGCTGGTGAGTGGCTGTCCATAGGGAGAGTGGTCACTGAACACAGAGGTGTGGTGGAAGATTGCATTAGAAGAATTTACACTCCTGAAATAGAGGGACTTGTTGTTGCACAATATAAGTTGTTTTTGATCACTATCACTGACACTTTTTTGTTGCACATATGTGTGTCATTTAGAGACTGTACTATTTTATCAAACTATTTTATCTATTCATTTTTTATTATATGTATAGAGGCGTGTTGTGACACTTATAGATTACCATCAACTGAGTTGGTGTCCACAATCTTTGGGTAATCATTGCATGGGGATTTTATTATATTAGCATCTGAGTAATATTGGCACTGAGTCACGTTATGTATTAGCTATTCTGGTGTTTATTTTATTTTTTATTTATTATGATGTTGGTTTATCAATAGAATATTTTCACTATATATCTATTGTACACATTTATACATTTTTATTTGTATGTTTATTTGCACTATATGTAGATATACACCAGTAAAGGGGTGTTCATTAGATTTATTATTTCACCACAGGAGGTGGAAAAGATCTTTTAGAAATAGCGCTACAATTTAATTCGTCACGTGGGGTGTTTTGCACTTACCACTTAGTACAGATTTAAATCTTATTTACACTGATTTATATTACTGCAGTTCATAATCTGTGATTTAGTGATGGGAATGCAGTGTGTACATACCAGCGGGCAATGGATTATCATGATTTATGCTGCATTCACTTCTCTGGATGCAGTGATTGGTGTGGATTACATTGACAGACTGCATAATTGGTGTAGAATTACCTCTGGGGGCATAACATTTTATTTTTAAAGCGGGTAAGTATGCATTTTTTTAAAAATTTTAAATCATTATTTAACCAAAAATCAAAGATTTGTTATATTGTAGCTTACCAATTCTTAGATTTGATGTCTGCATTCATTTTCTTTTTTAAGCTTTTTTTTTTATTTTCATTTGGTTATCTGGCCAGCTAGTCTATTGTTTTTCAAAAGCACAAGCTCTCCAGCAGAATGTAACAGTTTACGTGGATGAGACAAACTAACACTGGCGGGGGTGCTTAAAATGATCAGCTTTTATTTATGCATGCAAAACCTTTAACCCAAAAGGAAAAAAAACTGTTTACTATAACTGATTATAAAGTGTTTGGCTTTCGCCTCACATTGTTAGTGTATTTAAATCTGGTAATACATTTAACACATCTGTGCTCCTTCATTCAGAGTGGTGTTTCACTATTACAGGAGGTGTATTACTGGCCAGATCATCAGGTGAAAACAGAGGGAAAATAAAGAAAGAAAAGAAAAATGATGCAGCCACCTCATCTAATGGTAAGCTACAATAAATTGGGTTCAATAACCCTTAAATTTATAGATTTTTTATTAATGTGTGTGTTTATTTATCTTTAATATTTTGTGGGAATGAAAAACCAATACTAATGTACCCCAGTCAGTAGTGGCTGGTGCTTAATATTTTGGGGATTTGGGGGGGGGGGGCGGCAAACTGAAGAGAATGTGGCGATCCCCCTCCCCGCAGGAGATGGGCGGAAGTGCGGTGGTGATCAGAGGCCTCCTTACCTTAGGAAGGAGGCAGATCAGGCAGATGTGGATCCGGGCTGCTGCTCCTCACTCCGGGGCCATTGCTTTGCCTCCAGGCCAAACAGGAAGTGGGTCCTGACTGAGACCCGATTGGCTGGGAGTTCTAAGACTCCATGGGAGGTGGGTAGGGGGTGGAACCAAGGACTGGTGCTCAGAGGTAGGTAGGGGCAAAGACAATGGGTAACTCCCAAAAGGGGGAGTTCCTGCACCTATTCTCTGAGAAAAAAAGCCCTGTGTACAGCTATCCCCCAAGCAAGTTATTTACAGGATTTGTGTATTTTAAATGTTGCTCTTGAAGCTGGATGAAAAGATTGTCTCCCTTCTTACAGTATTTTGTGTTTTGGTGTGTTTTTTGCTTTGGTTCATGTTCCCCATGGCAGTGGTCAGCTTCCCGGCTTTTTTTACAGTACTTAGTCAAAAAAAATGGCCCACAAGTTTTTCCTCCCATATATTTCTTTGTTTACAAACGTTTTTTTATTGTAGAAAAGGTCATGGTACAAAATATATACAATGGAGGAAAAGTACAGGTGGGTGAGCAATCTTTGATTACATATAGGTACGGTATATAGAATATCATGAGGGAGATAATAGGATTTATGACAGTGGATACATAAAACAATGGTAAGTAAGGTATTGGTAGATATCAAAATATAGTTTTTTAGTAAGCTTTTATGAATAACATAACAGTATTAAATCTTAAACCAGTAGTGCTGATTCCCATGGTGTCCATTTCTTTATATATATATATATATATATATATATATATATATGCATTGTATCATATAGTGTATGGTGTATCCTTTCCAATATTTTGATGTTTACCATACGGTTTAAATGAGCGCCAGTTGAATGCTATAGTCCAGTGGATAGAGCTAAATAATGTATGGATTAATCTAGAACTGGCTGTTGGGATATCTTGTGAATAACAGGCATAATTGAGGTGTTAAGGGAATTTTTCTGCCTGTAATTCGTTCTATCATGGTACCAGCCTTGTGCCAAATATTTTTGAGGTGAATACAGTCCCAAAACGTATGTAATAGTGTTCCTTGTGTGGGGCAGCCTCTGAAACAGAGGGGGGATGTTGATGGGTAGAATGAGTTAATTTTGTCAGGGGTAACATACCATCTATAGAGTAGTTTTCCTGGATATTAAACCTCTATCCCGTGGGGAAGAAATACAAATTTGTTCGAAAAGTGAAAAGGGGGAATGGAGGGTGATTGAGAAGTATTTTTGGTAGAAGTGTCTGATCTTTAGGTAGTTCTCATGTTCTGTGTGTGCTGTTATATTTTGATTGAAGATCAGTAAATTAATATAATTCATTATTATGGGTGAGTGAATTTAGGTTTGTTGGTCGTGAAGTTGCCATATGATTAATGAGTTTTGGTTAATGTCTAGGATCGAGAAGTGGGGGTCTCCTAGGAAGGACGCTAGGGAAGGGATGTCCGAGGACATATTAAACTTATTATGGTGTCTGTTCCATAGTTGTAAGGAATGTGTTACAACCATATTTAATGGTCTAATTTTCTGTGGTAAGACAGACATGGTCCATAATAGACCTTGTAGGTGGTATGGAAGGACCGATTGTTGTTCAAATGAGAGCCACGGAATTTGCATGGCGGGGGCGTACCATTGTGCTAGTTGGGCAAATCTAGTTGAGAGATAATATAACCATAGGTTTGGGATATTTAGTCCTTCTTTCAGTTGAGGCCTAAACATCAGGGAGTAGCTAAATCTGGGTTTTTTGTTTTGCCAAATAAATTTATTGATATCTCTTTGGAGTGCATCTAATGTGTTTTTGGGTATTAACAGGGGAAGTGATCTGAAGTAAAAAAAAATTTGGGGTAATATAACCATTTTTATGGCTACAATTCTTCCCATGAATGAGATATGGTATGGTGACCATAATTTAAGTATATTTTAATGTTGTTAAATAATGGTGGGTAGTTAGCGTGAAATAGGGTTTTGTATGAGGGAGTAATATGGATTCCTAGGTGCCTCCCATATATTTCAATGGGGCTTGATAGTAAGCTCAGGTTTTGCAGATTTTAGGCAAGATACGTTGAACCCCTGGCTAATAGAACCCAGGGACATTCACTTATTCTTAATGTAGGCTGAGGATTAATGTAAGGGTTAAGGATAAGGGATCATTGTTAAGTTGAAGTAGGAATAGAGGTTAGGTAGCAGGTTAGGCTGTAGTTTAGGCTTAGTATTAGCATGAGGGTTAGACTTTGAGTTGAGGTTTTGAGTTGTTAGGTATTTAGGTATGATTATTGCCATGCCAAAACATTCTATATGCTATACATAGCTTTACTAAACATCAGTTATACCATTTACTCCTGTTCAGGAAAGTGATACAAAAAATGTGTGTGCCAAAAACATTTGCACTATATTTTGGAGGAAAAACAACCATGCCCATTTTAGAGGTTGAAAATCAAAGTATCCTAAATTGAAACGCTGGTGTCATAGGGTAACATACTATCTTTCAGGGATCTCATGCAGCAGGTGCTCATTCTTATGTGTGTTGCGCTGGCCCTGACCCCTAGAAGTCTAATAGTGACCTCCAAAATCAGAGATAGGTGACATCCTTCCTTGTAGATTGGGTTACTAGGCATAGTGGGTGTAATGCAAGATGGAATGATTGGGCGCCAGTCACTTTTTATGTGCGAACAGAAGAGATTTATTATCTCTTAACAAGAACTGGGGGAGAGAGGGTTAGGACCAGGACACCCTTAGGGAGATGCAATAGTAGGTGACGACTGCTTCCCTTTTACCTCTGGCCTTGATCCGTGATTGCTGTTGTCAACCGGAATGATAGTTCCCGATAGCAACAACTTGGTTCCCCGTCCGGCTGAACCTCTGCAACTAGGTTGGACTCCAGGCCTCCTGGATAGGCCTCAGGCAGCCTAGCAGCCAGGTACTCCCGGGATAGGCCTCAGGCTTCTGGCCTTGCAACCCGGGGCATTTTAACACATGTCCACCCAGACAGCCATCCAGGTGGCACAGAACAGTGATCACCTGACTCCGCCCAAATAAATAGGCTCTCCCAGCAGGCCAAGGGGCCAAAGACCCCTGCCCATTAACCGAGACAGCCCATCCACTCATAGTCTTGTTTCGCTACACCCTTGTCAATCCAATGTCACCGACAACAGTGCCACCCAGTGACAAAAGAGAGAAGTGCAGCAAACCCAGATTTAGGGAAAAGTTAGTGGATAATCTAACAATTAGCCAGGACACTTACTACCTGGCATACTAAATTTGTGAGCAACCCTGCCTAAGCACCAGGGTGCTACATCCTCCCCCACCAAGGAAACTACATCTCGGAGTTTGCAACAAAAAAAAATTGTACTTTCAAGCCTGAGAGTGGATGTCCTGGCAAAACGTGGATAGGTGGGGTAACATGGAAAAAAAAAGGTAACAATACATGTGGTCTACCACATGGAATGAATAACATCATACATGTACACAGGCAAGTGGCAGTTCACACAAAGGCAGATAAATAGCGGATAATATATACAGTTTTACATGTGGCATACCACCCAAACAAGTAAGGGAAATACAAAACAGTAGCCTTATATCCTATCTATCTACTATATACACCTGTAAAGAATAGAACATTTTGCATTGTTATGCACAGAGGCGTATCTAGTGAAAATGGCGCCTATGGCAAGCATTGAAACTGCGCCCCTGTTAAAACATTTGAAACCCATCTTTCAGATAACCTTAACAAAAAAAAGCTAACAAAACTACAAGTCAAGCTCTTTAATCTTTCAATTAACAAATTATGGATTGGTACTGATGAGCTGCACTAATGGGCACTGATAGGCAGCACTGATGAGCTGCACTGATAGGCAGCACTGATGGGCACTGATAGGCTGCACTGATAAGCTGCACTGATAGGCTGCACTGATGGGCACTGATAAGGCAGCACTGATGAGCTGCACTGATGGGCAGTGGCACTAATAGGTGACACTGGCACTGACAGGAGGCACTGATGAGCTGCACTGATAAGCTGCACCGATAGCTGGCACTGATGAGCTGCACTAATAGGTTGCACTGATAGGTGACACTGGTACTGATAGGTGGCACTGGCACTGATGAGCTGCACTAATGAGCACTGATAGTGATAGGCCTAGGGGGCACTGAAAGCCCCCTGCCTGCCCTCCCTCCCAAATAGTTAACCCACTTCAGCCAGAGCCAGTACACTGAGCTGCACTTATCTGCCCGACTTCCCGAGCCCCATGCAGAGGCAGAGCTTACTTGTTCTTGTACTTGTATGGCGCTTCCTCCTCCATGCTTTCAGCAGCGCCGGCGCAGCCCACACTCCTTTCCCACCAGCCTCTCGGGCTGGCCTCTGGTTGACGTCATGCCACCCGGGATGTCAAGGGGAGGAGCACGCTCAGCCTCAGCGCACTAGTACAGAGGCTATGAAGTGCAGCGTTCTCTGCATGGCAATGTATGTATCGGCCGTTGCCATGGGCCAGCTTACTGTCTTGTAAATACCCCCTCTGTGCGTGTGGGGTGTATATAAGGCACGTCCCTGAGCACAGTTCTCTTTGCTGCACACATGTAGATGCTGCAATCTGTAGCTGTACTTTGCTTACATGCACACACCTAAGGTAATTACCTAGCGATCTCATTATATTGTTGATTAGTATGTCACTTTCTTCTTGGTCTCTATTGTTTCTTGGTAGTTGAATTCTCTTATGGTGATTTATGTATATCTCTCTTGCCATCTATTTTCGTTGGTGTTCATCATCATCCTCCTCACGTGCACTTGTTCTCACCCTTTTCATCCTTTTCATTTGAGCAGCTGGTCTCATTTTATTTTCACAATCTTCTTGATCTCTAATGGATATCTTTTTTACCCATTGTAGACCCCCTTGGCTGCTATCACTCCTGCTCATCACTTTGATACAATATGGAGATTGGCAAACTGTGCTGCCTGTGCGCCCAGCCAATACGGGGCTTTAGACCACCTCAGCTCCCGGGACAGACACCTTCTGGGCCCTGGCCCCATACTTACCATATGCTGCTGTGGTCTGCTGTATGTAGGTACCCAGGACTGACAATTCTGTTCTCTTCTGTTGTGCTCAACCAATATTAGACCTAACCATATTTAATTTTTTGTATATACTATGTAGCATCTGCCCCTGAGGAAGTGTTTTTACACGAAACACGTTGAGCTTTCAGGATGTAACATCATGCTTTAACAGCAATTATTTAGAACTACCACCTTTCATTTCTACTAACACAATCTACACTCAATTCATTCAATATTGCCACGTGCTGCCAAACTGATATGTGTTTATACATGCATTTTTACAGTATTACTATGTCTGCATTATCATGTGCTGTTATATGTATATGTTTATGCATTATTCATGCTGTCCATGCCATTCATGCATGGTTTTTCATATGACATTACTCTTTTATAAGACATGTACCACTGTAATGTATTTACATTTATATGTTAATAAACATGTCCACATATCTTTTAAACCATAACCAGCCAATAGCCTCATTCAAAGTCCCAAATTCCCCCCTTTTCTTTACTTGAACCTGGGATGGAGGCACATACATTTATGCGCCTCATCTAAAGTCCCAAACCTTTTATATGGCTCACTGTCTTGGGCCTATAATTCAGCTGTCTGACGAGACTGCAAGGCAATGTAGTGTCTGTCGGCTGGCCAGTAAGTGTGTATAGATTAGAATGTTTGTATTGGGCCGATATTATGGTAGGGGCTTGGAGCTGCAGCTCCAATAGCCCTTACGTTAATCTGGCCCTGGGAAGAAGAGACCCGGGTAAGTCAGTGCTTTGCTGCCTGGGCCACTTACGAGCACCCCCTTCATATGGCGCCCATGGCACTTGCCTTATGTGCCATACCCTGGATACGCCACTGGTTATGCAAATTGCGGTCACTGTCTCTCCTTAGCCAAGGAAGACGCGATGGGTTCCGGAACACCTGAAAGAGAATAAATAGACAGCATAGAAAAACATCCTATTCCTACAGTAATACAGTGCAATATATATATGTAAAATGTTGTTTACCCTCAGCCGAGAGAAGTAAGGCAATGCAAGATAAACACGATGACTTATCTCAATCTACGTATATGTTAGCAATGACTATACCTAAACATATGCACAGTAGAAAATGGACCCCACCCCCTTGAGGGTGCCACTCCTTTTGCATAACAATTCTATAGGAGAAACTCACTTAGCAATTCCTATCAAACATTTGCATAATATGAATGGAGCTCACTCAGGTTGGCACTCACGCCCCCTGGTGGTCAATATATCCGGAAAACACAGTCCTTGTGTAACTTTGGTCCATTATCCAAGTTTAAGGTGAGAACTTGCCCTTTTTGCCACAGACTTTCCTACCTAACACCGAGTGTCCTTGGAGCCCCAAAATCCATCAATCTTTCACTAGGTGCAGCAACAACATTACTCAGCAGTTTCCCTTCTTCATAGGGAGAACTCAGTGGACAGAAAGCATGGCAGTATTCAAACAGCACTTTAGCCATGCCATCATGCAAGGGGCCATAATTCTTGAAAGCATTGATCATCAACAGATCCCCCTTACATGGGGAATCTCAGTCTGTCCTTGACACAGCTGGGAACTGAGATTAATGTTCCTTACTAATAAAGAACAGGACACACTGAAGTCTCTCAACTGCAAATCAGCATGTCACTTTTCAGAGAGAGGCACACTGGCAATTCTAGAACACAGGCCAGTATGACTCGGTTAGGGCACTCCCTGTAACTGCCAGGTTTCAGAATCCAGCAGCACAGCCACAGCAGGAATGTCCCCACAACAACTTGTTTTTGACTCCACCAAACACGTATTTGTAATCCAGGGTGATTTCGGTAACTTAGCACAATTCAACAGAATTTACCAGTAATACCTAGGGTCTGGTAGCTGTAGAGGTTTTCCACTTGCATCCACAGTGGTGATATAATGCTGGAAGTCCTTCCTATTAGGCCTACTAATAATCACACAATGAGGATAGATATTACAGCCATTGTCCCAGGTTTGTGAGACAGAGGTATATTTTTAAGCACATCTTGGTGACAACTTTTTGAAGTCAATGTGAACTAGTTAAGAGGAATTTTAAGAAAGCTCTGAATGGCAACATCCACCCACTGAGCTTTCTTTACCTGAATTTCCTCTTCCAACTGAGCAGGTACATAAGGGTACAGATAACCATATTCTTTAGCCACTTTCTTGATAACAATACGCTGTAGCTTGGACAGCCTGGGGAGCGTTTTAGGGTCTCCGCATCCAGGTAGAACCCTGGAAGCAAGTTGGACCTGATATCCAGCGACAGTGTCAGGTTTGCAAGAAGACTTGGTAAATTGAATTGGCTTGGCTATAATAATAGTCCAACTTGCCCAGCGCTCCTCCTCAAAAAAGTTGGTAAAGCATAGACGTGGTGGTGCACTGGCAGACAGTTCAATTTTAACACTAGCAACTTTCACAGAAAGAACTTCATCCTCTTCTAAATCACACGGTTGCTCCCTTTCACTATCAGTCCACTTTCCAGTCCATGACAAAGTGTCTGAGAACAATTCAGAGATCCGATCGGATAAAATGTCTGAATCGAATATAGTGGAGCACTTCTCAACCAGGATCAGGTTGCACGTTGAGCTAACATCAACTGGCAAAACAACCTTGTCTCCCTTGTTGGTCACAGGTATCACAGCCCCCACTGGCACAATACCTTCACCTAATTCAGGCTTACCCGACTCTGGTATCCTTTCCCCAGGAGGTTCCATCATCAAGGAACGCAGGTGGGCCCGACCACGGCCTCGAGGAATAACTGGAGCACTGAACCCTGGAGCAGCCACAGAGATGAGAGGAGCAGCTTCTCGCACAAGCCGGGTGATGGTGGGGGGACTATCAAAGTTTCCCCAACTGGGATAGCAGCATTCCTGTCCCAGTCTGCCTGTAGTGTCCGCAGGGGTTGGGCTGGTAAGGCTACCTCGAGCAAGGGTTCCCCACAGCGTCCACAGATGATCCAAGGCCGCAGATTTGTGGCCAAACCTGAACATTCCCCACAAATCAGGCCGATAACTTCATAGCCTCTGGTAGTGTATAGTGCAAGGCTACCTGTCATGAAGATCCTGCCAGTAACCGGCGATCCAAGCGCACGGGAACACGGCAACGGGGTCCCACTGCGCATGCACACGCGTTCACGGGTGCGGACACGCACGGGCACGCGCGCGCGCACTCCCACTGGTGTCAGGCGGGCTATTTAAACCGGTCTATCACACACTATCCCCGCTGTCTGCTCTACAGCGTTCCGTGTGTGTAACCTGATCTGATCTGAGTATCCTGCTATCTGACCCGGCTTCCTATTTGACCATCCTGCTATCCGCCTGCACCAGACCCTCTTGGCTTGCCTGACCATCCCTCTGTATTATCCCTGGTACCTCTGCTGTCCGACCGATACCGACCACCGGTCTGTTGACCTTCCTGCTGTGCATACCAGCACCCAGTCTACTACCTGCTGCTTGTTCCTGGTTCCAGTCCAGCGTTCCAGGCTCCCATCTGCTGTCTGTTCCAGTCCAGTGTTCCAGGCTCCTACCTGCTGTCTGTTCCAGCCCAGCGTTCCAGGCTCCTACCTGCTGTCTGTTCCAGTCTACTACCTGCTGTCTGTTCCAGACCAGCATTCCAGGCTCCTACCTGCTGTCTGTTCCAGTCCAGCGTTCCAGTCTACTACCTGCTGTCTGTTCCAGTCCAGCGTTCCAGCCTACTACCTGCTGTCTGTTCCAGTCCAGCGTTCCAGGCTCCTACCTGCTGTCTGTTCCAGTCCAGCGTTCCAGTCTACTACCTGCTGTTTGTTCCTGGTCCCAGTCCAGTGTTCCAGGCTCCTACCTGCTGTCTGTTCCAGTCCAGCGTTCCAGTCTACTACCTGCTGTCTGTTCCAGTCCAGCTTTCCAGTCTACTACCTGCTGTCTGTTCCAGTCCAGCAATCCAGTCTACTACCTGCTGTCTGTTCCAGTCCAGCGTTCCAGGCTCCTACCTGCTGTCTGTTCCAGTCCAGTGTTCCAGGCTCCTACCTGCTGTCTGTTCCAGTCCAGCGTTCCAGGCTCTTACCTGCTGGGTTCCTGGTCCTTCCTGCATTCCAGTCTCTGTCTTCAGTCTTCTCTTGGCTTCAGATTCCAGAGGGTGCCACCACTACTGAACTCCAACGACTGTTGATCCTGCCAGGCACCCATACCACTCCTCACTCCTGGCCCTCTGTCTCCATTCCAGGGGAACGGGAGTGGGAGCTGTAAGGGAGGTCTTTCTCTGCACTTCAGGCTCAAAATCTACCAGGTACGTGACAGTAGCAGACAGCCATGTCTGAGCCTGAGCAGGGAACGTCTCCCATGGAGGAACTTTGTGCACACCTGGCAGGATTAACTGAAGCAGTCAAGAATCTGCAGCAAGGATACACCAGGTTGGAGGAACAAGTGCTAACTTTGTCTAATCCCATTGGGGTCCAGGGGGCTCCTTCTGCTCCTGCTCCTTCAGTCTGGCCTTCCTCAACGGTGGTGATGCTCCCTCCAGAACCCAAGGTTCCTACACCTGAACGTTTCTCCGGAGATCGCCATAAGTTCAGGGCCTTCCGCAACTCCTGTGAATTATTTTTCGCTCTTCAGCCACGTACCTTTTCCCTGGAGGCTACCAAGGTGGGCTACGTAATTTCTCTGCTCTCTGGTGACCCCCAAACCTGGGCCCATCGCCTCTTGGAGCATAAGGATATATCCTTAACCAATCTCTCCACCTTCTTTGACGCATTGGGTCAGTTGTATGATGACCCCCAGTTGTCCGTAACTGCGGAGACGGTTCTGCATACCCTTCAACAGGGTCGCAGGGCAGCAGAGGACTACGTGGCTGAATTCATGAAGTGGAGTGCGGACACTAATTGGAATGATGCGGCTGTCTGCTATCAGTTTCGGATGGGACTGTCTGACTCTCTGAAAGATGAATTGGCCAGGGTGGGTACACCACTGACTTTAAATGCCTTAATCGATCTAGCCATTCAGATCGATCGACGCCTACGAGAGCGTAGGTCTGAGAGAGCGATGGGATCTTCTCGTCCAACTTGGGTTACTCCTAAGGTTCCCCATCACTCAGCACCAACACCACCTGTCTCCACGTTTAACCGATCTGAGCCAATGCAAGTAGGAGTCCTGCGGCCTTCTCTCACCCAGGAGGAACGACAACGTCGTCGAGCAAATAATCTGTGCCTGTATTGTGGAGAACCTGGGCACTATGTCAGGAACTGTCCCATCAAACTCCGTAAGTGCTTATCCTTTTCCACGGACTATGTTGCACCTCTGGCTAAAAATACCACTCACCTCGCTCTCTCTCTCCTGCTACAGCTTCCAGGAAGGACTCTGCAAATAACCGCCATTATTGATTCCGGAGCTTGCAGCTGTTTCATGGACTCTCTTTTTGCCACCCAACACCAGATACCTTTGTTGCCTAAAGCCCACGGGTTCTCCATCCACCTAGCTGATGGAACCGCTATCAAATCTGGACCTGTTACTCAAGAGACTATCCCAATACCCGTCTCTATTTCCAACGTCCATCAAGAACAGTTATGCCTGGATATTATCACTTCACCCCTGTTTCCCATAATCCTCGACATGCCATGGTTACAGGCTCATAATCCGGACATTAATTGGATCACGGGTGAGGTTATCTTTCCTTCTTCCTATTGTCAGCAGTTCTGCAGAACTCAGAATGCCCAGGAAAACCCTACTCTGCTCTGCCTAGATACAGACCCTAGTCTACATCCGTCCATCCCTTCTGCATATCATGACTTTTTGGACATATTTAGCAAGCAGAGGGCCAAGGTGTTACCTCCTCACCGGGCCTTTGACTGTCCCATCGAATTACTTCCCGGTGCTGAAATTCCTTTTGGAAGAATCTTTCCTTTAACTGAAGTGGAACAAGGGGCTTTGAAAGAATATATATTGATGAGAACCTTAAAAGAGGCTTCATTCATCCATCCACGTCTCCCGCAGGTGCAGGCATCTTCTTTGTGCAGAAAAAAGATAAGACCCTCAGACCTTGTGTGGATTACCGCAAACTAAATAAGATCACTGTGAAGAATAAGTACCCTCTCCCCCTGGTGCCAGAGTTGTTCCAAAGACTGGGGACGGCCACCATATTCACCAAACTTGATCTCCGCGGGGCCTACAATTTAGTTCGTATTAGGGACGGAGACGAATGGAAGACCGCCTTTTGTACCCACTATGGACATTTTGAGTACCTCGTGATGCGGTTCGGCCTGTGCAATGCCCCTGCCACATTTCAGTACTTTATCAATAATGTGTTACGTGACTTTCTAGACCTGTTTGTTATCGTCTATTTAGACGACATATTAATTTTTTCTTGTTCCCTTGAATCCCATTGCAGGCACGTCAGAAGTGTGTTGGGCCGGCTTTGACAACATGGTCTATATGCAAAGGCTGAAAAATGTGAATTTGAACAGGAAAGTATTCCATTTTTGGGGTTAGTCATTTCCAGTAAGGGCATTAAGATGGACCCTCAAAAGGTCACTGCAGTCCTAGATTGGCCAGTCCCGACAGACAAGAAAGGAATCCAGCGATTTGTTGGATTCGCTAACTTTTACCGTAAATTTATTAAGGGGTTCACAACTATCATTACACCCATCACCCAACTAACGAAACAAGGTACACGCTTCCATTGGTCTGCTGAAGCCCAAAAGGCTTTTGAGACTCTCAAAGGTCTTTTTACCTCCGCCTCTGTACTCAAGCATCCAGATTCCTCTCTGCCATTCATACTAGAGGTGGACGCATCTGAAATTGCAGTAGGGGCAGTGCTATCCCAAAGACAGGGAACTAAGGCCCTGCTGCATCCTGTGGCCTTCTTTTCTCGTAAATTGTCCACGGCAGAGAGAAATTATGATGTAGGTGACAGAGAATTGCTGGCAATCAAGTCAGCATTAGAGAAGTGGCGCTATCTGTTGGAGGGTGCCGCTCATCCAGTCCTAATCTTTACGGATCATAAGAACCTGGAGTATTTGAGATCTGCAAAGAGGTTGAAGCCACGTCAGGCCAGATGGGCTCTCTTTTTCTTCAGGTTCTCCTTTCATGTCACTTATCGCCCTGGTTCCAAAAATACCAAACCTGACGCCCTATCCAGGATGTTTCATAAGTCCCAAGAGATTTCCCCTCCAGACACCATTCTGTCCCATTAGGGCAGAGCTCCAAGTTAAGGATGGGTTACTGTGGCATGAGAATAGGATCTTTATACCTGAGACACTACGAGTTGCAGTACTAGAGCTCTGCCATGATCATGCATTGGCTGGGCATTTTGGCGTGGCTAAGACCACTGATTTGGCACAGCGTACCTTTTGGTGGCCTCAGCTACGCGAGGATTGTAAAAAGTTTGTAGAGTCCTGTACCACCTGCATTAGAAACAAAGGGCACAGAACAAAGGCATGGGGACTACTAAAGCCCTTGCCTGTCCCAGATAGGCCCTGGAAAATGCTCTCTATAGACTTTATTGTAGAATTACCCCCGGCTGGGGGTTTCACCTCAATCTTTGTCATAGTGGACCGGTTGTCGAAGATGGCCCACTTTGTCCCAATGAAGGGCACCCCTTCAGCCACAGAAACGGCACAAGCATTCATGAAAGAAGTCATCAGGCTCCATGGGGTACCAGTCAATATTGTTTCAGATCGGGGGGTACAGTTTACCTCCCGATTCTGGAGGTCTTTCATCAGCTTATCATCCCCAGACGAATGGGCAAACAGAAAGAACAAACCAGACCCTTGAACAATATTTGCGATGTTTTTCTTCTTTTGCCCAGGATGATTGGATTTCTGTTCTTCCATTGGCCGAATTCGCCTATAACAATTCTATTCACTCTGCTATCAAACAAACTCCGTTTTTTGCAAATTATGGTTTCCACCCTTCATTTTTGCCTAACTCTCTTCCAGAATGTACAGTACCCGCTGTCCAGGAGAAATTGGATTTCTTTACCTCCAACAACCAAGTTTTACAGGAGACCATGACCAGGACCCAGGAGTATAATAAAGCAACCTTCGATAAGAAAAGGCGAGGTGAGCTATTACTTGCACCTGGGGATCAGGTATGGTTGTCCACAGTAAACCTCAGGTTGGCTTGCCCGTCCAAGAAATTGGGTCCCAAGTTTCTTATGCCGTTTTCCGTTAAGCGGAGAATTAATGAAGTTGCATATGAACTTGAACTCCCGGACTCACTAAAAGTGCATCCAGTTTTTCACGTGTCCCTGCTCAAACCCTCTGTTTCCAACCCATTCCCAGGCTGAAGTACGGATCCCCCTGATCCAATCTTGGTAGATGGGGAGGAGGAATTCGAGGTGGAGGCTATCATGGACTATAGGAAAAGAGGTAACCAGAATCAATTTTTGATAAGGGGGTTTGGCCCAGAAGAGAATTCTTGGGAACCAGAAGATAATATTCATGCTGAAGATCTGTTACAATCTTTTAAAAGGTCCCATCCAGAGAAATTTTCTCAAAGGGGCAGCCGGAGGCTGCCCCTTGGGGGGGGGGCAATGTCATGAAGATCCTGCCAGTAACCGGCGATCCAAGCGCACGGGAACACGGCCACGGGTCCCACTGCGCATGCGAGCGCGTTCACAGGTGCGGTCACGCATGGGCACGCGCGCACTCCCGCTGGTGTCAGGCGGGCTATTTAAACCGGTCTCTCACACACTATCCCCGCTGTCTGCTCTACAGCGTTCCGTGTGTGTAACCTGATCTGATCTGAGTATCCTGCTATCTGACCCGGCTTCCTGTTTGACCATCCTGCTATCCGCCTGCACCAGACCCTCTTGGCTTGCCTGACCTTTCCTCTGTATTATCCCTTGTACCTCTGCTGTCCGACCTGCTGTGCATACCAGCATCCAGTCTACTACCTGCTGCTTGTTCCTGGTTCCAGTCCAGCGTTCCAGGCTCCCACCTGCTGTCTGTTCCAGTCCAGCGTTCCAGGCTCCTACCTGCTGTCTGTTCCAGCCCAGCGTTCCAGGCTCCTACCTGCTGTCTGTTCCAGTCCAGCGTTCCAGTCTACTACCTGCTGTCTGTTCCAGTCCAGCGTTCCAGTCTACTACCTGCTGTCTGTTCCAGCCCAGCGTTCCAGGCTCCTACCTGCTGTCTGTTCCAGTCCAGCGTTCCAGCCTACTACCTGCTGTCTGTTCGAGTCCAGCATTCCAGCTTACTACCTGCTGTCTGTTCCAGTCCAGCGTTCCAGGCTCCTACCTGCTGTCTGTTCCAGTCCAGCGTTCCAGTCTCCTACCTGCTGTCTGTTCCAGTCCAGCGTTCCAGTCTACTACCTGCTGTTTGTTCCTGGTTCCAGTCCAGTGTTCCAGGCTCCTACCTGCTGTCTGTTCCAGTCCAGCATTCCAGTCTACTACCTGCTGTCTGTTCCAGTCCAGCGTTCCAGTCTACTACCTGCTGTCTGTTCCAGTCCAGCAATCCAGTCTACTACCTGCTGTCTGTTCCAGTCCAGCGTTCCAGGCTCCTACCTGCTGTCTGTTCCAGTCCAGTGTTCCAGGCTCCTACCTGCTGTCTGTTCCAGTCCAGCGTTCCAGGCTCTTACCTGCTGGGTTCCTGGTCCTTCCTGCATTCCAGTCTCTGTCTTCAGTCTTCTCTTGGCTTCAGATTCCAGAGGGTTCCAGCACTACTGAACTCCAACGACTGTTGATCCTGCCAGGCACCCATACCACTCCTCACTCCTGGCCCTCTGTCTCCATTCCAGGGGAACGAGAGTGGGAGCTGTAAGGGAGGTCTTTCTCTGCACTTCAGGCTCAAAACCTACCAGGTACGTGACACTACCTTTAGGTGTGTATCTCACTCCGGTATCTGTCAGGAGGCCCTTCGATCCGCTCAGACCAAGACCGACTCCTTGAACACTCTTCGTCCAATCTGCCATGGAAGCTCCAAACTGCGCCATCTTCTTCATACAACAATTGCACTGTAGTTCCAAAGTGGGTGATGGTGTTGCACGTGGTATTACTTCCCCTTCCTCCTCTGCAGAGCAACAGCTCCTCCCCCTGCCAACAGATTGGTTCACCTGTCCTCTGAGAACTTCAGCACCTGCCTCCTTTCTCCTGCAGAGCACCAAAACGTTATTGGAGTCTGTTTTAACCCTTGCGGCACTGGCGTAAAGTGACAAAAGACCAGGCTGACACTCTCCCATGAGCAATGAGACATGTTGGTTCTTCCCCACATTTTTGAAATGGATAATAACACAGTCTATGTGAAATAAAGACGTTACTTGCCACCTTCCCACGGAGCCAGAAGAAATCCAGATGTAGCTGTACCCGGTTGCTAGGGACGACCACTGTAGGAATAATGCCTTTGCCCCACGTTGGACACCAAATTTAGCACTGGCCCTGACCCCTAGAAGACTAATAGTGACCTCCAGAATCAGGAAGAGCTGACATCCTTCCTTTGTGGAGTGGGTTATTAGGCATAGTGGGTGTAATGCAAGATGGAATAATTGGGCGCCAGTCACTTTTTGGATGTAAACAGAGTAGATTTATTGTCTCTTAACAAGAACTGGGGGAGAGGGTTAGGGCCAGGACACCCTTAGGTAGATGCAATGGTAATTGTCAGACTCCGAAACAAATTCATAGGCAGACAGCTATACAGGTTGAGGGCCCTCCAGCAGGATATGACCACTGTATTTGTAGAACTGCTGTCTCCTATGGCAACTGAACTTGAAACAGTCAATAGAGATCCTTACACGTAACTCACAGTAACTCGGTATAGATATTCTCTTACATCTCACAGTGTCCCACTGTAGATATTCACTCACTGAGCTCCAAGTCTCTAACTAGACATCAAGATCCCAGTTGTCACTGGATCCTCTGAGCTCTTTCACAGCTAACCCGCTGTATACTCCTCAAGCGTCACCCCCGCTAACCTGCTGCATCCATGGCTTGGCACTTGCTGAAGCTTTCCCGCTTCTTCACCGTCCCTGGCTAATGAAAAAGGCTGCTCTGGTACTTCTTTCAGGCTTCCATAAACTGGCCTCTGATAACAGGTTGGGACAGGTCGCTTAGTGTTTCCCTTTTACCTCTGGCCTTGATCCGTCATTGTCACTGGTAACCGGAATGATCATACCCGATAGCAACAACTTGGTTCCCCATCCGGCTGAACCTCTTCAACTTGGTTGGACTCCAGGCCTGAAGTCCCAACCCTGCACTGCTTCTCCTACTCCTGGATAGGCCTCAGGCAGCCTAGCAGCCAGGTACTCCCAGGATAGGCCTCAGGCTTCTGGACTAGCAACCCGGAGCATTTTAACACACGTCCACCCAGACAGCCATCCACGTGGCACAGAACATCGTTCACCTGACTCCGCCCAAATAAATAAGCTCTCCCAGCAAGCCAAGGGCCCAAAGACCGCTGCCCATTGGCCGGGACACTTACTACCTGACATAATAAATTTGTGAGCAACCCTGCCCAAGCACCAGGTTGCTACATGTGTATGTGCATAATCATGAGCATAGAGGCCTAACAAGATGAGCAAGCACTAGAATGCGCCCACAGATGAGCAATGGCACAAACGCGCAGGTACGTGCGAGTACACATAGGCGTGTGGACGCATCCACAGATTGTGGCACCTGTAGGTAAAAAAAATATCTCCTAAACCTGTACGGTTTAGGAGCTATTCCCCTTGCTATGAGCCGCTGACTGCAGCGGCGCATGCGCACAGGGGATTCTCGGCTGAAGGCCCGGCAACAGCCGGACCTTGCCGGGAAAGAATTATCCTGCGCATGCGCACGGGGGATTTCTTTCCCGGCAAGGTCCGGCAGTTGATGATGACATCGCGGCTCCAGCCACTCACAGCGCTGGAGCTGCGATACCCGGAAGACACGCGGAGGCAACATGTCAGCTACCTCGGCGTGGACCAGGTAAGATACTGAAGCCTCGTTCTAAGGTAAGTATTGCATAATGAGCTAGTATGCGGTGCATACTAGCTCATTATGCCTTTTGCCTTACAGGGGTTAAAAAAAAAATGTCAGCGGGTATACAACCGCTTTTAAAGGCATGTGGTCTGGTACAGTACAGGAAGTGGGGTGCATGCTCATTGCCCTCCCTTTCCTGACCACCCAGGCTGTATGACTCAATGAGGATCTGGTTGGAATATTAAGAGGTACATGCTGTATTTTCCCTGTCTTGGTCTCTTGGATCACCCCTGCCTGTTATGTCTGCTTCTCGCTTGTGTTACTGACCTTGGCATGGATTTCTGACTACATCTCTGCTTCCTGATTTGCTAACCCCTCTGCCAGCACGTTACCAACTTCTGCCTCTTCCTGATCTTGAACCTGATCCTGACCCTGCATCTGTCTGCCTGGCTGCTGCTGAGCAAGGCTTGTGACCAGACGCTATACTACTACTTGAAGGACTCCTGTGTCTCCAAGCCTCAGCTCACTACTACAGCTTCCAGGCACCTGCACCTACCACTGCCCTAGCAGTCCCTGTCTTCACTACCAGGGGTGCTTGAACTTGGGAATTGCGCAAGAGGCCACCCTCGTCATCTCGGGCTCCACAGTCAAGTAATTGACACATTCTACTATGACATTATTGACTACTATGACAGTATGTCAAAATCTGTCAATTGTTTTTTGTCCACAAAGATAAAATGCAGACACAAGTAATCACATGTGCTTGTTTTTTCTGTATCCTGAATTTCTCTGCAGAGTTGTCCTTTAACACAGATTATTAGGTAATTTAAATATCTTACAGTGACCCGTAACTACTGACCGAGCATAGACCTTTGCATAGAAAGTGTCAAGCAGAAAGAGACATTAGTCTATGGAATACACCCACACATGGGGCAAAGTTATACATTTATCAAGCTCTGCAGGAAAGACCAAAGCTGAGTCTCCCAATGCAAACTGTTCACTGAAAACTCATCCTCCTCACAGCATAAGAGCAAACAGAATCCAACAAAATGAGAAGGAAAATGTTATTTTCAAAAAAGGCCATGAATTCTGTTTGCTTGGATTAGTGGGCCCCCTTGCCTTCCACTAAGCTTTTTAGACCATTCTAAGTTTACTGTTATTTTATCTTGGAAGGCTATCTATCACATCAAAAAAAAAACAAAAAAATTGCGCTTGGAAAAAATTAAATTAAAAATGACAGTGAAGAAATAAACTTGTGAATAGAGATAAAATGACACCTAAATAAAATAAGTATGAATGTAAATAAAGTCCAATAAGCTGCGGTTAGAAGTGGGGCCCACCAACAGAAAATAAAAAGCAAGTAAACCGCGCTAATATGAGTCCAATTAACATTTAGTGAAAAATTCAAATAAGTCCAAATGGTGTAATAAATCCTTCTAAGTGATGACAAAGGACAACTGTGTGATGATCTGCTTACCAGAACGTAAGCGAAGTCAAACAGGTGGCTTTAAACCCAGCCTGGGCCTTTCGAAGTACTCCAAGAGGGGTAGAATCCGACAGGCTCATGCAGCAGACCGGATCCACATAAGTGTAGTAAAAAATAAACAAAAACAGAAAACCATAGCGTGATACTGACAAAAAATTGTTACACTAAAGAGAGTGCTCACATAAATCTTTATAAAGATCATAAAGAGCACCCTGAATGTATGGCAAATCCAGGGGCGTGAAACCAAAAAAAAGAGGTGACATGCAGCATGCAAAAGGTGATGACCTTGAATTAGGGACTTCAATTATATCTGGTTACCAGAAATAGACTTAAACAGGCGAACACAGATCCAAATAGGGGGAACACCCGGTGCACAGACACAAGAGGCCGCTTACCAGATGGTAAACAAGTGAAGGTATAATCAGCGGCAGGCTTATAGCCTCTGTGTAGCCCAGAATGTGATCCTGATCAAAACTATAGGGGTTCCTGCTCACCAGAAGGTCGATTGGAAGAGGCCAAAAACGAAAATGTGGCGGAGTCACCGCGATCCCGTCCCAGCAGGCTCTTCACAAGCTCCGATCATGGGTATTCAAAAGGAGAAGCAGCCAATAGTGTAATAACGTAACGGCTCCAATTTATTAAAAGGTAAAAACACTTACACTTGAAAACGAAAAACAAAAAACGAAAAACAAAAAACGAAAAACAGCAATGCCGGCCTTGCTGTTTTTCGTTTTCAAGTGTAAGTGTTTTTTTTGGCCTCTTCCAATCGACCTTCTGGTGAGCAGGAACCCCTATAGTTTTGATCAGGATCACATTCTGGGCTACACAGAGGCTATAAGCCTGCCGCTGATTATACCTTCACTTGTTTACCATCTGGTAAGCGGCCTCTTGTGTCTGTGCACCGGGTGTTCCCCCTATTTGGATCTGTGTTCGCCTGTTTAAGTCTATTTCTGGTAACCAGATATAATTGAAGTCCCTAATTCAAGGTCATCACCTTTTGCATGCTGCATGTCACCTCTTTTTTTTGGTTTCACGCCCCTGGATTTGCCATACATTCAGGGTGCTCTTTATGATCTTTATAAAGATTTATGTGAGCACTCTCTTTAGTGTAACAATTTTTTGTCAGTATCACGCTATGGTTTTCTGTTTTTGTTTATTTTTTACTACACTTATGTGGATCCGGTCTGCTGCATGAGCCTGTCGGATTCTACCCCTCTTGGAGTACTTCGAAAGGCCCAGGCTGGGTTTAAAGCCACCTGTTTGACTTCGCTTACGTTCTGGTAAGCAGATCATCACACAGTTGTCCTTTGTCATCACTTAGAAGGATTTATTACACCATTTGGACTTATTTGAATTTTTCACTAAATGTTAATTGGACTCATATTAGCGCGGTTTACTTGCTTTTTATTATCTATCACATCAAAATGTAAATCAAAGTAGGCCCCTGATTTGAATTTCTGAAATTCCTTGATTAATAGCGTTGTACCCCTTTACAAAGCTACCTACCTGTCTCGTTGTGCCCATACATTTAATAAAGTATAGGACCTCTGGCTTGATTCCCCTTGCACTAATGAATCTTATATAACTCCAGTGTACCCTGGGTATTATCTGTGGTTTGGCCCTCTTTTGGTCCTGGGACAGGAATGCCTATTTCTCCCCACAATTGTGATTTTGGGGTGGGTGTTCCACCTATTGTGTCTCCTCCAGATGGGTACCTTGGAGACAATTTACATGCTCTTTGATAATTCACTGATTGCTCCTGTACATTGAGCTGAGCAGACACTGTTCTTTAGTGTCTTTTGAGGTTAGTGTTTTTTTTCTTTTGTTGTTGTTACTGTGTATTCCGAGCTGGGGTATGCCCAGAGCTCTGTTTTGTACTACCTTTTCCTATGAAACTCAATAAAAAGAATCTTTAAAAAAAAAAAATAAAAGACCATAGAGTACATGAATACATGAATACCAAAGCAGACTGCAGAATAAAAATGATATAATAAAAATACTATAGACTGTAAATAAAATAATAAAGAAACATTGTAAACAAGTAGTTTTAAAGAATTGTCTTGTAGAGTAAAAAATAAAATATCACATATCCTATAGTATAAATTAGCAATTGCACAATTATTATTGAAGTCTTGTAAATATATAACTGAATACTAACATAGTAAGGGTGAACAAAAACAGCCCAAAGTCCATCAATCACTACCTATTCTAATTATAATTCTGCTCCAATAGCATTCATGCAGAAGGCAATATAAAACCTGAGTTAGGCAGCTGCCAATTCAGGCCCATGGTGGAGAAAAATATTCCTTGCTGTCAAGAGCAAATAAAATATTCCTTAGAGCAATCACTCCGCTGATGGAGAAATACTCATTACCTAACATTTGTATGACCAACAATCAGTGGAAGAGTAGGCTATGAGTGACCTTAAAGATGTGCCTTTGCCACTTGTCCTAGGCAGCACAGTAGATTCTGGCGCTGGAGCTTTTTGGAAAAGGATGGGTTGGTCTTTGTTGTACAGCAGTGGTTCCCAGCATCAAGTACCCCCAACAGGGCATGTTTTGGGAACTTCCTTTAGAGTAAATACCAAACCATTGACACTGTTTTAAAGCACCTATGCAAGGTGAAGAAAATTCCAAAAACACAACCTGCTAAAGAGTATATTATTCTTTTCGGATTTGTACTACCCATGTAATACCAACCTGTTATTTACACACTGTATGTAAAATGATCTTCCAATAAAAACATTTGTAAACAAAAAAAATGTAATTCTTCTATCACAAGTTATGGGTAGTTATGCATACGTTAACCATGCGGGCTGGTGCCTCTGGGATTCCTTGATCACTATGTCGTGGGTGTGCTGCATTATCAGTGATACTTCCGGCTGATGCTCTGCTTTTATGCTCAAACATATGGATAACTCCTTTGCTTCGCATGTTGCTTCATCTTCCCTTGCCCGTACTCACAGTTAATGGAACCCAGAGGGTTAGTGCTACATTTGCATGGTGGGTTAGGGTTATGGTTACAGGAAGGCTTAATGTTAGTGCTAGATCTACATGAAGGGCTAGTACTAATGTTACAGGTAGAGTTGGCGTGAGGGTTAGAGCCCTTTCACACTGGGGCGGTTTGCAGGCGTTATTGCGCTAAAAATAGCGCCTGCAAACTGACCTAAAACTGCCTCTACTGTTTCTTCGGTGTGAAAGCCATAGGGCCGCTATAGCGGCGCTATGCGAGTGGTTTTAACCCTTTTTCGGCCTCCAGCGTGAGTTAAAACAGCACCGCTAGCGGCCGAATATCACTGCAAAAACAACGGTAAAGCAGCGCTAAAAATAGCGCTGTTTTACCGCCGACGCCCCTACCTCCCCAGTGTGAAAGGGGCCTTAGTGTTAAGGTTAGGGAAGGTTAGTGCTGGGGATACAAGGATAGTTAGTGTGAAGGTTAAAAACCTCCTCCTGGCTGAATTTCAGAGTTCTCTGACTCTGTTTCCTTCCTTTTCCAGTCCTAATACTACATATCCCATAATCCTTTGAGCCTCTGCAGCTTCAGGGTGGGCTTTGGGAGTCATTTGTACCAGTTCTGGGAGTTGATGTGGGTGGATCCTAGGGTTACTGTGGGTGTTTCTGGGCCTTCATGTAGGTGGTGAAAGGTGTAAATATGCCATACCGCCTCCTGTGTCATTCCTGTCTTGCAGCATGCCAAAGAACAAAGGTTTACATCAAGACTACAGAGGAAGGGCTATAGGATATTATTAAGAAGGTGTTTCCTTCATATGTAAATTAATCACTTCACAGAGAGCAGGGCTCAGGAGGGTGGGATCTGAGGGGTGGGACTCTAACTGTTCACACTGGTCGGAATATTAAACTGGGCAGGATCGAATTCTAATTGTGATCCATTCCATCCTGCCAAGCAGCAGCACAGATATCTTTCATAGCAGGCTGTGTATGTGTGTGTGTGTAAAGGTATTATCTCCTTGAATAATACTGTGATCTGTGAGGAGGGATTTGGAAGGTTGGGACTCTTCCTGTAGGTGTGACTGGGTGGGACTGAATGCTAATTAGGATGTATTCAATCCCACCCACCATCAGAGCTCTGAAGGAAGTGACATCATTTGCAGAGTCTGAAAGACTACAGAGGGGAGTGTACAGACTCTGGGTGCTGAGGGAAGTGGCTGTGGAAGGGACAGAGTCTATCAACAGGATATACAGAGTATCACAAACAAAGCCACAACTAAACCCAGAATATCAGGGAATCTGCAGGCAACAGAGCAACATGATACAGAGGTATGATCTATGTTGCGATTGATCATTCCATTCAGTTCTAGTGAAAAAAAAGAAATTCAGCTTTAACCACTTCAGCCCCGGAAGGATTTACCCCCTTCCTGACCAGAGCATTTTTTTTGATTCGGCACTGCGTCGCTTTAGCTGACAATTGCGCAGCCATGCAATGCTGTACCCAATCAAAATTAACGTCCTTTTTTCCCCCACAAATAAAGCTTTCTTTTGGTGGTATTTTATTACCTCTGTGGTTTTTATTTTTTGGGCTATAAACAAACAAAGAGCGACAATTTTGAAAAAAAGTAATATTTTTTATATTTTGCTATAATAAATATCCCCCAAAAATATTTAAAACAAATTTATTCCACAGTTTAGGCCGATATGTATTCTTCTACATATTTTTGGTAAAAAAATCGCAATAAGTGTATATTGATTGGTTTGCGCAAAAGTTATAGCGTCTACAAAATAGGGGATAGATTTATGGCATTTTTATTATTTTATTTTTTTATTAGTAATGGCGGCGATCTGCGATTTTTATCGTGACTGCGACATTGCAGCGGACAGATCGGACACTTTTGACACTATTTTGGGACCATTGACATTTATACAGCGATCAGGGCTAGAAATAGCCACTGATTATTTTATAAATGACACTGACAGGGAAGGGGTTAAACACTAGGGGGCGATCAAGGGGTTAACTGTGTTCCCTGGATGTGTTCTAACTGTGGGGGGGGGCTCACTAGAACATGACAGAGATCACTGCTCCCGATGACAGAGAGCAGTAGATCCCTGTCATTAGAAACAAACAAAATTGTGCTTGGAAAAAAATAAATATCAGTGAAGAAGAAAAAAATGTGAATAGAAATAGAGTGACACCTTAATACAAGTATCATAAAATAAAGTTCAATAAGCTGCGGTTATAAGTGGGGCCCACCAACAGAATAAATAAAAACAAGTAAACCGCGCTAAATATGAGTCCAATTGACAATCAGTGAAAAATAAGTTCAATTAAGTCCAGAAAAATGCAGTAAATTCTTCTAAGTGATGAAGTGAAGAAAAATGAAAAACAACTGTGTGGTGAACTGCTTACCAGAACGTAAGCCAAGTCAGACAGATGGCTTAAAACACAGCCCGGGCCTTTAGGAGCACTCCAAGATGGGCAGAATCCGTCACGCTCATGCAGCAGAACAGGTCCACATAAGGTTTAATCAAATAAAAATACAAAGACCATAGCGTGATGCTGACATAAACATGTTAAATCAAAAAAAGGGAGAGTGTTCACACAAATAATCATGAAAATCATAAATGCACCCTGAATGCATAGCAAATCAGGGACGTGAAAAAAAGTGACATGCAGCATGCAATGAGTGGTGTCCTTAGAAATATGCTGTAAAACACCAAATATATCTGTTTACCAGAAATAAGGTTGGACAAGCAGACAAAAAGTCAAAGCAGGGAGAACACCCGGTGCACAGACACAAGAGGCCGCTTACCAGATGGTAAACTGGTGAAGATATAATCAGCGGTAGGCTTACTGCCTCTGTGTAACCCAGAGTATAATCTTGATTGAACCCATAGGGGTTCCTGCTCACCAGAAGATCGACTGGAAAAAGCCCAAAATGAAACTGTGGCGGAGTCACCCCGATCCCGTCCTGACAGGCTCTTCACAGGCTCAGATATGTGTATATATTCAAAGAGGAGAAGCAGCCAATAGTATAATAACGTTACGACTCCAATTTATTAAAAAGCAAACACTTACATTTAAAAAACGAAAAACAGCATTGCCGGCCGGCACTCAGACAGCTCCCGTCCACAAAAGGGCAACGTGGTGACGTCAGCACGTCCCTCCCAGACGCGTTTCGTCACAGGTTGACGTTCTCAATGGGGAACGGGCAGCGCGCTGAGCCACCACATTATATGCAGACACCAAGCCTCGCTCTGGGACCGAATGAGAGAAACACAGAACGCCATCTTAGGTGTGGGCATAGGTATTGGAAAGTTACGGGAATAGCGGCGAATAAACGTCAGCTAGTTCCCGTCACTTCTCAGGTAATTTGGGCACATAAAAGATGAGGCACTTAGCACTAAAGTTAAATAGGAAATAATATGATTAGCGCCCTCTGTACGCAGAGGGCGGGCCTCAGTTATTAAGTAAAAGGGACCAATCTGAGTGACCAGATGTGCATATCAAAAAAAGGAACAATGTCCCCAATAATGGACAACATCCAGGTTATAACTCCGGACATTCTGCCATATAGGAGAAAAACAGTTTAAAATTAGCTGATTGGGGGTCATGTAGCACACAGCCCTATTAAGTTATACAAAAATGATAGCATATATATAACAAACAATAGGGCAAAATAAGTACATTATGTATTACTAAAGGGATAAGCCTATACCTTATAAATAACTCAAATGAAATAGACCCTAACTTTACATAATGTACCCCCTAAACCGCGGATTACATTTATAGTCACATATTAGTAGTGCAATTGACCTCCTTAGGTGTGGGGGGTAATAAAATTTGAAGTTTTAACATTAAATAAAGAATACATACATGAAAAGGACTTAAACTACTATATCCTCTAAGGAAAACTTACAGATTGACAGCCAGAACACTTGTAAGAAACCCACCAGAGTCTAAGACCAGTGGTATTATGGCCACCTCTATATGGTGCCTTTATGTGCAGAAACATAAAAATCCAGACGGGACCCTGCCAGGGGCCCCGACCAAACCATATCACAGCCAAAAACGCCATCCAAAAGATGGCTAAAAAATTAAAATTAGAATTAAAAATGAAAAAATATAAAAAAATATATAAATAAAATAAAACTGATTGGGAATCATAGCAAAGGAAATATAAAGGAATAAAATGAATAGATTAAGGTCGGAGTCCTATCAGAGGTTGGATATGTCCAATCCACTAGAGAATTCTGCCC
The DNA here is from genome assembly GCA_037952835.1 of Lithobates septentrionalis. Lineage (NCBI taxonomy): Eukaryota > Metazoa > Chordata > Amphibia > Anura > Ranidae > Lithobates > Lithobates septentrionalis. The sequence continues at coordinate 138,946 of JBBDGP010000634.1, forward strand.
AGAAAATTCTTTATATTTACAGCAAGGAATTATAAAGTTCAGGAATTGTCAATGAATGAATTAACATCCACATCTATGTTGAGACCGTAAGGCGTGTAGCTTTTAATCCTGTGGATCCAGGCCATTTCGGATTTGGAGATCTCTCTTACCAGGGAGCTGCCCCGCCAATGAGGTTTGTAACGGTCAATCCCCAAAAATAAAGTGTTAGAGGGGTCTCTGTCATTAGCCAACCTGTAATGTTTCGAGACCGAATGGTTTTTAAAACCTGTCAGAATGTTGGTAATATGTTCATTGAGCCTCACCTGGAGGGGGCGTTTAGTCCGCCCAACATATTGCAAGCCACAAGGACATTGCAACAGGTAAACCACTCCAATGGTGGAACAGGTGATGAATGGAGTGATGTGATGAGTTCGACCAGTTTGTGTTGAAACAAAAGTTTGGGTCCTCCTGGTCACACATGAGTTATAGGAACAGACCCGACACTTGTTACATCTATAGAAACCAGTTAGTTGGTCAAAAAAGGTGGGTCTATTATGAGGAGGATCTAATACCCCTGGGGCTAACCTGTTCTTAAATGAGGGGGCCCCTTTGAAAACAATTTTAGGCCTAGGTGGTAAAACTTCCTTTAAAACCCGGTCATTGGTGACTATGTGCCAGTGTTTGGAAACAAATTGCTTAATTTCTTTGTGTTGGAGTGAGTATGTGGTGATAAAAGGGACTCCCAAATTAATTGTGGAGGTACCAGTCCGGGGTCTATCCCTCAACAGAAGTTCCCTATCCATTTCCTGTACATTTTTTAGCACCGGAATCAAGTCACCATTAGTGTACCCTTTTTCTAGGAATCTCTCTGTGAGGACATTACTTTGTGATAGAAATTTCCCCAGATCCGAACAGTTCCTACGGACCCTCATGTATTGACTTTTGGGTATCCCCTTCAACCAGGGTCCATAGTGACAGCTTTCAAGTGGAATGTAGGAATTTCTATCACTCTCCTTAAAAAAGGTTGATGTGGACAGGATCCCACCTTCTATAGATATGGTGAGATCCAAGAAATGGATTTGAGTCTGACTTGTCTCAAAGTTCAAATGGATTCCACGATTATTGTTATTAAGGGAGGACAAGAACTGCTGAAGTTCCAAGCCATCCTCATCCCACAGGAGGAGGATGTCATCTATATACCTCGCCCACAAGGCTAGATGGGGATTCCGGTGGGTATAGATGACATCCTCCTCCCACTTGGCCATAAATAAATTGGCCAAGCTGGGGGCATATTTTGCCCCCATGGCCACGCCACGACTCTGGCGATAGAATTGATCTGAAAACCAAAAGTAATTGTGGGAGGCCGCAAAAACCAACAACTCCATAATAAAAGAAATCTGGTCTGTGGGAAGGCCTGAGTCTTTCCTCAGAGCCCCCTCTACAGCTTGAAGGCCCATGTCGTTGGGAATTATGGTGTATAAAGAGGTGACATCCGCGCTCACCAACCACATCCCAGGTCTAATATCAGTACCAGAAAGAAGATTCAGCACATGGCGAGTGTCTTTGATGTATGATGGCATCTTTTGAACCAGGGGCTGGAGGAAAAAGTCAATATATCTGCCCACCCGGGATGTGACAGAGTCAATGCCACTCACAATGGGGCGTCCCGGGGGGCAGATAGGGTTCTTATGGATCTTCGGGAGATAATAAATAATAGGGGTTCTGGGGGCCTTGGGGACCAAATATAGGCTCTCCTTGCCCCCCAGAATACCCAAGGAAGCACCTTTGGAAATAATCCTACATAACTCCCTAAGGTAGCCATTTTTTGGGTCAGAGGGGAGAGGCGTGTAGGTTTCTGTGTCGCCAAGGATCCTGGACATTTCAGCCAGGTAATCCTTCCGATCGAGCACCACTATCCCTCCCCCCTTATCCGCTGGGCGGATGACTAAATCCTTATTCTTACATAAAGAATCTAGTCCCTCTTGTATGGCTTTGGAGTTTTTTGCATTTTTTACCTCTAACTCCTCGAGATCCCTTAACAATACATCTCTGAACACTTTGAGCGCCGGAGCAAGTGTTCCAGGGGGATTAAAAAGGGATGCATTTGCCAATCCTGAATGTACATAGTTATCACTAGGTTGGGAATTCCTTGTGATAGGATTCCCTATCATATATCTCTTTATATTTAATTTCCGGATGAACTTGTGGACATCCATTTATGTTTGGAAGCGATTTAAACTTTTAGGAGGGGCAAACTTGAGACCCTTGTCCAACACCAACTTTTCGGATTGCGTCAGTTCAACGGTACTCAAGTTAAAAATGCCCTGACCTGTTACATTCTGGCTTTTTTTTGCTCGCATTCGCCTCCCCCCTCTAGTTCCTCGCTTCTTTCTACCAGCCTTTTGAGTCCCTGACCTGGTTTGGAAAAACCCCAAGTTCCCGCTCCCCTAAGCAACGGGGCAGTAGGACCAGGGGTAGCCGGAACCTGGGGAGGAAAAGACAAATTGGGAACCTGGGTATCCGGTGGGTATTCAAATGGTGCATGGGGAGCAGACATTCCCTCATATGGGTTCATGTCGCTTATAGGAAAAAATCTATTTTGCGTGGGGAGATTGTACTCCCAACCCCCAGCATACGGGTCCTGATATGGCGGTCTCTGATACACGTCATAATTATGGTTGGGTCTCCACCAATCTGGTTTTTATTTTTTATAGATCCCTGTCATGTTGCTAGGTAGAACAGGGAAATGCCTTGTTTACATCGACATCTCCCCGTTCTGTCTCTCCTCACCACAATCGCAGGCCACCGGCGAACATTGAGTTTACGGACCCGTGGACTTCTTTGACTGAACTTTCCAGAATAACTACCAAGCATCCTTCACATAAACAACCCATGCGGTTCTGACTTTCAGCCTTCAATCAGGTAGTATCTACACCCCCTACACATAGAATTCACATTTTAACCCTTTAACCTAACCCTTTAACCCTGTCCATTTTCTCTCCTCTGGGTTTCACTGGCATTCAGCTGCCATAGATCACTCTTCACAGAGAGACTTGTGTGTAAACGAGCCCTTAAAGCCTTATCAATTGTCCAGAAAAGTATCTGAGATGACTATTAGGCTTCCAAATGGTCTCATTGTCTACAGTGTGGTAGATTTCTAACATTTGTAGAAGGTGTCCTGACAGGTTTATTAGCTTCATGTGTGTCACATCAAGAGCTAAAAAATGGTGCCCTCTATCCAAAAAAAATGTATACCTTTAAACATGCTGCCCTTTTATAAATATAAGCAATAAAATATAATCATTGCATTGGATATGGAAGGTGGTCTTCATTTATTAGGGTCCTGGTTTAGCTAGTATGCTCTTTTACACAGGAAGCTGCGGGGGGTCTCTAAAAACATACTATACTCTGGATGTCCACCTACATGCTAACATTACAGCCTGACAAGCCTGCACACATGCAGCAGCTGTGGAAAATTTGACTCAGGCTGCAGAGTATGACAGGCGGCTATGCGGCCACTCGGCAGGGGAGGGGCCGGGAGAACTGGCGGAGAACCCAAGAAGAGGAGGATCAACACTGCTCTGTGCAAAACCATTGCACAGAGCAGGTAAGTATGACATGTTTGTTATTTTTTTTCTAACTGAAAAGTTTGCCTTTAGAATCACTTTAATTTTCTATAACTAGTCCACTTGAATATACTGTAAATGACTACTACTAACTCCAAGGAGGGAATAGGGGACTCAAAAGACACAGCTCTTTCTTGCAATACAGCTTTTAAATAATCAGATTGCACAGCACGTGCACTTATCACAGGATGCTCTTTTGCAATGCTCTGATTACCGTTTTTCTGACAACCAGTCATACAGTAGTTGAGATGTATGCTTTCCTTATCAGTGCTTACTTTCCAGCCCCCTCTTGTGTTTTCCGAGGGGAGCAAAATACCCCAATATGTAGATAAAATACATTTTCTATTTCCATTACATTACTGCTCTCATTTAACACTATCCTAAATTATGCTTTGGAATAGATGGTAGCAGGTCCAACCCCTTTAAATAAATACAGTACATTGAAAAAGTTTTCATACCCCTGAACATTTTCCACATTTTGTCTTGTAACAACTAAAATTTTAAATGTATTTTATTAGGTATTTTTTTGATAGACCAACACAAAGTGGCACATAATTGTAAAGTGGAAGGAAAATTATAAATGGTTTTGCAACACACCTGGGTGGGCTCTGGATGCAATGCTCTGCGCCCTTAGCTCACCCTATTTTGAAGCCTATTAGAGCCTCTGTCTCTAATCACGTGCTTCAAAATACACACCACCCCCCCGCCAATCCCCAAAATTGTAATTCGTGCACCGGGCATCCTGAAAGGGGCCAGGTGCATGGATAGGGAGGGCGGCGGCGGTGTTAGGGGGGGCCGCTCCTGTTCAGGGTGATGTGCAGTGTTATGCCCTGTACACACGGTCGGATTTTCCGACGGAAAATGTGTGATAGGACCTTGTTGTCGGAAATTCCGACCGTGTGTAGGCTCCATCAAACATTTTCCATCGGAATTTCCGACACACAAAGTTTGAGAGCAGGCTATAAAATTTTCCGACAACAAAATCCGTTGTCGGAAATTCCGATCGTGTGTACACAAATCCGACGCACAAAGTGCCATGCATGCTCAGAATAAATTAAGAGACGAAAGCTATTGGCTACTGCCCCGTTTATAGTCCCGACGTACGTGTTTTACGTCACCGCTTTTAGAACGATCGGATTTTCCGACAACTTTGTGTGACCGTGTGTATGCAAGACAAGTTTGAGCCAACATCCGTCGGAAAAAAAATCCATGGATTTTGTTGTCGGAATGTCCGATCAATGTCCAACCGTGTGTACAGGGCATAAGTCTTCTGTCACACATAGTGTTTTGCTTTTAGGTCAACAGGTTACATTTTGGTCTCATCTGACCAGAGCACCTTCTTCCACATATTTGCTGTGTCCCCCACATGGCTTCTCGCAAACTGCAAACGGGACATCTTATGGCTTTCTTTCAATAATGCTTTCTTCTTGCCACTCTTCCATAAAGGCCAGATTTGTGGAGAGCGCGACTAATAGTTTTCCTGTGGACAGATTCTCCCACCTGAGCTGTGCATCTCTGCAGCTCCTCCAGAGTTACCATGGGCCTCTTGGCTGCTTCTCTGATTAATGCTCTCCTTGCCTGGCCTGTCAGTTTAGGTGGACGGCCATGTCTTGGTAGGTTTGCAGTTGTGCCATACTCTTTCCATTTTTGGATGATGAATTGAACAGTGCTTCGTATGAGGTTCAAAGCTTGGGATATTTTTTATAACCTAACCCTGCTTTAAAGTTCTCCACAACTTTATCCCTGACCTGTCTGGTGCGTTCTTTGGCCTTCATGATGCTGTTTGTTCACTAAGGTTCTCTAACAAACTTCTGAGGGCTTCAGAGAACAGCTGTATTTATACTGAGATTAAATTACACACAGGTGCACTCTATTTACTAATTAGGTGACTTCTGAAGGCAATTGGTTCCACTAGATTTTAGTTAGGAGTATCAGAGTAAAGGGGGCTTAATACAAATGCACGCCACACTTTTCACATATTTATTTGTAAATTTGAAAAACATTTATCATTTTCCTTCCACTTCACAATTATGTGCCACTTTGTGTTGGTCTATTACATAAAATCCCAATAAAATACATTTACGTTTTTGGTTGTAACATGACAAAATGTGGAAAATTTCAAGGGGTATGAATACTTTTTCAAGGCACTGTACGTTTGACAATATTATTGTGTATTGCAAAGCTGCATAATGATTGACGTTATATATCTGAAATGCTACAGTAAACATAGCAATATAGTGAATTGTGGACACTGGCAGTGGCAAGGCACAAACAACGTGCGTCTGTAGATTATCTCTGGAAACATTAATAACGGGAGTAATAGAACAGAGCAACCTGCTGATGGAGCAGAAAACTTTGACCCCCTCTTTTTTGCCGTTATATACAGTACACACAACCCTTCACTCCTTGCATTTGGGCCAGTCGAATCCTCTATTCTCATAGGTGAGTGATAGTTTGCCTGTACTGAAAACTGTCGTGGTGGTGGTGGTGGGGGGATTATAGACCCTCACATATTTGAAGTATATATATAGATATATATAGATATATATATATATATATATATATATATATATATATATAGTTATATATCTATATCTCTATAGCTATATATTTATATCTATCTATCTATCTATATATTATATATAGATAGATATATATACTGTATGTATGTTAATATTATCATAATACATAATTTATATAGTGCTAACCGTGTTTGTGCAACATTTTACACATAGATATGTATATATATGTATATATATATATACGGTATATATATATATACTGTATTTATAGGGCTCTTTTCTTAAAATGACTATGTTACAAATTGCCTTAAAATTTTGCCTATTTTTACATATTTAAAAAAAAATGACCTGAAAAGCAGTGATGCTAAAGAACCTCTGTTGGTCAAATGACTCACTTCTGCCCAAGAACTTTACTTTTGTAGCACTGATGCCTTTTTTCACATCACTTAACATAGAAAAAAGGATGGAGCCAATCGCCGCCAAACAAATGAAAATTAGATCTTTAATAGCCTAATGGTTGCCGTTCAACCACTAGAACTTTACTTAAAGGCCTATGATCTTAATATATATTTTAATGTGGTAACTGTATGTGGTTAATTTTCGGAATCATAACATTCAACATATGAATTCCTTTTTTATCTCACATGCCTTCATTTATATTTTTTCACAATACATGAAGACCAAATCACCTAGCATAAGTAACATTTGCAGGGTTTGGAAAAAATATAACAATGTCAGAGGTGTTTACAGTATATACAGGTTCTCTTATTGTGGATGAGATAAAAAGGAAGAGAAGATTGGCTTATTAAAATTCCACTTCCTACAAGACCATCTTTATTTCAACTAGTGCCAATGCTGTTGTATTTTTAACCCTTTGAATTTTTCGAAGGCAGACTCCCCTATAGGCTAATCCCTTCTAACAGCAAAAGAAATGAGCGTTGTCTGTAGTATTGGTTGAGTTTGAATAATCCGCATGTTGATTGAACATAGATTGCAATTCACAAGTTTTAAAGGAAAGGAGAGACCTGCTTGTGTACCTGATGGACTTCAGTATATTGTATTATGTATGTCTTTTGTGTAAGGGTCCTTGCACATGAGAATGATGTATGAATGCTGGATCTTCCTGGCTCAAAATTCCTGCCCAAAAAAAAAAACTTAAGTATGGTCTATATAGCATGCGCATTTACACAATATACGTATGCGTGTAAAACTTCTTCTAGCTCCCACAATGCTAAATAATATAGGGAGGTGTGATTTACACATGTATTTGCGCTTATTTTCACATAATACACATGTATTTGTACTTATTTTTACAAATTTGCTCTTATATATGTAAAAGACTCACTAGTAATGCAGATTTTACTGATTTAAACACAGCATTAGTTTACTGATATTTACGCACATGTGCGCATAGGCCTTTGAAAGCAATGGGCTGCAGTCAGATCAATAAAAAAAAAAAAAGACTAAAAATTTGATGTTTTTGGCACCTGTGTGCAAGAGCCCTTAAGATTCCTACAACTAGTCCTCAAGTTTTTTCAGGATCTTATGTCCTTTATCTTTATTGTTGCAAATTTTAAAAATATCAGTATACAGTATGTGTGGGGAATTTGGAGTAGCCTTGAAGTAAATTTGAAATGGATTATTTGAGCATGGCTTGTAGCGATTGCATAGAGTATATGGTGCTGCAGGACCAGTCAATACAATTTTCCAGCATTCTGGATATTTACTGCATCCACAATTCTTTCAAGTTTTTTTTACAATAGGAAAAGAGCAGGTTTTCAAATCTGGGAACTCAGCACAGCGATGTAACCAATCAAGTCCTTGAGAGATTGGAAAAAATGTCAGTTAGTCTAAGTTACCAGCATCTACCAAAAAGACAGAATGTCATTCTTGGATGGGCTCACACTTTAATGACCCATTTAGGATGGAATAATAACTACAAAGTTAAAAAAACTAATATAGTTCAGACATTATATGAATATCCTATTCTAGAACAATGGCTCTCAACCACTGGGCCCCGGCTTCCTGTCTGCTCTAGATTCTAGAGCGGGGATAGTCCTAAGCAATTCAGAGCATGCAAGCAGAGGTCCAGTGCTGAGACATTTTGAACATCATTGTGCTGGGCGTGTGAGCTTGTAGTATCTTAGGAATTGGATGGAACTTGGTGTTGGACTTTTGGGAGGCCCTTACTTTTGGGGCATGGAAGGTTTTGAAAGAATTTATGGGACCCTGGTTGAGAAACATGGTTCTAGCAGGTTGGCTATATAGAATCACACTTGCCCTGGTAAATTGCCAATTCAGAAGATCGGGTAATTGTTTTTTTTTTTTACTGTTCATGGTTGTCTTTGCATTGCAGTAATCTTTCATGTATAATAAAATAAAGCACAATAAACTGTCACAATAATGTTAAAATAATTACCTGGATTACAGGTAAACAGTGACATCACCTTCAGAAGAGTCAGTTTTTAGCCTGGAAAGTCAGCAACTAAATACAGCTATTTTATAAAAACTTTATATAAATAATATAAATATATTTTTAAAAAATCTTAATTAAAGCAAAATGGATGGACCCAATCAACAAGCCTTTTCTGTCATGGTCACTTTGAGAATGGCTCTCCTATTTAAAGAGTACATGTCATCAAGGAACAGAACCCAAGGAGTCAACCGTTTAGCACGTCATAGGGCAGTAGCTACTGTTTTTACCGCACGTAAACATGATGCACAATAAAAATGTCATTGTTGTGTGTAATTTTTTGAATGTCATATAGCTCTCTGCAGTGTGGTTTCAATCTAACCAAGCATTGTACCTGCCACCAACAAGGATTCCACTGCCATATAATTAGTATATGCCCTGACAACAATGAGACCATCCTACTGTACAAATATTTTGAGCCGTTTGCAATTTTTTTTGGGGGGGCACTTGTCTGTACATAAAATACATTTTGAGGTAACACTCCTGATTCCACAGTTTGGCAAACTGATTGTAGAATTTCTGCACAGTTTCTTTAAGAACGACTGAAACTAAGTACCTTGAGGGCCTCCAAGCCCTATCTAAAGAATCTGTTCAATTTGTATCCAGTCAGACAAGCCCCACACCATATAGCTGTTTGTAGAGCTAAGGGAGCTTGTACAATAAAATTGTAACCTGTATGGTCAACATTAAAGGATATCTAAACCTAAGAACAAAAATGTAATCGATTGTTTACCAGTCCTTAGAGGTGGTATTTGCATTAGTTCTCTGCAAGTAGAAAACATACTTGTTGATCTTTCCAGAATTCCTGTGTTCTTGTAATTTTCTGTGCACTGATCTGAAATTTTGAAAAAGTCATTGACCTTTTAGTTATCTTCTGTGAACTACACCCCCTTCCCTATGTAACGGAGATGAAGTAATGGGGTGGTGCTTGTAATATAAATCAAGAGAGCAGCCTAGGGTGACAATGCTGCTCTCCTATAGATAAAGTGTAGTGGATGAGCATAGTAACCCTAGGGCAGGAAATGTGTTATTTACAGCATCACCAGGTGAAAATAAAGGCAAAAACTAATACAGTCACCTCATCTAAGGTGAGCTGTAATATATTACATTTTTGGGCTTGGATACTCCTTAAGCTTTCCAGCTTCCATATAAAATGCTGAAACATTGTATAACAATAGTGATCAAAATAACCACAATATCCAGCCCTTCTCGGCCTTTTGGCTGCGATCTTAGTGTCGTGGTTGAAGGGTTTGACTGAAGGCACCAGTTCAACTCGGCCTTGGGGTGTTTCCTTTATTGGTACACCCCATGCTGCTATTGGGTGGGACGCTGCTAGAGGCCATGAGGGGGCGATTGGGGGGCTTGCTCCACCATGGCGGGTCGAGGTCTTCACGATTCGCTGCGATTTCTGGTTAAGCCAGATGCAAGAACGATGGTGACGTTAAGAACGGTCGTTGTGGAGCTTCTGATGGATGTTTTTGATGTCAAGGTAAGAGACATAATGTGTCTGCAGGATTTCCCCTAGCAGGGAACTTACGATATTACTTTTGGTTCTTCCAAGGTATGCTGGAAGATTTTTGAAGAAGCAAAGGTAAAGAAAAGTGAGATCTTGGAGCTGTTTGAGGTTCAACCTCTTTTCATGCAGGAGGAGAAGGTGATTACGGTCCATCTTTATAATCCCTTCGCGGATCCAGCTTTAGTGTGGGCTTTTCTGAAAACATACTGTGAAGACCTAAGGGGATGAGAAAAAGTGTTAAACAAGTTTGGTATTTGGTCAGGAAAGTATAGGTTTTTTGGGCGTTTTAGGAAAGATGAGGGATGTATTGGTGGAGTGAGGAGACCCCCGGCTGTCTTTACTATTGGAGGGGAGAGGGGATTCCTTTTCTATCCTGGACAGCCAAAATACTGTCGAAGATGTTTCAAACATGGGCATGTAAGCGCTGACTGTGATGAGGTTGTAGTGTGTCGCTTCTGTAATACGGCTGGACATGCTGCATGTGACTGTACTGAATCCAGAGTGTGTGATATTTGTAAAAGAGAAGGCCATTTTGCGAGACAGTGCGATAAATAAAAAATAAACTTTTGCGGATATCGTGTCACATGACAAGATTCAAAGGCAGCTTGATGCTAAAGGAAAGTATTGGCCAAGGCGTGATAGTGGGGTGGGGAGAGGGACTGGGGGGGGGACCCGCAGAAGTAAATAATGATGCGGCCCCATCTGGTGTACCTCGACCAGCTACGGCTGATGAGGCTGAGCCTGGAAATGATGGTGTTCCTGTTGATGGAGTAGGTAGTGCTTCAGCTTCTGCTGTTGGAGCGGAGGCTGGAGTGGCCTGCTCTGAGACTGGGGACCCATCACTAGGTGTGGAAGAAAGGGCGGTACCTGGAGAAGAAGAGGAGGAATTTATGCAGCAGGATGACGTATCAGAAGAAGCTGGAGTGACTAGTGGGGCAGAAACCTCGGTATCAGGGCGAAGTGTGTTCCGGTTGATTGGAGATTTGTCAGATAGCGAGGAAGAGATGGATGAAGCAGAAGGAGAGGAAGAGGAAGAATATCTGGTGTGGACAGTGCTTTGTGTCTCCGACAGTGGAGGGGGAGGATTTGTCTGGTTAATAGAGCCAGAATTAAAGAAGTGGATTCTGAGAGTGGGGAGGAGTCACTTCGTATTGCCCTATCTGTGGACTCTCAGTTAGAGTCCGCCAGTTCTCCTGGTCCTAAGAGATGGCAGAAGGGAAGTAAGCAAGGAAGAGAGGATAAGAGTATGGAATGACCTTTCTAAAAAGATTTACTATGGCTGGAAAAAAATGTTTCTCCTTCCTTATGGCTTTACCCGTCTGTTCTATAAATGTGAGGAGTGTGCGGTCTGGTTGGTGGCGAGCTGCTGTTTTTGACAGTCTGTCAGAATGAAAGGCAGACGTTTTGTGCCTGCAAGAATGTGGAGTGGAGAGAGTTCCGGATTCTCAGGAATGGAGACATGGGGGGAGTGCATGGTCTCCGGCTTGTGTAACAAGATCTGAAGGTGTGGGAGTGCTTATTAAAAATCCGCAGGTAGTGATGGTAGCACAAGAGGTGATTGTGCCGGGAAGACTGTTACTGGTTGTGCTAGAGTATGCAGGGTGTAGATTCAGACTCTTTAATTGCTACGCTCTTGCAGATAAACGAGAAAGAAATTAATTTCTTAGCATTCTGAAACTACACTTACCTGGAAGGACTCCTACGATTATAGCAGGAGATTTTAACTGTATTAGAAAAGCAAGTGATAGAAGGGGTGCTGGAGAGGAAGGTAGGCTGGATTCCTCATCCAGGTTATTAAATGAGATAGTGTCCGATTTTAGGCTAAAGGATGTAGCAATGGAAAGGGAGTGATACCTCTCATACTTACCTTTCTGATCGTGGTACGGTCAGCTTGAGGATTGATTTCATTTTCTTATCCGAGTTTGTGGCAGTTAAGAACTATAGTACTAGGTCTTTTGTATTTTCTGACCATAAAATGGTTTTTGGTACTTTTGTGTTGGAGGAGGGGGTTGTTTTCAGGAGAGGGTTGTGGAAACTTAACACCATGATTTTGGAGGAGGAGGAGGTGTGTGACATGTTTGAAGTTTTTTTTGCACATTTGGTGAGAAGGAAAAAGGAGTTTGAAGAAATATTACAGTGGTGGGACTGGGCCAAAGTACAGATAAGTGGTTTCTTCAGGAAAGCAGGAGTGGAAAAAGCAAGGTGAAGGAGAGAGAGAGAAAAGGTCCTAGTGGAGAGATTACAGTGCAAGAAATGGAGGAAGGAGAACAGTGCTCCAGGTTCTTTTTTAAAAAAGCTATGGGGGTGAAGAAAGTGATAAAGAGTGTGCTCACAGGAAATGGGGAAGTGAGTGGGGAGGAAGTGGTGGAGGAGGTGAGGCTTTTTTTAAGAGAAATTGTATGAAGAACAATCAGGGACCACTAAAGCAGAAATGATGGAGTATTGTGAGGTCCTGAGAGGGAGTTTGGGAACAGAGGATGCAGGAAGCCTTGTTAAATATTGTCACGGAAGAGGAGGTGGAGGGGAACTTGAGAAGGATGCCAAAAAATAAAACTCCGGGAAAGATGGGCTCCCTGTAGAGTTTTATGTTAGGTTCTGGGCAATATTAAAGGATCATTTGGTGGAGGTGGTCAAATATTGTGTGGAGACTGGGAACTTGTCGTCATCAATGAAGGAGGGTGTGGTTACCTTGTTGTACAAAAAGGGAGAGGACTGTGACTTAAAGAACTGGCGACCAATAATTCTGCTGAATGTGGACTATAAAATAATATCCAAGCTGTTGGCGAGTCGACTTAGTCTGGTTGTTGGAAGCCTGGTGGGAGAGTGGCAGACATGTGCAGTCCCTGGGAGGAGGATTACGGACAATTTGACATTATTGAGGGACTTGATTTTTTATGCCCAGTCTAACAATCTCCCATTGGCTGTATCTGGTATTGATATTGAAAAGGCCTATGACAGGGTGGCCCATCCCTTCCTGTTCGGGGTCTTGGAGCAGATGGGCTTCCCGGACAAGTTCCTGGTGGCCCTTAAAGGATTATATGCCGGTATGACTAGTCAGGTGCTGGTTAATGGTAAAGTGTCTGATCCCTTTGTAGTGAATTCTGGAGTGAGACAGGGGTGCCCCCTGTCACCTGTTATTTTTATCTGTGTTATGGAGGCCCTTTTGCGACACGTGCAAAAGGATAAAGGTTTTCAGGGTTTCTTTATTCCAGGGGAGGATGGCGCAAGAGTAAAGTCCTTGTGCTACATGGATGACGTCACGCTCCTTTGTTCCTCTTCAGTGGATTTGAGAAGAACAGAACTGCAATTAAGACTGGGAGTATGTCTGGCCTACAAGTCAATTGGAGTAAAAGTCAAGTGTGTGTGTTGAGTGGGACTTGTAGTACAGTACAAGCTCGTTTAAAAACCACAGAAGTAATTGAGATTTTGGGGGTCCAGTTCCAGAGGGATACAATGAATCAGTGCAACGCCCAAAGGGTGGTAGGGAAAATATCCCAGAAACTAGAGTTTTGGAGGTTGAGACGCTTGACTCTCTCTGGGAAAGTGCTGGTAATAAAGGCAGTGATATTGCCCCCTTCTCTTATACACCAGTTTAATATTTCCGCCAAGTATGAGGATTATTCAGAAGATTACTAGGCTACTTTTGGTTTTCTTTTGGGGAGCAAAAATGGAGAGGGTGTCCCATATCATCGTGATGAAAGAAGTGAAACTTGGAGGGTACAACTTCCCAGATGTTCAGAGATTTATTGGAATCCAGTTATGGATAAGTCATTTTAAGATCTTTTCTGCTAATGGGAATGCTGCTAAACTGATGAGATATCTTGCTGGATGGCCTATGCTTAAATGGGGGTGGTGTGAAAAAGAACTCAGGAGACCTATGGCTCTGGTACCTTCACCTGTATAGCTACGATTGTAACAGTTCTCTTTACAAAATAAATTGAGTGAGTTGGGAGTCGGTGCAACATCTAAAGTAAGTCTTGTAAAGTGGATGAGGAGGGAGGAGGTGGTAACTAATATTCTGGGATTGAGATCTGCTTCGGCTGAGAAATGTTGGGGGAGCTTTTTGATAAAAGGAGTAACCAATAAACAAAAAGAGGTTTCCTGGATGGCTTTACAGGGCTGTTTGCTTACAAAGTCTTTTTTGAAAGCAAGGGATCTGGTCAAAAACGATAGATGCCCTAAGGGAAGGATGTGGGGGGGTGGAAACTGCAGCCCATGTCTTTTGGGAATGTGAGTTTGCAAAAAAAGTGTGCAGAAGAGTGGAGAGTTTTGTGAGTGGTGTGGTGGAGGTGGAAAATATGAGTTTTGTGGGGTGGTTTTTTGGTTTGGTGGGAGGAGGGTTGCAACAACGACAAAAGGCCTGGCTTTTCTTTGCTATCCTTAAATAAGTACTGTGGGATGCTAGGTGTTGGAGTTGGAAGAAAAATTATAATATTTCAAAAAAAGACTGTGTGAATCTATGCCTGGCTAAATTATATGTTGTGCTGTTGTATGATAGAAGGTGGATGGGGGTGGAGGATGCAAACTTGTACAGGAAGTATGATAAATGGAGGGAAGAGTTTAGTGGGGGGGGGGGTAGAGTCTTTTTTACTTACCGTTTTTACTTACCTTTTATGAAAAAATGATGTCCAGATGATGCAAGGAACGCTGCTCAGTGAAGGTATTGTGAGTTCATGCTAAGGTAATGATTCAGTCTGATGGAAAAAAAAATCTGTTCTTATCAGTTTCCAGGTGGTGGCGCTTGCTTCCGTCCCTGATCTACGGCGAGGTGGTATCAGGGTTGGCGGAGGGTATGCAAAACCTGCTGGTGTAAAGGTAACCTGGAGCGGTTTGTAGCCGAAAGGGAAGCCTTCTGATGGGGATGGAGAACCATTGGGTCTGGCCAGAGGGTCGGGTCCCTGGCCTTCTGGCCTAGATTGGGGTAGCTCTAGCTCCGGTCAATTTTTTGGGAGAGAACACTGGCTCCCCTTACCCACTGGGGGAGCGGTTAGTATTTCCTGAATGTAATTAGGTAGGAGGGATGGGAGCGACGGTGAGGCCTGATGGTAAAGGGCTCTCACCAAGCTTCCAGAACTTCAGGCCTTCCTGGCTGGGGTGGGGGCTGCTGTGGTCTGGGTTGGTGGTCAGGGTTGCACGAAAAGCCAGTGGTGAATGTGCCCCTGAAGTGGCAGTTCAGGGGTGCCGTACAGTCACAGTGTTCAGGCACTTGATTTATGGCACCATGGTCACTTCACCACAACACACGTTTTTAGCACCTGCCTCTAGGGCCGAGCCTTTTGGCTAGGACCAGGGGAAATTTTTATTCCTGGCGGCGGGCCGACCATTGTATTGCACAATGGTCACTTTTCACTCTCTCCCACTTCCTTCTCCCCCACTTTCTTTTTATTTATTCCCCATTGTTTGTCACTTTTTTGTATTTTTTTGTTTGGTGTTGTCACAGTTTGTCACAGTGTGATGAGTAGGGTGTGGGTCCTCAGGCCTACTCTGAAAGTCTTGGGAGGGGATGGACATAGGCCTTCTGGCTTGGTTCGCCCTCTCTCATGGGATCTCCCTTCGGGGGAGTCTCACCTAGTACTTGGGTGGGTCTGTTTTGGCAGACCTTCCAGAGAATGGGGGTCTGTCTGGTTTCGGCTAGATGGACCCATGTGAAGTACCTAAGTCCCCGTCTGGAGCCTAACACCCCAGGGGATCAGGGTAAGGTCCTTCCCTAGTGGAGGACAGTGTAACACCGTTGCATGTTTTTGTGTTTCACTCTTTATGTGTGTGCACTTTTTTTGGCACTGGGTGGAAGTTTTTGGGTGTGTTTTGCACGCCACTGGCTTTTCAAATTATAAAAAAAAAAAATCCAGCCCTTCTCACCCAATATACAGTACTTACCCTGTATAAGTAACTGTTCACAGAAAGAAAAGCTATAAAGTAAATCACTCTTCTAGGAATTTAATGTTCCTTCCTGTACTTTGTGCAAGTGTGAAGCAATCATCTGAAACACTCTTCTCTTACCTGCTGAACATATACGTTTTACAATCCATTATACCCGTGACTGAATAAACATCATTTATAGTGGTAATAACTAAAGAAATACCAAGATAACGACCAAAAAATTGTATTTTTAGAGTCAGAGCTAAAGGTGATTCAGACAGTACTTGAAAGTTTAAAAACTATAATATGAAATCTGAAGATGAGTATAAATTAAAAAATAATTCAATATTTATTTTTAATATAATATAAAAAAAATGTTGCTACAATGTAAAATAGTAAGTGTACAGCTTGTATAACAGTGTAAATTTGCTGTACCCTCAAAACAACTCAACACACAGCCATTAATGTCTAAACCGCTGGCAACAAAAGTGAGTAGAACCCTAAGTGAAAAAGTCCAAATTAGGTCCAGTTAGCCATTTTCCCTCCCCGGTGTCATGTGACTCGTTAGTGTTACAAGGTCTCAGGTGTGAATGGGGAGCAGGTGTGTTCAATTTGGTGTTATAGCTCTCACTCTCTCATATTAGTCACTGGAAGTTCAACATGGCACCTCATGGAAAAGAACTCTCTGAGGATCTGAAAAAAAGAATTGTTGCTCTACATAAAGATGGCCTAGGCTATAAGAAGATTGCCAAGACCCTGAAACTGAGCTGCAGCACGATGGCCAAGACCATACAGCGGTTTAACAGGATAGGTTCCACTCAAAACAAGCCTCGCCATTGTCGACCAAAGAAGTTGAGTGCACATGCTCAGCATCATATCCAGAAGGTTGGAAAGTAAAGTGTAGGTGTGGCGCTGTTCCTTTTTATACATATAAAAAGGAACAGCACCACACCTACACTTTACTTTCCAATTTAGCTTTTCCCACTCCATGTGGTGATTGCACTCTGGGGGGCAGCAGTACCAGTTCACCTGAAATTTATTGCAAATTACTTCTCTCCATTTCCACTGCGTGGGTCACTATTATATTTTCTATATCCAGAAGGTTGTCTTTGGGAAATAGACGTATAAATGCTGCCGGCATTGCTGCAGAGGTTGAAGGGGTGGGGGGTCAGCCTGTGGGGCATCCTCAAACGGAAGGTGGAAGAGCGCAAGGTCTCTAAGATCCACCGGCTCAATGATGTCGTCATGGAGGAGTGGAAGAGGACTCCAGTGGCAACCTGTGAAGCTCTGGTGAACTCCATGCCAAGAGGGTTAAGGCAGTGCTAAAAAAATGATGGCGGCCACACAATATATTGACACTTTGGGCCCAATTTGGACATTTTCACTTAGGGGTATACTCAATTTTGTTGCTAGCGGTTTAAACATTAATGGCTGTGTGTTGAGTTATTTGAGGGAACAGCAAATTTACTGTTATACAAGCTGTACACTCACTACTTTACATTGTAGCAAAGTGTCATTTCTTCAGTGTTGTCACATGAAAAGATATTATAAAATATTTACAAAAATGTGAGATACTGTATATACAGTATGACATGTTTCACTTAGTAAATTAGTATTAAAGCATCATTTAAGATGTAGTTTCTTTCCGAGCAATGCAGTCCATTCCCATACAGAGTATTCAGTATGACACAGTTATAATTCAGATTTTTTTCTGATTTGTCATAATATACTATACTTTATATGTATGATTCCCGCTCAGTGCAGCTCACCTTTTTAACACATGATATGTTTGAGTGTTCGGCTGCCCCATTGCACATTGAATATGGGGGCGGGGTCACTTGTTCGGCCCTGCCACCATTCATTGAACAACTTGTTTTTTTTCAATGGATACAGGGAATTCTTAAATTGTAAAAGATGGAGATCATAACATAACTGCTCTTCCTCTCATCCTCATCCAATCAGTGAACGCCTTTATAAAAACCATTGGGGGGAAAAAGAAGTTCTATATGAATGGTGGTGGTGCCAAATGAGCTACCCCCTGTGGTCAGTTTTAAGTAGGGAAGCCACCCATAACCTGAGAAGGACCCAAAGGATTGGCTCACCAACTACTACAGTGATTTCCGGCTTCCCCAGCTGTCCATCAGCTCTATAAGTAATGTGTACTTATGTTGTGCCCAGCTGGACCAATGTATGTATGCAATACAAATAATTCCTGAAGTTCAGCTTTAACCCATAAACTCTATTTTCTATAAATGACCTTTCATTAGCCAAAATCCTATTGTCTATATTTCTTTATTAAAGGAAACTTCTTGTAACAATGCAATCATATGCCATAATATATCACTGACTTTTTTTTTTTACATATTGGATTATGGGCTTCTTACAGCTGTTTACATACTTCCCAACTTTTTGAAATGGGAATGAGGTACACCTATTAGCCAAAGTATGTAGGCATAGGACGCACCTGCTTTAAAGAAGAATTGTACAAAAAATGATTGCTTAAACCCGCAAGTGCTTATTTATTTATTTATTTCAGGTTCTTATATAGCGCCATCAATTTACACAGCCCTTTACACATATATTGTATATTCACATCAGTCCCTGCCCTCAATGAGCTTACAATCTTTTACCACTACTATTCCTTTATACTGGCTTTTGGAATTTACAAATGCAGCAATTTAGAAGTTGGATGAAGGGTTTAGCACCTTAAAACACTTTTTGATAAATACTGTAAGTAGTGCATTTTATATACAGTTATATACAGTTATATAGATCAGAGCAAAATTAGGGACAAATGAGGAGGAAAGAGGGACAGAGGCCCTTTGTTCCCGAATGAGGGACAGTCCCTCAAAATCAGGGACAGTTGGGAGCTATGTGTTTTAATACATAAGATACTTCCATATTAATAGATCATTTTTATCTTCCCACCAGAACAACAGGAGAACATCTGAGAGCATTTCCTCAAACATGCCATTCACCAGCAACAACCCACAGGTACCCCTCTCTGACATTAAAATGGGCATCGATGACACGCCGGTAAAAGTTCCATTAGATGAGACTCCAACAGGTAAGGCTGAACAATACTTAATCACTAATGTTTATATACTCTCAGCCATAGGTCCTGTTTAAAGATTAGGCCAAGAAATCTAAATCTCAAGATCATGTGTTGGAATATGACACTTACTTCTGTGCTCCTGATCCAGGGATCGTCATCTTTACAATGTCAACCCAAGGCCCTTGCAGGCCTTTTGCTCACTGCCCTATACAGGTCCAAAATTTGTTGTTGGCCCCCAAGATGTCCTTTGGTATTTTTCCAAGTGAGCATCTCACAGGCACAAAAACAACTCAAGACAGAGGATTAATATTATTATTTTAATTAACATATTCAATTTCATATGTTTTTCAGCTCACAGAAAATAGATATAGAGATAGAGATAGACATATAAACTAAGACTATGCAGTATATAACATAGAATACACAGTACAGAGGTCAAGAGTGTGTAATGCACAACATAGCTTATAGACTGTAGCTGTTAGGAGTATGTCATGTACAACATAACTTGTGGAGTGCTTCAGGCAAGAGTATAATATAATGTAATATGCAAAATGCCATATACATTATAATGCAGTGGTCAATACAATATAACATACAATGCGGCAGATATAGTGGAGGGGTCAGGTCTATTTAATATACAACAGACCTCATATAGTGCTTGGGTCAAGAGTATGTAACATACTATATAGCATATAGGGTACCATGGTCAGGATTATGTAATGTACAACACAAAGTATAGAATTGAATGTTAGAGACTATGTAATGCACAGCATATAGGATGCATGAGTCATGTGTATGTACAACTTAGCATCTACAGTACAGCTTTTAGGACTATGTAAATTACAATGTAGAAAATTTAGGGCAGTAGTTGGAAGTAAGTAACATACAGCATAGCGTATGGAGTACAGGGGTTATGAATAAATAAAATAGTGTCCCTCACATTGCTGGTCAATGGCAAGTAAAAATGTCCCAACATTGGTGGTCAAGTGGAGAAGGAATGCCCTGGTGGTCAATAGAAGGAGCAAAAGGTGGTTAACAGGAGGGAAAAATTATATGGCATTGATTCAAAATACTAACCACAACATACAAGGCCATCCAGAACATCGCCCCCAGCTACATCATCAACCTCATCTGCAGATATAATCCAAATCATCTTCTCCACTCCTTCCAAGACCCCCTGCTGTCTAGCTCCCTTGTTACCTCCTCCTATGCTCGCCTCCAGGACTTCTCCAGAGCCTCTCCCATCCTCTGGAACTCCCTGCCCCAGTATGTCTATTCAGCCCCTACCCTCACTTATTCAGGGAAGCCTATCCCACGTCCACATAGAATCTGTACCTGAGTCACCTTCATCAGATCATCCCCCACAGCTTTTACCTTTTGTACCACCTCCCCCTCCCTTTAGATTGTAAGTTCCACGAGCAGGGCCCTCCTGTGCCTTCTGTATTAAACTGTATTGTAATTGTACTGTCCCCCCCCCCCCTACATTGTAAAGCAGACTGTTGGCGCTATATAAATTCTGTATAATAATATAATAATAATAATAATTGATAGTCAATGCAAAGATAAAATGCTTTCCTCCCCCCGACCCCCTTATCAATGGTGGTCAAGGTGGACCAATCCTGCCTAAGTGCTAATATCTGTGATTAATTACCTTAACATATGTTCCAGGACCCGCTTTGCTGCATCACTCAGCCATCTCTTAGTGAGGTGCCAAAACTATATAGACACTGTTGGGCAGTAGATCACTCTGCCCAACAGTGCTAGCATAGATCCAGTGCCAGATAATAGAATGAGTGTTCTAAATAAAGAGAAAATCTGGATGCAACCATTTTCATCTCGATATTTTTAACAGCAAGCCCCAATACTTCTAAATGTTGGAGAATGTAATCCTGCAGCATTATGATGTTTTTCTATAGATTCCTCATACACAACGTCTATGGATCTGCCCCATGAAGAGCCAAATGAAGATATTGATCCCTGGGCCTTGCCTGAACTTCAGCCATCTGGTTCCTCCTGGAAAGGTGGGTTCTGAATGAGATTATTTAAAGTTTATTTGGCCTAGTTCATATTGGCTATACACATCAAAATCCAAAACCTTTTCTTAGTTTTGGATAGAGAAGGACATTAATAAAACCCTTGTCAAGTGTTTGTGTGCATGTGTTTTTTTGTGTATTTAATTTGGGGAGATTTCCCATCACCTCCTGTCCCAGAAACACAACAGAAGGAGGAGATCTCTCCAAATTGAGGATCTTCTATTAGACCATTGCCACTGGAACAGGTTTTTATGTGGAAAGATTTCATCTTACCTTTTGTTCCACTAAAACCGTAAAATTCTAAAGTTCCCTTCGCTTTTTCTCCCAGGGACAATGATGATCAGGACAAATAAAGAGAGTGAATCTTCACAGCAAGGACAACATTAAAGCCCTGAGAGGGGTTCTACCCCTTTCATGCTCAAGCCAAAAAAAATTGGACTTTAGAAATACTTAAAATACTAAATGAGTGATATAATATATGTTTTATCTTCTCTGCAGAGATGAACAATAAAGAGAGAGTGAAAAGAGTTATGATGGGGCTGGTCAAAAGTTTCCTACTCCTAGGGTTCCTCTATTTGTTCATCTGCTCTTTGGATGTTCTGAGTTCAGCTTTCCAGCTAGTTGGAAGTAAGTAAACTGTGCAAAATAAAAAGTCTAGTCTTAAGGGTTACAAAAAGCTGCAAAGTGATTCAGCTTTTTTTGCAATGGGTTTTTTACTGTGATATGGGGACTGTACTGTGTATTCAGATATTTTCTAAAGCGTATGAATTAAAAAAAATAGTAGAGTGAGAGAACTAGTGCAATTTTTAAAAAAAGTTGAAATGTATACAATATGTCGAGGTGCTAGTGATATTACGTCACTGAATATTTCAAAAAGCAACTCCATTCACTTTAACACTCGCATCATATGGTCCTGTGAATTGTTTAATGTGCACTATATCCTATCTAGGGATGAGCTGCCAGTTCAGTCTTGCATCATCATCATCTATGTCAACAGAGTGCTTCAACCTCTAAATATTGAGTTTTCATCCACCTTATGCTTTTTTGCAGGTAAACTCACCGGTGATATTTTCAGTGACAATGACATTTTAGCAAATCCAATTGCTGGTCTGGTCATTGGTGTCCTGGTTACGGTTCTGGTGCAAAGTTCAAGTACTTCATCTTCCATTATTGTCAGCATGGTGTCCTCTGGAAGTAAGTATTTATACAGATTACATACCCAAAACCTAAGGTAAAAAAGGACTAGAACAAGAAGCAGCTATATCATTTATAAGTGTTTTGAATTTACCTATTGTAAGATCTGCAAAACAATATGTTAAGTGTCAGTATCTTTACCACTATTCCAACTTAAAGTATAACTCCTTGTTAAATATATTTATTGAGTTTTCACAAAAGAAAAAATAAAAGGATATAATACATGGATACATAGCATACATTCAAGACGTTTAACAATATAATAAAAATATTAGAGTTATCAAACAACCTTGTTTACTATATGTATGCTGAAAATAAAAGATGGAATAAACGATTTATTAATCTAGTATTCAGGCTAAGTATCCAGAGCACTATAAAATAATAATAAAAAAGGGAAAGAGGGAAAGATAGAGATAAAAAAAAGATTTTCTCGGAATGGTGTTCCCGCCCACGAAAGATTTACAAAAATAGTACATATTTAAGTAGTAGTATGGTTTACAAGCTATTGAGGTAACAACAAAGATTGGTCAAAATCGGTGGGAAGGTAGTGTTTAACCCATGGTTGCCAAATTTTGCGAAATTGATTAATTTTATTTTCTTCAATAGCTGTCATCTTAGCATATACAAGTGCTCTGTTCATTCTGTGTTTGGCTTCAGCAAGAATTACATTTTGGGACTTCCATGCCTTGGCAATCGTTTGCTTTGCTGCAGTACTAAGTTGAATGAACAATTGAAATTGAGTATGTGTGAGTATAGAGGGCTTAAGGTTTAGGAGAGCCGTAGCAGGGTCTGGAGGAATACTGATTTCCAAAGCTTTAGAAGCCATAAAAAATACATTCTTCCAGAATTCCTGAACTACAGGACATTGCCACCATATGTGGAAATGTGTACCTGACGTGTCACATCCTCTAAAGCAATTAGGTGGGTACGTGGGGGCGTATTTAGCTATTCTAGCTGGTACCAGGTACCAACGTGCTAGAACCTTGTAATTTGTTTCTACAGCAAAACAGTTTGTAGAGGAAGTTTTGGTGGCTAACCATATATTAGACCAATCTTGGTTGTCAAACTCTCGATTTATATCCTGTGCCCATTTAGTAGCGTATGGGGGTAGAGACTCGCTAGAAATCATATTAAGTTGGTTGAATAATATTGAGATAAGTCCTCTAATGTGAGGGTCGCTTATACAAATCCGCTCAAATTGAGTCATCTGATTAAGGGTTGAGCCTGTACTTAGTAATGGTTCATAGAAATGTTTAATTTGTAAATATCTGAATATTTCTGTTTTAGGTAACCCAAAGGTCTCACATAGTACAGGAAAGGTGTAAATGGCTTTAGCAGAGGATAGATTGTATAAGCGAGTTAGGTTCTTAGATGACCATACAGAGAATGATCTGGGAAATTTCCAAGCAGGATAGAAGGCTGGATTATTAAGGAATGAAAGCAAGGGATTATGTGGTGATTGAAGATTATGCTCAGATTTATGTTTATCCCAAATTGCTAGGGTCTGTTTCGTGATAGGATTAGAAAGATGTACTCTATCCGCAGGACAAAGCCAAAACATATTTGCTACTGAGATAGGGTCACTTTCCACCGTTTCAATAGATACCCATAGGGGAGTTTCAACATAAGTATGATATTTGGGAAAAATTGCCATCTGTGCGGCGTAGTAGTAAGAAGAAAAGTTGGGTAGTCCCAAACCTCCATTTGATTTACTGAGATAAAGCGTGGATTTAGTTATGCGAGGTTTGGTGGTACCCCAAATGAAGGACATAACTCTACGTTGAGTGAGTCTAAGAAAATATGATGGTAAAGATATAGGGAGTACCCTAAATAAAATTAAGAGTTTTGGCAGTATTGTCATCTTTACCGCAATAATCCTTCCCAACCATGAAAATGAAAGGTGAGCCCATTGTTTCAATAAGCCAGAGATTTGTTTTAGGAGGGGCAGGTAATTAGCCACGAATATGTCTTTAAGGGAAATTGTGAGATTTATTCCTAGGTATGGAAGTTGCTTTGAAACCCAGTTAAAGGGTAAGGAAGTTTGTGCCTGTTGAAGTTCTGATTGAGATAAGGAAATATTTAATGCATTCGATTTTGTTGGGTTAACGTGAAGTCCTGAGATATAGCCAAAATTATCTAATGTTTTAAGTAAGTTAGGGGTGGATATATGAGGATGTGACAAGAATATGAGAATGTCATCCGCAAAAAGACATAGTTTATGATGGTGACCACCTAATTCTATGCCTTTAATGTTAGGATTGGTTCTAATAAGGTGTGCCAGGGGTTCTATTAACAGAGCAAAAAGTAATGGGGAAAGAGGACATCCCTGCCTAGTGCCTCTTTTGATATCAAACATTGTTGACTTATAACCAGCATATTTGATATATGCTCTAGGATTATTATATAAAGAGGAAATCCAGGTCAAAAAGTTGTTTCCAAACCCCCATTTTTGAAGGACATATTCCATATAAGGCTAGGTAACGGAATCGAATGCTTTCCTTATGTCTAAGGATACGAGGCAGGCTGGGATTCGTCTAATTTTAGCCGCATGGATAAGCAAAAGTGTTCTCCTACTATTATCACCTGCCTGGCGTTTAGGCATAAAGCCTGTTTGGTCCTTATGAATTAGATGACCAATTATATTATTCAATCTAGTGGCTAGAATTTTAGCTATTTTTTTATATCAAGGTTGAGGAGGGATATGGGACGATGGTTACTTCAGGAGGTGGAGTCCGAGTGTGGTTTGGGGCTCATTGCTATAATAGACGCAAGAGTCTCTGTTCTAAATGAGTTACCTTTAAGGATCGAATTGAAAGCTTTAGTTAGGATAGGCATTAAAATATGTGCAAATTGTCTATAATATGTTGCTGAGAATCCATCAGGGCCTGGACTCTTACGTAGTTTTAAAGATTTTATAGCATTAAGAACTTCAGTATTTGTAATTGGGCTTTCAAGAAGATCTCTCTGTTGATGATCTAGATTAGGAAGTGTGATATTAGAAAATAGGGCATCTGTTTTAGTAATATCAAAATTCGGAGCAGAAGAATATAATTTAGATAGATTAGAGCGAAAAATCTCAGGAATTTTCACTGGGTTACTAGTGTACGCTTCTCGGGATACTTTTAATCTGATAGGCGTATGTATGTGTTGTGAATTCTTTAGAATTCTAGCCATAGGTGTATCTGGCTTATTTGCTTTACGATATTGAATATATTGTCGTTTAGGTATAACCTTATCTGCAGAATCGGTCAAAAAAAGATCCAGGTCAAGACGGGCTTTTTCTAATTTAGAATTATTAGTGGGAGTTGGGGAGGTTTGAAAAGTCTGGTGGCAGTCATTAAAGGTAGATTCAAGTTTTGCAAACAAAAGTTTGCATTCTCTTTTAAGGGCAGTTGCTTGTTGTATTAATCTACCCCTAATGACTACTTTGTGTGCCTCCCATAATGTAATAGCAGAGACATCACCTGTATCATTAGATATTAGATAATCAGAGATTGCTTTTTCAATATCAATACGATGAGAAGGATGAGTCAGTATTGAGTCGTTTATACACCAGGTGGTGTCGTGAGATCTAGGGACTGTGGAAGCAATGGTAGTGTATACTGCACAATGATCTGTCCAAGGAAGAGGAATGATTTTGGCTGATATGATTTCTGGTAGCATACTTGACGGAATAAGAATATGATCTATTCGTGAAAAGTAGTTATGTGGGTAGGAGTAGTGAGTAAAGCGTCTACTGATAGGGTTCATTTCTCGCCAAGTATCTACCAGGCCATGCGTGGTAAGAAGATGCTGAAAAGTTAGGTTTATTGAGCTTGTAGTAGGTCCAGAAGGAGATTTATCCAAGAACGGGAAAATAGTTGCATTGGAATCCCCACAGATCACAACGGTACCAAACTTATGTACATCTATAAGTTGAAAAAGGTGCGATAAAAAAGCTGTTGGGCGTTTATTGGGGGCATAGTAAGACACAATCGTAATAGGATTATCAGAAATAAATCCTGTTAGGAGTACATATCGTCCTTCGGGGTCTGTTAATTGTGATACAAGGTTAAACGGAGTGGAACATTGAAAACCAACAAGGGTTCCGCGCTGTTTAACCGTAGCAGAAGCAGTATAGAATTGTGGATATGATGAAGAAAGAAATTTGGGGTAAACTTTATCAGTGAAATGAGTTTCCTGCAAACATATGATATTAGCTTTCTTCATTGCAAAAGAGCAAATGCCTTGGTTCGCTTATGTGGAGTATTAAACCCTTGTACATTTAATGACAAGATATTTATAGGAGCCATAAACCAACAAGTGTGAATATTATATCATGACAAGTAAAGTACTCACCGAGAGCCAGGAACACCAATACGAGAGTTAGAAGGGAGAAGTAAAGGTTAAAGAAAGGAGCAAAAAGGCAAAAGAAAAAAAAAAGAGATTCGATCGAACCCAATATGAAGATAATTTAGCAGTATGTAGAGGCTAAATAATTGGGTGTGGGAACATCTCAGGAGAGTATTAAGAACTCCCTGAGAGGATCCGGGACCACTAACAAGGACCCCCATAACAATGGTGGGAGTCCTCAAGTGGTATGAGGGGCAGCAAGAAATTCCTTAGGGATAATTAACATCGGAGAACCACAGGAACTATTCCATTGCTATCATGGAAAGTGACATTGAAATTATTTTTTTTTTAAATATATAAAAAAAAAAATGAAGGTAAAGTGCAAAAACTGAGAGAAAAAAAAAATATTTTTTATACTTATTACAGTACCATGTAGCCAAAGCTAATTTTAGTCATGAATATGGCAGATTAATTAACTCAGCCAGCATACAGTGCTGGAAAATGTAAAGAGAGAGAATAATTTATAGGAACTAGATTATCAGTCCATTGAATCCTCGTTGTTCGGCGGTGAATGTTCATATCGACCTCACTTATTAAGGTTTTGTTGGGATGATGTGGAAGAGCTGGATATTGGGTCCTTATGCTGTGTGGAACGAGAGGCTGGGCGTCTGTGAGACTGGTTCTTGGATAAGACTGCTTCAGCTAAACCCATTTCATTGAGGGCCGACTGCAAGTCCTCTGAAGAGCGACAGACATACCGTATTTAGTTTCCAGATGTGTACATCTGAGACAAAAAAGGAAATCCCCAGTGATAGGTGATTTGATTTTGCTGAAGTATCTGCAGTTGTGGTTTTAGTGCACGTCTCTTTGCGACCGTAAGTGGGGATAAATCTGTGAAAAGTTGGTATGTATAGCGTTGAAAGCTGAGAGATTCCCTGCCTCTGGCAGCTGCTAGTATCTGTTCTTTGGTTCTGTAATAGTGCATTTTGGCTATTATATCTCTCGGGGGACCATCAATTTTACGTGGGGCTAGAGCCCTATGCACTCTATCCATTTCAAGTCTGTCAATAGGGGTACCAGGTAGTAATTCCTGAAAGAGGGCCGTGACAGTAGCCTGCAGGTCTAAAACAGATTCAGGGATTCCCCTGATTCGCGGGTTCGATCTGCGATCCCTATTCTCTTGGTCTTCTAAACGTGCCTGTAGTGTAAGGTTTTCCTCTTTATGTATCATCAATTCAGACGTATAGTTCTGTGTAAAATTATCAATTTTATCAACCCTCTGTTCTAAATCAGCTGTTCTCTGACCTAGCTCTCTTATCTCTTTAGTTAATTTATCTGTTATGAGATCTGAAGTTTGCTTGAGGGCTTTCTGAAGCATATATTCAATTTTTTTGAATATGTCAGGTTGTGTAGTTATTTGTAAGTCACAAATGCCATATTCCGGCTCAGACTCACCATTAGCAGTTTGTGTCTTCTGGCTATGAGGCAGAGACTTTTTAATATGTGTACTGCTGCGCTTTGAGGGAGAGAATGCCGCCGCCATTCCAGCCGCCAGTCTGGGTGCCATTTCCTTCGGTTTTCCGGATTTAAGTTTTGATTTAGGTCCTTTCAGGACCATTATTTATGTAGCTGATAGTGCTGGGTAGAGTTTTCTACCGTTTTGAGCAGTTTGCGGAGCCTCTGGGACCTGTAGTTCTCCGGTGTTATCTCCCGAGGAGCGGAGCTCTAAGGTAGCATAACCGTTACCTCAGGCTGCCGCGCATGCGCCCCCACTTAAAGTATAACTCAAGCCTCAAAACTTTTTTTTTCCAGTTTTAGACACTGTTTGTACTGGGGAATGTTGTTACAGGGAGAAAAAGTAAGAGGGAGTCCCAAATTTTCCCATCTTGATAAGTGTTCAGATGATAACTGTCAAAGGTGTGATTTACCCAAATTGGGGACATTTTGGGGGTTTTTTCACTTATAGTGGTGTTTTTGGGAACAGAAAATGCAGTGAAGACACAGACCTCCTGCACTACTAAATTGTACATATGTGAATCTGAAGACTCCACTAGAGACTAAGTAACACAAAAGCACTCTTGAAGGTTTTCTGTATTATCAGCCTTCTAGAGGATCCTCCATTGAATATAAGAACAAGGTTGTCCTCCAGCCGAAATAGGAAGTTTGACTAGAGGTTAGGGAGAGAAATAAAAGTTTGCCATTCAAGTCCATAAAATACTAAAGAATATTTTTAGGGAAGGTACCCTTAACATTAGATGATGAACTTCAAACAAAGCTAAGGATGTCCTAGATACAAGAAGATATTCACATATGACTGCTCTCAAAGAAAAGCCAGTCAAAAAAAGATCCTGCATGGTGAGATCATGAATACATATCTGAAGGCCATCCTTTGTCTTTAGAAAGTTTACAGGGAACTTGATAGATATAAAACACTGAAGCTACCATTTTTAGCTTGCTTTTAGGGTCAGTAGTCATTTTTATTAGGTCAATAAGCCAAAGTACAAGATCGATGGTCATAGGTAATAAAGTATGGATAGGTAACATTTTGCGGTGGCAGCTCCCATATTTTTTCATCACAGATGGGATTGTTTGGTTTCACAATTTTTATGGTATATTGCTTCTATGTGCAAAATGAATGTCTTCTTCTCTCCTGTAGTACTAAATGTGAAGGCATCTATACCCATCGTTATGGGAGTGAACGTCGGAACCTCAGTGACCAGCACATTAGTGTCCTTGGCACAGTCAGGAGATCGCAATGAGTTTCGAAGGTAAAATTCATTCCATTTTCCGGATACAATAAATAAATCTTTGTGGCTGGTTCAACTATGTTCAAGACTTCAAAAAAACAAAAATAAGTGCAGCGCTGAAACTTAATATGAAATATATATCCTACTGGAAATAACCATAAAGAGTGATTAACCCACCAAACATAGAATGAAAAAATGAAAAGTAAGAAACAAGTCTCCCATAGAAGACTAGAACAAATATCTCACCACAGTAAAAAAAATTGAAAAATGTATATAAAAAGGTGAATCAAGTCCCAATAACAAACAATGCAAAAACTCAAAAGTCCATAAACACAGTGAATTGAAGACCAGAGTGCATATGTTCAGAGGAGATGTGACATAGGTGAGTCCAGCATCCAGAGTGATTCACACCCAAGTGAGATATGAGGCTCCTTACCAGCTCGAGGTGACCACCATGACAGTGGTCTCACCAGGCATTTGGGAAATTATCAGGTCACCCACAAACCTATGCCGATATTCACAGTTGAAAACGTGGTACTCAAAAGACAAAAACAAGAAAGGCTCCCATAGTGTAAAATTGCAATATAGTGTGGTTTATTGAGCTATAAGATTGCACTTACAGGAATCTTTATCCATTAAAAGCATGTAGCCAAACATGAGGATCGCAGCATCTCCATGAGCTTCCGCCTGCTTACAGTGTATGTCCCATCAATCACAAAGGAAAATGTAATGACGTCAGCGTCACAGGCTCCTTCCTACGCGTTTCGTCACGATAGGACGTCGTCTGGGGATTGGCCGAGTGAAACGGTCATCACGTTTAAGGTTTAAATAGTCCCGTGGTGCCATATTGATTACTGGCTGCTCGGATAAAGAAGATGGGAACAAAACAAGCGCCGCCATATTGATTTCTGGCCGCCTATGTAAGCCAAATAGGGAACGTGAAAATTAGATAGGAGTTCAAATATCAGATTTCCGCCATCTAGTGGTTATAAATAATACCACTAGTGATAAATATTTAATTGAAGAGAGACAAGGAATGGAATAGAGTTCTCGCCATCTAGTGGACAGAAATTATACCACTAGTAAGCTGATGGGTTATATACACTAGTAAGCCGGAAGCTCATGGAAACACATTGCCACAACACAAAAAAAATGTTTTTACACATTGCATAGAAGACAATTATAATGGCAATACTCTATACACCACCAATACAATAAAAATTGCCATAAAAATATTGATCATTAAAAAAGTGCAATAATAAAAAATGAATACGTAAAAATAAAAAATATAAAATTTGTTGTATTAATTAAGAATTATTTATAAAACAATTTATATCCCAGTCAACGTTAAGGCCTAGGGGTACATAGGATTTCATCATAAAAATCCATTTAGTTTCACACCTAGAAATGGCTCTCACTTTATTAACACCCCTCCAATGGGGCTGAAGTTTATCCAAAGCAACAAACAGAGTCCCTTTAAGCTGTTTATTGTGATGTTTCGCATAGTGTCTAGATAGGTTATGTTTACTGAAACCACGCTTAAAATTCCCTACATGCTCAGACAGGCGTACCTGCAGGGCTCTCTTGGTACGCCCTATATACTGTTTGGAGCATGGACACTGGATCATGTAAACCACACACTCCGTAGAGCATGTGATAAATGACTCTATATTGTACGATTTGTTGGTTTGGGTTGATTGGAAGGATTCGCACCTACGTCCTCTAAAGGAGTTAATATGGCATATTTCACACTTTTTACAAGGATAGAAACCCTTCATGGTTTGGAAAAAAGAGATGGTTTTGGGAGGGTTAACAACATTGGGGGCTATCCTGTGGCGTAAAGAGGGTGCTCCTCTAAAAATAACCACAGGGTGGTCAGGGAGAACTGGACCCAACACCTTATCATTCTTCAGCAGGTTCCAGTACCTACTGAAGATCTTTCTGACTGAGAAATGTTGATTGGAGTAACCTGTCACCAGGGAACAGGCAAATTTATTAGCATCTGCCTGATTACCCCTACTAGATCCTTGAAGCATAGTCTCCCTGTCCATATTACCAACATTAATAATAGTTTAATTAATCTCCCTCTCATCATATCCCTTATACAAAAATCTCATTTTGAGGATCTGAGCCTGTTGCTGATAATCTGATAAATTAGTGCAATTACGCCTGATCCGCTGGAACTGCCCTTTAGGGACTGCCCTAAGCCAAGAGGCATGATGACAGCTATTGAGTGGAATGTAGGCATTGCGGTCGGTCTCCTTAAAGTGGGTAATCAGGCAGATGCTAATAAATTTGCCTGTTCCCTGGTGACAGGTTACTCCAATCAACATTTCTCAGTCAGAAAGATCTTCAGTAGGTACTGGAACCTGCTGAAGAATGATAAGGTGTTGGGTCCAGTTCTCCCTGACCACCCTGTGGTTATTTTTAGAGGAGCACCCTCTTTACGCCACAGGATAGCCCCCAATGTTGTTAACCCTCCCAAAACCATCTCTTTTTTCCAAACCATGAAGGGTTTCTATCCTTGTAAAAAGTGTGAAATATGCCATATTAACTCCTTTAGAGGACGTAGGTGCGAATCCTTCCAATCAACCCAAACCAACAAATCGTACAATATAGAGTCGTTTATCACATGCTCTATGGAGTGTGTGGTTTACATGATCCAGTGTCCATGCTCCAAACAGTATATAGGGCGTACCAAGAGAGCCCTGCAGGTACGCCTGTCTGAGCATGTAGGGAATATTAAGCGTGGTTTCAGTAAACATAACCTATCTAGACACTATGCGAAACATCACAATAAACAGCTTAAAGGGACTCTGTTTGTTGCTTTGGATAAACTTCAGCCCCATTGGAGGGGTGTTAATAAAGTGAGAGCCATTTCTAGGTGTGAAACTAAATGGATTTTTATGATGAAATCCTATGTACCCCTAGGCCTTAACGTTGACTGGGATATAAATTGTTTTATAAATAATTCTTAATTAATACAACAAATTTTATATTTTTTATTTTTACGTATTCATTTTTTATTATTGCACTTTTTTAATGATCAATATTTTTATGGCAATTTTTATTGTATTGGTGGTGTATAGAGTATTGCCATTATAATTGTCTTCTATGCAATGTGTAAAAACATTTTTTTTGTGTTGTGGCAATGTGTTTCCATGAGCTTCCGGCTTACTAGTGTATATAACCCATCAGCTTACTAGTGGTATAATTTCTGTCCACTAGATGGCGAGAACTCTATTCCATTCCTTGTCTCTCTTCAATTAAATATTTATCACTAGTGGTATTATTTATAACCACTAGATGGCGGAAATCTGATATTTGAACTCCTATCTAATTTTCACGTTCCCTAGTTGGCTTACATAGGCGGCCAGAAGTCAATATGGCGGCGCTTGTTTTGTTCCCATCTTCTTTATCCGAGCAGCCAGTAATTAATATGGCGCTGCGGGACTATTTAAACCTTAAACGTGATGACCGTGTCACTCGGCCAATCCCCAGACGACGGCCTATCGTGACGAAACGCGTAGGGAGGAGCCTGTGACGCTGACGTCATTACATTTTCCTTTGTGATTGATGGGACATACACTGTAAGCAGGCGGAAGCTCGTGGAGACGCCGCGATCCTCATGTTTGGCTACATGCTTTTAATGGATGAAGATTCCTGTAAGTGCAATCTTATAGCTCAATAAACCACACTATATTGCAATTTTACACTATGGGAGCCTTTCTTGTTTTTATCTTTGGAGTACCACGTTTTCAACTGTGAATATCGGCATAGGTTTGTGGGTGACCTGATAATTTCCCAAATGCCTGGTGAGACCACTGTCATGGTGGTCACCTCGAGCTGGTAAGGAGCCTCATATCTCACTTGGGTGTGAATCACTCTGGATGCTGGACTCACCTATGTCACATCTCCTCTGAACATATGCACTCTGGTCTTCAATTCACTGTGTTTATGGACTTTTGAGTTTTTGCATTGTTTGTTATTGGGACTTGATTCACCTTTTTATATACATTTTTCAATTTTTTTTACTGTGGTGAAATATTTGTTCTAGTCTTCTATGGGAGACTTGTTTCTTACTTTTCATTTTTTCATTCTATGTTTGGTGGGTTAATCACTCTTTATGGTTATTTCCAGTAGGATATATATTTCAGATTAAGTTTCAGCGCTGCACTTATTTTTGTTTTTTTGATGTATTGGAGTTTAGTATTAGACTTTTAGTGCTGGCGGCTTTTACAATTCACTTTTCAATATATACTTTTCTAGCGCAGCGTTAACCCTTTTTGGGTTCTTTATTTATGTTCAAGACTTGCAGATCAACACAGTAGATAATATTTTCACCTGATGGAGCACAACCTAACAAGATGCTAAAGATGTTTTTTTAGGTACAAAGCTGGATGTATAAAATGTTAGAATGTTGGATAACTGGAGTAGCATCTGTGTAACAATTTGAATGGATTGGTTGTAGGGCCTTTGGTGGTTCAGCTGTGCATGGAATGTTTAACTGGTTGACAGTGTTTGTACTACTTCCTATTGAGCTGGGAACAGGCTACCTCTTTTACCTGTCCGAAGCTATCATCAAAAGCTTCAACATCCATTCTGGAGGCCAAGCCCCGGATATCCTGAAAGTCATCACCCGGCCCTTCACCGATCTCATTATCAAGGTGAGAGACAGACTATCTATCTATCTATCTATCTATCTATCTATCTATCTATCTATCTATCTATCTATCTATCTATCTATCTATCTATCTATCTATCTATCTATCTATCTATCTATCTATCTATCTATCTATCTATCTATGCTGTGTGAGCATATATGAACCACACTATCTGAATTCAACATTCCTATTGATGCCCTCTAGTTGGACAGCTCTGTAATCACTGGAAACGCTATTGGTGATCCTGAAAGTGCAAATAAAAGTCTGATCAAGAGATGGTGTGAGATAGAAAAGAAAAATGTAAGTGTCCAATTCCAGTGATGTTTTTGATTGAAGATCAAAGCTGCCCTCTATTTTAAATCACAACTGTTCACTGTCCACATTATGGCGATATTGTATCAAATATTGCAGAGGATGACCAAGCAGGTTTATTAGATTTTGCACACATATTAACCTTTAAACTGATTGTAAACCCTTACATATACTCACTGAAGTGGCTGGCCTCAGGTTGTACACAGAGATTAACCAAATCCTCTTACATAAGTTGTACCTGTTTATCTCCAGTCTTCTCTACTCTACATCCATTTAAAGTCTGAGCTGTCAGAAAAAAGGGGGAGGAAAGTTGAGGTCACACTCTGCAGAGTTCAGTGAGGAGAGCTCTGAGAGCTGATTGGGGGGGAAGAGAAACACCCCCCTCCACAAAGCACACAGGAACAGAGCTGAGGCTGTCCATCAGCCGGAGCTCCTTCCCCTGTCACCATTTTTCTCTTGGTGTCAGGAAAACTTGTCAGAAGTGACTCATGCAGGTAAGAGAGGAATGAGGCAGCAGACAGAAATGACACTTAGGCTATGTTTCCACTAGTGCGTTCCCAAAGTCGCGCGATTTTGCCGCGATTTTTACCGCGATTTTACCGCGACTTTTTACCGCGATTTGAAGCAATGCCTGTATCTATGGACCTCAAGTCGCATCAAAGTGGGACCAAAGTAGTGCAGGGACTACTTTGAAGTCGCTGCGACTTGAAGTCGCACAGATATGAACGGTACTCATTGGAAATCATGGGAAACAATTTGTCATGCGACTTTTCAGTCCCAAGTCGCATGAAAAGTCGCACTAGTGGAAACAGAGCCTTAGTGCTCTAGATTGAGACACTTTGGAGGGATATGCTTTGTTCATATTTCAGGACTGAGGTTTAATACCACTTAAATGATATTGTTGGAAACTATGTTTGTGTAGACCTGGAGAAAAAAAAAACACTTCAAGAAATTCTTTTCTTTGATTCAATTTTTCAAGGTGACCGAGTACTTCCCAGTTAATAACCTGACTGACTGCAGTACAGTTTCCTGCATCACCAACGTATTCGGAACTTTCGTAGAAATTAACACCACAGTAGAAGAAAACATAGAAAGATGTAAGTGTGAGATCAGAGCCTTCTGGTTGCTAGAAAATGCCCCAAAGCTTACATAGACAGTAAAGAGTAAGTCATTATGCACATAAACGCTTAGCAGCTCCTGTGTGCTGAAACATAAAATCTCTAGTGTTTCCTCACACCCAAGGAACTGCACATGCCACAAACAGACGCCAATACAAGTGAATGGCTGTACAAAACCACACCACATTTTTTGTGGGGAAGTGCCGTACACGCATCCATAGGTAAACGCAGGTTGATGCAGAAGCCATTGGTGTTTACCAGACCATGGCTGCGTACAACCATTCACTTGTACTGGCGACTGGACACAGCACGCGTGGCACCCCTAGCGCATAAAAGACACAGAGATTTTATGCCTGAGCATACAGGAGCTGCTAAGCGTGTATGTGCATGGAGCCTAACTATACTGTGCAAGACTTTCTGTAATGAATTACATGTATCATTATCATGATATCACTAACAGATGGAATCCGGCTATTTATTTTAAATAGAAGGTAAAGTTTATGAGGCAATTCCAGATAATGTTTTAACAGCTTACCTCAATATTGTCATCCCTTGAACAGTGAACATCAAGAAAGCCATTTTGTAAGATAACCCTATATACATGACAGTACAGCTTAGTTATTAACTGGAATGAGGTCTTTAAAGGGGTCTTATTTCACTAAAAAAGCTAAATGTTCTTAACCATTAGAGGCACCTTTCTATGAAATTGTAAATATTACTTTGAAATAGTGAAAATGTTTTGTAGTGTGAAAGAATATCCAGAAGTTTACAGACTGCTCTGCACAAATAACCTAGAAATTTTAGGCTTTGTACTCCATGGTCATCAAGACAGTGAATGGGGTCTGCACGGGACACACAGTATAGCATGTTAGTGCTACCTTGGTGTATATCTATGACTAATCTCTTTTTCCTCAACCAGGCATTCATATTTTTTCACACATCAATCTCCCGGACATAGCTGTGGGTTTCATCCTCCTGACCGCATCATTGTTGGTGCTTTGCACATGCCTCATCCTCATCGTCAAAATTCTTAACTCTGTCCTGAAGGGCCAGATTGCACAAGTCATCAAGAAGATAATTAATGCAGGTGAAAAAAATTGAATCACAACTATACTTAAATAATTAGCACCAGGCACTTTCCTTGGCTGCAGACTTTAGCCTTCATTGACACTAGTGGGGCCTACATGATGTCTAGACCATACATAGACATCACATAATTGTCACATAATGGATGTTATCCTTTTCTACAAGCTCCGTCTATTGTATCATGTGATTAATAGAGTTAAAAACTATTGCTAGAATGTGCTATTGGAGGCAGATTTATGTGTAAAGGTAATAATCAACTATTCAGGCCACCAAACCAATAAAATGAAATATTGCTTAATGTTTTCCAAGGAGACTTCTGACTCCTCTCAACGTTCTCTACAACCTACAGTGCTGTTACTGAATTTAGCCAGCAACAGCCAGAGGTGGTCAGAAGAGGCAAACAAAGAGAAATTTGTTAATGTGGGGGTAGGTCATAAGACACCTTCGAGTGCCCCTATGGTACATACACCCTTCACACCAGATCTGATATTCTCTGTAACATTTCAAAAGGATATTCAAGCCAAACAATGTGACTACTTCCTTCAGAGTTTGGTTTCAAGTGGAATGAAAAGCTATTTTTTTTTCTTTTTAAGGATTACAACGCCTGTCTTTTTTTTTTTGCCATCTGTGTCCCATTGGGGAGATTTCCCTTCATTTCCTATCCCATAGCCAAAACAGGAAGTGAGAGGAAGTCTATCCAAAGTGATAGAATCAAGAGCTGATGTCCCCCTAGAATTTTCCCTCTATTCCTGTCCTAATGACAACCCTAAATTTGGGATTTTCTTTCACTCTTACTTTCAGTGATAATTGTGAATATGACAAACAGAGAGGGTAAACCTCCATGACAGGGGCACAGACAGCAGTGTAAGCCTGACAGGAGCTCTAATCCATCTCCACTCTATCCAAAACAAAAAAAAAAGTTTTGCCTACAAGTACTAATGCAATGTGGTTTCATTTATTTCCAAATGGCACCCCAAGCATTAAAGTAACACAATGGCGAGTGTCTTTTTTTTCTTGTACATTGGCAAAATGAATGAGCTACCTGAATGCATAATGCGATATACTATGCATTATCGTAAGCGATGCATCAGAGAAAAAAGGTGTGAATGAGCCCTTTGTACCAGGAGACTCCAGACAGGGGTCCATTTTTGAATGTTGTTTTCTGTAAAGATTTATTATTATTAGAATATAGAACAAAATTATTTCAAAACACAATAAAGTGAATACAAATGGCAAATCACAAAAACATGAGCATTTTCAAAAGGTAAGTGTAAGGCCTGGTTCACACCTATGCATTTTTTAGTGCATTTTCAGTTTTTCAGAAACACACTACAGTCCATTTAACATGGTTTCCTATGGGTCATGTTCATATCTGTGCATTTTATGAAAAGGGCCAGGGATTTTTTTCTCTTTTTTGGTTCTATAGACATCAACGGATCAAAAGCCTGTATTGAAAAATGCAAAATGCAACTGCAATATGCAAACTGCAACCTGCATAGGTGTGAGTCAGGCATTAACCGCTTGCCGACCGCCGCATGTACGTATACGTCGGCAGAATGGCACGGCTGGACAAATGGGCGTACCTGTACGTCCCTTTGAATTTGCCGCCTTGCCATCGCGTGCGCGCAGCAGGCAGCGTGCGTGCGCTCCTGCCATGAGCTTCGTGAGTAGGATCGCAGGTCCCGCGGACTCGATGTCCGCGGGGATACCCACGATCGTCTCACATAGAAGAAGAACGGGGAGATGCTAATGTAAACAAGCATCTCCCCGTTCTGCCTAGTGACACTGTCACTGATCATAGCTCCCTGTGATCGGGAGCTATGATTAGTGATTTGTCACACACAGCCCCTCCCCCCCACAGTTAGAATCACTCCCTAGGACACACTTAACCCCTCCCTAGCCCCCTAGTGATTAAACCCTTCACTGCCAGTGTCATGTTTACAGTAATCAGTGCAATTTTATAGCACTGATCGCTGTAAAAATGACAATGGTCCCAAAAATGTGTCAAAATTGTCCGATGTGTCAGCCATAATGTCGCAGTCACAATAAAAATCGCAGATCGCTGCCATTACTAATAAAAAAAAATTATTAATAAAAATGCCATAAAACTATCCCCTATTTTGTAGACGCTATAACGTTTGCGCAAACCAATCAATAAAAGCTTATTGCGATTTTTTTACCAAAAATATGTAGAAGAATACGTATCAGCCTAAACTGAGGAAAAAAAATGTTTTTTTTATACATTTTTTTGGGGATATTTATTATAGCAAAAAGTAAAAATAACGCGTTTTTTTCAAAATTGTCGCTCTATTTTTGTTCATAGCGCAAAAAATAAAAAGCACAGAGGTGATCAAATGCCACCAAAAGAAAGCTCTATTTGTGGGAAAAAAAGGATGTCAATTTTGTTTGGGAGCCACGTTGCACGACCGCGCAATTGTCAGTTAAAGCGACGCAGTGCAGAATCACAAAAAGTGCTCTGGTCTTTGGCCAGCGAAATGGTCCATGATTTAAGTGGTTAATAGACTATTATCTAAGTCAGAACTGGGCAGGGGTGCTGAGGATGATGGTAGAAGCTGACTCAACACAGAACATCTACATATATTCTGCTACAAACATATGCTTGTGGATATAAATTGTAGGTAAGGTACTATATCGTCACTTCCTACAGCAACCAATTAGAATCTTCCTTTCAGTCTCTAGACTGTACTAAAAGAAGGCAAATTAAATCTGAATGGTTAGCATATGTTTTGAAAAATATACTAAATTTTATAATTTGTTATGACTAAGTGCAATATCTTTGTATCACTTAGATGTCATTAAAGAGGTAGTAAACTGCCAAAAAAAATTAAAAAATCAGCCCCCCTGCAGGTTTAAGTCACCACATACTAGCACATTATTACAGACTGACCTGCACACTGAGCCTTCCAGCACAGCAATTTCACAGCTCCCAAGTGCTTCCATCTTCACCTGGTCTTCCTTGCTGGTTTGTGGGCGGCACGGGTATCCCTTCAGAGCGCATGCTCTGGTGAGGCCGCCAGCTGCATCTCATTTGAATGTATCCTAAACAGTGCAGGTTTAGAAGATACAGTATTCACTGTACCTACAGGTAAGCCTTATTATAGGCTTACCCATAGGTACAAGTTGAAAAGTGGACTTTACTTCCACTTTAAGATGTTACTATTTTATTGTGCTGCTAATATCTGTTTCATAACTAAAGAAAAACATCCACGGGCAAATAAAAAGCATTGCACATTAAATAATGTTATACATATTCATGGTGCAATACCCATGTATTTGGGAGCTGCCGTCATAACTGGTGAAATTAGTACAAGTATTGCCACAAATAGTTTTCTAAATAATATTAAACACAATGTTATAATTTACTTCAAAATCTCACTTAAATCTTTCACATTAACTTATTAAAATACCAATAAACTTTATAATGCAGTATACTGTTCATGTGTTTATTTAGGCATAAATATAATTATGAATTATGTGCACACAGATTTCCCGTTCCCATTCAGCTGGCTCACTGGATATTTGGCAATCCTCATTGGTGCTGTAATGACATTCGTGGTCCAGAGTAGTTCCGTGTTCACTGCCGCTATCGTACCTCTGATGGGTGAGTGGTTATCATTAAAAGACATTTATCCTTCCGAGCATTTGTATTTGTTCAAGTATTCCTTTAAAATGCCGCTTCTAACAAAAGTACCAATCATGCTGTACTGTAGCTACTAGGGGTTGGCACTATCAATGTTAATGCTATTTCAGACCTGGCCTACAGTATATCTAAAGCTAAAATTTGGGTTTATATTTTCATGTCATATTTTCATGTCATGTCATTGTTGGATTTAATTTTTGTTATCTCTGTGTGAATGCAATTATGTTATTACATAAAGTGTATACATACAGTATGTATATATATATATATATAAATATATATATATATACACACATGCGCGCATAGATGTGTCGATAAAAAAAAAAAAAAAGACCTATACTATAGAGAAATAAAGGACCTAGCTCACACGCTATTTGAAAAAAAAAAGGCCCCTCTCAATACAGAACATAGATTTCCCACTGCAAAGTACACCAGAGCTCACATATAATAGAACCCATGATCTTGCAATATGATGTGGTTGCCACGATATAAAATATTGCAATGTAAAACATGGCCAGAATATAAAATCATACAGCGTCCAAATATAATATATAGTAGCACCTCAATGCGGTACAATGCTACAACAGAATACGAGACATTGTAACAATGCCCCAACATGAAACATTTCCACTAATCATACCTGCTGGTCTAGTGGAGGAAAAATACATACATAAAATAAATAATGATCATTTATGCCTGTTCCTGAATTTCTATCTTCACCACTGTGACAGTGTTTACTGGGTGCACTGTCACAATGGCAACACAGCACTCATGCTGGTGTATGGGGCTGTCTAATGATTCTTTTCATCTGCCACAAATACAGAGAGATCTCACTCACTCTTTGTCCCAACTCCTTGTAAAGGATCAGGGTTTCCAGGGACGCCAGAGTAATGCCGCATACACACGGTCGGACTTTTCGGCTACAAAAGTCCGACGGATGCCAACGGACTAAGTCCGGCGGACAACCCAATCGTGTGTGGGCTTTCCCGGACTTTCAGCGGACTTTTCCAGCCGCAAATCTGACGGACTTTAGATTTGGAACATGCTTCAAATCTTTACGTTGTAACTCCGCCGGACCCAGAAATTCGCTCGTCTGTATGCTAGTCCGACGGACAAAAACTGACTCTAGGGCAGCTATTGGCTACTGGCTATCAACTTCCTTATTTTAGTCCGATGTACGTCATCACGTACGAATCCGTCGGACTTTTGTGTGATCGTGTGTAGGCAAGTCTGGTCGTTAGAAAGTCTATTGAAAGTCCACCAAAAGTCCGTCGAAAGTCTGTCGGACGGGCTGTCGGACTTTTGTAGCTGAAAAGTCCGACCATGTGTACGTGGCATAACAAGCATGTGGAATCTCGCTACATCGCTGCCATTGGATCAGCGCTGTCATTAGACAACCCCATACAGCCACTCACAGGGCACAGGGCTGTGATATACATTGTGATATTTGGGGAGTCCAGATCACTAGCCAGTTGTGTTTGTAAAAGCAAACAGTCTTTATTTTCCAAAGGGCAAATGAAAAACAGCTTTTTTAGCATAAAACAAACAAAATAGTTCATAAACTTCTGGTACAAAAACTAAAATTTTCCTCACCAGCATAAAAAAACCTGTCCCACAACAGGGTGTAAAGTTCCCACTTGTCCAGTGAAAATGTCTTTACAGTCCTACAACTGAGTCCTGTTTCACACAACACCTCAAGGAAACCTGCTGGCTGATTCCTTTCTTTTCAGCCCTTTCTCACAGGTGGGTAACCCCTTTCAGGGCCAAAGTACCTGTAGTCAGGGCGGGAGGCTCTTTCCCACTTAAGCTCTCTTCAGCCTTTGAATTCCAGGACTTAAAGAATATGTTAACCCAACATTTCATATTCCTGATACAGTATGTGCCCACTATACCATGTACTTGTATGAAAAATATCTGGTTCTCTTTGTATCACTTCCTTTGTGTGATATCCCTGGAGTTCCTGCTAGTCCCTCTGCTTTCCTATTAAAAAATGACCACACTAGGCAGGCAAACACAGCATGGGTCAGTTCTTAGCTGTGCTGGGAACTCAGTGTGCTCTCCTCCAATGATCAGACTTGTCCTGACACCCCCCCCCCAACTGCACAGCCATTCACTGGGAAGCTCAGTGTGCTGCTAC
Organism: Lithobates septentrionalis; assembly: GCA_037952835.1. Taxonomy (NCBI): domain Eukaryota; kingdom Metazoa; phylum Chordata; class Amphibia; order Anura; family Ranidae; genus Lithobates; species Lithobates septentrionalis. Next base: position 181,260 of record JBBDGP010000634.1, read on the forward strand.
TTCTCCTCCCCCCCCCCCCCCAGCTCTTTTGCAGCTGAGAACAGAGAGAATGTGATCACTTATAAGAAAGGGAAAAAAAATTAATTTATAATTTTGTTATATGTGTACACAAATGTTTTGCCTTTCATTTCTATTTTAAACTGAATGGGTTGTTTTACAAAGTGATTGTTTACGATCACTTTAATAACTCCAGAAAGATTGCAGATCAGCTTTCCCCTTTCTAAACAGATTACCTTAAAATCTTTCACCCTGTACAGGTGAAAATCCCTGAGTCTCTACACTGTCTCTTTAATTGTCCCCATTAAAGGGACCACAACCCAAACAATGAAGACACATATTTCTCATTCAGGGCCCAACCTGCAAATATGAATTATTTTTATGTTGTTAAACTTACTTTTTATAGGTACAACTGTCTAGGAATTGTTTTATGATAATTGTCTAATTTTTGCAGGTGTTGGTGTCATCAGCATGAAAAGAGCCTATCCTCTGTTTCTTGGATCTAATATTGGTACCACCACTACAGCTGTGTTAGCGGCCTTAGCCAGCCCTGCATCTTCCCTAAGTGAATCAGTGCAGGTATGATGTCTTGTAATTCCTTGCTTGCTTTGAGGAATTTAAAAGGCTGTGAATAAAAATAATTGTTGCACTTACCCTAGATCAGGGGTCTCAAACTGGTGGCCCTCCAGCTGTTGTGAAACTACAAGTCCCATCATGCCTCTGCTTGTGGGAGTCATGCTTGTAACTGTCAGCCTTGCAAAGCCTCATGGGACTTGTAGTTTCTCAACAGCTGGAGGGCCGCCAGTTTGAGACCCCTGCCCTAGATCAAACACAAAGAAAGGAGCAGCTACACAAGAATGTGACAAAAATTCAAAAAGTAGTGAAGGTAAGTGTGTAGCGCTAAATATTCGAAACAGTGAAATGTGTGTAAATCACTAAATAATAAATAGTAATTAATAATATGCACCCTGCTGGGTGAAATAATGAAACAGTAAGTCCACAAGTGAGGCAAATACAGTGGAAATGTCCATCATAAAAGGATGAAGAATATTACGGTGAAGATGTCATAAAGCCATATGAACCATCCCATGGAAATTTCTTTCAAAAAAAAGGTTATGACCTAAACACGCTTACCGGAACTGTTGGACCCGACTGTCAGCGAAACAGATCAATCAAGCATGGATAATCCCAATCGGCAGATGGACCGGGCTGTCACGGGAATCCTGAAGAATATGGGGTACACCTCGCAATTATCCCAATGGTGTTAACCACAGATGGAGCCAATGGACAGCTATAGGCCGATCAGATGTTGGTGTCCCAATCGTGTAGATGAATCGAACAGCCAAGGGTATCCACGAGAAATCCAAAAGCAGCAAATGTATTCTGGTATAGAGTACACCTGAAAGGGGTCATAAGGACCCAATAGAGGAACCCAAAAAAACTTTCATCCACAGAACATGGAAAGAAAAAGAAAAAATAGGGGCTCCAATGGTGCAGGTCAAAAAAATGGGTTTTAATTGATAAACACCGACATACGTGAATAAAAGTGATCACAGTTCAATAAAAGCAATATGGGGAGTGGTGTACCTGGCCCGGTACACCACTCCCCATATTACTTTTATTGAACTGTGATCACTTTTATTCATGTATGTTGGTTTTTATCAATTAAAGCCCATTTTTTTTGACCAAGAGGGTCCAACAGTTCCGGTAAGCGTGTTTAAGTCATACCATTTGTTTGAAAGAAATTGCCATGGGATGGTTCATACGGCTTTATGACATCTTCACTGTGATATTCTTCATCCTTTTATGATGGACATTTCCACTGTATTTGCCTCACTTGTGGACTTATTGTTTCACTATTTCACCTGCATATTATTTAGTGATTTACACACATTTCACTGTTTTGAATATTTAGCGCTACACACTTACCTTCACGAATTTAAAAGGCTGCCAACATTTTATATAACTGCTCTTTCTCACAAGGCAAGTCTATTAGTCAGCCAGAATATTTGTTTCCCTGCAGCTCTCCTTCTTCTGTCTTCCACATAACTACTGTATAGTGTAATTGGTGGAGTTTAAAGGGGGGAACTAGTGAGGACTGCGGGGGACACAGGGGATCAACACTCTGGGGGTTATTTACTAAAGGCAAATCCACTTTGCACTACAAGTGCACTGCAAGTGCACTTGGAAGTGCAGTCGCTGCATATCTGAGGGGGACATACAAGGAAAATAAAAAACAGAATTTTAGCTTGCACATGATTGGATGATAAAATCAGCAGAGCTTCCCCTCATTTCAGATCTTCCCCCAGATCTACAGCGACTGCACTTTCAAGTGCACTTGTAGTGCAGAGTGAATTTTCCTTTAGTAAATAACCCCCTCTGAAAGTGGTTGTAAACCTTCCTTCCTGGCTTTTAAATATAGGTAAGCCTAGAATAAAGCATACCTATGGGTAATGGAAATATCTCCTAAATGTGCGCCGTTTAGAAGATACTTCACTTGTAGTGCGCCACATATGTGGACAATGGAGCAGAGGACGGGGTCAGTGGGTCAGATGATGAGGCGGCACTGGTGGGCACTGATGAGGAGGCACTGATAAAGCTGCGCTGTTATGCGGCACTGATAGGCAGCACTGATGAGGAGGCACCGATTGGCAGCACTGAGGGGCACTGATAGGCGTCACTGATGGACACTGAGGAGGAGGCACCCATTGCCAACACTGATGACCACTGATAGACGGCAATGATGGGTACTGATGAGGAGGTACCAAATGGCAGCACTTATGGGCACTAATGAGGAGGCACCAATTGGCAGCACTGATGGGCACTAATAGGTGGCACTGATGGGAATTGATATCCGGCAAGTGTGTATAGATCGTGATCAGCTGTAAATGGACACAGCTGATCATGTGGTTAAGAGCAGCTGTGACCTGCTCTTTACCCTGATCTGTGATCAGCTGTGTCCAAAGGGTACAGCGATCACAGATAGCTCTGGGTACTGTAGCCGTCATTCGACTGGGGGGTGACGCCGCTCCCCTGAACAATGCCGGCAGATACGCCCCTGGTGAAGAGTCATATCAAAGATGACTTTAAGGTAAAAAAAAATGCAATAATAGGGGTTGGTTTACTAAAGGCAAAATAGACTGCCCAGTTTGCAAGTGCAGTTGCACTCTGAAAAGTTCAGTTGCTCCAGAGCTTATTAAATGAGACAAAGCTTCACTTTTCAAAGAATACCCAATCACATGCAAGGCAAAAAAAACAGCATTTTGCTTTCACATGATTGAATGATAGAAGTCAGCAGAGCTTCACCTCATTTAATAAGCTCTGGAGCAACTGCACTTTATAGAGCGGGACTGCACTTGAAAAGTGCACAGTCTATTTGCCTTTAGAAACTGAACCCCACAGTGTCACTAAAAAAACAAATCTTTTTAAATTCTACAGATAAAGTAAAGATTTTGGTGGTAACTACAACCAGAAAATCTCAAGCTGTTGTGGGACAACATGTCCTAGCATGGCGTTCCAGATAGTAAGACTATATGGTCAAGAAAAGACCTCTCAGACCATGCTGGGATTGAATGTCCATGGCGCCTGGGGATTTGCTGGCTGACTATCACTGGCTGAGTGAGTTTTTTCTTAAGCCTGGTACACACAGGTAGTTTCTTTTTTATTCAACCCAGCGGGCTAAACAAAAAAAAACTGAGGAGCTTGCTATACTAACTTTGCGATATTAGTACAGTGATCTCCCCGCTGAGCTATTGTATTCCGACAGGGGGATCATTGGCTGTAAGCGCTGATCGGATGCCGGTCGGCTAGTGGTTTTCCAGCATACCTGTTTGACAGAAGCCGGACAGGCTATTGTGCATACTGGCCAAATGTCGGCCGGTTTCTGTTGAACCGGTCGATACCAGACAATATGCGGCCTTTAAATTAATTATCTACTAGATGTATATCAATGCACAACTCGGTTCTTTGCTGGCCAAAAATGATCATGAAACAGCCAACCACTAGTTCTTCTGTGTTAGATGAGCTGCAGACTGAGCTGTATTGTATTTGATCCACCTTGTATAAGACAGTGAACTACTTTATAATATATCCATCGCATGATAAGCAGTCTGTACTACTTTTTATTACACACTACTGTGTAATAATTCAGAAAATATGGCCTGACATTTGTTGATTATACAATACTTTCAACGTTAGAGAGGTATTAACCCCCCGACCAATAAAAAAGTGGTGATAAATTGCAGCTTATCAATCCTTAAATGTGGTGGCTGTATTAGCTTTTTTTCTTTATTTTTTCTTTAATTTTACCTGGTAATCCAGACAGTAACACACTTTCTATCATAGAGGGGCTCCTCTATCTACGAAGGAGCACTAGAGTCACCAGTCAGCAGCATTGTCTGGAGAGGGTAGTGCTGGAAGGACTAATAGACTAATAGATTTAGATGGACTTTACATAAGTGACTACAAATTAAAGTCTAACTTCAGCTAATAATTTTTAAACAATTACAGAAACGTTTTTTTTTCTTTTTGGGATAAAGGTTTTACATGCATAAAAGCTGACTGTTGTAAGCACCACTGTGAGTGTTAAATTGTTTGTCTTAACCATATGACTGCATCATATACTGCAGGTATTAATGTTGTAAAATATAAAGTAATGCAACTTACTCGCTAGGGGGAGAACCTCTGGGGGACTCCATAATGGAAAAAGATCTGGGGGTCCTAGTAGATCACAGGCTCAGCAATAGCATACAATTCCAAGCTGCAGTAAGCAGAATATTAGCATGCATTAAAAAGGGAATTTACTAAGAGATAAAACTATAATTCTACCACTTTACAAAACTCTGGTGCGGACGCATCTTGAGTATGCCGTCCAGTTCTGGTCACCAGTCCTCAGGAAGGATGTGCTGGAACTGGAGAGAGTCCAGAAAAGGGTAATAAATCTAATAAAAGGACTGGAGGACCTCAGTTACAAGGAACGACTACAAGCATTAAACTTTACATACTTGAGAGGAGACATGATAGCGATATACAAATACCTCAATGGTAATTCTAGCATAGAAAAAAAACTATTCAGTTTCTGGGAGCTTAAGAAGACAGGCAGCCACTTAGTGGAATTGGAGAAGAGGAGGTTTAATCTTAAACTAAATAGGGGTTTTTTTACTGTCAGAGAGGTAGGATGTGGAACTACCTTCTACAATCAGTGGTGTCAGCCAGGAGTGTCGATAGTTTAAAAAAAAACCTCATAGATGGGCATCATGGAGAACGCATTATACAGGGGTATGGGAAATGGTATTGACATAAACACACACATCCACACCCACATAGGTTGAACTGGATGGAATGGTGTCTTTATTCAACCTTACTAACTATGTAACTATGTATATTAGTGATTTTGCCTTTATTGCCACCTTAAGCTTATGGAAAAACAAAAAATACTAAGCTTTTTTTAAGTATTGAGTATTCAGACCTCGCCGCTTTGAAATCACGGGCAGAATAATGGGTAAATCTGCCCGCGATTCAAAACACTTGGGTGTGAATGCAGCCTAAATCGTAATTCACCTAACTCCCCACATTTTAATTATCCCATGAGCAATTCAAAACCTACAATTCTTTGGTAGTCATTGTCAAAGAAATTATTCAATTGCAATGTTATTATCAACTTTCTGGCTACCAAGCAAAATATGTTACAATTTGTAGTTCCAAAGACTCCTGTGTGAACTTTAGTACAGGAGATAATGACATGGATATGTCCCCAATAAACCTTCAAGTACTGAACACTGATCAGATATTAGCCTACAAGACAGATAACATCGATGAAAGGAATTCTGCAGTTTTATCTTATTATCTCAATAATTATTTAACCCTCTTCTTCTTTATTCTAGGTGGCATTCATTCACCTTTTCTTCAATCTCACTGGCATTCTCCTCTGGTATGTTATCCCATACCTTCGAATACCGATCCACATAGCCAAAAAATTTGGAGATATTACAGCAAAATACCGCTGGTTTGCAGTTCTGTACCTCCTCTTGAGCTTCCTTATCCTACCCCTGGCTGTTTTTGGCCTGTCTATGGCTGGATGGATTGTGCTAGCCGCTGTTGGAGGGCCAATTCTGGTTGTCATTATTGCAGTTATAATCATCAATATTCTTCAGAAGAGGCTGCCAAAATATTTACCATCCTTCCTGAGGACCTGGGATTTCCTACCTCTTTGGCTACACTCTTTGGCACCCTGTGACAATTTTTTCTTCACCATGTGTGGATGCTGTTGTAAGAAGTGCTCTCAGCACAGAGAAGAGGAAGAAAAATCAAAAGAACCTCTTCCCCTGACGGACTCTCCATCCCTTGAGACTTACTGCTATGACAATCCGGACTTTGTTCAATCCCAGGAGCTATGAGGGTGCAGCCTTACACCCACGTGGATCAGGACTCAAACTCCCTCTTTTCACCAGCCCTACCCTCAACTATTTATGTGAAAGAAAACACTTTATTTTGATATTAATTCATGATATTTTTTTGTACATAATATGGTGCTCTGTTCCAGGACAAAAGGGCCAAAAAGTCAACTGTAACCTATGGTTCGATCAGATCATGTTAAACTGGTATATTCTCCCAAAACCCCACAAGGGGCCAGCTGTGATAATTAAAGGTTTTGACTGCAGTCTGCGCAGGACTGGCACAAGAGCCATTATTTCCTTCCTGCAGAAAGTAGTATTTGTTTTTGTTTTTTTTTAAAGCCACCTAAATTGAGTTAGGGGAAAGCTCCTAGATGGAAGTCATATTGGTCAATCTCAAACTAACTGAGCCAGTAATCTCAGGTTTTTCAGAAGATTTGGGGTAATAATGACTATAATGACTATATTAGCCTCTGGTTATTGAACAAGTAATGTTCCAAAAACAGAGGAATTCAGTCAAAAGGTAATATGACCTGAGGGTCTCTGTAAAAATAGATCATGTTGATGTGTATGAAGACCTTAACTTCTGATTGCATACTCCACTTCTGTGCTAATCAGTGGTGGATACAAAATGGCCTTCCAATGGTATGCTTATAAAATTTTGTTGATGTAGAACACATTTATCCATTTGTGCTCAGCATGTAAGAGGTAATTTATTGTCAGTGTTTTAGCAGTTCACTAACTTTTTGCACAGTATGCTACACCTGTCACTCTAAGAGCCTTAGATTGACAAAGATTGCTTTCAATTTTTACATAAATAAAAACAACACTGGAAAAAAAAGCTATATGAATGTTTCTCAATTATTTATGTCTATAGAGCAGAATGGAGTTTTATAAAAGCAATTAAATATGCAGCTATAATATATACAGTATAAGGCCCCTTTCACACTAACGGACTAGCGGACTGCCTGTCAGTTTTTCAGGAGGACCTGATCGGACCATCCTTTGCTCTCTATGGAGCGACGGATTTCAGTGGACATGTGTCCACTGACACCCGCCAGCATCCGATCCGGTCTGCTAAAAACAGAGGATGGGGATCCATTCCCCATCTATCCAGCATAGTGTTGCCAACCGCCCATATAGGTAGAAGCAGCCCGTAAAAACAGGGCACTTTTCTCCCTGCCCGTAAATACCCATAGCAGGAGAAAAGTGCCAGTGAAAAATGTATGCGACCAGCTTGGCCCAGTTCTGCACATGTGCAGTTCCGGAGATGCCTGAGACGATCCTGTGTATTCGCCAAAGGGTAGGGGTGGGATCCAGGGGGCAGATCTGACTGCTGGTAGAGGCTGTGCAGCGCGTCTATTCACAATGAGGTGAGTGATGTCATGGCGCATTTCCTGCCACACCGCCGCTAGACTATAAAATGCCAGGGGCCGAGTAGGCGGAACGGAGGAGCCTCGTGGTGGAGTGTGGTCAGCTGTAGTGATAATTACGGGGGATAGAAAAGCTGTTTCACTCCATGTATTAGGATGACGTATGGTCGTTCTGTGGTGTGCCCACAATCGTCTGTCATCTACTGTACACAGCTCCTTCACTAATCTACATAGCACTGGTACCAATGACAGACTCAGTGTACAGTTTTCTGGAAGATTACACAGGCAGAAAGGGTCAGTACAATTCAATGATGTATAGCATTGTAATATAATAACGTGCAATACCTTTGTACCATCTAGGTTCACATCTCTGCGGTTTGGAAATGCACACAAAATCATCCACATTCCCTACCTGCAGAGAAACGAGCTGCACTTTAGCAGAGGCACAGGGGTGCCATAACCTTGCCATGTGATTCAGTGCGGCGCAATTTCAAAAATAGGGTTGAGGACTCCGTTCCCTATGTTTCTCGTGAGTAGGGCAGCCCGTTGAAATGAATGGGCTGCAGTTTTGCCAACCATCTGTATTTTTACTGGCAGCTAGTAAAAAATAGGCACTTTTCTCCTGCCGGTAAATGCCAGTAGCTGGAAAAGGTTGCCAGTAAAAGATATGGCTGTAACGCTTCAAAGCCAGCTGAGACCATCCGAGTTTTTGCTACAGTGTGTTTGGGCAGCACTGGCGGGGGGGGGCGGGTCTGGTGTAGGCAGTGCCTGAGTGTGTCGTATGATGTCATAGTACAAAGGAAGCCGAGAGAAGCTGCTGGAGCCTCGTGTGCGGGTCTACGTGATGGGAGCAAGGCAAGCCAGGAGCTGGACTGTCAGTGCTGTTTGGACTGGAGTGGAATAAGGGACCACCTAGTGTGGAGAGAGACTGTCACTATGACACGTGTCATGTCAGTGATATGTGCTTCTGCACACTGCTGCCAGTGTCACCATGAGAGTCAAATTCAGGTGTGTGTGCGCCTGCCCATTCTAATTTCTTGCCCTCCTGAGTCTTGTCCCACATCTACTTACTTATTATATCGAAAATAAATTAAGAAAAATGTTTTTTGCTTTAATATCTACTGAACATCACATTGCTAATTGCATATTGTACTTGTTTGTAGCATAAATACTGAAATTTGCACTAAAACTGTCATTTTTGGAAATGCCAGTAAAAACTTGTCTGCGCCATTAAATGTTGGGTGTCGTGTCAGTAAATTTTTATCTTGTAGGTTGGCAACACTGGTCCAGCGGATTGGATTGGTTGACAGTCGGATGGAAATGGACAAGTAGTCCACTTCCATCCTATCGCCCCATTGGGCAGAGCGGGCTGTGTCCCTGTCCACCCTGCATAGCAGAGCGGACACGGACCTGTCATTCACCAGCGGGGATCAGCGGAAAGATCCCTTGCTGAGCAGGCAGATCTGCTTGGCGGAGTCCGTCTCATCTGCAAGGGGCCTTAGTAAAAAAACATTTAATTCTGTTTAGCCAAACTTGTGATCCAGACATTCCTATCAGCCAGCATAGCCTTATGGGTCACTCAGTTTTCTCCACTGCAGTGAGGCAATATAGCTTGATCATTAATAATCCCCCAGCTGACTGATTGGACAGTGAAGGAGCATCACCACAATGAGAATATCATCACTCTGGTCTGCTCTCTCCTACAGTCGGAAAGCCAAGTCAGTGATAGACTGACAGCTTTCTGCAGTGTATTAGAGCCTGATTGGCTTAGAGGGTTGCAGCTTCCAGTCTGAAAAGATTTAGAGAAATTTTGGCACTTGGAATTGCTGCATATACAGTTAAGTACATTGCATAAAAGCTATACAGTACATGACTAAATGAAATGGTGATCTTTCTATATTTGCTTGGAGTTATATATGGAGATCTACACAGTTCTGCCACACATCACAGCTAGTATTGTAACCTGAATTTTGTGATGAAAACACATCTATCTCACTTTCCAGCCAGCCCCTTCCCCTTTTTCCTGAAATTGGATAGTAAATAAGCAGCAATAGACTGAAGAGGTAATCTCTCTGTATTCTTCTCCTGTCAGCGTGTTTCTTTTCAGTACATATGAATACAGCACACCTGGCTGGACCGAAATACTGCTTTCCCTCTTACCCTGTACATAATGCTGTTGTATAAAAAAAAAATATTTATTTATTTATTACATGTACTTATATAACGCCATCAATTTATGCAGCGCTTTACATACAGTATAAATTGTACATTCACATGAGTCCCTGCTCTCAAGAAGCTTACAGTCTAAAGTCCCTAACTCTCAATCATACATACACATACTAGCGTCAATTTAGACAGGAGCCAATTAACCTACCAGCATGTCTTTGGAGTGTGGGATGAAACCAGTGTACCCGGAGGAAACCCACACAGGCACAGGGAGAACATGCAGACTTCAGGCAGGTATATTCAGTTATGTACACTAGTTGTATTCAACCACTTGCCGCCCGCCCACCATCAAATGACGACGGGGCGGTGCGGCTCTCGTTCTGGGTGGATGTCATACGATGGCGCACAGAACAGCCGTTTTTGCGCGCCCCGGGGGGCGCACATTGTGGCGATCGCGGCAGCACTGTGTTGCTAGGACACAGCGCGACCCCGATCTCTGTAAAGAGCCGCGGCCGCGGCTCCTTAACCATGTGATCGGCTGTGTCCAATCACAGCCGGTCACATGTAAACATGAAGATGCCGGTAATCGGCTCTCCTTGCCTCACACTGACAGAGTGTGAGGCGGGGAGAGCCGATCAGCTGATTAAAATAAAGTGCCAGCAGTGAGTGCCCACCAGTGCCAGCAAACAGTGCCCACAAGTGAACGCAATCAGTACCCATTAGTGATGCCAGTCAGTGCTGGCTATCACTTCTGCCCACCACTGCTGCCCATCAATACCTATCACTGCTGCCCATCAATGACACCCATCTGTGCCGCCTATCCGTGTCGCCTATCAGTGCTGCCTCATCAGCGCCCATCAGTGAAGGAGAAAAATTACTTATTTACAAAATTTACTGACAGAAACTAAGAAAAACTTTTATTTCAGAGATTGAGACTTAGATCATTGTAAGCAATTCTGAGTGATTAAAGGCAATTTGTTACTGGGTAAAGGGACAAGATGGTTCCCCCAGGGTTTTTTAGCAGCAAAATGATTTTGTTGATAACAATAAATTTATAAAAATCTTTTTATTGTACAAAAGGTTAAAATTCACAAGATTTTAAAATATAAGCTATGGTTGCAAACTAACTAGACATAATCTATCAAACATAGGGACAATAAAAAAGTGGGGCTGATGCACTCAAACAATACAATATACCAGCCACAGATTTGTACCCGACGTGTTTCGACCCAATAAAGTCATGGTCTTCTTCAGGGGGATTGTTTGTGTCTAAAAGATACATCAAACACTTAGAATTGTAACATGTCACTCTATATGACTGTCCATTTGGACACAATAGGTATATTTGCCACTAATGGATGGAAACCAGTCTAGTGACCAGAGGCTTATAGGAAGGTGATCCAAAAACATTCCATGAGTTGTCCCTGTCCCCTCCAATTCGGGATCCAATGCTGGAACTGGCTTACAAGAAACCACGCTCTTGGCATCCCAAAAGCGGGCTAAGAAGCCACCTGCAGTGCAATCCCAAAATACATAAATGAATAAAAAGTTATATCAAGAACTATGTATTAGTTGTAACGAAGTAACAGGCAGAGTGCAAGCGAGGCGGTGAAAAAAAACAAAACTAAACTATAAGCCACTGGTCACAAGACTGCTTTTCATCCATTAGTGGTAAATATACCTATTGTGTCCAAATGGACAGTCATATACTGTGACATATTTTTTAGACACTAACAAACCCCCTGAAGAAGACCACGACTACATTGGATCGAAACGCTTTGAAGTACAAATCTGTGGCTGGTATATTGCATTGTGTGAGTGCATCAGCCCCACGTTTTTTGTGGCTATGTTTGATAGCTAAATGTTTGATAGCTATATGTTTGCTGCTAAAAAAAACCCTGGGGGAACCATCTTGTCCTTTTGTCAATACTGGGGTGTGCAGCCTTATCATCTAAATGTGTTTCTCCAAATTTACATTTGTTACTGGGTTAGAGAACATATTGATTAATCATGACATAAATGAATAAAATGTAAAGTTAGATTGAGAGGACCATGGTATGCCCAAATTTCCTGGACAGGCATTCTTACCACACAGAAGCCATAGCACAGAAATTCATTTAAATTGGAGCTTCTGAAAAAAACGATATATGATTTAAGATCGAGTTTGGGGTGGAGGAACTTGACTGGCCTGCACAGAGTCTTGACCTCAACCCGATAGAACACCTTTGGGATGGATTCAAGCGGAGACTGGGAGCCAGACCTTCTCATCCAACATCAGAGCCTGACCTCACAAATGCGCTTTTGGAAGAATGGAAAAAAATTCCCATAGACACACTCCTAAACCTTGTGGACAGCCTTCCCAGAAGAGTTGAAGCTTTTATAGCTGCAAAGTGTGGGCCAACTCAATATTGAACCCTACCAACTAAGATTGGGATGCCATTAAAGTTCATGTGCATGTAAAGGCAGGCGTACCAATACTTTTGACAATATAGTGTATGTATAAGCCGAGCTTGATTCCCATAGGTGTAAATAGTACCAGGGCCTGGCTCCTATAGGTTGCACTTGTGCCTGGGACCTACTTCCATAGGTTTCAGTAGTGCATAAGATTAAGTTCCATAGGTCCCAACTCTGTCTAAGCTGAACCTGACTCCTATAGTATCCTAGTCTGCCTTTTCCTTACTGCAATAGATAATAGCCATGTCTAATTTTGCCAGCTGTGCCTAAATCTGACTCCCATTGGTGCCAAATGTGGCTGGCTTCCATAAGTGTCACATTTCTCTGACTCTCTTAGGTGCAGAGGTAGGGCTGACTCCTGGCTGTGCTGTCTGGCAAAGGAGTGTAAATCACAAGACGCACTAAACAAATTACAAGGCAGATAAATAGTATTTAAAATGTGTAATTAGCTCTCATCATGCTATCAGAGTATAAAAATTGCAGGGAAGTGATACTGACCACCATATCCCATGGGACTGGCCTGGGATTTTAATATAATCCCAAGGATTGATGGATCTAGGATATGTCTGGGCGTTAAAATAGAATGACAAAAATTTGCTCTATTTCTAAATTCTGTGTGCAGAAAAGCATATGTAGAGGACAAGCTTAATGTTTTAACTATATATTTTCTCTTTCAATGATTTTTATTGGAAAACATAAAATAACATATACAAAATACACAACACATATACTTTGAATATAAAGGGTAGAAAAGGAAAATAATGGGGGGGGGGGGGACATATTTCAGCCAATATGGCCTGCAGGATACCTATAAACATACCATGTCATCCTTAATTTCTCTCACTATATGAGGTGGATGCGTCTATCCATCTGTACATGGTCGGTTAGACATCTTCTATTTACATGTGTATCTAGGCTGAATACAGAGCATCGTACATTTGGATATATATTTAGCTTGTTTTATTTATTTATCATTTCAAACGTTAATTTCACACCTCTCTGTATTGTGTGGAGAGGAGGTGCGCCGCCGGGACCCAACCACCCACCCCAATTGGGGTCTTTACTGTGGACGGGAAGGCCCCCGCCCCACACCCCCCCTCCTTTATAACTAACATTCCAGATTTTTCATATCTGTCACTATGACAACAACCTTGGGCAGGAAGTCCTGCAAAAGTAGATTAGAGAAGGAGGGAAGGAAAAAGAAAAAGGTAAGAATAATAAAGAGGAAAGTGAAAGAGAGAGAAAAGGGTAAGGGAGAAGTTGGGGTTGAGTGCACCCCTAGGGATCCCTCTCAGGATCCGTTAACTATCAAAACCCGTAGACAAATAGGACAACCATGGTTCCCAAATCCTGTCGAAAGCCCTCTATCTAAAAGAATTGCCGAAAGGCGTTCATTAATCATGATCCACGTCAGTTTTGCTTTAACCATTTCAAAGGGGATCAGGGGCTTTCTCCAGGATCCTGCCACCGCTATTCTAGACGCTGTAAATATAAAAGATATGAGTTTCCTGGTATGTCCAGGTATTCCTTCCACTTGATCCCCCAGTAATGCTTGTCGTGGGGATTTGGTTAGGTTAACTTGGGTCAGTGAGTATATGAAGTTATAAATGCACATCCAAAATCGTTTGACCTTGGGGCAGGTCCACCAAGTATGATATATTGTACCTTCTTTGCCACATCCTCTAAAACACAAGGGAGAGGCATCAGCGATATATGTCGCAATTCTCGCTGGGTCCATATACCACCGTAACAAGACTTTATAATTCGCTTCTATCAGGGAGGTATTAATATAACCTTTTGAAGCTAACTGTGCCATCTTATACCATTTATCTATTTCCATCGTTACCTCCATATCCTGTTCCCACCTCTGCATATGAAATAATTTCCCCGTTTTGGAAGTCAGGATACTATAAATTTGTGATATATGACCTTTACGTTTGTCATAAGACTTGCATAGATATTCCATTGGGGTGGAAGACAGAATGTCGGTCTTACGCTGTAAGGTATGCAAGAAGTGAACTATTTGGAGGTAACGATAAAACTCTGTGTTGGGTAGCTGATACTTTTCTATAAGTGCTTGTTTCGATAATATACCTTTATGATCACACATATCAGCTATACATATCAGTCCCTTATTAGTCCACCATGATAGACTTTGGGGATTAAGACCCGGGGTGAAATCTGGGTTACCCACCAAGGGAGCCATAGGAGTATGCGTGGAGAGGAAAACAAAAGGCTTTTGTAGTCTGTCCCATATACTCATTGAAAAGGATAGTGTAGGGCACATTAAGATCGGTCTGTCCTTCATATTGAGCCACATCATATGGCTAAAAGTGCGGATTGACTATCACGTCCCTTGGGGGGCCATCTTGTCTTGGGGCCGTCAGCGCTCTATGGACTCTATCAATTTCCATGTGCTGTGGCGTGATGTCTGGGATCAGATCTTGCATTAGTGTATGTACTGCTTCTTCTAAGTCCGTCACTATTTCCGGTAGTCCGCGTATTCGGAAGTTATAGCGCCTGGATCTATTTTCTTGATCTTCAATTTTGGCGTTGGCTTCATCTAATTGATCCTGTAATGAGGATATCATGCTTGAGTTCTGGTTAACTCTCCACACTGTGCCATCCATTTTAGATTCAATATTATCCAGCATTTCTCCTATATCATTAAAGTCATGCTTCATTTCGGCTGTGATTGATTGACAGGCTTTAGTCAAATCTTGTTGCAATAGTGCTGAGAAGCGAGCAAGGAGGACAGAATCTCCTGAATATGGTGCTGGAGGTGGGGGAGGCTGTTCACTCACTGTACTATTTTGGCTTAGGGCAAGTTCAGCTATTTCAGCCATATTCCTCTCCATGGAGGACGCTGGGGAAACTGCACCATCCATTCCCTCTCCCTGGTAAGTATGGGAGGGGGAAAGAGAAAAACGTGGGGACTCACCCTTCTGTGATCTTATCATGTCTTCCTGTGACTGAGAGGAGAAGGGGTCCCGTGTGCCATCCATGTCAGCAGTCGCAGTATTATGAGAGGAGGCTCTTTGTGCAGGGGGGGGATTGGTTGTTCTGGGTCCCGCTCACCTGCCTTGCTGTGTTTGTCTCTGTCCTCCGGCTAGTCGCCATCTTGGAAGTGGGGGTCCGTGCTGCGGCGTTCCCCGAACGGAACGAATAGCTTGATGTTGGGGGCTTCTTCTTCGCTGTTCCCCCTCCTCTGCGATTCATAGCTTGATCCCCTAAAAGGCAGCGAGTTCTGCGGCTTCCCTCCGGCTTAATATGGCTTAGAAAGGCCGGCGGCGTGCGGAGCAGGTCAGAACATGTCCGCTCCCGTGCCCGCACGCATGCGCACATTTAACTATATATTTTGTCTTAAGGTTTACGTGTGTCTTTGAGGCTTGTGGTACTGTAATTAAAGCGGAGTTCCACCCATTTAAAAGTCAGAAGCTACATAAAGTGTAGCTCCTGACTTTTAATAATCAGACACTCACTTGTCCCATGGTCCAGCAATGCGGGCAAACAAAGCCCCGCTCCTCTCCCCCTCCTCGCCGCAGTGGCAAGGAGGAAGTGGGAGCTGAGTGCCTGTAAAAAACAGGGTACCCACTCCTCCCCCAAAAAAATGACATGCCAAATGTGGCATGTCAAGGGGTCACCTGCACTTAAAGCGGAAGTTCCATTTTTGGGTGGAACTTCGCTTTAAGGAGTATTTTGTGAGTACATTGATGGTGCCTTATTTCTGTTGGGTATGCTTCTTTAAGCGATGCCAAAAAATCAGGGAAATGTAGTCACTCACTTTTTCTTATGTTCTAAAGTTGCATATCCCCAAAAACAGGCTTTACCTTACAGCCAGGACATGCCAACATAGTCAAATCATGCCTCTAGGGACACACCGTAAAGCTAAAAAACCTATAAATCCTACTATAACCAGACTGACCATGCCGAACCATCCTTCAATGTATTTTTTCAGATCTTTAACCCACTTCGTTTAAAATGGGACTCGGAGTTAGAGAAGCAATAGAAAGGGAAGGGAGAATCAGATGGCAAAATGCCCACTTGAGGCACACATTTTTTTCTGGAAGAACATCAGACTGGTTTGTGCCACAAGGTAGGACTATATGACTTTGTAAGTATAATTCCTAATGCTCTCTTTAACAGGTTTTGGGGCTAGGGGGTATGGATAAATAATTCAACATGTTTATGAGTTCATCCAGGTTCAAAAAAATATGGACTACCCCTAATTTTTACAAAATACAGAAAGTTTGTACCCCAGAAAAGAGATAAAAATAAAAGCATGTAGATGAGTAGACATCCCTGAAGAGCAAGAGGCCTGGCAAATGCCACACTCCCTCTCTGATCCTCAGCTGGCACTGATAGCAGCACACATACGGTGCTACGGACACTACAGAAGGAGCCACTTGGTAAATTTGGGTTCTCTGTTCTGCGCCTCAAATCCAAGAACATCCTCAGCCCGTCTGACACACCTGGTTAAATGCAAATCACTGAAAACCTACTAAGCAGAGTAGTAACAATGCTAAAATTACTAAAGTCCCCTTTTTCTGGGGTAGCAGTCACTTTAAGAGAGAGGGAAGGAATTTGCAGGAGTGTTTCCCTTCAAAGGATAAAGTTGAACTAAAGCGACAAGAAATCCCTCTTTAGATAGATGGTTTGAACATAGATGAATGCAGCTCAGGGTTCTGCCCAGCAGGGACCCTGGTGGTGGTTGAAGAATGACAGTCTACATAGGTAAGGGATACTGACACACATATCACTAGGAGAGTCCTATGCTGAAGAATGTCTTAGGACTTAAGTAACCTGAACGGCATTGAGTGTTTGCAACAAAGAGTAACGATAAATGGGTCAGGAACCCTCTCACCCAGTCCTTCGGTAATGTTGAACAAAGCGATAAATGTCCAGCAATGGTGCCGCCTTTACTTTGTAAGATCCGGCACTGATGGTGGCGACTCACACTCTTCTGCAGTCGTCAGGTCTCCAAAGATTAGCTCCTTACACTCAATGCTCAGCTTGACAGAGATGTTTGTGGCCTCCTGGACTAACCTGGGCCGGTCCAGGCCCACGTGGCTCGACACAGCTCTCTCCTTGCTCCAGCAAAGTCTCTCAACTCCAACCCCCCTCTCTCTTCCCGGGCTTTGTTTTTATATGCCACCCCTGTAACTCCACCTGTGCTTCAGAGCCTCTGGGAAATTCAGTTCAGCTCTAGCAAATACAGTGTCCAGATGCTGCTTATAAACAACACTTCCCAGTGTGCTTTGTGTTTCTGGAAGTTCAAGAAAGAAAAGGTCAGCATCAACATATCTCCATCTTGTGGCCAAAAGGAGGAATTGCATAATTAACACTTTCACATTATAGTCTATGGATTTCTCGCATTATTTGATGACAGCGTGCCTGTTACACACACCCCCACTAAAAAAACTTTGGTCCCCAAAGGAGGGAAAAAGTCCATTTGCATAGTCTATGGATTTCTCACATTATTTGATGACAGCGTGTCTGTTACACACACCCCCCCACTAAAAAAAACTTTTGTCTCCAAAGGAGGGAAAAAGTCAATTGGCATATAATATCCATAACCTGGTACAAGCTCTCAAAGTACATTGGGAGGCAAAACAAGTTAGTAAATATAAGAGAACAAGCAATTTATATGTACATATGAATCTGGCAAGGGAACCTCCCACCATTGGTCATAAGAGGTAAAGTAGTCTTGACCACATACCACAGCTATTGGAATGGCCCATCTAGATGTGCCAGGGAGTGAGCTGGAGTCGCCCTTCACTAAATCTGTAGTGGGAAGGGTTGGCATTTCAGGAGTTCTATGAGAGGTGAAAATTACTTCCTCCAAACTTTCAACTAAGGTATAATAAGTTAGTCCTGTTGGGGAGTGAATTGTTCGCTTGTTTCATTGCTCTTTGGGCTCAGGTGTTTCTGGTAAAACTGGCTCTTCTTCTGATGCTATAGATGGTTGAAGGACGTCCATAATTCCATTTCTCTACAAGAAGGAGGAGTGGCAGCCTCTGACAGCATACATGACCACAGCCAGTCCATGCCCATTCATTCTTCCTCACTGTCCTCTCCATCTGAACTTGTTGGCAAGGATTGAGACCTGGTTACTGGGTGTGATCTTTGAGAGGTGGTTTGAATAGGCTGTGGATGTGGTTGTTGAGGCACACAAACTGCTTCTGATAGGGGTAGTAGGTGATTACAGTTCCAGGTCTTTAGTGGGCCTGTGCTTCTTTCTGGGCAGATCTGATATACTGGTTATCCCAGCAACTGCTTACAGAGGATATAGGGCTGCGATTTCCAGCGATCAACTAGCTTGTGTTTGCCAGGGAAGTCCAGATTCCTTAGCATTAGGCTGTAATTTGTGTACTTTCACCTCCAGGTCGAAGTTTCTTTTGTTCCGCTGCCCTCAGGTGTCTGAAGTAGCCTAAGCTTTCTCGTACGGCGTTTTTAGACTCTTCCTCAAACAATCAACGTACCCTCTGTGGGATATCATCTAGGCATGATCCAGGGATGTGCCGAATGCTAAGTCAACTGGTACTCGAGCTTCCCTTGCAAACATCAGCCCATAATAGCATGAATAGCATGTGGCATCATTTCCAGTGCTTTTGTAGGCATGTATGATAGGTGCAATGTGCCTGCTCCAATGTTGCTGCTTTTCAGCTGTAAGAGTCTCAAGCATATCTAGGAGGGTGCAATTAAATCATTCTGGCTGGGGGTCCCCTTAAGGGTGGTAGGGGGTTGTTCTTGATTTATGATTCCTAACAGCTCTAACAGCTTTTTAAGCTAGCTTTTTTTTCAGAGTCTATTTTGAAAGTCGCTCCCCTGGTCAGAGTGAAAAAGCTGAGGCAGGCCTTAGTGGACAAAAAAACTTCTCTACCAGAACCTTGGCCACCATAGATGCTTGCTGGTCTTTGGTTGGGAATACCTGGGCATACCAGGTGAAGTGGTCAGTTACCACAAGGACATTTCCCTGTCCACTCAAGTCAGGCTCCAGACACAGAAAGTCAATGCACACCAATTCCATTGATCCTTGACTTTGAAGATGGCCCATTGGGGCGGCTCTGCTGGGTAAAGTCTTTCTCTGTATAGATTGTATGCATGAATGACAGTTTCCCTTCGACTTCAGCATGCATACAGGGCCAATAAAAGTGGTGTCTCACTAATTTGAATGTTCTTTCAGGCTCTAAGTGACCACGGTTGTCATACAAAGCTGTCAGCCCAGTCTCTCTATGCTTTTTTGGCAAGAAGAGCTGCCACTTATCTCCAGGATCGTCGAGGGGCCCCTTCGGTAGACCACCCCATTGCGTAACTGCAACTGATCCCATTCTTTGTGTACTAGGCGCGCTTCTTTTGGGGAGTCAGCTGTAGATCTGGACATGGACCTTCCAGGGCCTTCAATATTGAACTGCAAAAGGGATCCTCTATCTGGTGCTTTCTTAAATCTTTGTAGTATTTAGGAACACCTGCCACTGAGACTCCGATGTTTTCAGCTCCTTTTACACCTCTGGCTTTGGCATAATGCTTGTATTCATTCTGGTGTCAGTTGAGTCCACTCTTAAAAGGAAGCCCCTGAGTCATAGGGTCTCCTCAACAGGGCATCGGCATCTCTGTTCCTGACTGCCGATCGGTACCTTAAGCTAAAGCAGAATCCTGCACCATACATGTAGTCTTTCAGCTTATCCACCACCGCCAACTTCAAAGCCAGGAGCTCCAATTTGTGCGTAGGGTAGTTCTTCTCAGCTAGTGTAAAACTTTGGCTCACATAGGCAACAGGCCACAGGTGTCCATCATGATCTTGATACAGCACTCCACCTAACCAATCTTGGCTGGCATTAACACACAGTTCATACGGTTTGGCTGGATCAGCATAGGCTAGGACAGGAGCAGTCGTTAAAGAGGAACTGCAGTCTGCTCACATAATTTGTAATAAAAACATTTTTGCTATTCTGAAGCTTCCCTCCAACCACTTTCCATATTTTTTTAATATATACTGTCATTCTGTACTTACCAAATATGGTGCAGAAATATCCCTCTACTAAATCTGGCTGCAGCCATTTTAACTGTGGGCAGCTGAAACTGCTGCCTGTTCACTTCCTGGATTTACACAGGCACACCTCCAGCTCTGCAGCCCTGCAGCTTTCATTGGCCCTCTTATGACTCATCCCCCCTCCCTTCCTGGCAAACTCTCACAAGAGTGAGAGAGAGAGAGAGCTGTGCATGATGTCATAAGCCTAGGCTAATAACCAGACAAGAAAACAGGAGGTGGGCTGTATAAGGTATTTACTGGCAGAAAAAAAAATGTTTTACTATCCAAAGTTAAAAAACAAGGGCAGAAAATTGAATAGATGGAAATTTGAAAAAATGACTGAAGGTCTGCTTTAAACATGAATCAGTCCACTGGTCCTGAATCAATTCCCAAGGCTTCCTGGGCCCTCCAATTTCTTTGACTGGCTTAGTCGAATCTGAGTTGTTGTCAGCCTCATTCTTCAACAGCTCATTGAGGGACCGAGCTATATTAGCAAATTCTTCAACTAACCTTCTATAGTATGAACAAAACCCCAGGAATGACCTAAGCTCAGTCACGATGGTAGGTCTTGGCCAGGAAGTGACAGCTTTCAACTTCTGGGGGTCAGTAGCCACTCCTTCGAGGAAGACAA
The DNA here is from genome assembly GCA_037952835.1 of Lithobates septentrionalis. Taxonomy (NCBI): domain Eukaryota; kingdom Metazoa; phylum Chordata; class Amphibia; order Anura; family Ranidae; genus Lithobates; species Lithobates septentrionalis. The sequence goes on from JBBDGP010000634.1 coordinate 202,305, forward strand.
CATGCCGAGGTAATTAACTGAAGGCTGATAAAATGGACACTTTTCTAGAGACAAATTCAACCCCTTTATCATGGAATCTCTTCAGGACCTTCTCCAGATGCTTTTCATGTTCTTCAAGGGTTTTTCCAAAGACAATGATATCTCCTAGATACACCAATACTTTGATTAGGTTCATGTCCCCTACTGTCTTCTCCATCAGTCTCTGGAATGTTGCTGGAGCACCGATCAGACCTTTGGACATCCTTTCGAACTCGAAGAACCCTAATGGGCTATCTTCTCTCTATCTTTAGGGTGCATGGGTATTTGATAGTACCCACTCTTTAAATCGAGCACACTGAACCACTTCGCCCCCAACAAGCCCTGCAGAGCATCTTCTATCCTCGGAGTGGTGTACTGGTCAGGGATAGTTTTCCAATTGAGCGTTCGGTAGTTGATGCACTGTCTCAGGGAACATTCTTCTTCTGCATCACCACTATGGGGGAGGCATAACGGCTCCTAGACTCTCAGATGATGCCTGCTCTCTTCAACTCCCCCAATGGGATCCGTCTGACTCTTTCCCTAAATGGCTTGTCTTCCTGAAGGCGAATCCGGTGCTTTGCACACCGCACATCAAATTCACTCTTTGAAAACATATCCTGCCATCTCAGAAGCTGGGCTTTGACTCTTTCCTTCCACTTGGGTGAGAGTGGAGTATTTTGCAGGTAGAACCTCTCTATGGGAATCCCATCCTTTACTCCCCCTGACTAGAATCTTCCAGTGGCTTTGTTGCAAAGCCCTAGTTGATATCACTTCTGTGATTACCTCCACTCCCGTGTCCTCTCCCTGACAGTCAGCTTCAAGGACAACAAAGGAGCCGCTCCCAATTGAGCTTGACTGAATTTTGTAGACACCCCACCTCTCCAGGTTGTAGAATCTTCTCATTTCTGTCTAGTCATCATATCTTCTCCACTCCTTCAGCTGGGGTTTTTTGTTCTTGAACTAAGCACTGGTATACTTGTCCCAGCATGGGGTGTATACCCTCAGTTGGGGTGTCAGGCTTCGAGACAAGAGGAGTGAGTAGTCAACTCCTGATAAGGTCAGTGTTGGTCCCTAAGATCAGGGACCTCTTGTTGGCTCCTGGTGGGTGAGGGCATACCACTGCTAATGTATCAAATGTCTCTGATTGCCCCGCCACAGAGGGGTCAAAGGTTAACTTGACTGGTAAGTAACCACCATAGGGGAAATTGTGGATTCCAAGGCCCCATATTTCTAATTCCTCCCATTTCTGTAGGGGCAGATGTTTGGGGTGTATGTCATAAAAGTCTAGGTATAGCAGGGTCACTTGCACCCCTGTGTCCAGAAGGGCCTTTGCATAGATATCTTCCACTTGGATTGGCACGATTGGAGAAGGTCCTACTAGCTTGGCAGGAAATTTGCAAGGAGTAGTGGGGTTGGCCTGTCCTGTTGTCTGTATTTGTGCCCCTTTCTTGATGGGCTTCTGGTAATGTGTCTCGGTTGGGCCCCAGAGGGCTGGTGTACATCAACTTTCAGAGGCCAGACACCAGAAGTTGAGGAGAGTGAGTTGTATGTTTGCTCAAAAGCAACAGTGAGAGCTCTCTGCAAATATTTGGGCTTCCATGGTGGCCTCTTTGCATCTATGACTTTGGAGCTGGCTGTTACAGCTGGGCACCCAATTTGCTTCTTCACTGGGGCCCTCTGAGGTTTTGTCAGGGTGATAACCGTAGGACGGGTAATTCTGCCAGTATTCCTCATGGTGGCGCCCTTCTGCCTATTTAAGCCTGCTGCTGGTTCATGCTGGTTGCTGGATTATCATCAGCTTCCTGTTTTCCTTGTTCCTGTGTTCCTGGTTCCTGTTGTGATATCTGCTTCCTGTTACTACTCGGCTTGCCTGACTGCTCCAGTATTCCGCCTGCATTGACCCCGGCTTGTATCTGACTATTCTTCGGCTCCGCATTTGTACCTTGATCGTCCTCCTGTGTTTGACCCCCGGCTCGGCTACCTTCTCTGTTCCTGATTATCCTGCTGTACCTCACCTTGGACTGATTCCTGTGCTGAATGACCATTGGCCTGGCTCTGACTCCGCTCCTGGTTGCTCCACGGCTCCATACCTGGAATCCCTCCTTGCACGGTTGCCCTTCAACCTTACCAGCGCACCCTAGCAGCTCCCTGCTATCTGCTACTCAGCAACAGCGATCTGGCAACCCGTGCACCTTTGGGCACCGTACTCCCTGTCTCACTCCCAGGGTTACGCTGCACTTAGCCGCAAGGGGCGCCCCCTCTGCAATTCGGCCTCACATCCAGGACTCTGACAGTATAATCCAGCCATGACTGAGGCCGGCAGAGGTGCGTCCCCAATAGAGACTTTAGGCCAACAGGCCGCTACCCTTACACGAGTGGTCCAAGTTCTTCAGGAAAGATACCTTCAATTAGAAGGAAAACTCCAACATTTTATGCTACCATCTGCCTTTTTGGATCCTGGTTCCTCCTCCACCAATCTCCCTGCTACGGCCTCTTCGGTACTGACTTTGCCCCCAGAACCGCGGGTACCTACCCCTGAACGTTTCTCTGGAGACCGGCAGAAATTCAGATCCTTCAAGAATGCCTGCCTGTTATATCTGGCTCTGCAACCCCGTACCTTTTCCACTGAGACTGTCAAAGTTGGCTTCCTTATCTCCCTGCTGACCAATGAACCCCAGGCATGGGCCCACAGGTTATGGGAACAGAAGGACCCAGCTACTAGTTCAGTGGAAACGTTCTTTACGGCCCTGTCGCAATTGTATGATGACCCCCAGCGTACAGCCACCGCTGAGGCCGCTTTGCATTCTCTTCAACAGAAACGGCGCCCGGTGGAAGACTATGCTGTGGACTTCCGCCGGTGGTCTGCCGATACAGACTGGAATGAGGCTGCGTTTAAATACCAGTTTCGCCTGGGGCTTTCTGAATCCCTTAAGGACGAGTTGGCCAGGGTCGGCATCCCTGCTACCCTCGAGGGGCTCATTCAACTATCCATCCAGTTGGATAGACGCCTTCGGGAGCGCCAGGCTGAACGTTCTCAGACTCCCAAGGTGCAGGGACCAGAGATCGGCGCTATGCCTGTTGGTTTGGTGCGATCCGCACTGACTCCCGAGGAAAAGCAGCGTCGGCGTCAAGCCAATCTCTGTCTCTATTGTGGCCGAAACGGACATTTCCTGAGCAACTGCCCCATAAGGCCCAGCAAGGTACCCAAGAACTCTCCAGTGTACTTCCAGATGTCCGGAACTTCCACTTCTCACCTTATCCTTTCCATCACGCTACAGTTGGCCGACAAGGGGGTTCAGCTTCAGGCCATAGTCGACTCCGGGGCATGCAGTTGTTTCTTGGACTTGGACTTAGCACTAAAGCTCGGTCTGGCCCTTCTTCCCAAGAACCGTAGATTGGAAGTTCTCCTGGCTGATGGCACCCTGCCTAGTTCCGGTCCTGTGACACAAGAGACCACTCCTCTTTTGGTTACTACTCCTGATGGTCATCAGGAATTCATACGTTTCGACATTCTAAGCTCACCTATGTTCCCCGTCATCTTGGGTACCCCATGGCTGCAAGCCCACAACCCTCAGATCAACTGGATCAGGAAAGAAATTTCATTCACTTCACCTTATTGCCTACAGCACTGTCTTGCCTCCGAAACCAGTAATGTAGCCAGTTGCCTGTCAGTCCAACCTGTACCTGTCAACAACCAGAGTATTCCACCGGCCTACCAGGAGTTTGCAGATGTCTTTGACAAGAAAAAGGCTGATGTCCTGCCACCACACCGGTCATACGATTGTCCAATTGAATTACTCCCAGGAGCCGAAATCCCATTCGGTCGCATATTCCCCCTCTCGGAGGTGGAACTAGGAACATTGCGACAATACATTGATGAAAACCTGGAGAAAGGCTTCATCCGTTCCTCCTCTTCTCCTGCTGGAGCCGGAATCTTTTTTGTCGAAAAAAGGGACAAATCCCTAAGACCATGTGTGGATTACAGGGAGCTCAATAAAATCACTATAAAGAACCGTTACCCTCTTCCTCTAGTTCCGGAACTTTTCCAGAGACTCCGTACTGCCCGAATATTTACTAAGCTTGACCTTCGAGGAGCCTACAATCTCGTTCGCATCCGAGAGGGTGACGAATGGAAGACAGCATTTAGAACTCGCTTTGGACATTTCGAGTACTTAGTGATGCCATTTGGATTGTGCAACGCCCCGGCCACATTCCAACATTTTGTAAACGATATCTTTCGAGAATTTCTGGATTACTTCGTCATCATCTACCTGGATGATATCCTGATATTTTCAACCACCCTGGAGCTCCATCGTACACATGTAAGGACAGTTCTGCACACTCTACGTAAGCACAAACTCTATGTAAAAGCAGAGAAGTGTGATTTCGAAAAGGAGTCAATACAATTCCTGGGGCTAATTATCTCAACTGGTGGTGTTGCCATGGACCCGCAAAAGGTACAGGCAATCTTGGACTGGCCAACTCCATCGGATAAAAAGGGAGTACAAAGATTTGTGGGGTTTGCAAACTTTTATAGGAGGTTTATAAAGAACTTTTCCTCCATCATCTCACCAATCACCCAAGTTACCCGTTTACATACTCGGTTCCTGTGGTCTTCAGAAGCCCAATCAGCTTTTGATAAGCTCAAATCCCTCTTTACCTCCGCACCTATCCTGCAACATCCTGATCCGGCCCTCCCTTACATCTTAGAGGTTGACGCCTCTGAAGTTGCCACAGGAGCAGTCTTATCCCAACGTCAGGGTTCTAAGTCGTTACTCCATCCTGTGGCCTTCTCCTCGCGGAAGATGAGTCCGTCTGAAAGGAATTATGATGTGGGAGATCGAGAGCTCTTGGCTATTAAAACTGCCCTGGAAGAATGGCGGTACCTCCTTGAAGGTGCTCAGCATCCCATCATGATATTCACGGATCACAGAAACCTGGAGTATCTTCGCACGGCTAAACGATTGAGACCCCGACAAGCTCGATGGGCCTTGTTTTTTGCCAGATTCAATTTTCATATATCCTTCCGCCCGGGGTCTAAGAACGGGAAGGCCGATGCCTTGTCCCGGATGTTTCCTGACACTCCCGAAGAAATTACTCCTAGCACTATATTATCTCCACAGAATTTTCTCATGATTCAGACCGACCTGAGTTCCTCACTGAAACAAGCTTCCTTCCAATGCTCTGAACCAGAAGCACTGTCTTTAAGAAACCAGGAAGGTTTTCTTTGGTATCAGAACAAAATTTTTGTTCCGCAACAAGCCAGAGCCCAGGTCCTAAAGACTTTACATGACCACCAACTTGCTGGTCACTTCGGGGTACGAAAGACTTTGGAGCTTGTTCAACGATCTTTTTGGTGGCCCACTCTAAAGCCTGACTGCAGGGAATATGTCAGTTCCTGCACCATTTGTCAACGTAACAAGGGGTCTAACGTCAGATCTTGGGGTCTACTACGCCCATTGCCTGTGCCGGAGCAACCATGGAAAGAAATATCTATGGATTTCATAGTAGAGTTACCACCCTCGGAGAAATTTACAACCATCTTGGTAGTCGTTGACCGCCTGTCCAAGATGGCGCATTTCTTGCCCATGATGGGTACACCATCTGCTGCTGACACGGTGAAGATCTTCATAAAGGAAATAGTCAGACTTCACGGCCTACCGAGCAACATTGTGTCCGACAGAGGGGTGCAATTCACCTCTAAGTTCTGGAAGGAGCTCTGCAAAACGCTTTCCATTAGAGTGTGCCTATCTTCAGCTTACCATCCTCAGAGCAACGGCCAAACCGAAAGAACTAATCAAACTTTAGAACAGTACTTACGTTGCTTCTGCTCCTTCTCCCAGGACGACTGGTCCTTGCTACTCCCGTGTGCGGAGTTTGCATACAACAACTCAATCCACGCTTCCACCAATCAGTCACCTTTCTGGGCCAACTACGGTTTCCATCCCTCATTCTTGCCTAATGTTATACCAGAGACCTCAGTCCCCGCAGTCCAGGACAGGATAAACGCCATTCAGGCTAATTTCCTAACTCTCCAGGCAACTATGCAGAAAGCCCAAGAGAATTATAAGAAACATTATGACAAGGGGAGGAGAGATCCCGTCTTTAAGGTTGGAGATAGAGTGTGGCTTTCCTCAAAAAATCTTAAGCTGCCTTGCCCCTCCCGGAAGTTAGGACCAAGGTTTATCGGTCCATTCACAATTAAGAAGGAAATTAACCCAGTGGCATTTGAATTGTCTTTACCAAGTTCCTATAAAATCCACCCAGTATTCCATGTTTCTTTATTAAAATCTGTTGTCTCCAGTGCTTTTCCAGGGAGAGAAGAAGCTCCGCCCCCTCCAATCTTGGTGGACAATGAAACAGAATACGAAGTAGAAGCCATTCTGGACTGCCGTCGGAGAGGTAGGACTGTTCAATTTCTTGTTAAATGGAAAGGTTACTCTGTAGAAGATAATTCTTGGGAACCAGCAGATAACATTCATGCCCCTAGACTGTTGCAGAGGTTTCAAGCCCGATACCCTGAAAAATGGGCCAGATTGGGCATCCGGAGGCTGCCCCTAGGGGGGGGGGCACTGTCAGGGTGATAACCGTAGGACGGGTAATTCTGCCAGTATTCCTCATGGTGGCGCCCTTCTGCCTATTTAAGCCTGCTGCTGGTTCATGCTGGTTGCTGGATTATCATCAGCTTCCTGTTTTCCTTGTTCCTGTGTTCCTGGTTCCTGTTGTGATATCTGCTTCCTGTTACTACTCGGCTTGCCTGACTGCTCCAGTATTCCGCCTGCATTGACCCCGGCTTGTATCTGACTATTCTTCGGCTCCGCATTTGTACCTTGATCGTCCTCCTGTGTTTGACCCCCGGCTCGGCTACCTTCTCTGTTCCTGATTATCCTGCTGTACCTCACCTTGGACTGATTCCTGTGCTGAATGACCATTGGCCTGGCTCTGACTCCGCTCCTGGTTGCTCCACGGCTCCATACCTGGAATCCCTCCTTGCACGGTTGCCCTTCAACCTTACCAGCGCACCCTAGCAGCTCCCTGCTATCTGCTACTCAGCAACAGCGATCTGGCAACCCGTGCACCTTTGGGCACCGTACTCCCTGTCTCACTCCCAGGGTTACGCTGCACTTAGCCGCAAGGGGCGCCCCCTCTGCAATTCGGCCTCACATCCAGTACTCTGACAGGTTTCTTGCTGGCATTGAGCGCTGAATTTTATGCTTTGGTGGACTTGTGCAGTTGTGTCAGTAGTGACCCACTCCTCCACAGTTAAAACAGACCCCTTGACTCACTGGTTTCTCGGTAGGGATGATGGTAGGAGTCAAAGATTTGATAGATTCCCGTGTACTTTCACCAGACAATGTGGTGGTTTTAGCTGCTAATAGATTCATCATTTCCATAATTTGTGACATCTGTGACTTCAAGGTGGCTATCACCGAACTGGGCTCTGTTGCCACCACTGACCCGACATCGGCCAGAGATGCTGATGATGGCTTGGCTACATCTTTCTTGCCCTCAAACATGGCTTCTCACTCCCTTACCACCTTAATGAGCTTGGAAAACTTCAAGGACATGACATGGGCTAAAGTCTTCAGCTGGATCCAGACTGGGTCGGAGCGCAGAGCACCTCTTATGCCTCGTACACACGAGCGGACTTTCCAGCAGACTTGGTCCGACGGTCTTTCCGACGGACTTTCGCCGCAGCTACGGCGGACTTTCAGAATGAATGGACTTGCACACACACGGACAAGTCCGTTCATTTTGAACGTGACTCGGGTACGACGGGACTAGAAAAGGAAGTGAATCTCGACGCTTTTATCGGCGAGATTGACACCTTGCGAGCCCCGTCGCGGGGCATACCAGGTCCTTATTTTTTATCTGTTCTATTGTTTTTCTATGATATTCTTTTCTATTATTTTCTATTCTATTCTAATATTTTCTATTCAAATTCGATTTTATTCTATATGAAATTCGAATTTCGGAAAATGGTTATATATATATATATATATATATATATATATATATATATATATATATATATATATATATATAATATTTATATATATATAACCATCTTCTGAAATTCGAAATTCATATAGAATGAATTAAAATTCGATAGAAAAGATTAGAATAGAAAAACAATAGAACAGAATAGAACAAATTATTATATATATATATATATATATATATATATCATTTTACTCTATTCTGTTCTATTGTTTTTCTAGTCTATTTTCTATTTCTATTCTAATCTTTTCTATTCGAATTCGAATTAATTCTTTATGAAATTCGAATGTTGGAACAAGGTTGGTTTTATATATATATATATATATATATTTTTTCTGATCTGTTCTATTGTTTTTCTATGATATTATTTTCTATTCTATTCAAATTCAATTTCATTCTATATGAAATGCGAATTTCGGAAAATGGTTATATAAATATATATATAAAATATTTATATATATAACCATCTTTTGAAATTCGAAATTCATATAGAATTAATTCAAATTTGAATAGAAAAGATTAGAATAGAAAAACAATAGAACAGAATAGAATAAAATATAGTATATATAAATTATATTTTATTTTATTCTGTTCTATTGTTTTTCTAGTCTATTTTCTATTTCTATTCTAATCTATTCTATTTGAATTTAATTCTATACAAAATTCGAATGTCGGAACATGGTTATATATATATATATTTATTTTTTTTTTCTGATCTGTTCTATTGTTTTTCTATGATATTCTTTTCTATTATTTTCTATTCCATTCTAATATTTTCTATTCAAATTCAATTTTATTCTATATGAAATTCGAATTTCGGAAAATGGTTTTATATATATATATATATATATATATATATATATATATATATATATATATATATATATATATATATATATATATATATATATAATATTTATATATATATAATATTTATATATATAACCATCTCCTGAAATTCGAAATTCATATAGAATGAATTAAAATTCGATAGAAAAGATTAGAATAGAAAAACAATAGAACAGAGTAGAACAAAATATTATATATATATATATATATATATATATATATATATATATATATATATATATATATATATATATATATATATATATATATATATATATATATCATTTTACTCTATTCTGTTCTATTGTTTTTCTAGTCTATTTTCTATTTCTATTCTAATCTTTTCTATTCGAATTCGAATTAATTCTTTATGAAATTCGAATGTTGGAACAAGGTTGGTTTTATATATATATATATTTTTTCTGATCTGTTCTATTGTTTTTCTATGATATTATTTTCTATTCTATTCAAATTCAATTTTATTCTATATGAAATGCGAATTTTGGAAAATGGTTATATATATAGTGAATATATAGGAAGTGAATCTCGCCGCTTTTATCGGCGAGATTGACACCTTGCGAGCCCCGTCGCGGGGCATACCAGGCCCTTATTTTTTATCTGTTCTATTGTTTTTCTATGATATTCTTTTCTATTATTTTCTATTCTATTCTAATATTTTCTATTCAAATTCGATTTCATTCTATATGAAATTCGAATTTCGGAAAATGGTTTTATATATATATATATATATATATATATATATATATATATATATATACACATATAAATAATATTTATATATATAACCATCTTCTGAAATTCGAAATTCATATAGAATTAATTAAAATTCGATAGAAAAGATTAGAATAGAAAAACAATAGAACAGAATAGAATAAAATATAATATATATATTATATTTTACTCTATTCTGTTCTATTGTTTTTCTAGTCTATTTTCTATTTCTATTCTAATCTTTTCTATTCAAATTCGAATTAATTCTTTACGAAATTCGAATGTTGGAACAAGGTTGGTTTTATATATATATATATATATATTTTTCTGATCTGGTCTATTGTTTTTCTATGACATTATTTTCTATTCTATTCAAATTCAATTTCATTCTATATGAAATGCGAATTTCGGAAAATGGTTATATAAATATATATATAAAATATTTATATATATAACCATCTTTTGAAATTCGAAATTCATATAGAATTAATTCAAATTTGAATAGAAAAGATTAGAATAGAAAAACAATAGAACAGAATAGAATAAAATATAGTATATATAAATTATATTTTATTTTATTCTGTTCTATTGTTTTTCTAGTCTATTTTCTATTTCTATTCTAATCTATTCTATTTGAATTTAATTCTATACAAAATTCGAATGTCGGAACATGGTTATATATATATATATTTTTTTTTTTTCTGATCTGTTCTATTGTTTTTCTATGATATTCTTTTCTATTATTTTCTATTCTATTCTAATATTTTCTATTCAAATTCAATTTTATTCTATATGAAATTCGAATTTCGGAAAATTTTTTTATATATATATATATATATATATATATATATATATATATATATATAATATTTATATATATATATAATATTTATATATATAACCAACTTCTGAAATTCGAAATTCATATAGAATGAATTAAAATTCGATAGAAAAGATTAGAATAGAAAAACAATAGAACAGAATAGAACAAAATATTATATATATATATATATATATATATATATATATATATATATATATATCATTTTACTCTATTCTGTTCTATTGTTTTTCTAGTCTATTTTCTATTTCTATTCTAATCTTTTCTATTCGAATTCGAATTAATTCTTTATGAAATTCGAATGTTGGAACAAGGTTGGTTTTATATATATATATATATTTTCTGATCTGTTCTATTGTTTTTCTATGATATTATTTTCTATTCTATTCAAATTCAATTTCATTCTATATGAAATGCGAATTTTGGAAAATGGTTATATATATAGTGAATATATAGGAAGTGAATCTCGCCGCTTTTATCGGCGAGATTGACACCTTGCGAGCCCCGTCGCGGGGCATACCAGGCCCTTATTTTTTATCTGTTCTATTGTTTTTCTATGATATTCTTTTCTATTATTTTCTATTCTATTCTAATATTTTCTATTCAAATTCGATTTCATTCTATATGAAATTCGAATTTCGGAAAATGGTTTTATATATATATATATATATATATATATATATATACATATAAATAATATTTATATATATAACCATCTTCTGAAATTCGAAATTCATATAGAATTAATTAAAATTCGATAGAAAAGATTAGAATAGAAAAACAATAGAACAGAATAGAATAAAATATAATATATATATTATATTTTACTCTATTCTGTTCTATTGTTTTTCTAGTCTATTTTCTATTTCTATTCTAATCTTTTCTATTCAAATTCGAATTAATTCTTTACGAAATTCGAATGTTGGAACAAGGTTGGTTTTATATATATATATATATATATTTTTCTGATCTGGTCTATTGTTTTTCTATGACATTATTTTCTACTCTATTCAAATTCAATTTCATTCTATATGAAATTCGAATTTCGGAAAATGGTTATATAAATATATATATAAAATATTTATATATATATCCATCTTTTGAAATTCGAAATTCATATAGAATGAATTCAAATTTGAATAGAAAAGATTAGAATAGAAAAACAACAGAACAGAATAGAATAAAATATATATATATTATATTTTATTCTATTCTGTTCTATTGTTTTTCTAGTCTATTTTCTGTTTCTATTCTATATATATATCTACTCTATATAATATTTATATATATAACCATCTTCTTAAATTCGAAATTCATATAGAATGAATTCAAATTCGAATAGAAAAGATTAGAATAAAAAAACAATGGAACAGAACAGAATAAAATATATAAATTATATTTTATTCTATTCTGTTCTATTGTTTTTCTTGTCTATTTTATATTTCTATTCTAATCTTTTCTATTCAAATTCAATTTCATTCTATATGTAATTTGAATTTCGTAAAATTCTATTTTTGAATTCGAATTTATACTATTCGAAATTCGAATTTCAGAAGACTGTCATATTCTGTTGTATTTTAATACATTCTATTAACCACTTCAGCCCCGGAAGGATTTACCCCCTTCCTGACCAGAGCACTTTTTACAATTTGGCACTGCGTCGCTTTAACTGCTAATTGCGCGGTCATGCAATGCTGTACCCAAACGAAATTTGCGTCCTTTTCTTCCCATAAATAGAGCTTTCTTTTGATGGTATTTGATCACCTCTGCCGTTTTTATTTTTTGCGCTATACACGGAAAAAGACCGAAAATTTTGAAAAAAAATGATATTTTCTACTTTTTGTTCTAAAAAAAATCCAATAAACTCAATTTTTGTTATATCCTCTGAGTTGTGAGAGACACAAGACTCTGGTCTGGAACAATGGATGTTTATTTCAGTACACACTGTACACTGCAACATGCATCTCAGGACAGGTACATCTTATATGCTTCCTTACATGTGCTCTAAGATGGCTACTATACCCCTTGACCCTTGTCATCACTCCTGGGTGGAGCCAGCCTTAAAGTGACAGTACATGTGGAACCTTTCAGGTATAACACCTTCCATCCCTAAAAAAAAAAAAAAATTACAACAAAACGAGAAAAGGCACAAAACATTAACTAATAACTGTCCAATAACAGTCCTCCAAACACAGGAGATGCGCCGGATATTTCCTGCATTCAGATGTGAGACCAAGCTTCCAGGGACAGTTGCGGGGATACAATGTCATCGGATCACTTTCGGCGGCCTCGTCGAAAGTCTCGTAACCGGTCTGGAAGCTGAAACCGATCAGGAGGGCGACAGTGTCGTTGAGGTCGGGCACCCAGCGACTCGGGACTGGAGGAAACAGGGCTGGCCGGAATGGGCACCGGTGGGGCCAAGAAGGGATCCTCCAGCTCAGCGGGTGAACAGACCTCCGGACCAGGGTTGGAGGGCTCTGTTGGAGCTGAGTTCAAAAGTTCAGAGTCCCCCCAATCATCAGTCCCCATGCATTCTGATCCGCTGGGAGCAGATCCTTGCGACACTGGTGGTTCAGCTGGCCTCAGGGATTCGGGCAATTGAAAACGAGGACGCAGTTGGTCTGCATGCCGTCTGCAAATGGAACCATCTTCCAGGCAGACCCTATACATCTTGGGTCCCAAAGTCTCTGCAATGACAGCAGGAAGCCACCAGGCGTTGGAAGCCCCATAAGATCGGGCCCATACCTTTTGTTGGGCTGTGAATCGAGGGAGCTCACCATGTTTGACCATCTTGTCTTGCGACTGCAGTACATGTTCCTGGACTGTTTGAGGACGGAGCATGTCCAAAACAGTCCATGGCTGCCGACCCAGAAGGAGTTCTGCTGGAGTTTTCCCGGTGGTTGCATGTGGTGTATTTCTGTAAGCAGAAAGGAAGGAGTCCAGCTGCTGGGGTGACAGGGACTGTTGTTTACTTGCAGCCACTGTAGCTTTGAAATAGCGTTTAAAAGTCTGCACAAACCGTTCTGCTTGACCATTAGTAGCCGGGTGGTAAGGTGCAGTCAACTTGTGCTTGATGTTGTGGGCAGTCAGGAAACGCTGAAACTCCTGACTGGTGAATTGTGCACCATTGTCAGTGACGATCTCTCTGGGGTATCCAAACGTAGCAGCAAGATGTAACAGTATGGAAACCGTTGCCTTAGTCGTTGGCTGAGTAACAGGAATTACCTCAGGCCACTTTGAATGGGCGTCCACTATGATCAAGAAGGTGTGTCCTCTGATCGGGCCTGCAAAGTCCAAGTGTAGGCGAAACCAAGGAACCGTGGGTCAAGTCCAGGGCTGGACACACCCTCGAGGAGGGTCTCTTGCAGTTTGTGCACATCCAGCACAAGCATTCACATATGTTGTGATATCTGAGTCTAGGTTTGGCCACCACACATAGCCTCTGGCTTTTTGTTTCATACGTGTGCCCCCGGGATGACCAGTATGTAGCAAGCCAAGAATGTGTCTCCGGAGGGTCTGTGGAATGATCACTCGGTCTCCCCATAAAACACAGTTGCCAGCCACAGTTAATTCCATACGCCTACGAAAATAAGGTTCATAATCCTGTGTGACGGTTGCAGGCCAACCGGACCGTACCCAGGAGAGTATTGTTTTCAGAAAGGTATCCTTGGCTGTATGGGCTGCTATCTCCCCAGAAGACAAGAAGGACAGGCTGGTGTAACGACAACTCTTGACCGGTGGAGAAGAGTCCATCGACTTCCCTGTCAGTCGGGACATTGCGTCCGCATTCGCATTGGCATCATGACCGCGATACTGGATTTTGTAGCTGTATGCTCCCAAGAATAGGGCATAGCGTTGGAGGCGGGCCGCAGTAGTCTGAGAGATGCCTTTGTCAGGGCTAAAGATCTGAAGGAGTGGTTTATGGTCTGTCAGTATGGTGAATTCCCTACCATACAGGTAAAGATGAAACTTCTTAATTGCCCATATCAGCGCTAGAGCCTCTTTGTCAATGTGTGAGTAATTGCTTTCTGCTTTTGTCAAAGACCTGGAGGCAAATGCCACTGGTTTTTCTGACCCATCTGGTAAGATGTGAGATAGTACAGCACCCAGACCATAGGGTGAGGCATCACAAGCCAAGGTGAGAGGCTTCTGGAGGTCATAGTGCACGAGCATGCGTGACGCCAACAGCTTCCGCTTAGAGACTTCAAAAGCCCGTTGGCATGCATCCGACCAGTCCCATCTTGAATGTTTTTCCAAAAGCTTGTTCAGCGGAAACAAGGTGTGTGCCAGATCTGGCAGGAATTTGTGGTAATAGTTCAGCAAGCCAAGGTATGATCGCAACTGCTGGACGTTGGTTGGGGCTGGAGCTTTGACTAAAGCATCAACCTTGGCTTCCGTGGTGTGTATACCCTCTGCATCCACAAGGTGGTCACAACACTCCAATTTAGGCACCATGAATTGGCATTTTGCTAAGTTCACTTTTAGACCCTGTTCTTGGAGTCTCTCCAACACAAGCTCCACGTTCCGCTTGTGTTCCTGCTCTGTCCGTCCTGTGATGAGCATGTCATCTAGCAGGCACTGCGTGAAAGGAATGTCCGCCAAAATCTCGTCCATTTTTCGTTGCCAAATGGCTGGGGCGGAGGCTACACCAAACACCATCCAATTGTATTCATACAGTCCCTTGTGGGTGTTGATGGTTAGAAACTTGCGGGAAGAAGGATGGACCTCAAACTGTAAATATGCTTGTCTGAGATCAAGCTTGGTGAACTTTTGGCCCCCTGCAAGAGAGGCAAAAATGTCATCTACTCTGGGTAGAGGATACTGGTCTATCTCCAGTTGGGAGTTCAGTGCCATGCGGAAATCGCCACAAATGCGTAAGTCCCCATTCGCTTTCTTTACTGGTACAACTGGTGATGCCCACTCACTGTGCTCTACCTTGGAGATGACACCTTGTTCCTCCAGCGACTTAGTTCTACTTCCACTCCTGCTCGCAGTGCGAAAGGTACTGTCCGAGCTTTGAAGAACTTAGGCTGAGCATTGGGTTTCAGCTTGAGTCTTACACAGTCGTGCTTTATTTTCCCCAACTGGTCATCAAAGATCTTTGGGAAACGCTGCTTCAGGGACACCACCCATCCCTCATTATCTCCTAATGGAATTGTAACAGTGTTACAGGTATTTATGGTAATGTCTGGCATACCAAAGTGAGCAATCCAGTCCCTCCCAAAGAGAGGGGGTCCCCCATTTTCTAGGATGTATAATGGCAGTCTCTTTGTCTGACCCTTGTACAATACCTTTACTTTCGCATAACCCAGTGGGTGGAGTATCTGCTTTGAATATGTCTGCAGTTTGATTGGTGTTGAGCGGACAGTTGTTTGGGTCTGAAGTTGTCTCCATTGTTTCTGGGTGATAACTGAAACTGCTGCTCCTGTGTCTACATCCATCTTGAGTTTCTTTCCCTCCACAGTTACCTCTACAGTCATTGCGGAGGGTGCTGAATGCATATGATGTATGTCTAATCTGTGGAGCACTTCCTCATCCTCTGACTCAGATGATGATGTATATCTTCCCACCATATATGTCTTTGTCTTGGGGTTCAGAGGTTGTTTATCTCGCACCTTCTTGCTACGGCAAACTCGTTTAAGATGGCCTGTCCTACCGCAATTATGACAGGTCTGATCCTTAAACCGGCAGACTTTGTGGTCATGGTCTGTATTTCCACAACGGTAGCAGGCTGACTCCCGGCTTGGTGGGGGTCTGTATTTCCAGTTTGCGGCAGTTGGCTTGACTGCTGTTCTGAAAACTTCCTGTTTCACCTCTTCTTTTCTGCCCTGGGGGTTCAATTCCTCTGTATCTTTCACAGCCATTTCCATCACTGAAGCTATTTCAATTGCCTTTGTAAGGGTAAGATCTTTCTCTGTTAACAGTCTCTTTTGGCTAGACTCACAATTCAGTCCCATTACAAACTTATCTCTCAGTGCAGTAGGTAGATACTCCCCAAAAGAACAGGTAGAGGCTAGTCTGCGAAGGGCGAGCACATAAGCTTTAATTTCTTCACCTGGCTGCTGCTGCCGCTGATAAAACCGAAATCTTTCTGCAATCTCTAATGGTTTAGGCTGGAAGTGATCCTCTAACAGTGTCAGGAGCTCTGCCAATGTCTTAGTTGCTGGCTTTACAGGGAAAAGGAGATCTCTAAGAGTGTCATATGTCTTAGCACCAACCACTGTCAGGAATACTGCTACTTGCCTGTTGTCTGTGATGGCATTTGCACTGAAATACTGTTCCAGTCTCTCAACCCAGGAACTCCAGGATGTCTGTTCCCCATCAAATTCACCTAATGTCCCAATCAATGACATTTTCCTGCTGGGCTCTGTGATTGCTTTTATCCAGATGACAATCTACACTGCCTTTGTCTCTCTTTCAGACTGATAGACACTTTGTAAATCCCATCCTCGTCGCCACTGTTATATCCTCTGAGTTGTGAGAGACACAAGACTCTGGTCTGGAACAATGGATGTTTATTTCAGTACACACTGTACACTGCAACATGCATCTCAGGACAGGTACATCTTATATGCTTCCTTACATGTGCTCTAAGATGGCTACTATACCCCTTGACCCTTGTCATCACTCCTGGGTGGAGCCAGCCTTAAAGTGACAGTACATGTGGAACCTTTCAGGTATAACAATTTTAGTCATACATTTAGGCCAAAATGTATTCGGCCACATGTCTTTGGTAAAAAAAAATGTCAATAAGTGTATATTTATTGGTTTGCGCAAAAGTTATAGCGCCTACAAACTAGGGTACATTTTCTGGAATTTACACAGCCTTTAATTTATGACTGCCTATGTCGTTTCTTGAGGTGCTAAAATGGCAGGGCAGTACAAAACCCCCACAAATGACCCCATTTTGGAAAGTAGACACCCCAAGGAAATTGCTGAGAGGCATGTTGAGCCCAGTGAATATTCATTTTTTTTGTCCCAAGTGATTGAATAATGACTAAAAAAAAAAAAAAAATTACAAAAAGTTGTCACTAAATGATATATTGCTCACACAGGCCATGGGCATATGTGGAATTGCACCCCAAAATACATTTAGCTGCTTCTCCTGAGTATGGGGATACCACATGTGTGGGACTTTTTGGGAGCCTAGCCGAGTACGGGGCCGCGAAAACCAATCACTGCCTTCTGGATTTCTAAGGACGTACATTTTTGATTTTACTCCTCACTACCTATCACAGTTTTGAAGGCCATAAAATGCCCAGATGGCATAAAACCCCCCCAAATGACCCCATTTTGGAAAGTAGACACCCCAAGCTATTTGCTGAGAGGCATGGTGAGTATTTTGCAGCTCTCATTTGTTTTTGAAAATAAAGAAAGACGAGAAAAAAAATTTTTTTTTTTCTTTTTTCCATTTTCAAAACTTTGTGACAAAAAGTGAGGTCTGCAAAATACTCACTATACCTCTCAGCAAATAGCTTGGGGTGTCTACTTTCCAAAATGGGGTCATTTGGGGGGGGGGGGGTTTTGCCACCTGGGCATTCCATGGCCTCCGAAACTGTGATAGGCAGTGAAGAGTGAAATCAAAAATTTACGGCCTTAGAAAGCCTGAAGGCGGTGCTTGGTTTTCGGGGTCCCGTACGCGGCTAGGCTCCCAAAAAGTCCAACACATGTGGTATCCCCGTACTCAGGAGAAGCAACAGAATGTATTTTGGGGTGTAATTTCACATATTCCCATGGCATGTTTGAGCAATATATCATTTAGTGACAACTTTGCGCAAAAAAAAATAAAAAAAATAAAAAATTGTCTCTTTCCCGCAACTTGTCACAATATAAAATATTCCATGGACTCGACATGCCTCTCAGCAAATAGCTTGGGGTGTCTACTTTCCAAAATGGGGTCATTTGGAGGGGTTTCGAACTGTCCTGGCATTTTATGCACAACATTTAGAAGCTTATGTCACACATCACCCACTCTTGAAGACAAAGCCCTTTCTGACACTTTTTGATTACATAAAAAAATATTTTTTTTTTGCAAGAAAATTACTTTGAACCCCCAAACATTATATATTTTTTTAAAGCAAATGCCCTACAGATTAAAATGGTGGGTGTTTCATTTTTTTTTCACATAGTATTTGCGCAGCGATTTTTCAAACACATTTTTTGGGGAAAAAACACACTTTTTTAAATTTTAATGCACTAAAACACACTATATTGCCCAAATGTTTGATGAAATAAAAAAGATGATCTTAGGCCAAGTACATGGATACCAAACATGACATGCTTTAAAATTGCGCACAAACGTGCAGTGGCGACAAACTAAATACATTTTTAAAAGCCTTTAAAAGCCTTTACAGGTTACCACTTTAGATTTACAGAGGAGGTCTACTGCTAAAATTACTGCCCTCGATCTGACGTTCGCGGTGATACCTCACATGCATGGTGCAATTGCTGTTTACATTTGACGCCAGACCGACGCTTGCGTTCGCCTTAGCGCGAGAGCAGGGGGGACAGGGGTGCTTTTTTATTTTTTTATTTTTTTTTTTTTTCTTTATTATTCTTATTTTTTTTTATCTTATTTTTAAACTGTTCCTTTCATTTTTTTTTTTTAATCATTTTTATTGTTATCTCAGGGAATGTAAATATCCCCTATCATAGCAATAGGTAGTGACAGGTACTCTTTTTTGAAAAAATTGGGGTCTATTAACTCTAGATTTCTCCTCTGCCCTCAAAGCATCTGACCACACCAAGATCGGTGTGATAAAATGCTTTCCCAATTGCCCAATGGCGCTGTTTACATCCGGCGAAATCTAAGTCATAAAATGCTCGTAGCTTCCGGTTTCTTAGGCCATAGAGATGTTTGGAGCCACTCTGGTCTCTGATCAGCTCTATGGTCAGCTGGCTGAATCACCGGCTGCATTTTCAGGTTCCCTGTTGAGACAGGAGAGCCAGAGAAAAACACGGAAGACGTTGGGGGGGGCATTCCCTCCCATGGCTTGTAAAAGCAGTCTAGAGGCTAATTAGCCACTAGGATTGCTTTTACATGAAAGCCGACCGCTGGCTGAAAAGAATGATACCAAGATGATACCTAAACCTGCAGGCATCATTCTGGTATAACCACTCAAAGTCGTGAATGGCGTACCTAAAGACAAAAAAATGGTTAACAATAAAGCACAGTAAACGGTAAAGTATAAAAAATTGCATACCTGAAAAGCAAACATGATAAAACATAACAACAATAAAACATTGCAGAATATAATACAGTAAAAAAGAGCAGAACAATAGAGAGAATAGAGAGAGAGAGAGAACAATAAAACGACAACTATTTTTTTTTATTTTATATTTTTGTATGTGTTTTTTTTTTTTTTACACTTTTTTTGTAACTGTAACTTTTATAACTGTAACCGGTTCCAGGTTCGGGTCTCTCAAAATGCGATGGCATCTTGGGAGACCCTGTGAAAGTGTGCCTAGTCTGTGGAATGCTGCACCCTACGCCAATACTCAACTAGTGAATGGTAGCGTTCAAAACATTCACCAATGCAAAGACCAGGATTGTCAGGACAGGAGGGACAATAATAGCGGGTGTCACGCCTATATCCGCACTTGCTGCAGACACAACATCTTTTTTGGGGGGGTTCGTTGGGTAGGGGTACTCGGGAGGACATAAAGAAAATGCCTCTCATGCAGCCGACTGCATTTGGTTGGGGATGTTAATGGGGGAAGTACGGGCGCTGCAGAAGCGGTGGGTTCCCAATTAGGATTGGCGAATGCAGCAGGAAGGGCACTATGGGCACGACGGGCCTGTGTTTGTCTTTTTGGTGGCAGCGGGACACTACTTGTGCTTGCCACCTCACCAGCTTGAACTGCACTTATGGGACTCGCCACGTCACCAAGTGTTACTGCAGTGCTGGTTTGACTACGACCGGGGTGTACTAGGCCGCTGGTGCTTGCCAGTTCACCAAAACGCTACCAAAAAAACTGTTAGCGATCGCAGGATCAGGCCTGACTCTTTAGTTTAGTGTTTTGTAAGTGTCAGTGATCGATCGATACTGCACTTGGGTGGGCTGGGCTGGGCCGGGCGGAGGGGCAAAACGCAGGTGCTAGCAGGTATCTGGGCTGATCCCGCTAACACTGCGTTTTTGGGAACCCTAAACTGCTGGGGACGCTAGTATAGATCTGATCGGATCAGATATTGATCCGATCAGATACTATACCACTAAGGGAGGTGTACGGTGCGTGCGTGGGTGTTAGCGGTACTGGCGCTAACCGGACACTGCCTGGGGCTGGTGCTTGCCAGTTCACCAAAACGCTACCAAGAAAACTGTTAGCGATCGCAGGGATCAGGCCTGACTCTGAACGCTTCAGTTATGCGTTTAGTGTTTTGTAAGTGACAGTGATCGATCGATACTGCACTTGGGTGGGCTGGGCGGAGGGGAAAAACGCAGGTGCTAGCAGGTATCTGGGCTGATCCTGCTAACACTGCGTTTTTGGGAACCCTAAACTGCTGGGGACGCTAGTATAGATCTGATTGGATCAGATATTGATCCGTACAGATACTATACCACTAAGGGAGGCGTATGATGCGTGCGTGGGTGTTAGCGGTACTGGCGCTAATCTGACGCTGCCTGGGGCGACGCATATCACCGCCGGGCGATCAGGGGGCTAAACCTTTATTCGGTAATAAACGGCGGGTGCCCTGACACTATAAAAAATAAACGAACTAACCAGCGTCACCCATAATGGTTATACGGTGATCAGTGGTGAAAGGGTTAACTAGGGGGCAATCAAGGGGTTAAAACATTTATTAGATAGTATATGGGGGTCCCTGTCGCTATAAAACGCTGACGGCGAACCTAAATATTTACGTCCCTAACTAGCGTCACCAGCGACACTAATACAGCGATCAGAAAAATGATCGCTTAGTGACACTGGTGACAGGGGGTGATCAAGGGGTTAAAACTTTATTAGGGGGGGTTAGGGGGGTACCCTAGACCTAAAGGGGGGTAATACTAACTGTCCCAACACTGTAACTGTCACAAACTGACACTATGCACTAATCAGGAAAAAAAAAAAAAAAAACCTGCTTGGTGTCAGTTTGTGACAGGGGGGGGGGGGGGTGATTGGGGGGGGATCGGGGGGTGATCGGGGGGGGATCGGGGTGTTTTGTATGCCTGGCATGTTCTACTGTGTTGTGTTGTGTTTGTGCACTTACATTCCAGTCTTCTCTCCTCAGCCCGGAACGGAAAATACCGAGCCGAGGAGAGATGACATCATTTCCTCTGCCTCTGTGTACAATACAGAGGCAGGGAAATGATCCCATTGGCTGGGAGCGATCGCGAGGGGGGGGGCCACGAATGGATGGCCTCCCCCTCACCACCGATCGCCGGGGAAGATTTGCCGGCCGCCGCAGGCACCGGGGGGGGGTCCGATCGGACCCCCCACCCGCGGGCAGGCAGGGACGTACAGGTAAGCCCTTTTGCCTGCCCGTGCCGCTCTGTCGACGTACATCTGTGTGCGGCGGTCGGCAACTGGTTAAATTCTATTAAATTTTTTACTATTCTTTTATTTTTATTATATTGTTTTATTATTCTATATCCTATTTCATTGTATTCTTTTTTAGAAATCAATTTATATTTTTTCTAATTCGATTCGAATTTGTTTTGAATATATTTCGAAGTTGTTTTCAAATTTGTTTTCTAATTCGAGTCGAATAGATTTCGAATTTGTTTTCTAATTCGAGTCGAATAGATCGCGAATTTGTTTTCAAATTCGTTTCGAATTTCGTCCGTGGGTTTTTGATTTGAAACATTTCGGATTTGTTTAAATTCGTTAGTATTGTAATTCGGTAATTCGGATGCATCCGAATGTCCTAATAATGGAAAATTCGTCCGAATTTCTATTCAGAACTAAACGGAATGCACATGTCTACTCTGCTCTTCTGACACCTGGTTGAATGCAAATCACTGAAAAGAAGTATAAGGACACAAATGGTAAATATCTTTTTTTCTGGCTGTGGATTATACTGAAATATACTTATATTGACAAAAGCTTAGTATAAACAGCAGTAGAATATACAGTAAATTCACACATTGTAGATAAAGTTGAATGTAATCTGCTAAGTAGAGTAGTAACTATGCTAAAATTACTAAAGTCCACTTTCTATATCACTAACTGCAGTCAATACTGATATTAGCAGGCCAGCAATAAACAGTGTAAATAAACTTTGAGTACAGTATAAATGACAATAACACTACACTGGTTTTGAGTGCACTCTGAGGCCCCCATTTCACATCTCAGTGTTTTGTAGCTTGAAGCTCGAAGCTCCAAAATGCTGGAGGAGAAAAAATCAGTTATTCTCTGAACGCCTGAAGCTCAAAAAAGTTCTGGAGCTTTTTTGAAGCTCAAATTGGGCACATTTGTGTGTTTTTGGTGCATTTTTATTCCCACAGAAATAATGGAAATGTGCGATTTGCACGTTTCTGTGTTCTTTTCCTGAATTTTGTCTTGTGTTTTTGTGTGATTTTCTGCTCAAATTAAAAAATATAAACAAAAAATAGTAATAATATATCAATAAATAAATGTAAAATAAATACACAAAAAACTTAAGATCAACTAAATAAATAATAAATTAATAAAATAAATTATTAATATGTAATAATCAATAAATAAATAAAAGGTGACAAACTGTGCATAAAAACGCGTGGAAAAGTGCCGGAATAATGCTCAAAGACGTTACGCTCAGGTGTAAATGCAGCCTAAGAGGTTGGCCGCAGTCTTTAGTCTTGACTCTTCAGCTGGCTAAAACGTTGGAGCTCTTATGTTGGCGCAATCCCTCTTTGATGTGGAGAATAAGATATTTCCCTTTAAGAGGTAAAGTGGTTGGCACAGTTCTTTTTAACCACTTCCTGCCTGGCCAATAGCAAAATGACAGCCAGATGGTGATTTAATAGTTCTGACTGGACATCATATGATGTCCTTCAGAACAAGCTGTTCGTGCGCGCCCCTGGGACATACACCGCATCTTCGATCACAGTAAAGAGCCTATAATGTACCATGTTATCAGCTGTGTCCAATCACAGCTGATCACAGTGTAAATAGGACGTGCCGGTTATCGCCATTTCTCTACTCACACTGACAACGCCTGGGTAGAGGGGAGCAAATAAGCAGCTTTCCTTCTGGGGGGATCTGCACAGATAATTAGTGCAATGATTATCAGTGCAGCCCCATCAGAGATGCCTGCAAGTGCCCACCAGTGATGCCTGCCAGTGCCCCCCCGTGATGCCCACCAGTGATGCCAATCAGTGCCCATCAGTGCTGCCTTTCAGAGTCCATCAGTGATGCCTATCAGTGTCACCTATCAGTGTCACCCATCAGTTCCAATCAGTGCCGCCTATCAGTGCACATGAGAGCCCATAAAGGCTGCCTATCATTGCTGCCTATCAGTGCCCATCAGTGCTGCCTATCAGTGTCCATCAGTGCTGCATATTATTGCCTCCTATCAGTGCCCATCAGTGCTGCATATTAGTGCCTCCGCATTAGTGCCACCTCATCAGTGCCCATTAGTGCAGCCTGATCAGCGCACATCAGTGAAGGAGATAAATTACTTATTTCCAAAATTGTATAACAAACAAAAAAAAACTTTTTAGCAAAAAATAAAAAAACAGTCGTGATTGAATACCACCAAAAGAAAGCTCTATCTGTCTAAAAAAAAAAAAAAGATACAAAATGTTGTTTGGGTACAGTGTTGCATGACCGCGCAATTGTCATTCAAAGTGTGACAACTCTGAAAGCTGAAAATTGGCCTGGGCAGGAAGGGTTAATATAGGTGAAGTGAGAGGGGGCACTTTAAGAGATTGCATTGCAGAGAAGAGTTCCTTTAGCAGTGGAATTATGGGGTAGTGGTCACTTTAAGAGAGAGGGAAGGAATTTGAAGGAGTGTTTCTCTTTAAAGGATGAGGTTGAACTTGAACGAAATCCCTCTTTAGATAGATGGCTTGAACATACAGTAGATGAATGCAGCTGCAGGGTTCTGCCTAGCAGAGAGTCAAAGGGCTAACTTGGTTCAGTATCCTGCAGGCAGGGATCCTGATAGTGGATGAAGAATGTTAGTTTACAGCAGAAAGGGATACTGACACATATATCACTAGGAGAGGCCTACGCTGAAGAATGTATTAGGACTTAAGGAACCTGAACGGCAGCAATCGCTTGCAAAAAAGAGTAAGGAAAAATGGGTCAGAAACTCGATCACCCAGTCCTTGGGTAATGTTGTACAAAGCAATGAATGCTTAGCGATGGGACCCCCTTTACTTTGGAAGATCCAATGGCGATGGTGATGACTCACACCCTTCTGCAGCCATCATCAGGTCTCCACAGGTTGGCTCCTTACACTCAATGCTCAGTTGACAGAGATGTCTGTGGCTTCCTGGAGTAACCTGAGCCAGTCCAGGCCCACATGGCTTTACACAACTCTCTCACACAGGCTCCTTGCTCCAGCAAAGTCTCTTGACTCCAACCCCGCCACCCCTGTAACTCCACCTGTGCTTCAGGGCCTCTGGGAAATGCAGTTCAACTCTAGCAAATACTGTGTCCAGATGCTGCTTACAAACTACACTTCCCAGTGTGCTTTGTGTTTCTGGAAGTTCAAGAAAGAAAAGGTCAGCATCTCCATATCTCCATCTTGTGACCAAAAGAAGGAATTTCATAATTAAAACTTTCACATTATAGTCTATGTATTTCTCGCATAGTTCAGTGACACCGTGCCTTACTAGGAGACTTGTGAAAAATTCAGTCTAGTCTTAACAAGACTACAGAAAAAGGTGCTCGTCATAATTGATGCTTGAAAGTTGGAGCACTATTTTTTGAAAACAACTCAATTCTTCCTTATTCCATCGCTGGTTTACTATGGGGCCGCAAAATTCCAACCCACAAATTAGCTAATCTTAATCTTGTGGTGGCTAACTCATATCAACTTTGGAAATTACATAATAAAAAATTTAATATGATATCAATCACACCCCCACTCGCCTCCTTTATAGGGGATCCCAAGTTCCTACAAGTACACCAAGACTCAGAACACTTTTCATGGTGGACTGAAAATAATTTAACCACTCTCAAGTCCCTTATGATAGATTCTACTTTCACCTCCTTTGCAGCACTAAAAGAAAAATATAAGACTCCTAATAGTGAATTCAGAACATTTTTACAAATTAGACATTTCTATACTACTTACTTTCAAGTTTCTTCCATTATTTCATACACATTTTACGAAAAAATTTGTGTTAACTCTCCCAGAGCAGCAGGCTTAATTTCAGAAATGTATTCAAATCTGATCAATACTAACAGTCCAGACAAACATCCCTATATGCTTAAATGGGAACAAGAATGTGACATCACTTTATCTCCCGAAAGTTGGTCCGACTTCATTTCCAATCTTCTTAAATGCACGAGATCAATTACAATAAGGGAGACAGCGATTAAGCTCTTCACACGTTGGTATTATACTCCTGCCAAACTTCATACTATTTTCCCAACAATACCTCATACATGCTTTAGAGGCTGTATCTCCACAGGTTCATTTACCCATATTTTTTGGGACTGTGAAAAAGTCTCCCAGATATGGAAACAGCTTGAAAGTTTTGCATCCATTATTTCAACAAACAATGTTATCCTCACTCCTTCCAACTGTCTTTTATTCACACCTCAAATTGGTCTAAATTCTTTTCATATGAGACTGGTCCACACAATATGCGTTGCCATACACTGGCTCATTGAATACCCCTGGAAATCTTCCTCACTACCCTTATCCCAACTTAAAACAAGAATCAACATTATTCTTCTTATGGAAAAAATATTTCATACCCTAAATAACTCAAAACATACATTTGATAAAAAATGGAATCCTTGGTTCACCCATGCAAATCAATTTATAACTTTGGATTAAGTGATTTTCTGTATCTACTATTCATAAAAAATAATAAAAATGTAAAAAAAACACTTGAATTGTATGCACTAAAGTGTACCACCACTGTAAACATAAATATCATTTCTTGTATGACTATCTACTTTTCTATGTATTTCTGTTGATATTTGTCAAATCGCTCTGTACCATTTTTTTTGTACCTAATAAAAAAGTTTGTAAACAAGAAAGTTGGAGCACTATTTTTAACAACCTTATGATCCGCAAAACAATCAAGAGGATCAAGCCAGTACCTGCATGGGAAAACATATGGGAGCATCTATTGTTCACCTGTATAAGGTGCAAGCTTTGGGTCTGTCATGCTAATCCTTACTTCATTGCTGTTGTGTCCTGTAACCTGGGAGGTAGAGCTGTTATACAATGGTTTAATAACAAGTTCCAGGTATCCTTAAAACATGTGCAACCTTCTGAGTATATCATAAAAGGAATGGGAATTAGGACGAACTTGTACAGAGTATTGAAATCTCACACATAACAAACTATGTAGGCAGGTTAAAGTTCTGGTTGCCCATTTACACTTCCCAGTTAGGAAGCTAAGAGTTAAGTGTGTTCCCAGGTTTTCTGTTTGGCGGGTTTTGCTAGTTCCGGCCCACTGGTTGTGTGTGATATAAAGGGACCGGAGAGTCCGCACCTGGGGAGAGAAAGCCTGAGTCTAAAATAGGAGAAGAGAATAAAAGGCAGCTGGAGTTGGATGGGGCCCAGAGATGCTGGGGATGCAATGCTGCCATGCTGTCAACAGAGTCTAGAGGACTAGAGAATTGCCAGAATCAAGGTTTAACTCACTGTGGACTCATCCGATTATAGACTTAAACTAAGCAGGTATGCTGGGGCAGCTACAAGCCTATAGTTAGAGACTAGGGATGCTAGGGGAATGTCTGCACTTTATTCTGAACTGTTACCTGTGATTGTCATCATGTTAATTTGTTCTTCAGTAAAGCTTTTTGAAAATTTTCTCTTGCCTGATCTGAAATTACTTAAGGGGTGCAATGTAAGTAACCAGCACATATATTCTACAGCTTGGGTCACTAAACACATTGGTGTATGAAGACATCAGTACCAGAATTAATGCAGTGTGAAGATACAGGGGTTAGCATGGGTAACAAGGCTTTACAGGCAGCCAGTCGTGAAGCGTGTACATGTGGCAAGTGGGATAGCCTCTTTCAGCGAGGGGAATGTTGTTGGCACTCCTTTCGGCCACAATCCATCTCCCATAGCAACAGGAAAAAATCTACACCACTGAGGCCCTCATCCTGTACATAGGTACAGACGAGAGAATGTTAAGTTAAATCAAGTGAACGCATGAAGTCCGCGCTAGGTGCATGGAGGGACCCCATACCATTACTGAGAGTGAGGTAGCGGTAATATGCTGAACAGGTGGAGAAGGCATTGGCTCTGCATGTCCCTCCTAAATGCACAAGTGACCGTGGTGATGCTTAATACATCAGGAGAGTTTACAAAAGTTTGTTCAATTAGTCATCTGTCCAGGTTGTGATTGTGGCCTAAAACGATCTTGCTTGTAAAATAACCCATTCAGTTTAAAATAGAAATGAAGGGCAAAACGTTTTTGCATAGATATAAAAAAAAATTATAAATACCCTTTTTCCCTTTTTTATAAGTGATCACATTCCCTATGTTCTCTGTTACATGGTGATCGTTTAGAATCACTTTAATATTGGGACTGGTTTTTAAAGGAGGAGTACAGCCAAAGCGGTCCATGGAGTTGGGATCCGTCCACATGCCTGGACCAGCACCTGGTACAGCCTCTCAGGGAGATGCTGAGAGCCTTAGCTGGCCACTCCCGCCCCTTCCACAGCCCAACGCTCCAGAGAGCATGGAGGGGGCAGAGCAGAGAGCAGTGACTGACAGTCACCAGCTCTATGCTCACGGAGCCCTGAGAACCGAGAGATCTGCGGTGTTAGATCGCTCAGTTCTCAGTGTTTAAGCCGGCGGGAGACAGATGCAGCATTGGTAAGTATGATTCTGATAAAAAAATAAAAATAATCCCATGCATCTCTTTTAATAACTTATTCTTTGCAATTGAATTATCAAATGATTTATGCACAGGTTATTCACAAGCACTATGGTTTTATTGTAATTAGTGATATTTTGTGTTTTTACTGTGCCATTTAATTACGCATATTGAGTTTTTATTTTTTTATATATTTAAAGGGGCAAGCGCACCTTATGTTTATTTATCTATCTATTGAGTCTGGTTTTCAGACTTGATAAGGTGCTGCTGCTATTGGTGGTCAGAGCGCAAGTTATTTACATCTATTTATTACAGTGGAGTTCACAATGCAGTTCAAGGCTTTGACATATACCGCTGTTCACAAGCCACAAAGCCATATATCCAACTCTCTTTCACATTTAATGGTTGAGTCATTACTTATGTTTATTAACTTTATATTTTTATCTTAAAGGCTAACCAGAGAATGTAGCTAGCTATAAATGGCCAAAAGGCCCCAGTGAATTGCTGTAAAAATATCGTACTTTAACAATGGAAGATATTAGAACGAACGCATCTGACTAAAACAAGCAATGCCACAATGCACGCATGCCAAATTATGTGCACACAGCCAGTAAGCATTCTAGGTTAAAGAAAACCTGTTATGAAAAAAATATGGGGCTTCTGTAGCTGATCTCGTCTTCTGCAAATGCTAATTGTCTGGCTATCAAACTGATGCTTTGGCTTCATTACTTTCTTCTAGATTAGAATAATCACAAAGAAAAGGCATGTTAACTTGATAGAGGTATTGCTGATGTTGTGGCTGCCATGACCTTAACTCTAGTCCATACCACCCAAATTCCCTAAATAATGACACAACATAATTTGGATTTAAATGGCCAAAGCAGCCTTTTATTAACAAACCATGAATAACAAAATAACTTAATAATTCTATAATGCGTAAACAACATCTTTCTCAACCATAATGTACCTTAACTGACTTTTTCATAGGTTAGTGAAGTCTTAGGTTAGTGAAGGCATTTTTTCGCATTGGCTGTATCAACCACCACATTCCTATCCCAGGCCCAGCCAAAGTTACACCGGCTCGGGGACTATTTAATACCAGTATTCTACCTGATGCAGCCCGATGACCAATAGCCCCTTATTGACATTGCTGAGTAGGGAAGGTACACCCATACCAAGATGGGCTCAACCCATTACACTTCACGTACTGTTTTTGACTGTGTCCACCATCAAAAACCTAAGACCCCTGTCACAGACGCCTAAGCGTTAAAGCTCATGCTTGTGCAGCCCTGCCACAGCCACAAGGCCTATTACAGACCCTCCTGCACACTCAAAAACCACGTCAATCCCAACTGTGTTCAAATGGACCCCATCACCCCGCAAATAGAGCAAATTATCGCCCTCCAGCTCCAAATGTCGCATCGCCAATTCCCCATTTCGGACCAAAAATTTTGCTACCTCCCTATTCACCTTGATCCAAGCTTTGTTGAGCCTGGCCACAAAGTGAGCCATGCACCAAGCAGCCCTGCCAATGACAACAGACCACACTAGGACAGTGTCCAGGAAGAAAGACCGCAAGCGGAGAAAATCCAGTTTTATATCATGAATTTAATTCTCTCAAGGAGTGTAGGCTCAAATCATTGCCCCCCACATGCAATAGCAGAACATCCAGGGGTCTATCTAAATGAGCATATTGGTGAATTTCTGACAACGCCTAAATCTAATCTCACTTTATGGGAAACCCAGCTGCCTGCCTTCTGGTCTGACTGCAGCCCTCTTGGCACCCCAATACACATATGAGTGTCCGAGGATCTACATCAAGCAGGCCACATCTGAAAAACAAAAATCAGCAAGCATCACAATGAACTGAGGGTCACAGATGAGGTATCACATAGCTGAAACCCCCTATTGACCATTTATTCTGAACAAACAAAAACCTGAACAAGTCAAACATACTGTGTTTTTCTGTCAATATGGGGTGCTGTGTGTACATTAATGTAGGAAAAAAATGAACTTAAATGATTTTAGCAAATGGCTGCAATATAACAAGGAGTGAAAAATTTAAGGGGGACTGAATACTTTCCGTCCCCACTGTATATATATATATATATATATATATATATATATATATATATATATATATATATATATATATATATATATATATATATATATACAACATTCCGGTTGTACAGTGAGTCTGATTAGTACAGATCAGACTGGGGTTCTCGGTCACCCCGTGCCCCTAATAGACACAGGGTGACTTAGACATGGGACATGGGGAGCTGAAACAAGGGTTTCCCAACCTCTCCAAGAGATTCTGGGTTCCACGGGCCCCCCGACTCCCGTCACATCAAGGTAGAAAGATGCATGGGAGTATTCAATGCCTTATGAACTGGGTAATGTTAGAGGAGCTGCAGTTTTCAGTCATGGTGGGGGTGGGGTCAGTAGTAGGGTACCCAGTATAAGGAAACAGCATACACAGAGTTCACAAAAAGTTAACATTTATTGTATTTAGAACTTTGCAGGTTAAAGGGTAACAAGGATGCTTGTAGAACACTATAGTTAGCACTAGTATAATCATTGATGGCAATAGGTGCAAAACACTTGCAGTATATTTACAGCAAAACTTGAGATAACAGGCGTAATAAAACTTTAATCATTAGGCACAGTGACTTTTGCAGTAACAGGTACAATTCACTTTCAGTAATAAGCACAATAACAGTTCCCAGTAGAGTGCTGGTACTAATGGCACAGGTGAAGATAAGCAGTGCAGATAAGGTGGCTTAAACTGCAATGTCACAGCACCAGAGCACAGCTATGCAGTGGTATATCTTCAGGCACAATAAGCCACAGCACAGGTAGGAACCACTTTACCAGAACAGCATCTGCTGGAGGGTTGGTATACTGGCAAGGCAGAAGGTGAGCTCTGTCCCTGCAGCCTTGATCTCGGCCAGAGTCCGAAGCCCTGAAGGCAGGTCGGAGGGGGTGCTCACCAAATCTGTGGAGGGAGAGGAACAGCAGGAGGGTGTGGTGGCTGGGGATGGGACTAGGACTCATCTGGTATCCAGAGAAACGGCGGTGTGCGGAACTGATCTCCGGGACAGCCTGGTAAGTCCTCAGGTGTGCCTGTTTCTGTCACTGTTGTCCCTCCTGTTGTTCCTCCTGTCTTGTCTGTCAGAGAAGTAATGGGGAGTTTATTGGGTGGTTTATGACATTTGCCCGGGTTGGGGGGCCACAGTGCCTGTAGCTGCGGCGGTGGGGCAGGATGCCCTCGTGTCCCACCTGACTGATGGGCCAGCTCCAGCTGCTGTTACGCCTGCTCCCCTGGCAGATTCGGTCCTCGGATGGAGTGCGCTTATCCAACTCCACAAGATGCAAAGTTTATGTCTGCTGCAAGGGCCCCCTTGGGGCGCATCTTAAGTCGGATGTGATAGACAGGATATGAGAAGGGGAATATGTGGAGATTCACTATTGCCCCTGGAAAAGTTCAATCTGGACAAAATTAAGCCAGACAAGAGTAAGAAGGAGGAAGAAGTGGCGTTATCGCCTTATTCCCAGGCCTTTTCACAACTGTCTTCAGGCATTTAATATTTTGGGCGCGCATTATTGGGGTAAAGGCACCGGAAAATTTTTTGGCTTTTTTCTGTTACCTGTACTCAATTAGCGGGGCACAGAGGGTGTATGGGGGAGTGGCGTGGTTGTGATATGATGAACAATTTTGCCAGACGAAGGCCATTAGACCCTCGCTGAGGTAGGACCACAAGGACATGGGTTTGTGAACGAAGCTTATGACTCAGGCGAGGGCCGCCCCTGCTCCATTTCTTGGAGGGGTCGGGGGTGCTGCTACCTCATCACCATCGGCTGCAAAACTAAAGGGGTTCTGCTGGCAGTTTAATGACGGGACCTGCAGATTCAGTGGATCTTTTTCACCATGAATGCTCCAGCTGCAGAGGTGCGCATACTTCATCCAAACGTTTTGTAAGATATCGGGGTTATTCAGCTCAAGTGGTGTATGCGAATTGAAGAAACACATGTCAGTCCAGACTGCATGTTCAAGGGCATGGCAGCCCACTTTTATTTATAGGAAGGAAAAAGTTCAAATCAAACAGAAATTTCCCTCGCAGAGGGTTCCACCATTATTGTTTCATGGTTATTCAGCCTCCTGGCTTACCTACTGACGACACAGCTGCTTCAGGCCTCACGTCTAGGCCATAGGTCTGTTCCTCAGACCTGTATGCTTGGGTCAAGCTCTCTCTTAGCTTACCCAGGGTTCAAACTGCTACCTGCAGTCTCTCTAAAGAACATGGGTGTCTTCCCAACACTCACACACAGACTCGTGTCTGTAGGGCGGAATCCTCCTGTCTCCTTGGGTGGAGCTGTCTCCAAGTGGGAGCCCTGAGCTCTATCCCTGGGATGTTTATGAACCCAGCCCACAGGTGTGCAATCAGCATGCCTCTGTTTACAAGAACCAGGGTAAAAGTGCTAATCCACACCGTGAAATGGGGTCGCAGTTTCAAACAAGAAAAAGGAAAATCGGCCGATGCTGGAAAGAGGGAGGAAAAGTTGGCGCCGGTTTTAAGTATATATACAAATCGGGCCGCCGCTCAGTTGCTGTTGCAGGGTTTTACGGATGGGTTTTACAGATGGTTTTCTGATTCCCTGCACGTTGTCCAATATCCCAGCGGTGGCGGCCAACGTGAAGTCGGCATATCTAAATCCAAACGTGTTTTCTGAAAAATTTAAAAAGGAGGTGTCTTTGGGGAGGATGGTGGATCCGTTTTCTTCTTCCCCGCTATAAAACTTGTGGATTTCTCCACTGGGGGAGCCTGATTCATAATTGTGCAATGTGTCTTATGCGTCATTTGACGAGGCTGTGGTGTGGGTGTGTAGATCCGGAAAAGGCGTGCTTATGGCCAACACCGACATAGAAGCAGTCTTCTGCCAGTCCATTTGGACAGTTCCTGGCTGTTAGCTTGCAAGTGAGAGGGGCAATACTTCATTGATCATTGCCTGCCTATGGGTTGCGCTATTTCTTGTTTCCTATTTTGAACTTTTTAGCTCCTTCCTTGAATGGGTAGTTCAAAGCTTGTCAGGTCTAAAATCAATCATCGCTTATTTGGATGATTTTCTGGTGATTGGCCCACCGGGTGACCGGACTTGCCTAACTTTGCTAGCAACGCTTCAACACATGTTTCAGATTTTTGGAGTGCCGTTAGCAGTGGAAAAAACTGAGGGGCCCATCACAGAACTGAAGTTCCTGGGTATTGTCATCGACACTCTTATGCCCCGTACACACGGTCGGACATTGATCGGACATTCCGACAACAAAATCCTAGGATTTTTTCCGACGGATGTTGGCTCAAACTTGTCTTACGTACACACGGTCACACAAAGTTGTCGGAAAATCCGATCATTCTGAACGCGGTGACGTAAAACACGTACATCAGGACTATAAACGGGGCAGTAGCCAATAGCTTTCATCTCTTTATTTATTCTGAGCATGCGTGGCACTTTGTGCGTCGGATTTGTGTACACACGATCGGAAATTCCGACAACGGATTTTGTTGTCGGAAAATTTTATAGCCTGCTAACAAACTTTGTGTGTCGGAAAATCCGATGGAAAATGTGTGATGGAGCATACACACGGTCAGAATTTCCGACAACAAGGTCCTATCACACATTTTCCGTCGGAAAATCTGACCGTGTGTACGGGGCATTAGAATGGAATGCTGTTTGCCGCTGGATAAGCTGGAGGACCTGAGAGGGGCAGTCTCAGGTGCTATCCGTTATGCTAAATTGCAGTTGTGGTCTTTGCAGTCTCTCTTGGGAAAGCGCAACTTCGCATGCTACATCATGCCTATGCAGGGCTGGATTAACAGAGGGGCTATTGGAGCTGCAGCTCCAGGCTCCTTACCTTAAAATAGGCCCATTTAAAAAAATAAAAATCACAAAAAAAACCCAAAACAATTGACATCGAGGATCGTGGCTCGGCGACCAGGGGTCACATAGAGCCCAAATTTACAGGTTAACATTTGGGGCTCCTATCACCTATGATCCTGGAGATACGGGGCTCCTTGCGCAGCCTGTCAGAAGCTACATACAAACATGTCAAACTCGCTCGCAGTAGCAGCATAGTCTATCAATGTAAAACTGCCATTCAGCAATGTAAAAAAGAAAGGACGCGGCAGTAGCATTAATGAATGCCTGTCAGCTGCTGCTATACCACTCATGGAAAAGCAATACACCACAGATCACTTTTCAGAGGGCAGTAAGCATTACTGCAAATGTGAAAGTAACTTGAAACACATCATCCATTTCACACTCACCACCAACCAGGTCACTCCCCAGCCACTTCCCATGTTAGCCACCTCCCTTCAACTTATATCACAGGTGACCATTTCCCAATCTGCATATGACAGACCCTACTCCAAAAGATATCACTCCCAGTTACTCCCCCCACCCGCTGATTGATATTCCTCCATGGCCACCTCACACCCCTCTGCTGACAGACCTCTCTCCCCAGCCTGTCCCCGCACACCTTCTCACCTGCTGACCTGTGGATGGGGGAATCACTCCCGCAGTGTTATTGTGTTCTGCCAGGGGGAGCCTTCCCAACCGACAGAATACAATGATCAGTGTTGCTAACTATAGCTGGCAGTACTGACTGTTTTGGGAAAAACCTGACAGGCTGGTTGTGCTCAAGTCGATTAATAGATTGACTTGTGTACAACCAGCTAGCCCATACATAGATCGACTATAGCTGGTCTCTGCTTAATTGGCTTAATTTCAATTCATGTATGGCCTGCTTAACCACTACAAAGTCCCTAAACATCCTTCCACAAACCTTTACATTTCTCGTTCCCAGATTCCTACATCCTCCTCACCTGTACCTAGTGCCCACTGTCATACCCTACACACTTCTCTCCTATACATAGTGCCCACTGTCATACCCTCCACACTCCTCTCCTATACATAGTGCCCACTATCATACCCTCCACACTCCTCTCCTGTACATACTGCTCACTGTCATACCCTCTGCATTCCTCTCCTGTGCATACTGCTTACTGTCATACCCTCCACACTCCTCTCCTGTACATACTGCCCATGGTCATACCCTCCACACTCCTCTCCTGTACATACTACCCACTGTCATACCCTCCACACTCCTCTCCTGTACATACTGCCCACTGTCATACCCTCCACACTCCTCTCCTGTACATACCGCCCACTGTCATACCATCCACACTCCTCTCCTGTGCATACTGCTCACTGTCATACCCTCCACATTCCACTTCTGTACAAACTGCCCACTGATACCCTCCACACTCCTCTCCATACTGCCAACTGTCATACCCTCCACACTTCTCTCCTGTACATACTGCCAACTATCTTTCTCTCCACACTCCTCTCCTGTACATACCACCCTCATAATACCTTCCACACTCCTCTCCTGTACATACTGCCCCATCATACCCTCCACACTCCTCTCCTGTACATACTGCCCCCATCATACCCTCCACACTCCTCTCCTGTACATACTGCCCACTGGCATACCCTCCACACTCCTCTTCTGTACATACTGCCCACTGTCAAACCCTTCACATTCCTCTCCCTCACCTGCACATACTTCCCGCTTTTATACCATCCATACTCCTTCCCTATGCCTCTTACAAAACAAAACAGTTCTTTAAAATGATATTGAATATCCTCAATGTTACCAGCTCTAGAATGGGCACACTTTTGTTCCATCTTCACCCTGTCTTCCTTCCAGGTTCTGTGCGTTCGGTCACTTGCCTTGGCCGGGCTGTGTTGCTGTCACTTCCACGCATGCTCATTCACATCCTCTCTCTCTAATCCCCACTCTATCTCTCATACTCCCTCCTTTACCCCTCACCCCTCTCTCATCCTCTTTTTCTCTCTCTCATCCTCCCTCTCTCGATTTAATTTAATTTGTTATAACAAAAAATTGTTTGCATTTTTAATTATTATTTTATTTATTTATTTTTTTAAATAAAAAGCCCCACCATAATCCTCAGCACCAGGCCCATGATGTTCTTAATCCGGCCCTGTGCCTATGGGGCACGTGTTCTGCCAATGGTTGGCTGGGGCTACTGCAGGGGTGAGAGCACCACATCGTTTTGTGAGACTGTGAAAGGAACATCGAGACAATTTGCGTGTTTGGGAAATGTTTCTGGATAACTACAATTAGCTGTCTTTGTGGATGGGGCTGGCAGTGTCAAGCGACAACCTGTAGCTGCATACTGATGCAGCAGGTTCTGTAGGGTTTGCAGCTTATTTAAGCGACCAGTAGTGTGTGGGGAGATGGCCAGACTCCTGGAGCTGTTCAGTATTTATTCCCAATTTGGTACTATTGGAATTGTTTCCGATTGTGCTGGCAGTGGAATTATGGGGTCTGGTTTTCCTGAACAGACATGTATGGTTTCACTGTGACACTCTTGGCACAGTTTCTGCTTCTTCCCCTCCTGTGGTGTGTAGATATCAGGTTTTGTAATGTCTATGTAGCACCGTGAAGTTTAGTCAGGGTTGGTCCGTGAAATTTACTTGCCAGGAATAGTCATCTTGGCTAATTATTAGAGATCCATTGATTTCTCCCTAAGTTTGGCCTGGTTCCACTTTTTTCTTCTACCACTAGGTGGCCGGGTACTTGGTGATACTAGATATGAGAAGGGCAATGCAAGGTCAGATTATGGGTATATGGGGCATCTCAGCCAATGGGCAGGGGTTTTCTTGAATCCCTTGGCCTGCTGGGAGAGCCTATATATTTGGGTAGAGTCAGGTGATCTGTGTTCTGTGCCACCTGGATGGCTGTCTGGGTGGAGTGTGTTGTATTGCCCGGGCTGCTAGGCCAGAGATTGGGCCTATTCCGGGCACATCTGGCTGCTAGGCTGTCTGAGGGCCTATCCAGAAGCAAGAGAGCAGTGCAGGATTGGGACTGTGGCTTGCAGTCCAACCAAAAGTGACGGTTCTGCCGGCAGGAGAACCTGTCGTGGTCGGAGGTAGAGGGTAAGCTGTCGCCAGTAAGGGGCTATCCGCCTAATTACCAGGGACCACAGTGAGTAACTGAAGCAAGTACCAGAGCAGCATTCTCACCAACTGGGGACGCTTGCAGAACGTCCTTGTGTGTCAAGCCAGGGACCGAGCAGGCCAGTGGGGTGAAGCTTGAGAGGTATCTTGAGTGCCAAGCTAGGGACCCAGCAGAGA
Source organism: Lithobates septentrionalis (assembly GCA_037952835.1). NCBI lineage: Eukaryota > Metazoa > Chordata > Amphibia > Anura > Ranidae > Lithobates > Lithobates septentrionalis. The sequence goes on from JBBDGP010000634.1 coordinate 239,913, forward strand.
GGCAGGGGGTGACACTTGAGGAAGATACCACCGTGAAGATTGGAGGAGCTCAAGGGATTCAGTGGCAGTGAATCAGTGGGTCTAGTGAGAGACCGGGAGCTCAGTTGGCTGAAGAACTACAAGGAGCGATTGTAGTGAAAGTGAAAAAACTGTGACGCTTTGTGTTAGGAACTGTTAAAGACCGTTACCATAGGAGACAGCATTCCTGCACATGGAGGTGTGGCATCTTTCTGGATGCCTTTCTCAGCGTGGCTGTCCTCCTATTGAAGTCTCAGAGTCTGACAATTAATCTTGCAACAACTAGCTAAGGGTATCCTGGCCCTAACCCTCTCTCCCCGAAAAAATAAAAAAAATTATAAACTTTCTTTTGCATTCAAGAAGTGTCTGGCGCCCAATAACTTTAACTACTCTGCACCCACCATGCCTCACAACCCACTACATACAGAGGGATGTTGGCTATCCCTGGCCCTGGAGGTTCTCATTAGATCAAAGGAGGCCTGGGACCTTGCTACATCTGAATATTTTTATGTATGCTGTACATTTTCCTGGGGTTGAGAATAATGTGGCTGACGTGCTTTCTCGCTTGCAGTGGGACAGATTTTGTCAGTTGGTGCCACCTTGGAGCAGCTGGGAATCCTGTGCCCCAATCACTTGTGGGAAGTCGTCTTGCCACCGTAGCTGATCTAATCCGCTGGTCGGTGGCAGATTCCAACTAGACGACATACAAATGAGACTGGCGTGAATGGCATGAGCTGGTAAGTTTGTTGGGTGGTTGTTTTGGAGATGAGGACCGGTTGCACGTTATGTTGTATTTCCTAGGAAAAAACTGTTTCGTTGCTGGGCCACAAGTTGGCTGCCCTGGTGTTTCTGAGGAACGACACTAAGGAGTAACGACAGACAAGGGATTATAGGAGTTGTGGACTTACATGGACCCGGAATCGCTAAGATTCCCAACGACCAATTCTTTACAGAAACTGGTCACTCAGACACCACCGTGCTGCCTTCGTGGCAGCCCCTATAGGAAATTAATGTGAAAAATAATCTGAAGGAGAGAAACCTGCTGCCTGCAAACATTTTCTGAAGACCGCAATAAACTGGAACTGTGACAGAGCAGAACCGTCAGCGTGTTTCAAGAAAGGCCCAGGCCCCACAGGCCGGAGTTTGAACCAAGCACTCACCACCGAGACCAGGCACAGAGCCAAACCAGTAACCCGTCCAAGCTCCACCTGTGCCCCATGCCCCACTTGATCGTTTTTTGACCTGCAAATGAATAAATTCCCCCTGTCTTCTTGAGCTACAACATCCACATAAGCCAATCCACTTTCCTTACGTTTTGAGGGACTCACCAATTCCCCCACCCACAGAGCACCAACGAAACAGCTCCTCTTCAAAAGAGTTTGAACAAATCGCAGGCAAGTGGTCAGACAGTAGAGAACAAGATACCACTCAGGTGTAGTATGTAATGGATTACTCACAGGTGCTGGCCCCGACTTGCTACTGCAGTGACATACAAATGAGAAGAAAACTGGTCGCACACCGCAGTTGTGATCCAATAAAACGTCCTTTATTCTTCAAACATGGGACAATAGCTCAGTATAGGTTACAGTTGACATGTTTCACACATAGGAATGCTTAGTCTTAACCCACTATGAAAAGCACTCCTACGTGTGAAACATCAACTGTAACCTATCCTGCGCTACTGTCCCATGTTTGAAGAATAAAGGACAGTTTATTGGATTACAACTGCGGTGTGTTTTCTTCTAATTTGTAAGTGGTCCGACAGGACACCGAGCCTTGTGAAAGAAATGGGGCGACGGGGATCCACCACCCGTCGGCCTTTTCAGTAACCCCACAAAGCCATCTGAACCAGAAAGGACTTTTGTGACATCCTTGACACCAGACAGCCTGAACAGAAAGGCCAGAATTGTTGACATTTTTGCAGATTTATTAAAAAAGAAAAACTGAAATATCACATGGTCCTAAGTATTCAGACCCTTTGCTGTGACACTCATATATTTAACTCAGGTGCTGTCCATTTCTTCTCATCATCCTTGAGATGGTTCTACGCCTTCATTTGAGTCCAGCTGTGTTTGATTATACTGATTGGACTTGATTAGAAAAGCCACACACCTGTCTATATAAGACCTTACAGCTAACAGTGCATGTCAGAGCAAATGAGAATCATGAGGTCAAAGGAACTGCCTGAAGAGCTCAGAGACAGAATTGTGGCAAGGCACAGATCTGGCCAAGGTTACAAAAAAATTTCTGCTGCACTTAAGCTTCCTAAGAGCACAGTGGCCTCCATAATCCTTAAATGGAAGACGTTTGGGACTACCAGAACCCTTCCTAGAGCTGCCCGTCCAGCCAAACTGAGCTATCGGGGGAGAAGAGCCTTGGTGAGAGAGGTAAAGAAGAACCCAAAGATCACTGTGGCTGAGCTCCAGAGATGCAGTCGGGAGATGGGAGAAAGTTGTAGAAAGTCAACCATCACTGCAGCCCTCCACCAGTCGGGGCTATATGGCAGAGTGGCCAGACAGAAGCCTCTCCTCAGTGCAAGACACATAAAAGCCTGCATGGAGTTTGCTAAAAAAACACCCGAAGGACTCCAAGATGGTGAGAAATAAGATTCTCTGGTCTGGTGAGACCAAGATAGAACTTTTTGGCCTTAATTCTAAGCGGTATGTGTGGAGAAAACCAGGCACTGCTCATCACCTGTCCAATACAGTCCCAACAGTGAAGCATGGTGGTGGCAGCATCATGCTGTGAGGGTGTTTTTGAGCTGCAGGGACAGGACGACTGGTTGCAATTGAGGGAAAGATGAATGCGGCCAAGTGCAGGGATATCCTGGACGAAAACCTTCTCCAGAGTGCTCAGGACCTCAGACTGGACCGAAGGTTTACCTTCCAACAACACAATGACCCTAAGCACACAGCTAAAATAATGAAGGAGTTGCTTCCCAACAACTCCGTGACTGTTCTTGAATGGCCCAGCCAGAGCCCTGACTTAAACCCAATTGAGCATCTCTGGAGAGACCTAAAAATGGCTGTCCACCAACGTTTACTATCCAACCTGACAGAACTGGAGAGGATCTGCAAGGAGGAATCGCAGAGGATCCCCAAATCCAGGTGTGAAAAACTTGTTGCATCTTTCCCCAAAAGACTCGTGGCTGTATTAGATCAAAAGGGTGCCTCTACTAAATACTGAGCAAAGGGTCTGAATACTTAGGACCATGTGATATTTTAGTTTTTCTTTTTTAATAAATCTGCAAAAATGTCAACAATTATGTGTTTTTCTGTCAATATGGGGTGCTGTGTGTAAATTAATGAGGAAAAAAATGAACTTAAATGATTTTAGCAAATGGCTGCAATATAACAAAGAGTGAAAAATTTAAGGGGGTCTGAATACTTTCGGTCCCCACTGTATATATATTGTATACTGTCTCATACTATGGTGTGCTCTCTGTTGGGTCGTTTGGGGTGTGGCTGTATTCCATTGTTCTATTGTGTCTGTCTGCCATGGGAGCAACCTATTATGGGATGTATATGTCTATGTAGATTAGCTGTGAGAGGGGAGGGGGGGGGGAATTCCTCCAACAGCTCTCCCTGCTGATTGGACAGTCTACTGATGAGAAGTTTGAATATCTCTGTGAGCCTGTGTTCAAATAAGCAGTTCATGTTCAGCAGCCAAAACGAGTACTGTCTAGTTATTGGTTGTCAGCGGTTGGAATATCTGATATCTATATTCAGACTGGAGGAAGCTGTATATGAAGAAAGCACTCAATCGAAGTGTTGGACGTTTCGTTACATTAGTGGCAAGCAGTGGGATGCTTCCTGCAGTCTGGGACATCCAAACCTCCACCTGGATCCAAGATCAGGATAGCAGACTTCGGTCACCCCAGCTAAGATTTTGATCTGGCATAATATTTCCCGGGGCTGTTGTGGATCGTCCTTTAAGCATACTCCAGGACTGTGTCTGCGGATGAATACCGGGAGCTCAGACAGGAGATTTGGGTAGGACTCTGGAATGGAGCCCTCCAGGTCGCTGGTATGCAACAGGGCAAGTGCTTTCCAACCCCAGAGCAACGGGCCAGTGACCAGCGGGCGTTGCGGATGGTATTCCTGGGAGAGTGGCCCCAGGAGCAATGGGTGACTGAGTTGGACAGGCTGGTCCAGCAGGAGATAGAGCTGGACAATCGTTATCGGCTCTGCAATGGCACGCAGAGCAGGAAAATTTAGGGGAGACAACAGAATGCTCTCTGGAGGGATATGAATTTGGCGGCCCTTGATTGCTGTGGGAGAGCCTTACAGATTGTTTTGTGTTTGGCAATGAAGGGGAACTTACCTTTGAGGACCTGCAAGAATACAGAGAGACTATGCTCGGTCTTGTAGGGGTCTCAGAGCTTAAACCTGATCTGGACTATTTGCTAAGGAAAAAACAGCATCTGGAAAGGGCATACCGGAAACTGCTAGAACACGTTCATCAGCATGCCAGAGAATCGGTAGTGGAAACTCCGGAGATTACCATTTTCAAAGCTGAAGTGCTGACAACAGGGCAGAGCTCTGCTAATCTCTGCCCAGCACCGATAACATCTTCTAGGTTCTAAGGACAGGAGATGGTGAACCTCTGTCCCCAGACACCAGTCCAGAGACTGGGGATTTAATAGACTTCTCTGCTGAGGAAGGACAACCTGGTGAGCCTCCAGCAGAAGAGCTGCCATCAGGGCAAACATCAATGAGCTCTACCCAGCACCAACAGCAGCTTCAGCCTCCCCGAGAGAAGAGGCAGTCGGCCTTTCTCCCACAATACTGACAGAGACATGGGATTTTCTGCCAGCAGCATCTGTGGAGTTACCAGAAACTTCTCCAGCTGAAGCGCTGACTACTGGACAGAGGGTCCAAGACCTCTGCCCCACACCTGCGGCAGTTCCGGAGGCCCAGGGCGAGAAGGAGATGGTCACTTCTGAGTAGAAGATTAAGATCCAGAGGGAGAAGGGAGAGGTGGCATTCGTCCTAACTTCCCAACAGTTGGCCAGGGTGGAGGAAGCGATCTTTCCTCCCCAGCAAAGATCAGTGCACCTGGGAGACAGTACCAGAGACATGTCGTCCCAGCAGCCAGATGAGGGTAAGGGAGATGGAGCAGCCGGCTCCCCTTTCCAGCAGCAGACAGCACACCAGAATGATGCCACCAACCAGCGGAAGAGCTGGCAACAGAGCAGAGTGCTGCTGGCCTCTGCACTCAACAAAAGATGCGGTATCCACCTGTATACTCCAGGGATGCTGGGCAGTCGGCCCAGATCGCCAACAGCATGATGAAGTGAGCCCAGCCACCCTATCTTCTTTTCAGTGGCTGAAAGGACTCCAGGGAGAAGGGCCAGTCCGCACTTCTCCCCAGGGGCGGGTATGTTCTCTGAGAGAGGCAGAGGTTGGCTGGGTGAGTAATGCTATGTTTGGGACAATCTATTTGGGGTACTGTGTGGATACCGGCTTTGGGGGACTGGAACTACTACTTCGAAGTCAACCTGTCTGGGATCTCCTCCTGTGTTAGTCCCCTGCCAAAAGGGGAGATGTGTGACAGGAGTCACTTTGGGCGAGGGCCCGTGGAACCCAGAATCCCTTGGAGAGATTGGGAAACCCTTGTTTCAGCTCCCCATGCACTTCCTATGTCTAAGTTACCCTGTGTCTATTAGGGGCACAGGGTGACCGAGAACCCCAGTCTGATCTGTACTAATCAGACTTACTATACAACCACACTGGAATGTTGTATATATATATATACAGTATATATATTGTATATTGTCTCATACTATGGTGTGCTCTCTATTGGGTCGTTTGGGGTGTGGCTGTAATCCATTGTTCTATTGTGTCTGTCTGTCTTGGGAGCAACCTATTATGGGGTGTATATGTCTATGTAGATTAGCTTTGAGAGGGGAGGGGGGAATTCCTCCAACAGCTCTCCCTGCTGATTGGACAGTCTAATGATGAGAAGTTTGAATATCTCTGTGTGCCTGTGTTCAAATGAACAGTTCATGCTCAGCAGCAGCCAAGACGAGTACTGTCTAGTTATGGGTTGTCAGCAGTAGGAATATCTGATATCTATATTCAGACTGGAGGAAGCGGTATATGACGAAAGCACTCAAGCATGGTGTGGGACATTTTGTTACACTTGACTTTTACAATTACTCGCTGAGAGACGTTCTGAAGCAGAGTACATTTTATGCTAGCAGTGGGTCATACTAAGGAGATATGATACTGCTCATGCTGTAATGATGTATCTCTTGCTGTGCAAAGGAGGTTGATGACATAAAGGAAGCTTCTGGGGACCCTTAAGGCTCTCATAAAGTAGTTTGGCCTTGTTGACTGGACAGCATTTGCATCTTGTGAGGCTTTGTATGTCAACCCACATAAGATAAGATAGGTACTGGTTGAGCTTTAGGAGTTGGGAGATTGGTGTTTGTAGTCTTCAGCACAGAGATCCTAAAACAAAGAGCAATGGCCAAATCTTAATCCTTCCTCATAATAATCTTCCTTGTAACCCTAATACCACCACCCCTATAACAATAGCACTTATCCTCCATGTAAGCATTATACAAACTGTGCTTGTAATCCCAACAATAATGCTTCTTGTAAGCTTCACATGAACTCTCCTTGTAGCCTGTACACTAAACTTCCCTTTAACATTAACCATCCCTGTAACCCTCATGATAACCCTCCCAGTATCCCCAACTTGAACCCTCCATGTAACTTTCACATTAATTCAGCCTGTAATCCACATATTAACCCTCATGCTAACCCCAATATAGTAATATATGTTTCTGTAGTTTAAGAAATAAAATCCAAATGTACTGAAGTCTGAAAAAGACTGTATAGTCTTTAATCAGTTATATGTAGCACCCTCTAGTGTGCTACTAGATTAGTGAAGGCAAATTTATATCTGACTCATGGTTAGCTTGTGAGTCTAAAATTAGGTCAGGGTTAACTGCAGGTCAGGCTGGATAACTCACAAAGGCAGGTTTGGAAGTTTGGAGAAACTTCTAGGAGTTAGTGGACAGAGGCCAGGAGGGCTCATCTGCATACTTGAGGGAACTTGACCAATCCCTAGGGAGAATTCCTGGCAGAATGGCTGAGTCAGCCCTTAAATATGGGGGAGCCATGCCAGCAGGGGTAGTTGGGTGGAAGATGGAGTGCTAAGGAGGCTGGCGGTGGCCTAGGAGTGGTCCCCTAGGTCTGGGGGGGGGGGGGGGGGACTCTACCTCCAGGCTGGGCTCAGGCTGTTCCAAGAGACTGGGTGTTTCTAGCAAGGAGAGCAGTCTAGGATCTTTTCTCTGTACATAGGAAGGAACTTGCCCTCATCAGTTGTTCTCCGAGTCAAGTTGGGCATTCAATAATACCTATAGCCTATCCAAGTTGTTTTCCCCAATAAAACAACAAAGACAAGCCCATGGACTGATTTCTTGTGTTTGGATGCAAATTGGAAATGCGTGTTGCCTGGCCATGCAGGAATTGAAGCCACTTACCAATAGCCCTTGTGGCGGTAGTGCTACATATATATATATACCTTCTGTGCACAGTGACTATACTAGGCAATCTTGCCCCCTCAGCACCAGGCGTACCTTTTAAAAAACACTGAGTTTTAAATTGTCAGTGAACGTAAATGTATTCATTTCTTTATAGGCTGTGTCAACCCCTAGCTTCATATGTTTCTTGGATACCTCTACTCCAAGCCCTCCCTGCCTTTATTTTTTACTCTTTTTTTAAAGGGGGGGGGGGGGTAATTTTATTATACACAAATAACAAGTACAAAAGAACAAAAGCAAATATTGTAGAGCAAACAGTGGTTGACTACCGCTGCACATAATCTACAACATATCCATTCAACATACATGGATCAATATAAAAGTAGCAATTATACATCTGAAACTCATTCAAATAGAAATATGTACATTTATCAAGACATTGGCATATTGAGACACATTTAGTCAAAAGAAAATGGGGAAGAATTTACCATGGATCCACAACCCTAGCCAGTAATTTAGGTAGCGGGTGGTATAGTGCGATCTGAACTCACGCATATGTCCCATATTTTATGGTATTTACAAGGGCATCCTCTGGCCTCATACGTTAACTTGTATAGTGGAAGTGCCTGATTAAAGAAAGTAAACCATAAAATAATGGTGGGAGGGGTTGGTGACTTCCATTGCATGGTTATGGATTTCTTTGCATTAAACAATACTATATGTAAGAAAAACTGTGTGCTTTTGGAAAGAAATTCATCATCAATATAACCCAACAAGCACCTTAAGGGGTTGCATACATTAGGTATTTGGGTAATGGAGCTAATGAAAGTGGTGACTTCCGACCAGAACGTTCTGATCGGTGGACACTCCCACATCATATGATAGAATGTACCATCAGCTGAAGAACATCTGTAACAGACAGCAGATTGTAATCTGTTCAGACGAAAGAGAAGACATGGAGTATAATAGGACCTATATAAAAATGTAGTTTGCATAACTTTGTCTCAAGAGGAGATAACTGTAGGGACCTGGAGAGGGAGGATTTCCTGCCAAATTTCCTCTGTTAATTCCAGTATATCAGAGCGCCATTTAAGCTCCATGAGATTAAGTCTGTCAGTTGTAGAGTGTAGAAGAGATGAATAATATGTAGAAGTCAATTTTGAATGACAGGGGTCAGTCAACAGACGTTCTAGAGGGGAGGGTTGTATAGCGACATTACAGAGGCCAAATTGTGCAGCAGCAGTGTGTTGTAATTGAAGATATCAAAAGTAAGCTGTGGGTGGAAGACTAAAGTCGCTACAAAATTCCGCAAAGGATCGAAAGATATTTTAAAGAAACAAGTGGGAAATTTGTTTCACCCCCCCATCTGAACCAAAGTGCCCCATCTGTTCTTTAGAAAAACTCCTGCAGACACAGATTGCTCCGTAGAGGAGCATTAGGCAAGTATATGTTGGCTGCACTTGATGGGAGCAATCTTGAGAGTTATCCATAGTAGTGTCATGGATAGAACACTCGTGCTATCCCTGCCCCTTGTGGATTGACGATGAATCATATGTTGTAGGGATTAATAGGAAGTAAGAATAGAAGCTTCCAGAGCTGTGGCAGCATTATTACCTTCAGGATAAAACCACCAATGGGCATGGGCCAGTCGAGAGGCTACATAGTAAGTTTGAAGATTAGGCAGTGCAAGCCCTCCCTCCAGAACAGGCAGTTGCAGGGTATCTTAGGCAATCCGAACCGCCCGTCCTCCCCAAATAAAGGTAGTAATGACAGAGTCGATCTCCTGAAACTTGCGTTTAGGAATATATACCGGGAAATTACTCAATATGTAGAGGAAGCGTGGCAGGAATATCATTTTGAAGATATTTATCCTCCCTAGTAGGTTCAGAGGGAGATTGCACAAAATGTTTAAGGTACTTTTAAGTGTACTAATGAGAGGGTCTAAATTATTCTTAATATATAGAGAAATGGGCTGTTGAATGATAATACCCAAATATCAGAAACTCATAACAATTTTTAAAGGGCATGAGGCTGGTAGGGTGATCAAGGCTGCTGGTCCATCAGAAACATAAGGGATTTTTTGCAGTTTACTTGAAAACCGGAGTAGTGACCGAAGTCCCGGATAATACTCAGTAAAGCAGAAAGGGAGGATTGGGGCTCAGCTAGATATATGAGCATATTGTCCGCATAGAGGGACACCTTGTCCTCCAAACCCCCAATCACCAGGCCTGTAATTAAGGAACTAGACCTTATTAATGCGGCTAAGGGTTCTATCGCCAATGCGAAAAGCAGTGGCGATAGAGGGCATCCTTGTCTAGTACCCCTCAGTATAGGAAAAGAGCCAGAAATAAAATTGTTCACTCTCAATCTAGCCCTAGGTTTGTTGTATAGCAACTGAATCCATCTAAGAAAAGTATCGCCAAAGCCAAACTTTGCTAGTACCTCCTGTAAGTACGGCCATTCAACCGAATCGAAAGCCTTATGAGTGTAAAGTGCCAAGACAGCCCTGAATCCAAAAGAATCATGTTTGGCCTGCATGTTAGTAAAAAATGTACGTAAATTAGTAGAAGTAGCGCACCCGGAATAAAACCTGTCTGGTCCACACCTATAATAGTAGGAATGACGTTATTCAGTCTACGGTCAAGAACTTTAGCTAGAATTTTTACGTCTGAATTGATTAGAGAAATAGGACGATATGATACACAATAGAGGTGATCTTTATGGGGTTTCGGAATGAGCACAAGCAATGCTTTGGACATAGAAGGTGGTAGCTGCCCCCTCTAGTGCATAATTAAAAACACGAAGCAAGTGCGGAATCAGAATTTCTTTGCAGTGCGTAAAACATTCTATAGGGAATCTGTCCAAACCTGGCGTTTTGTTATGGGCAAAGGATTGTATAGCCTTTCCTATGTCATCAGCTGTTAAAGGAGCGTCTAATAGCAAAGTCTGGCTTTCCGACAACCTTGGAAGAGAAAAATCAAAGAGAAAATCATCCAATTCCACGATAGTAAAATGGGCTCTAGTAGAATATATAGTAGAATAAAATGTGACAAAAGCTTCCACTATGTCCTTATTGTGCTCCACTATAACACAGCTAGAGTTTTTAATTCTGGGAATAGTACAGGATTGGATACGCTCTAGAAGCACTAAATCCAATGCCCTAGCTTTGTGTCACCAGGTAGCATAGGTATCAGGAGTAGGAGAGGCAGAATATTTAGCCTCCGCATCTTTAAGCTCCCGTTCTGCATCCACTAATTTGGACTGAGAGGCCTTACGGGCCTGCCCAATAGCCACTGAAAAGGAGCCACGCATGGTGGCCCTAAAGGCATCCCAAACCACAGGAATGGAGGCACTATGTCCTTTAATGACCCAATAGGATTTCATATCAGCAAGTCCTTGATCTGTGACAGCCGAGTCTGCTAGCCACAGAGGACTCAGACTCTTTTTTCGTCTGTCGTGGTGTTGTAGGGAGTTAATTAATTCAACAGCGTTTTACTTTTTTTTTTTTGCTCAACAGCGTTTTACTGCTTTTTTTTTGCCCAGTATTGTTGCTGAGCAGACAGCATTATAACTAGGTTCCCCATCAGAAACACTGCTTGGAGGCTAAATTTTGCAAACAGGTTTATGTTGCGTCAAGCACTTGGGTGTTCATTCATTCCACTGGCCAGAATGTTAATTTTTTTCTGCCCATTGGAATGAATGAACGCTCAAACACTAAATGCGTCTAGCGCATGTTGAGACACGTTTACACCCGTTTAGGTGCGTTCAAATTTTTTATGGCAAAATGTTCCTCTCCTGAACGCACACTTGATCATCAGTGGTAATGGGTTACTGCCCATCATTGCTCTCTGACCCATGTTAGTAAACTTCCAAAAAATTTTAACAGCACCGACTGATATAGAACAAGCTGAAGGCAGCATCACCTACCGTTTTAAAAATAAACTTTCACACCTTGCAGGATTTTTCCAGTGTTCTCACTGACCCTTGAACTAGAATTTATGGGCTACAATCCAGGAGGAGGCCTGTACAGTACAGAAGGTCTCCAAGACCTGGCACAGCACCGATGTGACTGGGTTCACAAGAGACATGATTGGACTTTTCCCAGCTCCAGCTACCCTTAACAATGCCGGAGGATCAAAGGTTCATGCAAAGCTAAACTGCCCATACTTACAAAAATTCAGTCTTTCAGACACGCTCAGCTACATCCTATGATTATGCCCTAAATGTTAATGTGACGATAAAACAGGAACCTTCATATCATAAATTCTCATGCATGGATATGACAACAATAAATGTATATCTGATGGTTTACTGCAGCATTTATTCTGCTTCATTTCCTCCCTGCTTAGGATACAAAAATGCTCACTGATCTTTTTTTTTTCCTCCCACTGTGATCAGTCCTACATGAGCAATGCATTTAGTGTGATGGATGAGGTCGCAGATAAAAATTGAGGTTATAATTCTCCCTAAACACCCTTATTATTTTAAAATGTGTATATAGTTAAAATGTTTTTTTGTTTGTTTTTTTGTAATAGAGAAGCAGAGGGTTTAAACCCCTGCCAGTGCCGTTGGGGAAATCTCCCTTTTCTTCCTATCCCAGAGAATCGCCTAGCAGGGACACAAGCAGGAATGTACACCTTACAGAGGTTCTAACCTTTCACCACCCTATTCAAAAGGTTTGGGCTATTTATACACTTTATCTGAATATCTTACAAAGTGATTAAGTCGAAAAGGTGGAAGAGATAAAAGGCTTCTTTAACCAATTCAATAGTGGGCACTTTCACCCCCTTGCTGCTCAGGCCAATTTTACAGCTTTCAGCCACACTTTGAATAACAATTGCTTGGTCATGCAACACTGTACCTAAAATCTCTTTTTTCACACAAATAGAGCTTTCTTTTGGTGGTATTTAATCACTGCTGAGGTTTTTATTGTTTTTACTAAATAAACTAATAAAAACGAAAAAAAAAGCCCCAACATTTTGAAAAAAAAAAACCCAGGTTTTTCTTCATTTCTGTTATAACATTTTGCAAATAAATAATCATTCTTTAGAAAGTTATGCCAATATGTATAATGCTACATTTCTTTGGTAAAAATAACCCAAGTCAGTGTTTATTATTTAGTCTGTAGGAAAGTTATAGAGTCCACAAACTATGGGATGTGTATCTGAAAATTGATCAGTCCTGATGTACTGATCTCATTTCTTGAGGCCCAAAAATGACAGGACAGTACAAATATTCCCCAATGACCCCTTTTTGGAAATTGCGAGTTGTATTTTATGTCACAATTCTTTGGAAAAAAATGAAAATAAAAAAAATAAAGTTCACTATTTTTACATACTGTCACTAGTGCAGTACAGCGTCATCATATAACTAGTGTGGTGGTGATCAGGGACACTGACTGATGACAGTATGTATAAAAAAAAAAAAGAAAATGTTAATCATTTTTTTCATTTTGCGTAAAAAAAATTCTGTTTTATTAATTGTTTTTTTTTTTGTTTTTTGTTTTTTGCATACTGTGACCAAAGCAACACAGTATTACCTGATGGTCTGATATGACGGAAAGAGGGCCGTTCAGCAAGATTAAAGTTCCCAGAAGAGTTGGAAAAATTTTGTAAGAAACTTGACATGCCTATACCTGATGTACCAGGCTGGTCAGACACACAGAGAGAAGAACTAGGTCTGGAACATCAACAATGGTATCTTGTTCCAAAGAAGAAAACAGTAACAAAAAGAAAATAGAGAAAGATGAAGAAAAAGAGCACGCTGGACAAAATGAGGGGGGGGGGGGGGGGGGGATGGGGATAGGAAGAGTAGTAAGTTCAAGAGGGGATGCAAGGAAGGAAAGCGAGAAGTAGAAAAGGGATGGGAACCCAAGAGCAGAGTCGGTGACTGGACAGCCGCCTATAAGAAGAATAGGCATCTGATCCAGTTGGCGTACAAAGACAGAGCCCAGCCTCAAGGGAGAGAGCCGATAGACATGGAGAAACAAGATGGAAGAACCTGCAATCAATCTGGAGGCCGAAGAAGGGCCAAATACCCCAACAAAAGGGCAAGGGGGTTAGGGAGGGACAGTGGGGGGTTGAGGGGCGGGCGAGGAGGGGGGAGACAGGGAGGGGAAGAGAAAGGAGGCAGGGGGAGGGTAAGGGATTCTCTCAGTAAGCATAAAGGGAATCTTCCCTGGATCCTCTTTAATTTTATTTCCCATTTTCAGTGTCCTATGGCCCCCCCGGATTCCAAACAATATATAAAAGATGGAAGTCCCAAAGGTCAAGAAGGAGGAGGAAAAGGACAGATAAAGATATAATATGATATTCTTCCAGGAAAAACATATTACCCAAAATAAAATTATATTCAAAAGAACATCCACCCTGGTACTATGGGGACTTCCTAACAAAAAAAGCAAGGGGAGTAGCGATAGGATTTGCCAGAAATATACAGTTTATGCTAAAGGAGAGAATGGTGGACCCGGAGGGTAGGTTTTTGTTTGTTTTTAAAAGGGAAATTATTTACCATAGATTGCACATTAGCAAATATATATTGTCCCAATAAAAATCCAAGAACACACTTGGAAGAAACTTTGGGGAAATTAGTGGATTTTAAAGACGTAATGTGATTCTGGCAGGTGATTTTAATTTTAGTTTAAATCCAAATATGGATAGTACGTCCCATGCACGAGGGATAAAATATCAACAATCAAACAGGATTAAAAAGATATTATATTAAAGTCAAATGATAAATATGTGGAGGGTTCAACACCTGAAAACACTGGATTACACATATTATTCCCCCGTTCATGGGACGTACTCCAGAATCGACTATATATTGGTAGAGCATAGAATATTAGATTTAGTAGAAAAAAACGAACATTGAGATAACATCAATATCAGATCATGCCCCAGTATCAATGAAAATTAGGATACCAGGAACTTTAAAACATATGAACATATGGAGAATAAGCGAGGAGTTACTGCAGGATAAAGAAGTGGAAGAGAGGATAAAAAAAGAATTGGAACAATATTTTAAATTAAATTAATCTGATGAGGTATCGAAGGCCGTAGTTTGGGAGACCCATAAGGCTTATATAAGGGGCATTTTGATAGCTATTGGAGCAAAATAAAAGAAGGAAAGAAATAAGAAAAGGGAATTACTAATAAAAAAAATGTATGACCTTGAACAAAAACATAAACAAAAAGTAGATACTGTGGTCCAACATGCTTTAGTGATAAAAAGAGGTATGTTAAAAGAGCTAATGGAACATAAGACGAGACGAGTATTTAACAGAATAGCAAAGGAGGATAAAACAGTACCAAAGGGGGAATAAAACGGGGAAATACCTAGCGAGAATGCTGAGAAAGAAAAAATCCATACATTTTATAGAGAAGATAAAAGATAAAGGAGGGGGAGATGGTATTCTTAACTGCTGAAATAGTCAAAGTATTCCAAAAATATTACAGCACACTATATGCTGTAAACCAAAAGGGGTCACAGGAAATGAAAACAATTAGAGGAGAGAGGATAAGGGACTATTTAAAAGAGGCTAGACTACCTAAAATCTCAGAAGAAAAACTAAAGGCGCTAGAGAAACCTATAACAGAAGAGGAGATTATTATAGCATTAAAAGAAACAGCAATAGGGAAAAGCCCAGGCCCCAACCGGTTTACAACCCTTTAATTTAGAAAATTTTAAGACGTGTTAATATCAAAAATATGTTTGTATATGAACAGACTAGAAAACTTCAAGATGAGAAGAGAAGAATTATTAGCCTCCATCACCGTTATACCTAAAGAAGGGAAAGATGCAACCCTATGCTCGAACTATAGACCAATAGCATTATTAAATGCAGATACTAAACTATTTGCTAAAATATTAGCAACGAGGATGAAAGATCTGATGAGGGACCTGATACACTCAGACCAGGTAGGATTTGTAGCCAGAAGGGAGAGATAATGGAGTAAGAACACTTGTCCTGTTAAACAAAATTAGTGGAAGTGGGTCCCCAACTCTTCTCCTGTCAATAGATGCTGAAAAAGCATTTGACAGGGTAGATTGTGGCTTCATAATGAGTACACTAGAGGCAGTAGGAATTGGTCTGAGGATGATAAGCTGGATTAGAACATTGTAAAAACAATCCAACTGCAACGTTAAAGATAAATTGAATGCTATCTACACCATTTGAAATGTTTAATGGAACAAGATAGGGTTGCCCCCTCCCCCACCCCCTATTATTTGTTCTCTCACTAGAGCCCTTAATAACAATGATTCTAAATTGTGTAGATATAAAAGGTATCAGGATTGGAAATGAGGAACATAAGATAGTGGCTTATTATTATTATTATTATTATTATTATTATACAGGATTTATATAGCGCCAACAGTTTACGCAGCGCTTTACAACATTAGGGAGGACAGTACAAGTACAGTACAATTCAATACAGGAGGAATCAGAGGGCCCTGCTCGTTAGAGCTTACAATCTAGGAGCTTATGCGGAAGATGTTTTGTTTTACATCTCCAACCCTAGGATAACATTACCAAACTTAATGAAACTATTGAAACTTTATGGAGAAGTGTAGAATTAAAAAATTGACTTGGTAAAATCAGAGAGTTTGAATATAAATATTAGTAAACAAGAAGAACAGAAGCTAGAACGAGAATTCCCATTTACATGGAAAACAACAGAATTAAAATACTTGGGAATAAAACTGACACCAACATTGGGGAAAATATATTAAACAAATTATATACCTCGTCTCAACAAAATTAAGACAGCAATAAAAAGTTTATCAACAAGACCTCTCTCATGGATGGGTCGGGTGACTATGGTAAAGATGACAATAATACCAAAAATTATTTATACATTTCAAATTCTCCTAATTCCTATGCCTCAAACATATTTTAAGATACTAAAAAAATAATCTTAAAAATTATTTGGCAGAATATAAAACTGAGAATAAACTTCTCAGTAGTAAGTAAAAACAAACTGCAAGGGAGCTTAGCGATACTGGATGTTAAAGCATATTATAATTCTGTATTCATTTCATGGTATTAGATTGGACAAAAGACACAAAAGAAAAAATATGGGTACAAATAGAGAAATGAGTGGAGCACTGTTTAGTAAAATTGTGTGGATTCCTGCACAATATAGGGAACTGGGCACTGAAACACATGCACTGACTTTGGTGGTATTAATTAAAATTGGGATTTAATACATAAAAAAGCAAAGTGGAAGTTTAACTCACCATTAATCCCATTAAGGAACACTAGTTATTTCAGACCGGGGAAAGAGAGTTTATATGGGTATTGGATAAAATATAAAAAATGCACAGTTGAAGGATATAATGGAAAATGGGAAAATACTCCCCTTACAAGACATAAAATACAAGAAAGAATTGATGGTGATCGATGAATGGTGGTATTTTCAGTTCAAGCATTTTGTAGCATCGCTACCACAACCAATAAGATCTGGAGAAAATGTATTACCACTAGAACAGATGTGTACTTCTAAAATCACTAGACATGGCATCTCTCGAATATATAAAATATTGGGGATGCTGGCTGGAATGGAAAAACCGCCATACATCGAAAAATGGGAAAAGGAATTGGGATCACGTGTGAATGAGTTTCAAATAAGGAAAATAATAAAAATGGTACATAGCTCCGCAGTAGATATAAATATTATAGAAATGAACTACAAATCTAGATGGTATATAACCCCCAGATAAAGCACATAAGTACCAAACAGGAAAATCTCCAAACCGTTGGCGAAGTTGGGATGTTCTAAGAAATATGGCGCATAATTTGGTGGGACTGTCCAAAAATTTAAAAATATTGGAAAGAAGTGTTATCCTTGATTAAGGAGATTATGAATATAGAAGTCTCTGAAGATCCATGGATCATGGATCATACATACACAAGAAAAAAGACCTCTCCTGCGCTCAGGTGTCCATGAACTGGATATGTGGTGCAGCCACCTATAGAAGTAATGCCTAGCGTCTTGCAGCCCTCATTTGAACAATGGGTATTCAAGCTATAAAAAACAGAAAAGAAAGAGGGCGCACCAACCTAGTGCATTACCACTGGTAAACTTTAATGCAGCATAAAAACAGTAAAAATTATACTCACAAACGAGCTAGTATAAATAGCTTTCAAAAGGGCGCAAAAGCGCTGTTTCTGTGGATCGACACCCCAGGACCTGTTGCCGAGAGGATATGACCAGCGCAAATGGCTGATGGCTTACGCGTTTCGGGGGAGCACCCCTTTCTTCAGAGCCTAAGCGGGCAATGGTTGGTCTCTCGAATTGCTCTCTCTATAAATGTATGTGCCTGTGTCTACCCCACCCAATTAGTGACAACGCCCCCTCCCACAGGTATTAGGCACCACCCACCCATTCGGGTTAACCCTCTCTATCCCATCCCTCTGAGTGTGATTCCCCATTTGTTAGCCAAAATATAGAGGGCAAACATCACTCAATGTAATCTGCTAAAGAGATAATGGTAGTGGTAATACTAGTATAAAAAGAAATTGATTAATTGAAAAAATAAATAGATATAAAAAGATATAAAAAGATATAAAGTATATAGAAACACTGGACCAGTAGGTCAATTCCACTCTCACCATATGCTATGTGCAACAGGGCAGGGGAAGAGGGATTGGGTGCGCCAAAACGAAGACATCTCGTTTTCATGCAGCTCTAATTGTGTCCCCATGCCCCCGATCTACTGGGGTGAATGATGCCGGGCTCCTCCGGCTCCCAGGAGCCCTAATGGTGCCGCATGCCATGTGTGGAACGCACGCTATTCAACAGGCCGGGAAGTGCGGGCGTACCTGCGTTCCACCCGCAACTTCCGGCCGATCGTGGCGTCATTACCCCCTCCTCCACATGCATCAGAGGTCACTGTGCGCCAGGAACACGGTCCGGAAGCGTGGGTGTGTTTGCGTTCCACCCACTGCTTCCGACCGTCAACCTGTGGTGAATGATGCGCGCGCATCTCAGTACGGCCGCGCGCTCTCTACCAATCGCTCCACTACCAACATTATCAACATTATCATCATTGGCAGAGGCGCGATCTGGCAAAGCAGGACAGGCAGCGTTCTGGCGAGGACTACTAGCAGTGCCCAACCCACTTTTCTCTAAAGAAACATTGATGGGAAATGGAGGGGAAAAGGAATGTATATTTTAAAAACGTAATTAATTAATTAATTAATTAAAAGGAAAAAAAAAAAATAATTAAAAAAATATAAAAAAAAAATATATATATATATAATAAAAAAAAAAATTAAAAAAATAATAATTAAAAAAATAAATAAATAAAAAATATATAATAAAAAAAAAAATTATAATTTAATTAATTAATTAATTACGTTTTTAAAATATACATTCCTTTTCCCTCTTTTCCCTCTACCAATAGTGGAGCGATTGGTAGAGAGCGCGCGGCCGTACTGAGATGCGCGTGCATCATTCACCACAGGTTGACGGTCGGAAGCAGTGGGTGGAACGCAAACACACCCACGCTTCCGGACCGTGTTCCTGGCGCACAGTGACCTCTGATGCATGTGGAGGAGGGGGTAATGACGCCACGATCGGCCGGAAGTTGCGGGTGGAACGCAGGTACGCCCGCACTTCCCGGCCTGTTGAATAGCGTGCGTTCCACACATGGCATGCGGCACCATTAGGGCTCCTGGGAGCCGGAGGAGCTCGGCATCATTCACCCCAGTAGATCGGGGGCATGGGGACACAATTAGAGCTGCATGAAAACGAGATGTCTTCGTTTTGGCGCACCCAATCCCTCTTCCCCTGCCCTGTTGCACATAGCATATGGTGAGAGTGGAATTGACCTACTGGTCCAGTGTTTCTATATACTTTATATCTTTTTATATCTTTTTATATCTATTTATTTTTTCAATTAATCAATTTCTTTTTATACTAGTATTACCACTACCATTATCTCTTTAGCAGATTACATTGAGTGATGTTTGCCCTCTATATTTTGGCTAACAAATGGGGAATCACACTCAGAGGGATGGGATAGAGAGGGTTAACCCGAATGGGTGGGTGGTGCCTAATACCTGTGGGAGGGGGCGTCGTCACTAATTGGGTGGGGTAGACACAGGCACATACATTTATAGAGAGAGCAATTCGAGAGACCAACCATTGCCCGCTTAGGCTCTGAAGAAAGGGGTGCTCCCCCGAAACGCGTAAGCCATCAGCCATTTGCGCTGGTCATATCCTCTCGGCAACAGGTCCTGGGGTGTCGATCCACAGAAACAGCGCTTTTGCGCCCTTTTGAAAGCTATTTATACTAGCTCGTTTGTGAGTATAATTTTTACTGTTTTTATGCTGCATTAAAGTTTACCAGTGGTAATGCACTAGGTTGGTGCGCCCTCTTTCTTTTCTGTCATGGATCATACATGACATCCATGGATCCATGGATCATACATGACCAGGACCAATACATCAGTATACAAATACCACATTTAACTACTTGCCATCCGTGCTATAGCCAAAAGATGACTACAGAATAGGGATGAGCCGAACACCCCCCGGTTCGGTTCGCACCAGAACCCGCGAACGGACCGCAAGTTCGCACGAACGTTAGAACCCCATTGACGTCTATGGGACTCGAACGTTCGAAATCAAAAGTGCTCATTTTAAAGGCTAATTTGCATGGTATTGTCCTAAAAAGGGTGTGGGGACCCGGGTCCTACCCCAGGGGACATGTATCAATGCAAAAAAAACTTTTAAAAACGGCCGTTTTTTCGGGAGCAGTGATTTTAATGATGCTTAAAGTAAAAAAAAAAAAGTGAAATATTCCTTTAAATATCGTACCTGGGGGGTGTCTATAGTATGCCTGTAAAGTGACGCGTGTTTCCCATGTTTAGAACAGTCCCTGCACCAAATGTCATTTTTAAAGGAAAAAATCTCATTTAAAACTGCTTGCGGGTTTAATGTCATGTCGGGTCCTGCCAATATGGATGAAAATCAGTGAGACAAACGGCATGGGTACCCCCCAGTCCATTACCAGGCCCTTTGGGTCTTGTATGGATATTAAGGGGAACCCCGCACCCAAATTAAAATAAGGAAAGGTCCCTATATACTCTGAACAGCAGTATACAGGCGGTGCAAACAAGACAGGGACTGTAGGTTTGTTGTTAAGTAGAATCTGTTTGTAATTTTGAACATTTTTAACGTGTTTAGCTCCAGCCAAAAAATCTTTTCTAAGCTTTTTGGAAAACATAGGGAAGGGTTATCACCCCTGTGACTTTTGTTTTGCGTCTTTCCTCCTCTTCAGAAGATTTCACCTCACTTTTTTGTCCCAATGAAAAATGTTTTTTGAAAATTTGGGTTTTTTTGTGGAACAAGGATTGGAAAGCATCAGTGGAAAGGAGAAATTGTTTTCCCATATTAACTCTTACATGAGAGAATTTCCCTTCCTAGGGGTAGATTTCATCTCACTTCCTGTTGTCTCCTTCCGTTTGCAAGTAGGAGTCGTTTGTAAGTTAGATGTTTGAAAGTAGGGTCCTGCCCTATATACTCAGCAGAAATTTGGGCCTTAGGTGTTGCTGTGGCCAAAACACTGTAAGCCCTCACAGGGCCCTGCTGTGAAATATTAGATCAAGAATTGTAATTACATGCCCCTGTTGAACAGGAGCTGAAAAATTAGGCCATAGGCACTGGTGCTGGTGCCACAACACTGCAACCCCTCACAGACACTCTAGTTGGAACGCAGGAACGAGCCCTGCTGCAAAGTATTGCATCAAAAATTGTAATTACACGCCCCTGTTAGACAGGGGCAGAAAAATTGGGCCTTAGGCACTGGTGCTGGTGCCACAACACTGCAACCCCTCACAGACACTCTAGTTGGAACGCAGGAACGAGCACTGCTGCAAAGTATTGCATCAAAAATTGTAATTACACGCCCCTGTTAGACAGGGGCAGAAAAATTGGGCCTTAGGCACTGGTGCTGGTGCCACAACACTGCAACCCCTCACAGACACTCTAGTTGGAACGCAGGAACGAGCCCTGCTGCAAAGTATTGCATCAAAAATTGTAATTACACGCCCCTGTTAGACAGGGGCAGAAAAATTGGGCCTTAGGCACTGGTGCTGGTGCCACAACACTGCAACCCCTCACAGACACTCTAGTTGGAACGCAGGAACGAGCCCTGCTGCAAAGTATTGCATCAAAAATTGTAATTACACGCCCCTGTTAGACAGGGGCAGAAAAATTGGGCCTTAGGCACTGGTGCTGGTGCCACAACACTGCAACCCCTCACAGACACTCTAGTTGGAACGCAGGAACGAGCCCTGCTGCAAAGTATTGCATCAAAAATTGTAATTACACGCCCCTGTTAGACAGGGGCAGAAAAATTGGGCCTTAGGCACTGGTGCTGGTGCCACAACACTGCAACCCCTCACAGACACTCTAGTTGGAATGCAGGAACGAGCCGTGCTGCAAAGTATTACATCAAAAATTGTAATTACACGCCCCTGTTATACAGGGGCTGAAAAATTGTGCCTTAGGCACTGGTGGTGGCGCCCAGAACCAAAAATGTTCTTACAAGCTATCAGCGTGATGATTGAGGAGGAAGAGGATAATTACTCAGGGATAGTCACTCAGCATCAGCATAGGCAGTCTTTGAAGGGATCTTAAAAAAATTATTCAGTTACATCAGCATCAGGTGCTTGGTAGCTGGTGGTGATCCAAGACTGATTCATTTTTATGAAGGTCAGCCGATCGACCGAGTCAGTGGACAGACGCACCCTGTGATCGGTTACCACGCCTCCAGCAGCACTGAATGTGCGTTCCGAAAGAACGCTGGATGCAGGACAGGCCAGTAGCTCAATTGCATACTGTGCAAGCTCTGGCCAGTGATCCATCCTCAAGACCCAGTAACCCAGAGGATTTTCGGTGGGAAAGGTGTCCAAGTCTGATCTTGCCCCTAGGTATTCCTGCACCATGTAAAACAGACGCTGGCGATGGTTGCTGGAACCGATCATACCTTGGGGCTGCGGACCAAAAAATTGTCTGAACGCATCGGTCAGACGGCCACCTTCTCCACCGCTCCTTCTTTGACTGACCGAAGCCTCAGCAACACGTTGTCCAGAAACAGGAGTTTGTAACCTCCCAGTCTCTGGGAACGCGTTGCACAGACCTTTCTGCAAGGCCTCCCGAAGATGTTTCATCCTCTGCTCCCTCTGCGATGGCAAGATAAGGTCCGCAACCTTACCCTTGTAACGTGGATCAAGGAGGGTTGCCAGCCAGTATTGGTCCTTCTCCTTGATACCACGAATACGAGGATCCTTACGCAGGCTTTGCAGGATCAGGGAGGCCATGCAGCGTAGGTTTGCTGAGGCATTCGGTCCGGAGTCCTCTGGGTCACTAAGGACAACAACGTCCGCAGCCACCTCCTCCCAGCCACGTACAAGTCCATGTGTTCCTTGGGACTGATCCCTTAAAGACTGCTGATGCTGAGTGCCAGGCTCCACCTCCATACTGACACAATCTTCCTCCTCCTCCTCCTCCTCCTCCTCGTCCTCTTCCTGTGTGATCGGCGGGCACGCAGGAACACTGTCTGGATAAAGGGGGCCTTGAGAGCTAAGGAAGTCCTCCTCTTCCTGCCTCTGTTCTGCCTCAAGTGCCCTGTCCATTATTCCACGCAGCGTGTGCTCCAACAGGTGGACAAGGGGGACAGTGTCACTGATGCATGCACTGTCAGTGCTCACCATCCTCGTGGCCTCCTCGAATGGTGACAGGACAGTGCATGCATCCCTGATCATGGCCCACTGGCGTGGGGAAAAAAAACCAAGGTCCCCTGACCCTGTCCTGGTGCCATAGTCGCACAGGTACTCATTTATGGCCCTCTGCTGCGTGTGCAGCCGCTGCAGCATGGCCAATGTCGAGTTCCACCTGGTGGGCATGTCACAGATTAGGCGGTTCTTGGGCAGGTTAAACTCCTTTTGGAGGTCCGTCAGCCGAGCACTGGCATTATATGACCGGCGGAAATGCACACAGACTTTCCTGGCCTGCCTCAGGACATCCTGTAAGCCCGGGTACCTGCCCAAGAACCGCTGCACCACCAAGTTAAGGACGTGAGCCAAACAGGGCACATGGGTCAGTTGTCCCTGTCGGAGGGCAGAGAGGAGGTTGGTGCCATTGTCGCAAACCACCATTCCTGCCTTAAGTTGGCGTGGCGTCAACCACCTCTGAACCTGCCCCTGCAGAGCTGACAGAACCTCTGCCCCAGTGTGGCTCCTGTCCCCCAAGCACACCAGCTCAAGCACCGCATGGCATCTTTTGGCCTGCGTACTTGCGTAGCCCCTTGAACGCCTACGGAGCACCGCTGGTTCCGAGGAAGAGGCCATGGAGGAAGAAGAAGAGGAGGGGGTGGAGGAGAGAGGTGTGTCACAATCAGCATTTTGGAGGCGTGGTGGCGGAACAACCTCCAACACTACTGCACCTTGTCCTGCATCCTTCCCAGCTGCCAGCAGAGTCACCCAATGCGCCGTGAAACTTAAGTAACGTCCCTGTCCATGCCTGCTGGACCATGAGTCAGCGGTAATATGCACCTTACCGCTGACCGCCCTGTCCAGCGAGGCATGGACATTGCCTTCCACATGCCGGTAGAGAGCTGGAATCGCCTTCCGTGAGAAAAAGTGGCGTTTGGGTACCTGCCACTGAGGAACCGCACATTCCACAAACTCACGGAAGGGGGCAGAGTCTACCAACTGAAAAGGCAGCAGTTGAAGTGCTAGCAATTTTGCCAAGCTAGCATTCAACCGCTGGGCATGTGGATGGCTGGGAGCAAACTTCTTTCGGCGGTGCAGCAGCTGGGGCAGGGAAATTTGCCTGGTACAATCTGGCGTCGGTGTACCAAAAGCAGATTGCCCACAAGTACTTGGCTGTGACACACCTAATTCTACACCTTCATTCCTCTCACTGCAGGTCTCAGAGAGGACTGAAGGTCTAGTGGGGTTGGAAATCTCAGCTGATGAGGAGCAAGGAGAGATCCTCTTTGTTCTTTGGTGTGGGTCTTTTAGATATGCTTGCCAACGAACTGCATGGCAGGTCAACATATGTCTGGTCAAGCATGTGGTACCCAAGCGGGAGATGTTTTGGCCACGCGAGATACGCTTGAGACATATGTTGCAAATAGCAGCGGTGCGATCTGATGCACTCGTCTCAAAAAAGGCCCACACCAAAGAACTTTTTGAATAACGCGCAGAGACTGCAGCGCCCTGCACATGTGGAGCTTTGGGGTGTGATGCAGTCAATGTGCTGCCCTTAGGCTGGCCCCTGGAGGGCATCCTGCCTCGTTGGTGATGTGCCGCCTCCTCCTCCTCCTCCTCCTCCTCTCTCCTATCAGGCACCCACGTTGAGTCAGTGACCTCATCATCCCCTCCCTCCTCATCACTGGAGCAAACCTGGCAGTATGCTGCAGCAGGGGGAGCATGACTGCCAGATTGCTGTCCTTCTTGGGCACCCCCTCTGTCCGTGCTCATGTTACTGCCTTCATCGAGCTCAGTATCATCATCAGAGCCTTCCAAACGCTGGGCATCCTCCTGGAGCATGTACCCAACACTGTGGTCAAACAGTTCGAGGGAATCCTCATGAGGACATGGTGGAGCTAGGGAAGGAGTCACTGATGACATTGAGCTGAGGGAAGAGGCCGCTGCTTTGCCAGACAAAGCACCCTGGGCATGGGTGAGAGAGGATGAGGAGGATGAGGACGGCTTGGTCATCCACTCGACCAAGTTTTCCGCATGTTGCGGCTCAACACGGCCAGCTGACGAAAAAAAGGACAAGCGTGTCCCATGGCCACGTGCTGATGAGGATGCACCGTCTCCACGACCAGCACTAGACACAGAGCCTGCTTGCCCTCTCTTATTGGCTTGTGACTGTCTGCCTCTCCTTCTTGGCCTTCCAGACATACTAATGGCCTGTAGCTGCACTAAGCTGGGATAGAACACCTGTAATTTTCTTCAGGTAGCTTTATATACTGTAACCAGACAAGCCTGCCTGTCAGTAGGAAGATAACAGGAACGGATCTAGCTGAACACTGTGAGCAGGACGCACTGCACTAAATGTAAATAGCAGGAACGGATCTAGCTGAACACTGTGAGCAGGACGCACTGACTGCACTAAATGTAAATAGCAGGAACGGATCTAGCTGAACACTGTGAGCAGGACGCACTGCACTAAATGTAAATAGCAGGAACAGATCTAGCTGAACACTGTGAGCAGGACGCACTGCACTAAATGTAAATAGCAGGAACGGATCTAGCTGAACACTGTGAGCAGGACGCACTGACTGCACTAAATGTAAATAGCAGGAACAGATCTAGCTGAACACTGTGAGCAGGACGCACTGCACTAAATGTAAATAGCAGGAACGGATCTAGCTGAACACTGTGAGCAGGACGCACTGACTGCACTAAATGTAAATAGCAGGAACGGATCTAGCTGAACACTGTGAGCAGGACGCACTGCACTAAATGTAAATAGCAGGAACGGATCTAGCTGAACACTGTGAGCAGGACGCACTGCACTAAATGTAAATAGCAGGAACGGATCTAGCTGAACACTGTGAGCAGGACGCACTGCACTAAATGTAAATAGCAGGAACGGATCTAGCTGAACACTGTGAGCAGGACGCACTGACTGCACTAAATGTAAATAGCAGGAACAGATCTAGCTGAACACTGTGAGCAGGACGCACTGCACTAAATGTAAATAGCAGGAACGGATCTAGCTGAACACTGTGAGCAGGACGCACTGACTGCACTAAATGTAAATAGCAGGAACGGATCTAGCTGAACACTGTGAGCAGGACGCACTGCACTAAATGTAAATAGCAGGAACGGATCTAGCTGAACACTGTGAGCAGGACGCACTGCACTAAATGTAAATAGCAGGAACGGATCTAGCTGAACACTGTGAGCAGGACGCACTGCACTAAATGTAAATAGCAGGAACGGATCTAGCTGAACACTGTGAGCAGGACGCACTGCACTAAATGTAAATAGCAGGAACGGATCTAGCTGAACACTGTGAGCAGGACGCACTGACTGCACTAAATGTAAATAGCAGGAACGGATCTAGCTGAACACTGTGAGCAGGACACACTGACTGCACTAAATGTAAATAGCAGGAACGGATCTAGCTGAACACTGTGAGCAGGACGCACTGACTGCACTAAATGTAAATAGCAGGAACGGATCTAGCTGAACACTGTGAGCAGGACGCACTGCACTAAATGTAAATAGCAGGAACGGATCTAGCTGAACACTGTGAACAGGACGCACTGCACTAAATGTAAATAGCAGGAACGGATCTAGCTGAACACTGTGAGCAGGACGCACTACACTAAATGTAAATACCAGGAACGGATCTAGCTGAACACTGTGAGCAGGACACACTGACTGCACTAAATGTAAATAGCAGGAACGGATCTAGCTGAACACTGTGAGCAGGACGCACTGACTGCACTAAATGTAAATAGCAGGAACAGATCTAGCTGAACACTGTGAGCAGGACGCACTGCACTAAATGTAAAGAGCAGGAACGGATCTAGCTGAACACTGTGAGCAGGACGCACTGCACTAAATGTAAAGAGCAGGAACAGATCTAGCTGAACACTGTGAGCAGGACGCACTGCACTAAATGTAAAGAGCAGGAACAGATCTAGCCTAATCTAGCTCTCAAATCAAATGACACTGTCTGTCTCTCTCTCTATCAGCACACCGGAACACACTACACAGGGCCGCCGTGCAGGCGGCCTTATATAGTGTGGGGCGTGTACTAAATCCCCTGAGCCATAATTGGCCAAAGCCACCCTGGCTTTGGCCAATTACAGCTCTCTCTACTGACGGCGCTGTGATTGGCCAAGCATGCGGGTCATAGTGCATGCTTGGCCAATCATCAGCCAGCAATGCACTGCGATGCCGCAGTGAATTATGGGCCGTGACGCGCCACACGAATTTGGCGCGAACGGCCCATAACGTTCGCAATTCGACGGACGGTCGAACAGCCGATGTTCGAGTCGAACATGGGTTCGACTCGAACACGAAGCTCATCCCTACTACAGAATGGGCCTTAATTGCCGGGAGGGCGTCCATGGATGTCCTTCCGTGCATGAGCTGCCTGCGCGTTCCTGCGGGTCGCATGTGGCGCACTCTGTGATCACTATCGCTATCAGCATTAGGGAAAGAAAAAGCCGTTCACTGACTTCTGTCAGAGGGACATCGGTCCCTCACATAGAGCCATGGCTGCCTCATCAGTGGTCACCAGTGCCACCTGCCAGTGCCACCTATCAGTAGCCATCAGTGCCCACAGTGCCACCTACCAGTGCCCACAGTGCCACCTAACATTTCCCACCAGTGTTGCCAATCAATTCTCATCAGTGCCTCATTGTTGGTGCCACTGATTAATGCTGCCTATCAGTGTCACCTACCAGTGCCCTTCAGTGCCACCTATCAGTGCCCTTTAGTGCCGCCCATCAGTGCCATCCATCAGTGCCACCTCTCAGTACCATCTATCTGTGCCGTGTCATCAGTGCTTACCAGTGCCACCTATCAGTGCCCATTAGTGCCGCCTTATCAGTGCCTATCAGTGCAGCCTATCAGTGCCGCCTATCAGTGGCCATCAGTGCCGCCTATCAGTGGCCATCATCAGTGTAGCCTCATCAGCGCATATCAATGAAGGAGAAAAATTACCTGTTTTCAAAATTTTTAACAAACTATGAAACAGTTTTTTGTTTTGTTTTTTCAAATTTTTGGTCTTTTTTCATTTTTTTTTTTTTTTTTTTTAGCAAAAAATAAAAAAACCCAGCAGTGATTAAATACCACCAAAAGAAAGCTCTATTTGTGTGAAAAAAATGATACAAATTTAATTTGGGTACAGTGTCGCATGACCACGCAATTGTCATTCAAAATGCGACAGCGCTGAAAGCTGAAAATTGGTCTGGGCAGGAAAGGTTTTTAAGTGCCCAGTAGTCAAGTGGTTAATGAATGCAGCTAAAAGCTTAATTACACAACACTGGCAGGAATGAGAACACTCCTCAGTTATAGAATGGATGAGAAAAATTGAATATAGACATAAAATGGAACATCTAAGAGGTAGCTATTGTGGGGAGGGTGCAAAAGTGGGGGGAGTTTGGAAACGTTGGACTAAATTTAAAAAAACAAGGAAATACGTTGAAATGATGGGAAATGAGAAAACAAGGTTGATAGAATAAAAGAAAGCGTTGCACGACAGCGCAATTGTCAGTTAAAGCGACACAGTTCTGTATCGCAAAAAATGGCCTGGTCATTAAAGGGGCAAATCCTTACGGTCTTAAGTGGTTAATGAATTCTGTTGAACAAATAACTTCATTTTTTTAAAAAATTCTGTTTTATTAAAGGGTAACTCTACTTTTGTGGGCGAAAAAAATAGCAAATAAAGAAAAAATAATATAGCACATATATTTGTGACACTAATCATATTGTAATTGAATTTTATAAAAAAATTGCTTTTGTTTTTAATGTGCAGCCACTGTAATTTTCTGAGAATGCATTACAATATAGCTACCTGGAGTTGTTCTGTACACAGAGTGTGTACTGACCACTCCCCAGAAACATAATTTCCTGCTTGTGTGATTGGCTCACCAATTTTCCCAGAAGTCTGCCTAAAATACAAGTGGAGAGATACCTTCAATAGGAGCACGTCTAAAGGGATGTGGGCCCAGCAGATTTCCTCATTAGTGCCCTGCAGCTGCACACCTAACAGTTAATTATGAAACCACTCCCATTAGACCCACTCAGTACAGAGGCACAGACAAACACACATGGATTTCTTCAGAAAAACAAAAGGTAGGAACCTGCAACAAAGGTTGTTATAATCCTTGCAATGTACATCGATCGACCAGAGGGGAATGTTTTTTTCTCAACAAAAGTGAAGTTACGCTTTAATTGTTTTTTCTTTACGTTTTTTTTTTTTTGCATACTGTGACCAGAGCAAGACAGTATTACCATAGTGACACTGTACTACTCCGGGAAGGTGATCAGGATTTTTTTTGCACACTATGATTGCTTATAACTATGAATATCAATATGTTATAAACAACCATTTTTACTGAATGAAATCAATTCATTCAATGTTTACTATTGTGATTAGCTGTGATTGGCCACAGCTAATCACATGCTACAGATAGGCTGTGATTGGCCCTGTCTGTACCATGTGATCACTGTGACCAATCACAGAAATCAACACAATAGTACACAATAAATTACATGAATTGAGCCCATGCATTGTGTACAAATGTCATGTGATCTGCTATGATTGGTCACAGCAATCATATGATACCAGCAAGATCTGTCAACCGCTGTGTCAGGTGGGGCGTGTGCAAGGTGTGTTCTGCTGAGGACGTCATATGACTTCCACCCAGAACCAGTCAAATGACGGCCGGACGGGAACTGTTTCAGCAAGCTGAACACATGTATTGCACCTGGAGGATGATCAAGCAGAGTATGCCCCACCACCTTGGTCACCACTTCCAATGACCACACAACCATTACACTGACATATGTATATATGAAGTGGACTGACAACAAAAAGCCACTTTAACAGTCTTCCTTGGGCAGAATAATAAATAGCAATAGAAGGGCTCAAATACCTACTTTTCCTGAGAAAATGCTGCTTTAAGCTCCCACTGGCCCTGCTGGCCACATGTAGAATGGCTTCAGCACTAGGTCACATTATTTCATTTTCTGCTGAAGATGGCTGAAAAGCCTACTTAAACTCTGGTTCTTCTCTTCAACAGAGATCAAGTAAACAGATGCCAAGTGTTTGGTTATATTAGCAGCTTTGAAGGGAGCCTCAAGCAGTATTTTCTCCAGCCATTTCAGTTTTTCAATTATTCTTGGTTTATTCTTTCCAGCAAAACCGTTAATAAAGTTTTATCCAAAAATTTGTTCACAGGTCCACAGCATAATTCAGATTAGCAAGGCTCAGTGGCCGGTGTACCGTTGATTTGTGAGAATGAAGTTATGCTTTAAACATTGAATGCAGTGCCTAGTAGAAAAACACAGCAATCAAAAGATTACCAGTGTAAACCAGTAGTATATTAATTCTGAGTTTACTACTTAGTTTATCAGTCTAAAGACACGTGATTGCAATTATCTTTATTGATTGCATATAATCATTGGACTATTTAAAGCTGAAACCAAACCTCCGATAGGCTGATAAGTGCAATCATGAAATCCGGTGCTGGCATTGTTCCTTGGGTCTGGCAAACACCAGCTTCATATGACCTGCTGTCTCTCACATTGATTGGGTTAATCACATGGGGCATTCTAGTGACTCATCTAATGGCAAGACAGTCTTTAAACGCCCTTTGTATTCTTGTCAAATGTTAGTAAAGTCCCTGTTCAGTACATTGGTAATGATTAATTATTGTATAATCATCTCAAACTGTAAGGAAAACAGTAAATAAATCCTAAATAAGAAAAGCTGTTTCCTTGTGTCTGCATTTGGAAGTACTTTTTGTAAAGATGATAATGTTCTACGGGTGCATCTCAAAAAATTAGAATATCATCAAAAAGTTATTTTTTTCAGTAATTCAATTCAAAAAGCGAAACTCATATATTATATATATTCATTACACACAGAGTCATATATTTCAAGCATTTCTGTTCTTTAATTTTGATGATTATGGCTTACAGGTAGTGAAAACCCAAAATTCAATATCTCAAAAAATTTGACTATTACATAAGACCAATATAAAAAAAGGATTTTTAATACAGAAATGTTGGCTTACTGAAAAGTATGGCCATGTACAGTACAGTATGCACTCAAAACTTGGTCTGGGCTCTTTTTGCATGAATTACTGCATCAATGCGGTGTGGCATGGAGGCGATCAGCCTGTGGCACTGCTGAGGTGTTATGGAAGCCCAGGTTGCTTTGATAACAACCTTCAGCTCATCTGCATTGTTGGCTCTGGTGTCTCTCATCTTCCTCTTGACAATACCCAGCAGATTCTCTATGGGGTTTAGGTCAGGCAAGCACAGTGATACCATGATCATGAAACCAGATATTGGTACTTTTGGCAGTGCACGCAGGAAAATGAAATCAGCATCTCCATAAAGGTGGTCAGCAGAGGGAAGGATTAAGTGCTTTAGATTGTCTTGGTAGAGGGCTGCACTGACTTTGGACTTGATAAAACACAGTGGTACAACACTAACCTGGCACCCTGTTGCAGCCATGTAAATAAGCATGGGATACTGATGTCCCTGAGTTGGATAGGGATGACGTCTGGGAGGCCCCGTTTACCAAACTAGCGTCAGCCAGGGACCATCTAATCCATTATACATTCCTACACAGAATCTACTTCACTCTGGTTAGACTTGCAAGGATTTATAGTAATGAATTGTCTTTCTGCTGGTGCTGCTCTTCAGTGCATGCCATTTTCCTTCATATTTTCTGTGAATGCCCAGCTATTTAGTTTATTGGAAAAAGGCCCTGGTTTGCATCATCTCAGTCACTACTATACCGATAATCTCCTCCTTTAATGTTTGTCTTCTGAGATTGGTAGACTCTAGACATGTGCGCCGTCAATAAATTCATTTTGTTTCGCTACGTTCCATTTCGTATTAGAATTGATTTGTATTTCGTAATTCGTGTCTGAAACTCAATTTGAATTCGTACAAAATACGAATTTTCGTTAGGTTCGTTAACTTTTTGTAACAATTACGAACTATCGTTATGATGAATTTAAAAAGCAAAAAATACCAAATTCAAAGCCGCGGAACACCCTTTAAAAGTCTATGGGAGAAATCAAAAGTGATCATTTTAAAGGTTAATATGCAAGCTATTGTCATAAAAAGTGTTTGGGGACCCGGGTCCTGCCCCAGGGGACAAAAAAAATTATAAAAATGGCTGTTTTTTTGGGAGCAGTGATTTTAATAATGCTTAAAGTGAAACAATAAAAGTGAAATATTCCTTTAAATTTCGTACCTGGTGGGTGTCTATAGTATGCCTTTAAAGTGGCGCTTTTTTCCCATGTTTAGAACAGTTCCACAGCAAAATGACATTTCTAAAGGAAAAAAAAGTTGTGTAAAAGTACTAGCGCTAGTGGTTATTAATGTATTGTCGGGTCTCTGCAATACACATAAATGTCATTGAAAGAAACGGCCTGGGATTCTCCCACAGTGCATTACCAGGCCCTTTGGGTCTGGTATGAATATTAAGGGGAATCCCGAACCAAAATTAAAAAAAAAAAAAATGCGTAGGGGTCCCCCAAAAATTCCATACCAGGCCCTTCAGGTCTGGTATGGATATTAAGGGGAACCCCGCTCCAAATTTTTTTTAAAAATGGCGTGGGGGTCCCCCTCAAAATCCATACCAGACCCTTCAGGTCTGGCATGTATTTTAAGGGGAACCCCGTGCCAAAATTAAAAAAAATGGCTTGGGGCCCCCCTAAAAATCCATACCAGACCCTTATCCAAGCACGCAACCTGGCAGGCCACAGGAAAAGAGGGGGGACGAGAGAGAGAGCGCCCCCCCTCCTGAACCATACCAGGCCACATGCCCTCAACATGGGGAGGATGTCCCCATATTGATGGGGACCGATAACCGAAGGAAGAACAGAAGAAGATGGAAGAAGAAGCGGGGAAAGAAGAAGACGTTAATAAAGGAATTGTCAAAAACCGTCTCTTGTCTTTTTTAACATTTTTCACACTTTTTTTGTGAAATAGTAGGGGTACATTTGTACCCCATTACCAATTCACACAGGGGGGGCCGGGATCTGGGGGTCCCCTTGTTAAAGGGGGCTTCCGAATTCCGATAAGCCCCCCACCCGCAGACCCCCACAACTACCGGGCAAGGGTTGTTGGGATGAGGCCCTTGTCCCCATTAACATGGGGGATCCTCCCCATGTTGAGGGCGTGGAAAAATGGGGGGACCCCCACGCATTTTCTTTGTTTAAATTTTGGTTCGGGGTTCCCCTTAATATTCATACCGGACCCAAAGGGCCTGGTAATGCACTGTGGGGGAATCCCAGGCCGTTTTTTTCAATTACTTTTATGTGTATTGCAGAGACCCGACAATTCATTAATAGCCGCGAGTACTTTTAAATTACTTTCTTTTCCTTTAGAAATGTCATTTTGCTCTCGGACCGTTGTAAACACAGGAAAAATGCGCCACTTTACAGGCATATTAATTTCCCAACCCTCACTCAGCAGTAGAAGAAAATCTCTGATTGGTCAACAAAACACCAGTCACGTTTCCGTTGTAACGGAATTTGGATCAGAAATTCATCAACGAAATTTCGTATTTCGTATACAATTCGGAAGCATAGAAATTTGTATTTCGGATGCTTCCGAATGTACAAATTTTCGGAAATTTGTACGAAACGAACCGCACATGTCTAGTAGACTCTCTAGCTACTACAAATGCCATTCATACCCTCCTTACCTTTTTATTATTCTATACAAGGAACCTGATTATTCTGTCTTGGAAAAGACTTCAGCACCATCGTTAGCTGCCCGGAAATCATTGTTGAAGGCTATTTCCCTTTATAAGGCCACCTATTCCAAGAGATGTGCACCCCTTAAATTTGATAAGGTTTGGGGTGGATGGGTTTCCTCTACTTCAACTGCCTTTGATTAGAGTCAATCACATGTTAATTTTCATTCTGGTTATTTTGTTTTAATGCTCATGTAACAACCTTAAATCCTGACCTTTATTCTGTACATGACGTTTGGTACTTATAACTCTGGTATCCAATTCCCTATGGATGGTCTTGGGTTGGATTATTTCTTATTCTTCTTTTTGGCCTAATTTGAATCTATAGGGTTGAGATCTTTGGTGAGGAGTAGAATCATTTGGCATCTTGACCTGTACCTTTGGATGAGGGCTATACTGTAATAGTCACAGAAGTGGGGATTGCTGTTTACTGTTTATAGACTTTTTTCGTGTTTAATAAAAACCAAAAAAACAAACATGTCACACTTATGTCCACTGTGCAGTTCATTTTGCACAGAGTGGCCCTGATCTTCCTCTCCTGTGGTCCCCCGGTGGTGCTAGTAGCTCCTCCCCGCATCTGGAAACCACCTAGAAGAGGGTTCTTGTGCGGGCCAGCTCCCGAGTCCAGCTTTTGTGTCCATAGACACAGAAAGCCAGACTCGGCATCACCCCCTGGCGCCCACGTCATTGGATTTGATTGAAAGCAGCGGGAGCCAATGGCTGCGCTGCTATCAATATATCCAATCAAAAGCCGAGACAACCAGCAGAGAGGGTGTGCGCGTCTCCGGCGTCGGAATGAACAGGCTCAGGTGAGTAAAATGGGGGGGCTGGGGGGCTGCTCAGTGACAGAAGTTTTTTCACCTTAAGGCATAGGATGCTTTAAGGTGAAAAAACTTGAGGGTTTGCAACCCCTTTAAGTACTGTGCATGGAGCCAATACAATATTTCTGGCTTTTTTTCTGAAAATAGTATACTGTAAATTTAATTTTGTGATAAAAACCTGCTTAGTATCTCCCTTTGAAAATGAAGCCTACTAAAACATCTCACTGCTTGCATAGATTAAACATTTATTCTGGCTTTTTATAGTGAAAATATATACTCTAATTGTGACTTCCTGATTAAAACCCCTTTCACACTGAGGGAGTTTTGCAGGCGCTATAGCGTTAAAAATAGCGTCTGCAATCCGCCTCCAAACAGCTGCTCCATTGTCGCTCACACTGGAGCGGTGCGCTGGTGTCAGAGGAATATTCCTTTCTGCCACACCAGCCGTGTCCTTGCGCGCATGCGTGGCGGGACAGCGTTCCGGCGCACGCGCATTCGCGATCCAGCGCTACGGCGCACGCACATGCGCACTGGCGCACGCCCAATGTGACCCTTTGGGCGGCCTATAAAAGGTGCTCAAATGATCAGACAAATTGCTGGTTCGTCTCAGCTACCTGCTAAAAACTTGATCCTGTTTCCTGTGTCTGTGCCTGATTGCCCGTTGGTACCCGGATTGCTACTGACTCCTCTGCTCTTCTCCCGGACCTGACCTTGGCTTGTTTAACGGATCTCCACCACTCTCCTGTGTTTGACCCTCTGCCTGTTACTCAGATTGTCTCCTGTCTCCTTGCCCTGACCACTCGCCTGTACCTGGACTTGCTTGTGTCTCCCAGACACCATCCCACGGCCTACAGTTGAATTGCTGATCCTGGTGTTTGACCCTCAGCCTGGTTCTGGACTTTCTGTTATTTGTCCCAGCAAGTATTCCTGCTTACCAGTCTCTGCACAGCGGCTCTTCTCTACAAGGACCCCCACGCAAGTCTCCTACGGTCCATTGGGTAGCCTGTGCCTCTTTGTGCCATTCACTCCCTGTACCACCTTCAGGGGGCGGACTGCGCTTAATCGCAAGGGTGAACCGCTCTCGGCATCTCGGCCTCAGTAGATACTTCCCTGACAGATGGCAGGACATCAGGAAAAGCCCTGGCAGCAGCTTCTTTGGAGCGATGAAGGAGCGGTGTGTTTACCGCTCCTCCACCGCTGCTCCCCATTGAAATCAATGGGGCAGCACTGCAATACCGCCGGCAAAACGCCGCTATTGCGGTGCATTGCGGGCGTTTTTAACCCTTTCTCGGCCACTAGCGGGGGGTAAAAGCGCCCCGCTAGCGGCCGAAATGCACCGCAAATCCAACGATAAAACGCTGCTAAAAATAGCGGCGTTTTACCGCTGACACTATGGGCGGCTCGGTGTGAAAGCCGTCTAAGAGCAACCTAGTGTCTCCATCGTTAAATGCAGTCTACTAAAGCTACTTAGTGTGTATTGAGTCTGTATAATATTTCTGTCTTTTTTCTATTAAAGCGGTATTAAACCTAAAACCAAAAGGGTAATACTGTATATTGCAGCTTACCAGTCATTAGATGTGGTGGCTGCATTAGTTTCATTTTCTTAGGCTTTTTTCCTAAGTTTTCAGTAACGTGCCCCCACTCTGGATGAAGGAACACAGGGGCACAGCAGACAGCAGTAGTGTTAATCTGGGGAAGGGGAGTGTTAGATGTATTAATCCTTGTTGAGAGTCTGGTATGGTCTTAAGTTGGATCCTAAGCCCCTCCTGACCTCAACGACCAGTTGTTGGCGCCGTACCTAATTGCCCGTAATTGCCCAGACGCTGGTACAAAAAAGTGTCTGTATACCCTCCCCCCCCCCACTTTCCCTCTCTTCTATTTCCCACTTTACACCCTCCTACCACACCTCAGGTTTATGGTAACTCTGTATACCCAACTACTTAGGTACGCTAAACACCTGAGATATTGACTGCAACTACTACACTATGATACCTGCATTTTATAAATCGAATCTATGTACTGTAAATGTGATGGTGGCTTTCAACCACCAGCAGCTATACTGCCTGTTTTTCTTTATTCTGTAACCCCAACTACTTTTCTCTAAAAAATGGTTAATAAAAATATATTTAACCTTAAAATTTAACTAAAATAAGTGAAAACAATGCTTATTAAAAAAACATTAAAAAGTACAAGGCACACAGTATATGAAACAACAGTGCAAAAAAATAAAAATAAAATAAAAACTTTTTACAAATAAGTGAACATGATATCCACTGAAAAGAGGATCAAACATATGAATGAATCAGAGTCTATAGATGAAATGGTCAAGACATCATTGTGACTTGTAAAGGAATATATCAAGAAGTCCACCACAAGTTATGTGAAGGCTTACCGGAAGGCTTGGACTCAGACAGGCATATGCCTAATAAGTCAAACGAGCTTTATGGTATAACACACCAAGAATTCGGATATGCATATAAACGATCCCTGGCTGGAAGTCAGATATCCAAATGGTCTTTCCAAAGGTACTCCAGATAGGTTAGAAGAGGAGTAGGATAAAAATATTTTCCCGTATTGTGTGGTTGGGAGAGAGAAAAAGAATGGAGTGCCACATAGTGTAATTCAGTTAAGAAAAAAATGAATATTTTATTAAGATTGAAAGGAACACTCACATTTGTGAAGGTAGAAAAGCGCTTTAGTTAAAATTTTTGACGCAATGGCATCAGCAGAGCCCGTCCCGATGTGTTTCGTCTAATGAGACATCATCTGGGAACGACACAATGATGTCATGACCATTTCATCTATGGACTCTGATTCATTCATATGTTTGACTACCTTTTCAGTGGATATCACGTTAACTTATTTGTAAAAAGTTTTGGTTTTTATTTGCACTGTTGTTTCCTGATTGAAGGGTCACTGACTGCACAGTGGTGTTTAATACACAATTGGGACTGTATATATGGACATTAGCATGTTGGTGTTTTATGAGAAGACTTTATGTCAACACAAAAAACATGTGTGCATATGAAGTATTGTTATTTATACAGAATAAGTTGTGCTGCACTTTTTTATGTATTGTTACCACCTTTACCACCTCTGTGCCATGTCCTCACCCTATACAGGTTGAGAACCATGAGGAGTATGAAGTACAATCCATTTAATTAGATTGAAAAGTGCGCTAAATACTCTGCTTCAATAGTGCTAAGAATAAATACTAAAAAATATATAAAAAATATATATAGTGAAGTGCCATCACATCTTAACATAAATAAATCGATACAAATAACTTGCAGCAATATATAGGAAATCACAAATCCACCTACTGCATATAAATAAATGTGGAGTAGGACACAGAAAAATCAGAGGACACTCTGATTGAATAATTGTCTCTTATAAGGCATATGTTAAAATCGCAATCTCTGTCAGCTCACTGTTTAGACTGGTGATCCGCTGTTAATCATCTGTTTGTACCGGTATTCTGCTGTTACCAATCTCCAGTATTGTATTCCAATCATGCAATTAGAAATAGAAAAACATTCATTGCGCAATATGCTGTTAATTATTCTCTTGGGAATAAAGCAGATGCACTCACTTGTACCATTCTATTGTAAAAGCGCATAGAGCAGTCAGCCATCCACCAATATCCTCCTCGCGCTGAGCTGCGAGTAACACTACAGCACTATGGATGACGTCACTAGGCTCCTCCCGACGCGTTGCGTCACATGTCACGTGACTTTTTCAAGGGTAGCCATGTGACGGTCGGAATCCATCTTATAGCGTGCTGGTTGCCATAGTAACTATGTCCTCTGATTTTTCTGTGTCCTACTCCACATTTATTTATATGCAGTAGGTGGATTTGTGATTTCCTATATATTGCTGCAAGTTATTTGCAAGTTATTTGTATCGATTTATTTATGTTAAGATGTGAGAGCACATCACTATATATATTTTTTATATATTTTTTAGTATTTATTCTTAGCACTATTGAAGCAGAGTATTTAGCGCACTTTTCAATCTAATTATATGTTTTTGAGTTTTATTAGTGGCATCAGAGCACTAAGTAAAGGTGCAGCTTTATACAGATTATTTCATATTGGTTTTATACACAAAACAGATTTGAGTGTATTATTAGCACGCAGGAAAATTTTGAATCACCATGATTTAGCACATATTTATTTTTAACATTTTGAACAGACACATAGAAACACAATTTCTCACTATCATTAATTATTCAATGTCAGAATCCATAAAGCGCTTTAGTTTTAATACTTATAAAAGTACAATCCATTGTTGACTCCTGTAGGTTCCGTGGGCGCATACAGTACCTGGTGCATTGGAAGGGGTATGGTCCGGAGGAACGCTCTTGGATCTCATCCTCGGACGTACATGCCCCTGTCCTCCTCCGTGATTTCCATAGACGTTTTCCCCTCAAGCCTGGTGGTCCTCCGAGGGGGAGGGGTCGTTGAGGAGGGGGTACTGTCAGGGCTGGGCTCAGCCCTTCCTTCTCTGAGCTGGCCAACCCAACAGGATGAATGAAAAAAACTGACAGCTCAGGTCGGAGCCGCTGTACTAACTATACAATGTTAGTACAGCGATCTCACCTGCTATTCTATTGTGTTCTGACAGGGGGAAGGCCCCCCCCCAGAACAATCCAGTCAGCGATCTCAGCCATTGAGATCAGAGCGCTGATCGGGAGCCGGTCGGCAGACCTTTTTCGGTCATGCCCCTTCAACAGAGTGGTTGCAGTACA
The DNA here is from genome assembly GCA_037952835.1 of Lithobates septentrionalis. NCBI lineage: Eukaryota > Metazoa > Chordata > Amphibia > Anura > Ranidae > Lithobates > Lithobates septentrionalis. The sequence goes on from JBBDGP010000634.1 coordinate 279,492, forward strand.
CACAGGCAAAATGGTGCCCGACATTCGGCCTGTGTGTACTAGGCTTTAGTGTATAATTTTGGATGGACTTCTGTCAGGGCTGAGCTCAGCCCTTCCTTCTCTGAGCTGGCCGCTCAGCTGTCGGCTAATTGCCAGCTCCCATTTCTCTCCACAGTTACCCGGCTGTTGTTGATTCTGTTGGTCAGTCCTGCCTACTTAATGTCGTCCAGCTCACTTGATCTCTACCTTTGCCTTTATCAACATCACAGAGACTTTCTCCTGCGTTCCTGTTGAAGACTTGCTCGGCTGATGTTCCTTCTGGCTTCTGATCCTGCTTGCTGTACTACTACGTTTATCTCTGGCTCTCTGACATTTGCTTGGCTGACTACCCGATCCGGTTACTGAACTCTGGCTTGTTTTGACTACACTTACTCTGTTTACCTTATTATTATTATTATTAAACAAGTGTGATTTAACTATACTTCTGTCTCGGTCTGATTCATGGTTCCTGATAGTAGGCGAAGGCCATGAATTCAGAAGATACAGTCAATCCACTTGTTGGTAATATTTTTCCAGATTGGATGAGCAAGATCACTGCATGGATCAGTTTGCCATAGCGTTACAAACGCTCCTGAGTCGCACGTCTCACCTGGAAACTCCCACTGTGGCTGCTCCGGTACAACCTGAGTTGCAGGCCGTCCCTGCTGCTGCGCCAGTTTCTGTGCAGGCATCCACCTCAAGTATTACTTCTATAAGAGGTATGTCTGGTTCCGCTCCGCTTCCCCAGCGATTTGGGGGCGATCCAGTTCAATGCAGAGGGTTTCTCAACCAGGTAGAGATTTATTTTGAGATGCTGCCCCAGGCATTTCCCACGGACAGAAGCAAAGTAGGTTTCGTGATATCTTTGCTTTCTGAGAGAGCCTTGGCCTGGGCAAACCCTCTGGGAGACGCAAAAACCTGTTGTCTTGAGTTACCCTGACTTTGTGGCCTCCTTTAAAAGGGTATTTGACAAAGGTTTTCAATGAAGCTAGAGCAAAAGCTGTCCTTCCCGCCACCATGTCCAAAGCAAATATAGTTTTACTGCTCAAACCGGGCAAGTACCCCGTAGACCCTGGGGCGTACCGCCAAATTTCGTTGCTTCAAAGCAACGTCAAGATATTAGCAAAAGCATTGGCAATACGGTTGAATGGAGTGATAGCGTCTATTGTGCATGATGACCAAGCTGGTTTCATGCCCAATAAATCTACCGCAGTCAATTTGAGGAGATTGTTTCTTAATATCCAATCCCGGGCAGACAATATGGGTAATAGAGCGCTGCTGTCATTGGACGCCACAAAGGCGTTCGACAGCATAGACTGGAACTACCTCTGGTCAATTTTGTTACGATTTGGGTTCGGTCCAAACTATATCTCCTGGGTGAGGCTTCTGTACAGTCAGCCGCAGGCAGCCATTAGAAGCTTCGGCTCCTTGTCGCGGAACTTTACGTTGAGGAGGGGAACGAGACAGGGTTGTCCCCTGTCCCCCCTCCTCTTCGCCCTGGCAATTGAGCCGTTGGCGATTGAGATTAGGGCAGATCAACATATTACAGGCTTCTGCTATGGTGGTATGCAAGAAAAAGTCATGCTCTATGCGGATGACACTCTGCTTCTGCTGGGGGACACGGATACCTCCCTAAGAGAGGCCATGTCCACCATATCCAGATTCGGAGGATTTTCAGGCCTACTTATTAATTGTTCAAAATCTGCTTTACTCCTGTTGGATGGGGACAAAACACAGATAGTTAATCCAGCTTGCCCTATACCCTTAGCCACGTCCTTTAAATACCTGGGAATTCACATTACAGCTAATCCAAGGGATTTTCTGCGTCAGAATGTTTCTCCCCTGCGGTTGAGGTTCAGAGATAAGGTTAAAACTTGGAGATCACTCTCCCTCTCGGTGGCGGGTAGAGTAAACCTAATTAAGATGATAATTATGCCCCAATTATTATATTTCCTTCATAACTCCCCTATGGTTATACCACTGAAATTGTTTCATACTGTCAATGCCATCTTCCGAAGTCTTATATGGAAAGATAAAAACCCTAGGATTAAAATGGAACATTTACAGAGGCCTAAGGACAGCAGGGGATTGGCGTTGCCGAACCCATGGTTGTACTACTTAGCGGCCCAGCTGCAACACCTCATTGGCATGTTTCCACCAGCGGGGGGGACAGAGATTCGGTCACAGAGTTCTCTACAACAATTACTCCTACACACTGCGTAGGGGACCTGTTCCCATGGCATTGGAGGCACTTGCATTTGCTAAACCTCATAAGAAATACTCAACTTTCAACTTAAATTAAATTATACTTTTTAAATAAAAATACCCCTATAATACACAAGCTTAATGTATTCTAGTAAAGTTAGTCTGTAAACTAAGGTCTGTTTTGTTAGTTTATAGGAGTAGTTTGTTATTTTATAAACGTACAGCAGCCCGTGGCCATCTTAAGTGTGGGCATCTGAAGCCAGACTGAATTTCTTCCTGGATCTCCTCCTTGCAGATCTTGCATATGCTCAGTGCAGCACAAGCAGTGTAATAGGTTTCAGGTCAGGTTTCCATAGCAACGGCAGTGTCAGAGGAAGTTGCTGCCCCTTCCCAGAAGGCATTGAAAACAGGAAATGATGCGATGGGCCGCGGCCAGGGAGAAGGAAGTGAAAAATGAATACAGCAGATATACAGTAGGTGCTGAGAAAAAAAATTAAAAAAAATATCCAATTCGTTTACAGTGCACAGTTTAGTGAGGGATGCTGAAGAGTTGTAAAAGTGGGTGGAACTCCACTTTAATACAAAAGATATGGAACAAAGCCAGGTACATTCAGAATGTAGAGGGTTATACTGAATACAGTCCCGTATGGTTGAATGGAACATACACTGAATTGGCCAAGCTGCAGGCTGGAGCTAGGTGGAAACAGTTTGGAATTACTCATCTCAAACATATATTCCGTAATGGGGTGTTACGTCCCTTTGAAGATTTGAAGGTGGCCTATGGTCTTCCATCCTCAATGTATTTTCTATCTCTGCAGCTTGGCCATGCGGTGGCAGTGCAGGGCCGCTCATCTGATTGGAACCTGTCCCCGACTCCTGTGTTTGGCCTTCTGGAGGATGTGACCTCATCCAAAGGATTCATCTCCCAATGCTATGCTATCCTGTTGCAGTCCGTAATGAGGCGGCATCCTCTGAGGGTGAGGGAGAGGTGAGAGGCAGATGCCGGACAGTTGGATGGAGAGCAGTGGGAGGAGATTTTTCAGGCAGTGAGAAAGTGTTTATTAAATGTATCACAAAGATTGACCCAACTATATATTCTTTTGGGAACGTATTCCACGCCTCAAAGGCTTCACTTAATGAACCCGCAGCTGGACCCTACCTGTACTAGGTGTAAAAGAGACCACGGGAGTCTTATTCATATGCTGTGGCGATGCCCCAAACTACATACCTACTGGGCAAATGTAATGAACACAGTCAACTCGGTATTTAAAGTCTCCCTTCCACAGGATCCGAGAGCTTGTCTCTTGGGTGCTCTGGAGGAATATGAGTGGGAAGAACATTGCAGAGAGGCCATACATAGAGTTTTATTCAAGGCAAGAAAATTAATTATGGTACATTGGAGATCTGAGGCTCCCCCTACTACGAAGGAATGGATTGAGAATATAGGTGTAGTATTGAGAATGGAAAAACGTGTATACCAACATAGAGGCAATACACATAGGTTTGAGAAGTTGTGGGCGTTGTGGTTAGACGTACCAGGACTAGCCCCGTTAGACTTAGTAGCAGACAGATTACTGGGAATAAATGTTGGATGACGAAGGTGATATGTGAATTAATAAAGTAGAAGGTGCGATATTAGACCGGTAGGCTTCATAAATAGGTGTTTTTCTGGCTGATTTCAGTAATGATTTGATGAAACTGTCTGTAATATAATGCAATGCAAAAGACAATAAAAAACATGTATGTAATGTACCTTTGGAAACTGAATAAAAGTTTGTTGGATAAAAAAAAAGGGTATTTGACGTTCCCGCACGCTCCGCTTCTGCTGCCAAGTGCCTCATGTCCATCACATAGAGTACGAGAACTGTTGCCGACTACGCCATTGAATTCCGTACTCTGGCAGCAGAGGTTGCTTGGAACAATGAGGCCCTCGTGGCTGCTTTTTTTCTCAGAGAAAGACTCTCTTTTAAGTAGCGCTTGCGGAAGCCTCCTGTACGTCTGCCTCCGAGCTTTGCAGTCCCACCCATGCCTCCCTCACCTCCCATACCTCCTGGTACCGAGTCGGTCAGTGAAGATGAACCCATGCACTTGGGCTTCACACGTCTCTCTGCGGATGAGAGAGCCTTTAGGAGGAGGGAGAGATTGTGCCTTTATTGTGGCCAGGCAGGTCACTTTTTGAAGTTTTGTCCTACTCGTCCAGAGAACGCCCAAACCTTGAGGTCCTGTCATGGACAGACCCTAGGTGGTGGTGTTTCGTCCCCAGTTATCCAGAAGGATAAGCCCCTGGTTTCGGTCACCCTTTCTTGGGCTGAGTCATCCATCGAGATACAGGCTCTAATCGACTTTGGGGTTGCAGGCCCCCCTGTTCATTGATGCTGCCTTTGCATCACAGCACTCGATTCCGCTGCAGCTGCATGACACTCCACTTGCCATTGAGGCTCTTGATGGGAGACCTCCAGAGCCTGCCCATGTGACTCATGAGATGGTTCCGTTGTCCATGGCCGTAGGGGCTCTTCACCATGAGATAATCCAATTCCAAGTTATTTCCTCACCTAGGTTTCCGCTGGTTATTGGTTATCCTTGGTTACAGAAGCACAACCCCTCTTTTGATTGGCTCCATGCAGAGGTTTTCTCCTGATCACCACAATGCAGTGAGACATGCTTCCGGAAGGTAGCCAAGGTCCTGTGCACCTCTTCACTCTCATCCCTGCCGGAGGAGTACCGCGATTTTAGCGACGTCTTTGACAAAGGTCAAGCCGGTAGTTTGCCTCCACACCGGCCTCATGATTGTGCAATTGACCTTCAACCTGGTGCCATACCCCTTCGTGGCCAGGTGTACCCTTTGTCGGTCTTGGAGGATAAGGCCATGGAGGAGTATGTTACAGACGCACTTTCTCAAGGTTTCATCCACAAATCCTTGTCTCCTGCTGGTGCTGGTTTCTTCTTTGGGAAGAAAAAGAGCGGTGAACTCAGACCTTGTATTGATTATAGGGGTCTCAATCGTTTCACGATTAAGAATGCCTACCCGATTCCGTTGATTACAGAGTTATTTGACCGCCTCAAGGGAGCAACAGTTTTCACGAAGCTTGATTTGAGAGGGGCATACAATCTTGTCCGGATTAAGGAGGGCGACAAGTGGAAAACTGCGTTTAATACCAGAACAGGCCATTATGAGTACCTCGTAATGCCTTTTGGCCTTTGTAACGCCCTGGCAGTTTTCCAGGAATTTATTAACGATGTCCTCTGAGATTTGTTGCAGTTATGTTTGGTGGTTTATGTCAATGATATCCTCATATTTTCCAAGTCCCTGGAGAGCCACCACACAGATGTCTGTCGTGTGCTTCAGAAACTAAGAGAGAACAATCTCTATTGTAAACTGGAGAAGAGCGAGTTCCATCGTGAACAGGTTAAATTCCTGGGCTATGTCATTTCCACTGCTGGTTTTTCGATGGACCCAGAGAAAATTTCGGCAGTGCTACAGTGGCCCCGACCCGTGGGTTTACGTCCTCTGCAGCATTTCCTGGGCTTTGCCAACTATTATCGGAAGTTTATTCGTAACTTCTCGTCTCTGGTCAAGCCCCTGACTGATATGACCAGAAAGGACGGTAACCCACAGAGTTGGTCTCCGGAGTCCATTAAGGTCTTTGAGAGTCTCAAGGCTGCCTTTGTTTCTGCTCCTGTGTTGGCACATCCTGATCCTACGTTGCCTTTTATCCTAGAAGTTGATTCTGTCTCAACGTCCTAACTCTGAGAGCGCTATGCATCTGTGTGGCTACTTTTCCAAGACATTGTCACCTGCTGAGTGCAATTACGAGATTGGTGACAGAGAGCTGTTGGCGATCATTTTAGCCCTGAAAGAATGGAGACATCTCCTTGAAGGTACCACTGTGCTGGTTCTCATTCTTACTGACCATAAGAATCTCACATTCTTGTCTGAGGCTATGCGCCTCTCTCCCAGAAGGGTGCGATGAGCTTTTTTCTTGTCGAGTTTTAATTACATTGTCTCATTCTTACCCGGTAATAAAAATGTAAGGGCTGATGCCTTGTTACGACAATTTTCCTCCACTCCCAAGTTGGAGTCGGTTCCGGTTCCTGTGATTCCTCCTGATCGTATTCTGGCTAAGGTTCGCACCAGTCTTACTTCTCCTTTGGTCGACAAAATTCTTGCTGCTCAGGTCCATGCTCCTCCTGAGAAACCTTGTGACCGCTGCTTTGTCCCAGAGAGTCTCCATACTGCCCTGCTCTAGACTTACCATTCTCCCAAGGCAGCTGGCCACCCTGGGAAGAATCAACTTGTTTGGGCCATTTCCCAACAATTCTGGTGGCCTAGTCTACGGGCTGATGTAACTGCCTTCGTAGCTGCCTGTTCCGTGTGTGTTCCATGTAAGGTTCCACGACACCTTCCAGTGGGCCTCCTACAACCCATATCCAATGGAGAGAGGCTCTGGACCCACCTGTCTATGGATTTCATTGTGGAGTTACCCAACTCCCAAGGCAACACTGTTAACCTTATGGTGGTTGACCGGTTCTCAAAGATGTGTCATTGTATTCCACTTAAGAAGCTGCCCACTTCTAAGGAACTGGCTTCCATTTTTGCTTGGGAGATCTTTCGCTTACATGGGCTACCCAAGGTGATTGTCTAGGACAGGGGTAGTCAGTTTGTCTCCCAGTTCTGGTGAGCCTTTTGTGCACAGTTGGGAATTCAGCTTGCTTTCTCCTCTGCATATCACCCGCAGTCCAATGGGGCCGCAGAATGAGCCAATCAGTCCCTGGAGCAATTCTTATGTTGCTATATTTCTGACCATCATAACAACTGGTCAGACCTATTACCGTGGGAAGAGTTTGCTCACAACAGTGCACTGAATTCGGCTTCCCGATTGTCCCCATTTATGGCGAATTATTGCTTCCAACCTTCCATGTTGCCTTACTCGTTTGTTTCGCAGAGTATTCCTGCGTTAGAGGAGCATCTCCGTGGTCTTCGTTCCACTTGGGCACAAGTTCAGGAGGCTTTGCAACATGCTAACGATAGGTACAGACTCCATGCTGACCGCAGGCGCCAGCCTGCACCTTCCTACCAGGTTGGGGACAGAGTCTGGCTGTCGTCTCGCAACCTCCGACTTCGTGTTCCTACTTTGAAGTTTGGTTGGGCCTTTCCGTATCCTTCGCAGGATTAACCCAGTGGCTTACGCCTTGGACCTTCCTCCTAGTATGCGCATCTCAAATGTGTTTCTTGTCTCCTTATTGAAACCTTTGGTCTGCAATCGCTTTACCACCTCGGTGCCACGTCCTCACCCTATGCAGGTTGAGAACCATGAGGAGTATGAAGTACAATCCATTGTTGACTCCCGTAGGTTCCGTGGGCGCATACAGTACCTGGTGCATTGGAAGGGGTACGGTCTGGAGGAACGCTCTTGGGTCTCATCCTCGGATGTACATGCTCCGTCCTCCCCTGTGATTTCCATAGACGTTTTTCCCTCAAGCCCAGTGGTCCTCCGAGGGGGAGGGGTCGTTGAGGAGGGGGTACTGTCAGGGCTGGGCTCAGCCCTTCCTTCTCTGAGCTGGCCAACCCAACAGGATGAATGAAAACAAAAACTGACAGCTCAGGTCGGGGCCGATGTACTAACCATGCAATGTTAGTACAGTGATCTCACCTGCTATTCTATTGTGTTCTGACAGGGGGAAGGCCCCCCGCCAGAACAATCCAGTCAGCGATCTCAGCCATTGAGATCACAGCGCTGATTGGGATCCGGTCAGCAGACCTTTTTCAGTCATGCCCCTTCAATAGAGTGGTTGCAGTACACACAGGCAAAATGGTGCCCGACATTCGGCCTGTGTGTACTAGGCTTTAGTGTATAATTTTGGATGGACTTCTGTCAGGGCTGTGCTCAGCCCTTCCTTCTCTGAGCTGGCCACTCAGCTGTTGGCTAATTGCCAGCTCCCATTTCTCTCCACAGTTACCCGACTGTTGTTGATTCTGTTCGTCAGTCCTGCCTACTTAAAGTCGTCCAGCTCACTTGATCTCTACCTTCGCCTTTGTCAACATCACAGAGACTTTCTCCTGCGTTCCTGTTGAAGACTTGCTCGGCTGATGTTCCTTCTGGCTTCTGATCCTGCTTGCTGTACTACTACGTTTATCTCTGGCTCTCTGACATTTGCTTGGCTGACTACCCGATCCGGTTACTGAACTCTGGCTTGTTTTGACTACGCTTACTCTGTTTACCTTATTATTATTAAACAAGTGTGATTTAACTATACTTCTGTCTCAGTTTGATTCATGTTTCCTGATAACTTCATAATGTGGGTTAAATTAACAGTTATTATTGCAACACGCTGGTGTGAACTGACTTTAGTTCTATATAGGTGTTTCAACTTGTTCGGGATGTGTTTCTTCTAGAATCTGCAGTGATCTTGCAGATTTGGAATTTTCTGCATATCTCTGAGATACATAGAGTTACTTATACTGAAAATTCCTGGTACTACAAAGTCTACTCCAGCTTGTGAATGTACTGTTCCGCTCGGCTACTCTCAGATGTTATGCAGTAGATAAAGAAAACACAGAGTCTGCATAGTATGTAATCTATTTCATAAAGATTATGGAACCTATTTATGAAGTTCCACGAATTGATTGCTATTTTCCGTCTCACTTTTCCCTATTTTTTCAGTCATTGTTTTTCTAGTTGATGAAAAGTCAAAAGAAAAAGTTATTTGGAAGAGAAGCCTAAAGTGTTGAAAGTAGGCAGATTGATAAAAGGAAAAAGGAGTGGGAAAAGGTGGTATTTTACTCAATCTCCTAAAATCCTCTTACAGCAGTAATAAACCCAAAAGCTAAATTTATAATGCCCCGTACACACGGTCGGATTTTCTAACGGAAAATGTTCGATGGGAGCCTTTTGTCGGAAATTCCGACCGTGTGTAGGCTCCATCGGACAGTTTCCATCGGAATTTCCGTCGCACAAAATTTGAGATCTGGTTCTCAAATTTTCCGACAGCAAAATCCGTTTGTATAAATTCCGACTGTGTGTACACAATTCCGAACCACAAAGTGCCACGCATGCTCAGAATAAATTACAAGACGGAAGCGCTCGGTCTGGTATTTTTGAAATGTACCTGCCAACTCACAACTACTGTCCTTTTTGAACTAAAACACATAGCCAAGTATTTGTGAAAAAGAAATAGCCATTTATTCTGGGTCATAACAAAATAAAGAGGAAGGCAACGCTGGAGAAACTGCTGAAATTTGTGACAGTCAAAATTGGTGGCCTGAGGAGTCCATATAATAGTGAGCACAATCCGGTCCAGGACTACAAGAGATCAGGAACAGCAGCAGATGACATATCTGTCCCCAGGCTGTAGTCATACACAGTGCTGGGACAAGTGGGGTGTACAGGTGCTATGTCTGTGTGCACAGTATCCTGTATTCATACACTAAATCTGAGTGAAAAAAACCCAATCCTATATGCTGTTGAACCTGTAGAAGGGATGCAAAAGTGCTCTGTGTGTAGGGAACCAATGTGAATAGTTCTCATACACATCTAGTAACTTGTGCAAATAAACCCTTAAAGTGCTGTCGTGCCTGTGCAAAAAGGGGTATTAGAATAGAAAAGTGAAAAAAAGGTATGCGGGTACTGTGTTTGTATGCACAGTATCCTGTGAAGAAAGTATATAGATATATAACACAATTCCTTATGAAATGGAGTGTACGGGTGCTACGTCTGTGTGCACAGTATCCTGTATATACACTAAATCTGAGTGGAAAGAACAGAAGACAAAAAACGAATCCTATATTACGTTGAACCTATAAAAAGGATGCGACAGTGCACTGTGTGTGGGGAACCAATGCAAATGGTTCTCATACACACCTAATAACTTGTGCAAATACACTCTTAAAGTGCTGTCGTGCCTGTGCAAGGAGAAAATTCCGGATGAAAGCGGGTACTGTGTTTGTATGCACAGTATCCTGTGGAAAAAGTATATAAATATATAACACGATTCTTTATGTCAGATTTTTTCTCTATAAGGGTTGTGACAGCACAGTAGGTGCAAAACAAATGAAAAAACCTTAAGGTGCTGTTATATCTCTGCAGCCCATAGAGATAGAATAATCATATACATATAGTAACAGCAATCAGGATAGTAAATAATATCCACATAACATGTGCAAACTTCACTCTGTGGGCGATATAAAAGTGCAAACTTATGCAGAAACCATGATTCGTAAAAACTTTGTGCAGCCTGTATAAGATAGTGTGCAAAAACTTATAAATGTGACAAACAGGTGGGGGGTGTTTCTCTATAACACACAGATAATTAGTAATAATCCAAATAATTATTGCAACATGTAGTCCAGAACCAAGTCTTTTAGGATATAATAAAGATGCCGGTGCAAGCTTCAAATGCAATGTTTTGTGATCCCTTTGGCAATCCAATTGTGCAGCTAAAAAAACCGGGTGGGGTGCCGAAAGAGAGAGGGTGTATAAATCCTTTTCGTGCTCAAACACACACAGGTGAAGGATGGCCCCTTACCTTGCGGCAAAAGGACAACCGCATAGAAGGTATATGGAGGAGATGGTCTCTCTTTGGGGTCCCTGGACCGGAGCCGGTGGTCCCTGTGTCTCAATCCCTCAGTACCAGCATCAACAGTAGCAGAGTCAACATAAGGGAGAATAAGAAGGGTACCAGATAGTGTAGTATTTCAAACCAATCGCTGTTTTTATTAAAGTTAAAAGCATGTACTCACATGCAGTAGATGCATAACACATAAAAATCCTACGAGCGGCGAGCTCGTCAATCCAAAGCTGTATCAGTGCCTATCCCGTCCCTACGCGTGACGTCACCCAATCACGTGACTTCATCAGGGGATAACAGGGGAGGCACAATCATGTCTTTAAATAGTCTTCTCATTGTAGTCAATGGGCGGCCATTTTCTTGTAGCCTGATGTAATACTATGGCGGCCATGTTTGAAAGGGTAAGTTTCAAGACATGCGCGCAGCCATTTTTTTGTTGGAAGGCATTTCTCATGCCATAGAGCTCTATGTCAACTCGGCAGCCATTTACTTGTGGCCCAATGCAATATGTCGGCGGCCATTTTTTTGGGGGATTATGCCAATAAAGATACAGGAAATTTAAATACACGTCCTAGTATCATGGATGTCTCTAGCATAATGATGTGTATGTATGGCCGCAGATGTAACTAGGAGGACTGGTTGATGATAACAATATCTAATGCAACGTACTTGAAAAAATGGTATAGTGGACGGCAAACAATATTCAGACGGACTGCAAATAATACAGCCAAAACTCTCCGAACGACAAGTGCGGGACGGGGTCTATGCGGGGTGCTGTAAACAGGGGAGGACTAGAGTATTGCGCTCGGCGTCATATTCTATGTTAGTAACCGCAACATACTTTGATAATAGGGCTCTGTCAGTGCGTATAGAACGGGACTGGCTCTGGTAGCTGTATGTCTCAATCATTAGTATACAAAAGCTCCATCATATATATATTCTATGAGTATGCATCTCTGCCAGCCCCTGACTACGAACCTGCCTGTTGATTGTGTACCTTCCTGGCAGCACGTTGCCGACTCCTGCCTGTCCCTGACCTTGCAAGTACTCCTGTTGGACTTTCCTGAACCAAGCCAACATCCCACCAGCTCCTCTAAGGCTCCGGTGTTCCTGATCCTGCCAACAGGCACCTGCGCCCTTCCGTTGCCCTAGCAGCCCTGTCTCCACCTCCAGGGGTGCTAGGACCGGAACCGTGCAAGAGGCCACCCTCGTCATTTCAGACTCCGCTGTAAGGTACGTGACATGTCCTTTCAAAACCAGAAAACACTAAAAACAATACAACAATACAATACTGTAGCTGCAGCCCCGTCACAGTATATCTACTGCGGCGAGTCGGCAAATGGTTAAATTGTTAGTTCACTTTACAGAAAATCTGTAAGGTAAACTTACATTGGACCCCCTCCCCATCCCTCCCAGTCCTGCTAACCTGGAGTCCAGTGATCCCCCGCACTGACCCCTTTACATTACACAGCCCCTGCACGCCTTTACATTACACAGCCCCCTGCACCCCTTTACATTACACAGCCCCCTGCACCTCTGGGCCCCTTTACATTACACAGCACCCTGCATCTCTGGGCCCCTTTACATTACACATCACCCTGCATCTCTGGACCCCTTTACATTACACATCACCCTGCATCTCTGGACCCCTTCACATTACACATCACCCTGCATCTCTGGACCCCTTTACATTACACATCACCCTGCATCTCTCGACCCCTTTACATTACACAGCACCCTGCATCTCTGGACCCACTGCGTGTTACACAGACCCCCCTTCAGTGCAGATGCCCCTTCAGTATAGCCCCCCGTTCAGTGCACACCCCCCCTTCAGTGTAGCCCCCATTCAGTGCAGACGCCCCCATTCAGTGTAGCCCCCCTGTTCAGTGCAGACGCCCCCATTTAGTGTAGTCCCCCCGTTCAGTGCAGATGCCCCCATTCAGTGTAGCCCCCCGTTCAGTGCAGACGCCCTTATTCAGTGTAGCCCCCCCGTTCAGTGAAGACGCCCCCATTCAGTGTAGTACCCCCGTTCAGTGCAGACGCCCCCATTCAGTGTAGCCCCCCGTTCAGTGCAGGTGCCCCCATTCAGTGTAGCCCCCCGTTCAGTGCAGACGCCCCCCATTCAGTGCAGATTCCCCCTTTTAGTGTAGCCCCCCGTTCAGTGCAGACGCCCCCATTCAGTGTAGCCCCCCTGTTCAGTGCAGAAGCCCCCCAATTCATTGCAGATGCCCCCTTTTAGTGTAGCCCCCCCCGGTTCAGTGCAGACGCCCCCTCTGTGTAGCCCCCCCATTCAGTGCAGATGCCCCTCCTTCAGTGTAGCCCCCCCTTCAGTGCAGTGTGCAGACCCCCCATTCAGTACCTCAGATCAGCGCGGCGGCACATGCTCAGCAGATCCCCTCCCCCTGTTTACACATAAACAGAGAGGAGGGGGAGGCGGCTTCACTCTGTTCGGCTTTGCCTGTGTGACATCCTGGATCGCACAAGCAGACAGTCCGCGGCCGCGAGAGGAGGGGATGGTAGGTGCAGCGGTGTCACCCTGCACCCCCCGCACACCCCCTCCCCCTCGCATCACAATATAGATCACCTCTCCCTGTGCCTGTCACTGCGCCTCTGCCTAAACACGCGGTGCTGCCAACGCTTCAATTGCAGCCTGACCGCAGCCAGCCTGACACCCCCCCCCAGTGTGTGGTACTCTGGGGGGCCCACCCCCCACTTAGTACACCTCTGCACAGCTTTGCAAGCAGGCGCAGCTCTGCAATGTTGTAGGGGCGGCCGGTGATAGTCACATGCCCAGAAAGTTTAACATCACACTGCCTGTCAGCGCTGCGCCCCCTTCCTACAATAAATTGCTCCGCCCAGGGCACCCGTCCCTTCCGCCCACCCCTTGTACTGACCCTGGTCATACAACTTACCCCCGCCACCTCCTGGCTGCCACTTTCCACGGCCTCCTCCTGGCTGAGACTTTCCTGTGTATGAAAAAGGGACATAGTTTTAGTTTTTGGTTCATCAATCACACACAATTTTCAGCTCATGACTGTTGCAAATTGAATGTTAATAAATAGAAAAGACTATCATTCTGACCCCAGCATTTTTCATTCTTCTCCCAATCATTTGTGGCCACTACTGTCTATTGATATGTAAAACACTTTGTGAAATCAGAAATTAGTTATTAAAACTAACATATATTTAACATAATTAATTTGACAAACAGAAATATTTTGAAGAATGCTATACCTGACTCAAGCTGGGCTCCTCCACATGTTGCTGCCTGGAAGGCCCAGGTTGGTCATCGTAAGCCTCAGCTGGGGGGGAAGGAAGCCTTGAAGGAAGACTGGAGAGTGCTGGTCTGGGTTAAGTCTGGCCTGTCAGAAAATGCAGTCTGTCATAGTACCACAGCCTGGGTACATAAATGTCATCTGCTGCAGCTTCTGATCTCAGGGAATCCTGGACCTTCTTGCACTTCCTATTATAAGTGCTCCTCATGCCACCAATTAGGGCCTTCTGTGGGGATCACCGGCTTCACAAATTCCAGCAATTGATCCAGCGCTGCCTTCCTCTTTGGTTTATTGTTATATAAGGGGTGGTTTACCTGACACAGATACAACACAAGACAAACCCTAATGTCAGCCGAAACTCTCCTAATCTTGACCCAATATAGGCCTCAATCTATAAGCAGTATAGGCCACTGATGCACCAACTTAAAATCGTACCTTCGTTATAACGATCGTCTCTTCCGTTACTTTGTCCTCCACTCACAGATCGTACGTACGACGCACACGTATTACGCTTTATATACACTGCGCATGCGTGAAACTTCGCCCGCCCTGACGTTCTTTGTAATCTATTCCCCGCCCCTTCTCTTTCTGCGCAGTGGGAGAGCACATGGCGGAGAGAAAACAAGTGCATGTAGAGGAGAGCAGCAATGACGAAAGGCCGGAGCCCCGAACCTCATGATCCCAGAGGAGATTGAAGGCCTCAAATACGTCCTTTGTAGAGATGGTGGAGATGGTGGACATCTTGAAGAGGGCCGACTATTATTTTTATTATTATTATTATTATTATACAGGATTTATATATAATAATAATAATAGTCTGCCCTCTTCAAGATGTCCACCATCTATGGACATCTATGGACTATGACGGGAAGCATGGACCTTACCCAAACCCAAATGTGAGAAAGGCCAAAAACATGCCTAAAGTTGTGAAGAGTCTGCACAGGAATTTTGGGGGACGGCGATCCAAGGGTCAACTGAGGAATAAAATGTTCTTCAGCTTGGAACTCTGCTAAAACAGACAATTGTACGACACTTCCAAGCAATGTTTCATATTCCTATGTCTGCCCTCCAGACATAGGAATGTGCTAAGTATACCTATTTTTTATTCACATAGGGGAGAAAAGACTCAGGACATCTGAGGACACCAAGGACCCCCCACCTACTAAAGAAGGGGAATTCCCCACACCACAAGCAGAGGATGTGGAGGGAGAGGTTTATGAAGTGGCTGAAATTGTCACCACAACAGGTGAGTGTCTCGAACCACAGCTGCGGGTAAGAGATCTATACCTGCATATTTAGAATATATGGGTTTTTTTTTCTTTTAGGTTATGTGGATGTTGTGGAAGAAGAATCTCATTTCACCAGTGAAAGTGCCCAGATCCTCATCAGGGAGAGAATGGGGTGCAATCTTGGGGTGCATTTGTGATTTAGAAAATATAAAGGAAAACATCAATGATGTTCAAAAAAAATGAAGAACATCATTGATGTTTTAGGCAGAATATAAAAAACAACAAAATTGTACAGTTTTATTGTGTATTTTTGAATTTAAAAAAAAGTTGTAAATACTAATGTCTGATATTGCCTTCACTTTATCAAAGCTGAATTTTGTAAGTTCCTGAGTTGTATATGTTATGCTATGAAACATGCCTGTTTAACCAAAAAAAAAGGATCTTTACAATGTGAAAAAATATATATATACACCAAAGAAGTTGGTTTGTTCAAAAACCTTTTTCTAATGCACATGTGAATGTGTTTTGAGTAAAATGTTTTCTACTCAACAATGTGTGGCTTCTTCTTTCAATGCTCAATAGCAATTTTTGTGGTAAGTTGGTGTTTACAGTGACAATAGGGGTTATTTACTAAAGGCAAATCCACTTTGCGCTACAAGTGCAGTTTCAGTGCAGTTTCAGGTGTTGGAGTGCAAAGTGGATTTGCCTTTAGTAACTAACTCCCACAGTGCTTTCTAATTTGCCACAATCACGCCATTTTCATGACTCCACAAAATTCATTCATGGTGCTGAAAATTATGAATATTTTTGTCAGTAATGCATTACATACATTAACAACAAAAACAAGGTGTGTGCAGCAGGCCCACAACATAATAATAGTTCGCTGAAGAAGAGATTATCACCTCATGTATCAAATAAATTACATTTGCACTATTGAAGAAAATGTCCAAAAAGAAAAGCCCATTGGAGTACCTAGGAGACAGCTAAAAGAAACCCAGGCAGTAGATCAAAGGAAATCTTCTTTCAGTTTAAGTTCAAAAATTGTTGATGAAATGTTTCTTAAACCGTTTCTAGCATATCAATGACCCCCCTACCCGCAAAGTACTCGACATACTTCTGTCTTACTTCAAGGGCGCTTTAGGGGGGCAAGCCAGGACAGCCAGCTTCAAGCGCCGTCAGAGGTCTTCTTGAAGTCCCGCCTCAGACACAACTGAGGCCACATTGTTCATTGAATTTCTCCTTAAATAGTTGTGTAGAATGCAGCATACAAGGATTATCTGGTTAAGTTTATATTCCGCCATGTTGTAAGGAATAGGTGGAACTGGCTGGCCATTATCCCGAAAACGTTCTCCACCAGTCTTCTGGCTCTGGCCAGACGGTAGTTATAAACCCTCTGGTCCTGGGTGAGCGTCCTCATGGCTTCAAAATGGTCGGCTGGTCAGAACAAACTAACAGAAAGCACTGAAAAACAGAAAGGCCGGAGCTGAAAATCAGAAACGAGCGGACAAGAACACGCTGAAAATCAAATACGTAATAGAAATACAAACCCACAAGCACAAACCGAAGAGCAGTAACGATCGGAAAAGCAGTAGGTTGAAAAGCGCGAATCGTCTGTCACCAAACTTCTACTAACACGAGATTAGCGGAAGGAGCCCAAAGGGTGGCGCACTTGGTATTGAACTTCCTCTTTCTAGTGCCGTCAAACGTGTTGTACGTCACCGCGTTCTTGACGTTCAGAATTTCCGACCAACTTTGTGTGACCGTGTGTATGCAAGACAAGTTTGAGCCAACATCCGTCGGAAAAAAAACATGGCATTTGTTGTCGGAATGTTCGATCGTGTGTACGAGGCATAATAAAGCAGTTTACCAATTTTTAGATGTAATGGCTGCATTAATTTTCTTTTTCAGGCTTTGTTTCTTCTATTTTCATCCGGTGATCCAGCAAGTTGGTTGTTTTTCAGAAGCACACGTTCTCTAGAAGAATGCATCGGTTTACATGAATAAAACAAACTTAGAGACTTAACACGGGCAGGGGTGATTATAATGATCAGCTTTTATTTATTCATGCAAAACTTTTGTCTTAAAAAGAAAAAAAAAAACGTTTGCTGTTACAAATTTTAAAGTATGAGCTGGGTTTTGGCTTCAGTTTGTTTAGGGTATTTAAATCTGATAATACATTTAACATTACCCTCCCCCCAAAACTTCAATGCATGTGTGCTATCCCGCGCTACCTTACACTATCGTGTATACAATATGAATCTAATGGGAGGCTGCAAACAACAAAATTGTGCTCCCACAATGCTTACAATCAAATAAACACAAAGATTTAGCTGTGCCTACCCCTTTAAATGTGCATTTATATTAAATCCTCCTGTGGTATAAAAAAACATAAATATTCCAATCCTTCTTTGTGTCCATATAAATATAT
The DNA here is from genome assembly GCA_037952835.1 of Lithobates septentrionalis. Classification (NCBI taxonomy): domain Eukaryota; kingdom Metazoa; phylum Chordata; class Amphibia; order Anura; family Ranidae; genus Lithobates; species Lithobates septentrionalis. The sequence continues at coordinate 297,212 of JBBDGP010000634.1, forward strand.
AATATATAAAAAACTCTTCAGATGTCCTTTTCACTACAAACAGTGATATAATTCATAAACTAGTGTAATCCACACTTTGTGCCGATCTTTAAACGTGACGTCAGTGACTCCCACCACCGTTCAAAGTTGCGATCACCTCCATGTTTGACCTGTCAAACCCAGGTTAAATCAGACTTTCCACAACCTGGGGTATAAAAAAAAAGGCTCCTCTGCACTCGTCTTCCGATATGCTCCTAGGTGTCATTACATTTTCTGGCCACTTGTCTTTGAAAAAATATTTTACCAGCAAGTGTGCCAGATATGGGGTCAAGTTGTATAAGCTCTGTGACAGGTCAACAGGCTATACATATAGTTTTATGGTTTACGAGGGAAAAGATAGTCACGTGGAGCCAGAGAACTGCCCAAACTACATAGGGAGCGTTGGTAAGATTATGTGGGACTTGATGCCACCCTTATTCAGAAAGGGGTACCACTTGCACGTGGACAATTATTACACGAGCGTGCCACTTTTTAGTCACTTGATTGATCATGGAACTGGCGCATCTAGCACCGTGCGATCTAATCACCGGGCCTTACCCCAGCAGCTTGTAGAATCCCGACTTAAACTGGGAGAGAGAGCATGCTTGAAATTTAATAATTTGCTCGCTGTGAAGTGGAGAGATAATCAGAATGTTTTCGTTCTGTCCTCCCTTAACGCAGATACGACAGTCCAAATTCCAAGGGCGACTGGTGTTGTGGAGAAACCCCTCTGTGTCCACAAATACAACCTAAATATGGGAGGGGTGGAGCTCAACGACCAGTTGTTGGCGCCGTACCTAATTGCCCGTAAGGCCAGACGCTGGTACAAAAAAGTGTCTGTATACCTATTTCAATTAGCTCTGCTGAACGCTTATGTGCTATACAAGGCATCAGGATGAACTGGATCCTTTCTTAACCACTTCCAGAGCGGCTCACGCCGGTATATACGTCAGCACTTTTAAGAGGAATATCGTTGTTATGGCAGCAGCTAGCTACCATAACCCCGGTATCCTCTTCCTCAGTGAGCGGTCCAGTTTCAGATAAAAGTGGTCTCTGTGGCGGATTCGCCTCAAGATCACTTTTATTGGTGGCAGGAGAAGGCCGCCCCTCCCGCCACTCTCCGGTGCCCTCTGCCGCTTAGCGGAGCCGTCGGTAGTGGCAGAGGCGATCGGGTCCTCTCCCTGACTTAATATGGAGACGAGTGAGGGGAAGATGGCCCCCCACCCGTCTCCATACCATTGCAGAGTGGAAGCGACGTCAAAACGTCACTTACGCTCATAGTTTTTTTTTTTCAATGACATTTAATTTTTTTTTTTATTGCATTTTAGTGTAAATATGAGATCTGAAGTCTTTTTGACCCCAGATCTCATATTTAAGAGGTCCTGTCAACCTTTTTTCCTATTCCAAGAAATGTTTACAATCCTTGTAATAGGAATAAAAGTGACACCATTTTTTTAATAAACAGTGTAAAAATAAAAAATTAAAGGTAAAATAAATAAGAAAAAAAAGATATTTTTAAATGTGCCCCGTCCCGCTGAGCTTGCGTGCAGAAGCGAGCGCATACGCGAGCAGCGCTCGCATATGAAAACGGTGTTCAAACCACACATGAGGTATCGCCACGATCAGTAGAGCGAGAGCAATAATTCTAGCCCTAGACCTCCTCTGTAACTCAAAACATGCAACCTGTAGTATTTTTTAAACATTGCCTATGGAGATTTTTAAGGGTAAACGTTTGTCGCCATTCCACGAGCGGGTGCAATTTTGAAGTGTGACATGCTGGGTATCAATTTATTCGGCGTAACATTATCTTTCCTAATATAATAAAAATTGGGCTAACTTTACTGTTGTCTTATTTTTTTTTTAAAGTGCGCTTGTAAGACTGCTGCGCAAATATGGTGTGACAGAAAGTATTGCAATGACCGCCATTTTATTCTCTAGAGTGTTAGAAAAAAAATATATAATGTTTGGGGGTTTTAAGTAACTTTCTAGCACAAAAGCCTGTTTTTAACATGGTGCTGTGGCCCAACTTCCCAATGCAAATGCAGTGAGCCGGCTGCATGAGAGGCACTTCCCAGAAGTCCTCTGTGGTACCTCAGGCCAAAGAACACCCCAAAAAAAGATGTCATGTCTGTAGGAAATGCGGATACAGGCGTGACACCCACTTTTATTGTTTCTCCTGTCCTAACCAACCTGGTCTCTGCATCGCTGAATGTTTCCAATGCTACCACACACTAGTGGAGTATTAGCGTAGGGTAAAGCACTGCACAGTCATAGGACACACTTTTACAGGGTTCACAAAGATGCCATCGCATTTTTTAGAGACCCAAACCTGGAACCTTTACAGTTACAGTTAAAAAAAAAAAGCTAAAAAAATAAATTTATAAAATAAAAAAGCCAAAAATAGTTGTCGTTTTATTGTTCTTCTCTCTCTCTATTTTTCTCTCTCTATTGTTCTGCTCTGTTTCACTGTATTTTATAACTGCAATGTTTCAATGTTACTATGTTTTATCATGTTTACTTTGCAGGTATGTAATTCTTTTATACTTTACTGTTTACTGTGTTTTATTGTTAGCCATTGTTTTCTTTGTAGGTACGCCATTCAGCTGCAGCACTGTGATTTATTTATCTTGACAGCAACAGCATTTGCTCTCACGATACGTAAATCAGCGACTTCAGCACTGTAGGAGGTGATTTCACCACCACAGTTAAAAAAACGGTGCATGTATGCCCATCATTAGAAGCGGGTGGAGGCAAGGCGGTATTCTAATGGTGGGCATACCCACCGATCAATCCCTTTTTTTTGTTCAGCCCACAGGCTGCATGAAAAAAAAGAACATTAAAATATATGCTCAACAAGGACCAGCAACGTACTGGTATGTTGCTGGACTTTGAGTGGTTATACCAGAATGATGCCTGGCATAAGCTTCTAATGTTGTGCATAAAATACCAGGACAGTTCAAAACCCCCCCTAAATGACCCCTTTTTGGAAATTAGACACAACAAGCTATTTGCTGATAGGCACGTAGAGTCCATGGAATATTTTATATTTTGCCACAAGTTTCGAGAAAATGACAATAATTTTTTTTTTTTTTTTACAAAGCTGTCACTAAATGATATATTGCTCAAACATGCCATGGGCATATGTGAAATTACACCCCAAAATACATTCTGCTGCTTCTCCTGAGTACGGGGATACCACACGTGTGGGACTTTTGGGGAGCCTAGCCACGTACAGGACCCCAAAAACAAAGCACCGCCTTCAGGCTTTCTAAGGGCAAAAAAATGGGGATTTCACTCCTCGCTACTTATCACAGTTTCGGAGGCCCTGAAATGTCAATATAGCACAAAACCTCCCCAAATGATCCCATTTTATAAAATGTTTTCTGGTCAGGAAGGGGGTAAAACCTTCCGAGGCTGAAGTGGTTAAGCGGTTAAGACATGGGGCACTTGACAGGCCTGGAACCAATGCCCCAGGTGCAAAGAAAGGCGTAAAGCAAGCAGTTCTAAAATTTTCATTCAAAATTTCTCATTTTAAAAATGTTCATTTGGTTCATTTGTTTTTTTAATCCTTAGTGAGATCAAATTGCCATTTGTTTTTTTATTGAAGAGGCAAGAAAATTTGAAGAAGCAGGATGGAAATTGTTTTTTTTTTTAACAAACAAACTTCTAATGCCCCGTACACACGGTCGGACTTTGTTCGGACATTCCGACAACAAAATCCTAGGATTTTTTCCGACGGATGTTGGCTCAAACTTGTCTTGCATACACACGGTCACACAAAGTTGTCGGAAAATCTGAGCGTTCTAAACGCGGTGACGTAAAACACGTACGTCGGGACTATAAACGGGGCAGTGGCCAATAGCTTTCATCTCTTTATTTATTCTGAGCATGCGTGGCACTTTGTCCGTCGGATTTGTGTACACACGATCGGAATTTCCGACAACGGATTTTGTTGTCGGAAAATTTTATATCCTGCCCTCAAACTTTGTGTGTCGGAAAATCCGATGGAAAATGTGTGATGGAGCCTACACACGGTCGGAATTTCCGACAACAAGGTCCTATCACACATTTTCCTTCGGAAAATCCGACCGTGTGTACGGGGCATAACAGTAAATACTAAAAGTAAAGAGCAGCGCTATCTATTGAAATGTGTTGCAACACATTTCACTAGGTAGCGCAGCTTCTTTACTTTTGGTACTTAGCGGTATCCATGTAGAGGGGCAAATGTGAGCTGCAGCTGGGTATATATTTATTTTGATTTAAACCAGGGTTATTGAATGAAAATTCATAGAGGTCCAACCAGTAAAATTTTCTTCCAGCAGAGGTCCGAACCACATTTTTTTTCAACCCACTCCTTCTATATCAAATTCCCTTACATCAGTGTCCTCAGTGTTATAATAACAGCGGTGGAGGCTGGAAGAAAAGTAAAGGCTCCTAACTGGCGTGACCGGGTCCGAATGAAACAGTGGCTCGGTCTGTGTCGGGAACGCGGTCCACCATTCAGTGATGCCTGGTTTAAAAAATGTTTGTTAGTGCAGGCATTTACCTCATATATTATTCAAAAGAGGTTCCTCAAAAGTGGGATTTTAAGTGGACGCCAGGCAGTGGTAGTATAAAAATTACAAAATTTATTATGCGGTACAATAACATACAACATGAAAAATATTAAAGACCAATGATAAAAACATATATATGGGAGACAAGTGTGGAAACCAGCTGAAGGGAGAAGGAGGCCCGCAGACTCTGCAGACTCCGCAGACTCCGATGTCCGATGCGTTTCAATTGCACAAACAGTGTGGATCTTCCTCAGAGACTATGCGGGCTTCAACACTTCAAATGCTGTCATTCTATGAGAGTAGTAGAATATGCAATGTCAGATATTATACAAGACATAATTGTGCATTCTACAGTTACATTTATCATAGACAGCAATTGTATCAAAAATAATTAAGCTGATAATACTGACCCCAAATATAAAATAATTTCACCAGCAGTAGACAGACACTTAAGTAATGAGATGAATGGATCCGTCAGGGCCAGACACGGAGCGGCAACCTGGACATCAATGGACCAACATGTGTTCCCAAAGATTGCTCTTAATCAGTAAGTCATATTACTACAGCGAGTTGCATTGCACTAGATGTAAAAATATCGAATCAGTGTTGGCTTTGTAAGACTATGGATCAGAAGGAATCAGTATGTGTATATATATATATATACTCTATATTAATACAGTGTATCTATACCTTGATTGGAAAAAAAAATTTTAGCTCATGGAGGGTGTAACTGCCTCGAGCAGAATATCCATGCTGTACGATGGAACTTATCTGGACAAAATCATAATAGAAGTTGTCCTGTAGTCTAAAATGTTATGGCCACAATCTGAAATAGTAAAATCTGAGAAATGTTGTAATCCAATAACAAAGAAGACTAAAAAACGACCATGGATAATATTGGTAGAGGATCTCTAAGGACACACTGATAGTGTCCCAGAGATCTCAACCCTATTCTCAACCCTATTCTCTGGTAATAGATTACTTGCCGTTTGACAGTGGGGTAGAGACCTGAGGTCTATCAGATGCAGTGCCAGAAGAACTAGCATACTGAGGCCTCAACCATCCAATATATACGTGCTCTTAATTGGTCTATTGTAATCAGCTGGTCTAGTCTCCGCCCGTTACCTGATCGTATTTGACGCCAAAAAGTAAGCCAATTCGGCACTTGTTCCGCGTTCCATGGTGCTGTAAGACATCACCATGGTGATAGTAACATTGGAGGCGTCACGTGGTCTACCAACATCATTGCGTGATCTAACACCGCACAATTACATCACGCGGCGTAATTTACGTCATCGTGCAATGATGTACAATGATAGACTCTATGTCAGTGGTTCTCAACTCTGGTCCTCAGGGCCCACTAACAGGCCAGGTTTTATGTATTACCTTGGAGAGATGCAGACTAGAATCCTGCAATCACTGAGCAGCAAATGATATCACCTGTGATGTATTTCAGTTATCTTGCAAATCTGGCCTGTTAGTGGGTCCTGAGGACAGGAGTTGAGAACCACTGCTCTATGTGCTCAGAATACGTGGAGCACCCTAACGGTCAGAATATAATCTAATGATAAACAGATACACAGACCGTGTATAGTTGCAACCAATATGGAATAGAGCATGGGAACACATAGATCCAGATGTAAAGATGTCGCCCCCCGCATGGCCCCGGAGGACACATTCAGGGCACCGAACTGGCATAACCTTTTCACCCATAAAGGGGAAAATGAAAATCGTCAGGTGCTGCTCAATAATGTTGGCTTTTCCTGTGTTTGAAAGAAATAGACCCAGACATATTAGCTAACAGATATGATGAATCATATCTAATCATTAAAGTGGATGTAAACCCACTCCCATCTTTTTTAAAGTACTGCCATAGGGGTTATCTATAAGGATATACATGCCTCCTGCATGTATCCTTACCTTTCAAATGTCTCCCCTTTAGCTGTTTGGAGCCCCAAAAAACACCGGATTCAGTGGGCGGGTCCGTTGTACGGCCCTTGGTGGGCGGAATCATGACATCACCAGACTCCCCGCCCACCTCTACACCTCTACACTCGCGCCTGGCCGGAGTGAAAAGTGCGCACACAGGAGAAGAGGAGCGCGCTCATGGCTCCTGTCACTTCATGTGTCACTGTCCAGTGACAGTCGGGGATGATCGGTGTGGCGGGGACAGCTGTGAGCACGGATCCCCCTGAATGGCTTTTCCTCTGAAAGCCATGGGAGGCAGAGAAGGAGAAGCAGCTGATCAAACGCCATGCAGGGAGATCGGTGCTCACGGCTGTCCCTCCACTGCACCGATCACCCCCGACTGTCCCTTGTGTCCTCCTCCTCCAGCGCCTGACCTGTTCTCCTCCACCACCACCACTCCCCCTTCTTCTCTGGCCCCCCTCCTGTCCTCATCCGCCCGCTGTGTCTTCCTCCTCCACCCCCCTCATCCCCCGCAGCCAACTCCCCTCCATTCCTGCGGGCTCTGTCAGGATGGAGAGCGGAGGAAAGGACGGAAACGCTATACATGTCATTAACGGGGGGGTGGAGTGCTGCTGGACACAGCTATATTATATATATATATATGTATATTATATATATATATATATATATATATATATATATATATATATATATATATATATATATATATATATATATATATATATATATATGTAATATAGCTGTGTCCAGCAGCAAACCCCCCCATCAGACCAGTGGAGTGTCTGCAGCCAGGGCTGAGTTTATGTGGAACATACAATCCTGGCAGAGCAGCAGAAGAAATGAGTGGGAGGGAATGAAAAAATAATGCATGTGTCTTACTTAGGCTAGTGCACGAGATGTAAATCACCTGTCACTCACAGCAAGGGGGCGTATTTGACAAAGTTTTTCTCAGTTTGTCAAGAATTCTCTCACTGAACAATAAAAGAGGATTGTTCAGAGATGGATTAACTGTGTGGCAAGACTGGGCTCAAATGATAGGAAATCTTATACTCTACAATATGACCTAAAAATTAAAAAAAATTGGGTTTACATCCACTTTAATTAGTCTTTAGGGAGAAATTATATATGGAAAATTTGAAATCAGTATTATCATGACAGATGTAGATACAGCAAAGAAATCTCTAACATCACTCACAAAGGCCCTTAAAAGTATTTAATTCCCCAGCCAGCTACATTTCTAAAGCGATAGTGAATCCATAAACATAATATGAGCATCTTATAGAAAAATGTGGATGGACAGAAATTATCCGCTGATTAAGATGCATACAGAAAATCCTCTTAAATTCGGGGCAGTTCGGGACCCCCTGACACAAAGCCCTCCAAGAAGCCCTCCAAGAAGGGTTTAAAGGTAATCATATCATTAAGACCTGGAAAAGTTGTTGCATAAAGTCTGAAAATCCAACGCTGCTCTCTCTGTAATAAAGTTTTATTCCAGTCCACCCCTTATTCCTGGATGCACTCTATTGAGTACAAGAAATTTAATCCGGGGAAAAATACCACTGTGAAAGCATGCAGCATGCCGTCCTCATGGTAGGTCTAAGTTACATGTCTTCATACTAGCCATAAGCTGTACGCCATAGTTCCTTTTGGGTTTTACCGACGTAGAAGCATTCACATTGCAACAAATAGACCACTCCCGAGGTCTTACAATTTGCATAGTGTCTTGGGTGAGCATAACTTTATTAGGAAACAGTTTGTAGTGTACTTGGTGATGTCCATGTATTGGCAATATGGACAACCACCACATTTAAAAGTTCCATGTCTCTTGCATGGATCCCTTGAACCATCCTTAAATTCACTAGTGACGAGTTTGTCTCCTATTGAGCTGGCTCTACGGAAGGTAAAAGCTGGACGTTCTGGCAGGATCCAGGGCCAGAACGTGCCGGTATTTGTGTACGTTATTTTTAAAGCGGTCTTGCTGATTTGAGACTCGAGTGATAATCAGAATCTGGTTATCACATCCTTTCAAGGTTTTAACACCATTTACTAATTCCTGCCTAGTTCTGGATGTAGCTTTTTTGAAAGCCTTTTTAAGACATTTCTTCGAATATCCTCGTGTGGGGAGTCTTATCCTCAAATTGTCCGCTTCTCTTTTAAATGTAACCTCATCCGAACAGTTTCGTCTCACGCGTAGGTATTGACCAAAGGGTATTGACCGAACTAAATTCTTGGGATGGAAGCTGGTGGCTTATAAAATGCCGTTCCCAGCAGTCAGTTTTCTGTACAAACTGCTGGTAAGTATGCCATTGTCGTTTTTATGAATATCGATATCCAAAAATTCGATTTAACTGGTACTAGATGTCGTGGCAAAATTGGGATCAAACGCATTAACATTTAACGTTAATGCGTTTAATCTCAATTTTAAAAAGTTAGGATGAGGACCAGTGTTAATTTAGTTGACTAAAACGACTTAAACATTTTAGTTGACTAAACGAATACTGTTTTAGTTGACTAAAATAAGACTAAAACTAAAACAATTGAGATGACTAAAATACAACTAAAATTAAAAGCCATTTTAGTCAAAAGACTAAAATGAGACTAAAACTAAAATGCCATTTTAGTCCTAAGACTAAAATGAGACTAAAACTAAAACCTGGCTGAAATAAGGGGCATAGAGAGACCCTGGGAATGCGAAAGGCAAGGTATTAGCCGTCTGTTTCAAGGGCAATCTTATAAAGTCTTTTTTAGATCTAAGACAGGAATTTAACATATCAAACAAGGCGTTTTATAAATATCTGCAGATTAGACATGCTATTCAAGCACAGTTCAGGTCTCAAATTATAGAGTGGACCCAGATCCCTGTACTCCTGAAAATCAACAATTCAGCTTCTCCTAAAGGTCTAATTTGCAAGATGTATACTAATCTGGGGGAGAGAATTATAAGCGGAGTGAGTCCTCTTAAGAGTAAAGAGAGGTGGGAGAGAGACGTAGGGACAATTACTAAGGTACAATGGGATAAGATCTTAGAACAAGGAGTCCTGGTCTCAATCTCCCTTTCACAGAAGCTTTCCCATCTGTATCTAATCCATAGAGTCTACTATACCCCTAAAAAAATGTTTAAGTTTGGATGGAAACAAAATGATGAGTGCCACAGGTGTAAGGCGCTAGGAGACCTTATTCATATGGTATGGAAGTGTCCAAAGCTCTTTAGATACTGGGGGGTGATAATTACTAGGATAAATAAAACCTTTAGGAGCTTACTAGAACCCGAAGCCAAGACATGCCTACTAGGGTGTTTTGAGGTAGATAGAGTCCTGCCTGGTACTGCTGAAGTAGTGTTGAGATGTCTGTTCCAAGCGAGAAAATTAATTGCACAGAAATGGCAGGCTCAGACCCCCCCGACGGTAAAGAGTTCCCTGCATACCAAGATCCCTTGGGTCCCGCTGGAGGCCACAAGAATCACCGACTTCCCTTCCTGCTTGATCCTGCAAAGAAGTTGTGGACGCAGGAGGGAATGCATAAATCAGTGAGAACCAATTACACGGGAATAGCAAGGCATCAGTTCCGCATGCTAGCGGATCCTTTGTTTTTGACACAACGTTGTCGATTTCTTTGTTGAACCTGGACGTAAACAGATCTATGTCTGGGGTCCCCCATCTTTGACATTGTGACAGGAAGATATCGGGATGAAGAAACCATTTTCCCGGGAACAACTGCTGGCGACTGAAATAGTCCGCCTGCCAATTTTCTATTCCTAGAATGATGACCGCCGATAGGCAAAGTACATTGTTTTCTGCCCAAGATAGGATATGATTCACCTTTCTCTGGGCCGCACAACTTCTTGTGCCCCCTTGGTGATTAATATAGGCCACTGCTGTGGCATAGTCGGATTGAATCCTGGCAGGACAATACCGTAAACTGAACGTTCAGACCCTCAGAACCAAGTGCTTTGCCTGAATTTCCCCTTTGCAGTTTTTTGGATATTAATCATAAACTGAGGCTCCGACGTACCCAGCCTACAGTACCTGGTATTTCCAGGTGGTCCACCCGGGTTCTAACCAGGCCCGACCCTGCTTAGCCTCCAAGATCAGATGAGATTGGACGCCTTCAGGGTGATGTGGCCGTAGGCTTTGGAGTCAGACACTTTGGGAATCTAGAGCTTGAACCCTTTGTTCCAAGTCGATAGGATAATGTTTTGCAGCAGTCTCGAATGAAAATGAGCATAAAGAACAGACTTGAATGAAGCCACCATCTTTCCCAACAACCTCATCTAAAGTTGAATAGAAGAATTCATCTTGCTTCAACCACCTAAATCAGTTCCTTTATGGTGCTGATCTTTGCCTGGGGCAAGAATACCCTTTTCTGAGTGTACCTATGATCAGACCCAAGTATCTTAGCCCTTTTCATGGTTTTAAAGAAGATTTCTCCTAGGCTGAGAAACCAACCTAGATATTCCAGGTTGTTGAATGTGGTGACCATACTTTGGTCTAAGCGGGCTACCCACTGGACTATCAAGAACAGATCGTCCAGGTAAACCATAATCGTTATACCTTGGGCCCTTAATCTGGCTAGAAGAGGGGCCAAAACCTTTGTAAACACTCAGGGTGCAGTAGCTAGACCGGAAAGCAGAGCTACACACTGAAAATGAAGATTTTCCACCTTGAAAAGTAGATATTACTAGTGAATGAGGAAATAGACATATGAAGGTATGCATCTTTGACGTCAATTGACGCCAGAAGTTCTCCTCCTTGTAGGATGGAGATAACTGATTGGATTGACTCCATGCGAAAAAAGAGTGGTTATATTCAGGAATTTAATTTAGTTTTTTGAGATCCAGAATGTCCATTTGGATTTAACCAAACCCCAACCTCTGCTCTTACATGGGGGCCACCATGATCACTTTTTGCCAAAAGCTGGTCCAATGCTTGACAGAAAGACTTCTTTTTCTCTGGAACCTTAGGAATGTTTGATCTGAGAAAACGAGGAGATGGGAACTCTTGGAACTCCAGCTTGTACCTTGGAGCTATTGAGGAAGTCCCACATTTGTCTTTACACTCTTCCTGCCAGATCCTTGAGAACTGCAGAAGAATTCCCCCTATTGAGTGAGCGGGGGCGCCTCCTCATAAGGAGGCTTCAGTATCTTGTAGGTTTCCTCCCCCAAGACCTCTTTGTCCCTGGGGTTAACCCTGAGGATTACCTTTTGAACCTGACGACGGAAGCCGTCGTGACTGTCTGGAGGCTGATACCCCTGGCACAGAAGAAGAAGCTTTAAAAACGAAAATACATTTACTCTTTTCTTAAATGTTAAAAGGGGTACATTTTCTACTAGAACTTCTTTGGATGTATTATCCAAAACATCCCCAAATAGCTGTTTCACTGCAAAAGGAAGACTAGCCAGGAGCTCCTGCATGGTGCTTAGCGAAGGGCGCAAGGCCTGAAGGATAGAATCTCTCAAAGCAACTATTGCAAACAGAAAGGGGCCAAAGCCTCTCAGATCCTGGGCCTGCTGAGCAGGATAACTTTGGACACCTGTTTAAACTGGTCTCTCAATGATTAAGCAATTACTGTCAGCGCAGGCTGAGACACTCAATCTGCCAGAGAAAAAAGTGGAGATAAAGTGTGAAAACTTTTGAGGAGGCTCTAGCGAATCCAAACACTCAGTTAAGGGTACATAAATGTGGAGCGGACCATTCAGCAAGAAATTGTCACGGTCCTTTGAGGGAATTTATCTTCTCCCGCCCCTAGTTCCTCAGTTTGAGGGTCCTGGACAATGGAAGAGAACCTTTCGCATTTTGACCCATACTGGGATGCGATTAAAGTCGCTAAACTTTTTTTTTTTTTTTAAACCTATCATGGCTGAAGAAAAAAGATCTTTTTAGTAAAATAAACAGGGGCTGTAGTGTTGAAAACAGTTGCAAACATTTCATGGCCTCGATGCTCACTCGGACCAGCCACCCTCTCTCAGGGGAGGATGCCATTTGTAGAAATGAGTAGGCTTTCCAGAGCTTGAGGGAGACCCTTTTAGCTCTTTTTTGGGGGTGTTTCAACCCCTCCCCTTCTGACCTTAGCCCGATGCACAAAGCAGAGGTATTACCAGAAAAAATTGCATCCACTGCTTGAGCAATAGTCAGCCACTGCCACTGCTATTAATGCTCAGACTGATGCAAATAGTAAATGTGTCAAATAGGAAATGCCCTTGTGTCACCAAAACCTCCTTCATGCTCCTCTTTGCTCTTATGTCTCTCTGACAATTTTGCAGCCAGCACAAATGGAGTTTTTTTTTTTAAAGGACGCCAACGCCAAGCTAAGCCCTGCCCCCACCTTGCATCACGCCCCCCTCCTTTCTCTTTTAAAAAAAGAGTTTTCCCACGCAAGCACGGGCCTCCGATCCAACGGGATCGGCTTGTGAGTGAGGGAGGGATGGTGTGGAGGAGACCTGGAAGCTGCCGCCGAGTAGAGGCAGTGAAAGAAAACGGCATTGCTGATCATTTTCAGTTCTCCCTTATACTCAGCCTCATGAAGAGGGGAAGAGTTCAGCCCAGGTGGGGGTGTCTGGTGGAAGCAAACCCCCCCAAACTTACCGGAGGTCTGCCTGCTAGCCGGAGGAAAAAAGTCTGCTGCTTCTGTGACACAGCGTAATCTCTGAGCAAAGCATGAGAAGGTACGTGCTACATACAGCCCCCAGTGGTGACATTTAGGCATGACATTTACTTTAAAGGAGACATTTTATAAGAAAATTTAAAGATTCTTTAGAAAACTCCACTTAACTTCCCCGCCGCAGGGTTTTCTGTGTTAAAACCAACAGACCCAATCTTCACCCTTCACAGTGGGTTCTGTTAACAAATCTTCAGGAACCGGGGACCCTCGGGGAACCCACAATCCTGGACCTGTAATAGCACCCCGCCAGTAAAACTTTATGGCCTTAATACCAAAAGTACTGGATCCTGGGGTCCAGCTCTCTAAAAAGAGAAGCGTTTACAAGCAAAACCTTGTTTCTTTGGATACGAGGCCCGGGCACCATTCAATTTGGCCTAAAATACACTTTTTTTTTTTTTCCCACTTCAGAAACCAATAAGCAGAGGGCTAAATCAGCTTGATGTTCATTGACTGTCGCCTTCTCCGGTTTACATCATAGTGGATCATGCATTACCTCAATTCCTTTTGTGCCCTCCCTCTGACTACTTTAATGTATCACTTTAGCATCAATTCCTCCCTTATTCTAAACACCTAGGCTCGATCCGTAGCAACGCTAAAGCCCAGTGACAAGTGGGACTTTAAACAGGAGAAGGATATATAATAGAAGACTTATGGGCTCCCCATGCCCGTCCTTTGCTGAGCTGCCCAATATTTCACGAAAAATTTACTTATTCCCAAATCAACCCCCCCCCCCCCCCCCCCACCCCCCCTCAAAATTTAACCTGCATCCATCTAGATTATTTCTTTAATCAAAGTAAGAAAAAAAAAAAAAAAGAAGAAATAAGACACAAAAAAAAAAAAAAAGAAAAAAAGAAAATATGCACACCAAAATCACTTCGCTATAGCGCTCCTTGTCCTCAAGGATCTCAGTTACCTATATAATTGTGTTAAGCCCCTCTCTTGGTCTAATCCTACGCCTTGCCTATTAGGGACCTCCTGCTTTCTCTAGCCATGGCTTCCATATGCTTTCAAATTCCTGAAGGTTGCCTCTCTTTATGTACTCCACTCTTTCCCTACTCAGGGTATCATTAATAGTAGAAATCCAGTCTTTCACCGAGGGGGGGTCTTTTGATTGCCATCTTAGTGTTATCATCTTCCTGGCCTGAAACAAGGCCCGCGTGATGGCCAGCGTGGTGCTCAGTCTCTCACCCAGAACTCTTCTATACCCCAGGATACAGGTTATGGCCTCCTTTACTACTATAGTGCCAAAGATACTTCCCAAGTTTCCGGTCACCTCTTCCCAGTATCTAAATAACTTGGGACACCTCCACAGCATGTGGATGAGGTCTCCCGACCTCTGACATCTGGGACAGTTGTCATTAGGCCTTCTCCCAAATTTAAAAAGTCTTTTAGGTGTATAGTAGGCTCTATTCAACAAAAGTAGATGAGAGAGCCACTGTGAAGGGGACACAGAGACCTGGACACTCAATTCCAGGGTTTTCGCCCATTGTTCCTGGGTCATTCCCCCTATATCCTCTTCCCATTTGGCTTTTAGTCCGTAGAGTATCCCCCCGCTGTTGTCTGAATTACTTAATTGATCATAAATTCTTGAGATTAGCCCTCTAGTAGGGTTTACCTGCATTATACTCTGAAGTAGAGGCATTTCTTCCCAGCGCAGAGTCTGAGCTTTAAATTGTGCTTTAAGAGCATGTTCTAGCTGGAGATATAGGAAGAAAGAACTCCGCGGTAGCTTAAATTCCCCTACTAATTCAGGGAAACTCTTTAGCTTGGTGTCATTATAAAGCAGGCTTAGCCTTCTAATGCCAAGATTCACCCATTCCCCAAAAGTGCCTATTTTAAGAACTTCCTGTAAATTACGGTTATTCCAGATAGGAGAATAAACTGTTGGATCTTCATATCTCATCATTTTCTTGACAGTTTTCCAGAGTTTAATTAGCAGCTTGATAGTTGGATAATCGTCGTGGAACATATCCGCCTCTAGAGTTTCAACTAGAGTGTTATGTGGAGTACTTAGCAATAGCAATTTGCCATTGGGGGTGCCGCCTTTCGGTATCCCACATCCCAGCAGCTGCTGTAGCTGAGTTGCTAAGAAGTAGTGCTCGGGGTGTGGGAGGGCAAAGCCCCCCTCCCGAGTGGGAAGCTGAAGCACTCGAAGTCGAATCCTGGCTTGCTTCCCCTTCCAAATCAACTCCCTAAAGAGGCTATCAATTCTTTTAAACCACTTCTTGCCTATCCAGACTGGCGAATTGTGCAGAATGTATAGCAATTGTCGCATCCAAACCATTTTTATTAAGCTACATCTTTCTGCGGCGGACATGGGCAGACGCCTCCAGATTCCTATTTTTTGTTTCAGTTTTGTTAAAAGAGGGACGAGGTTTGTGCTGATATACAGGGTTGGGTCCTTCGTCAGAACTATTCCCAGGTATTTCAGGGCATCCACCATTACCATCTGGGGTATATCGCATGCTATTAGCTCGCTAATGGGATCTATCGGCATGAACTCAGACTTCTCCCAGTTTATCTCTAAACCAGAGAAGCTGCCGAAATCCTTCACTATCCTCATCGCACCCAGTAGTGAATTTCTCGAGTCCCCTAGGAATAACAAAATGTCATCCGCATATAGCGCAATCTTTTCTTCGCCCGATTTTCTCAGAAAACCAGTTATCACACTGCTTTCCCTTATGGAGATGGCCAGGGGTTCCATCACCAATGCGAACAGCAAAGGAGAAAGAGGACACCCCTGCCTAGTCCCCCTTTCCAACTCAAACCAATCTGAAAATTCGTTGTTAATTTTTAGTCTTGCCTTAGGGCGGGTATATAACATTCTGATCCACCTTATAAAGGACGGGCCAAATCCGAATTTCTCCAACACGCGCCATATATAGCCCCACTCCACGCTATCAAAAGCTTTAGATACATCGAGGGTCATTAACGCTCTCGAGCCTACATTCTCCGATGGTGACTGTAAATTCAAAAACGCTCTTCTAATGTTCAGGCTCGTAGATCTGTTGGCTATAAAGCCCGCCTGGTCCTCGTGGATCAATTTATAAATAACTCCGTTCAATCTTACTGCTAGTACCTTGGAGAGAATTTTTACGTCAGTACAAAGTAGAGAGATTGGTCTATAGGCGGCCTAAAAGACACTTTGAATGGATCCGACTGCATAGCTAGCCCCAGCAAGGATTGCTCCAGTGGAGCTCAGCACAGCACATCTTGACCAACACCTTAGACACTGGTGAAAAAACTGAGATGCTCCCGGTATGGGAGAGGTTATATAGGGAGGCAACTTCCTGTTTAGGATGTGCCAGTGTCCAGCACCTGAAGGGGACTATAACCCACATAGTAATTACTATGGCTCTGTGTCCCATAATGTACAATTAAAGAAACAATAGCAATGATAATCTATAGTGCAATAACTCCTCTGTAAACAGAAGACTATATCCACATTAGTGTGAACTCTATATGAATGGCTGCGATTAAATTTAAGACTCCTTAAAAAGGTACCTCTTACTATAGACAATCTCGTGAAGCAGCTATGTGAGTGAGTAGTCTTTAGCCCTAGTTCTTCAGCCGGCTAGCAATGGGGCCAAGTCTTTACAGTGGTGCACATGAGTACAGTCCTAGTAAACTGCATGCAGTAAAAAATGCTGCGAGATTGGTCAGTCCCTATGTGCTCAGTCTCTGCTAGCAGCAACAAGTTAATGGCAGTAATATCTTCTCACCAGTCCCAGTGATACAGCAACAGGGGTCTCCCTGTTTAGATGTCATCTCACTTCTGGGTCTGCTTGGAGTGACTCGGTCCTCAGAACATGGCCGCAGGCTTGTAGCAGGTTGATGTGCACAAAGGAGCAGCAGTCTACACACCTTGGTCTCCTTGAAGCAAAGAAAAAATCCCTCGGTATTCAGCCTGTGAAAATACAGCTTTTTCTCTCTATACCCAGCTCACATTGGGAATTGTAGTCCAACAGTCCATTAACTGCCATAGTAAAGTTTCTTTCTGGGATTCAATGCAGCCAACCATTCCATGATTCAATGCTCTCCCATGATTCAATGCTGCCAACCATCAAGTTTCTTGATCTTCTTCTGCTTGTCAGCTCTCCCTGGTGGATGGAGGCAAGGTAGAGTTAACCTTTCAGCTGAAGTCTATTAGGAGCACACAGAGCACTGCCGCACAGTGTCCTAAATCACTCTCTGTCTCTAGCCAAGCACCTGGTTACACCTACATTGTCTGTCCCCACGTCAGTGCTCTATCATTTTTAGCAACTCTGTGCCCCACCCTCCAAATGACAACTGTATTACCCAATAAAAGGCATTGCATGTCCTGAGGATTGCTGTATGTACATGTATGCAGTCTTCTTGGAGAACACATTGGAGCTGTCTTTGAATGCCTTTGAATCTGCTCATGGTGCTTTGTTAGGGAGATGGAAAGGACCTTTGTATTTGGAAAGGGAGGACTGCGGGCTAACTAGTATCATGGTGTCTGTTACATCAATACCCTCTGCAAACATCTGTTTCTAAACAACTACTACCTACACCAGTACTACCTACTTTTTCTCAGCAATGCATATACATTATTAGCATCATCTAAAGTTTTTCGCAATAAAACTGGTACTGAAACTTTCTTATGGCTTTTTGAGAATAAACACCAACAAAAGAGGAGATGGGAAATCTGTTCAAATTCAGCATTTGGTTACAAGATTAGGTGAACTTCTAAAGAGATAATTATTTTCGCTTTGTTTGAGGTACACAGCAGCGCTCCCACAAGCTGTAATTGGCTGGTGTGTAAAGTTCAGACAACATAGATAAAGATAAGATAAGATTTGGTTTAAAGCCAGTTCTGTCCGTTAGCAGTTGTTTATGCCTGTACAGAGCACCTATTATTCAGCGTCCAAGGCGTGACATGACACTTGGGTCATCCGGTTCGCTAAGAACTTAGAACACTTCTCTTATCTCTGTCCTTGGCTGAGATTTCATTCACTTCGTCCAGACTTTACCTGATAAGATGTGACCAGAGGATGTAACTAGGTGTACTATAAATGCACTAGACTTATTATTCAATATATTTAAGGGTTAATAACAAGGTACATGTTGAGTAGTGCTACGCCATAGTTCAACAAGCAAGGGATGATGTACATTTATTTCTAGGCCCCTTCTGGACAAAATCCTTCATGTGTAACCCAAGGTAGCAAGTATATTTTTAGTGGAACCAGCATAAAAATATGAAAGTAGTGCTAGCCATTCTCTGCTTTATCTAGCAACATTTTGTAAGAGTTCCACTTTCTGTGTACCTCTAATACTCGCTTGGGAACATTGCAACCCTATTCAAATCAGAAACTCAAAGTTTCCAGTGTAAAGCTGGGTACACACTGAAAAAAAACAGCTTGTTCAGCCGGAACCATCCAACCTTCAGTACATGTGTACCAATGTCTGTTCAACTGAAGCCACTGTAAGGCCAACTTCTGTGGAATGGGCATGCTGGAAAACCAGCATTTGATCAGTGGTTGCAGCCACTGGCCACTATAAACAGAGCTTCCTAGATACTAACTCTAGATAACATACCAGAGCTGTTTTATGATGTCAGCTGTTCTCAGAATGTCCAGGCAGTTTTCTGACACACCGTTTAAGGCATATTGTATGTCCATTTATTATTGCCGATTATCATTGGCCTCACATTTCCACATCAGCGCCTCACATTGTATCTAGGGTTGATACCTTGTCAGTAGGGCCATAGGCGTGCACAGAGGGTGTGCTGGGTGTGCCTGGGCACACCCTAATCACCTTGTGTGGCGCAGATTTCCCCTGCTGATAGTTCACCAAAGCCCCTAAACAGGGCTCCTAAGAAGAATTGTAAAAAACAAAAATAAAAAAACAAAAATAAAAACTACTGACACCATCCTCTGCCCTACTGAAACCAACCTCTACCCTACTGACAAGTCCCCTGCTCTACTAACACTGTCCATGTTTTATTACATTTGAGGTGCACACCCTAATGCAATAGGCTGCGCACACCTATGTGTAGGGCAGAGCTGTGCCTTTACCCCTTCCAAAGCTCCTCAACCCCTAAAATTTGAAGTGTGTCTCTTGGTCTTGTAGTGCTCTTGTGCACATTGTGATGCATACTTAGATAATAATTTCATGAGAAAATGTTACTGTATATCGCTGTATGTATTATGATTGTGTGATCTCCTTCTTTTTGGGCACTTGCTCAGGCTCCCTTAATAGTTATGTAACTATTTTTATGAACATGCAATAAACATTACTGAAAACTAAATAAAAAGTGCCCCCATACCAAACCTGCAGAAATCAGTAGAACCATTTGCAAAAAATTTGGGAAATTTACATATGTTCAGAAAAGTACAGCTTCTAAGCAGAATTTAAAACGGGACTTCAGTCATTTTTCATCCTTCCATCTATTAAATCTTCTGCCCTTGTTGTTTTAACTTTGCATAGTAAAACATTTTTTTCTGCCAGTAAATACCTTTTACAGCCCACTTCCTGTTTCTTGTCTGATAAAAAGCCTAGGCTTATGCCATCATGCACAGCTCCCACTCTTGTGAGAGTTTGCCAGGAAGGGAGGGGGGATGAGTCATAAGAGTGCCAATGAAAGCTGCAGAGTTGGAGGTGTGCCTTTGTGTGTCTGTGTAAATCCAGGAAGTGGACAGGCAGCAGCTTCAGCTGCCCACAGTTAATATGGTTGCAGCCATACTTAGTGGAGGGAGATTTCTGCAGCATATTTGGCAAGTACAGAATCACAGTATATATAAAATAATATGCAACGTGGTTGGAGGGAAGCTTCAAAATGGCAAAGATGTTTTTATTACAAATTATGTGAGCAGATTGCAGTTCCTCTTTAATGAGAGCACTAGGAGCATAGAGAGAGGGGACAACAGGCAGGTAAAAGCAAGTAGCAGATCATACCTGAGTGTCAGAGACTGCTTAGGAGGAAAGTGAGGGAAAAGTACAACATCAGAGAGGCAGAATGTCATCCAAGGGAAACTTGCAGAGGAGTGGGGAGCAGCTGCCCTATTCTACTGGACCCTTGGTATCCCCAGTTTTATCATGCAAAGCTCAGCAGTCGGAGCCTTTTTTGTTACATATCTGATGCCGCTAACAGAGCCATAGTTGTTTGCAGCCTCTACCTGCAGCATATCAATTGGGATAAATCTACCAGTCATTTGGGTACCACATGCATGAGGAGACACATGACTGTTCGCCACAAAGCTTAGTGGGAGCAGAACATGCTAAAAACTTACTTCTCCCTTACATCTCCCCACTACACAAGAAACTCCAAATGCAGCCACTTCAACATCTGCAGGCTGAAGCAATGGGGATGGAAGACTAACAAGGCGTTTGAGAGGCTTATCTTACAGCATATCAAGCTGGGACTAGGGTTAGCATGGGGCCAAATGTAGGCATCAACCTTGCTGAAAGCCTCCTAACCCTACCCACTTTCTCTAGCTGCATCCCTGACCAGGCAGGTGTCTCTGATCTGCAGGAACATAAGTGTAGCGCCCTGGGGTTTAGTCAGGGAGCTCCGCACCAAATTCCTTGTCAGGGGTAGCTACCATAATTAAATTGTTAGAGATCCATTGATTTCTCCCTAAGTTTGGCCTTGTTCTAATTTTCTCTTCTACCACTAGGTGGCCAGGCACTTGGTGGTACTAGATGTGCGAAGGACAACTCAAGGTCAGGTTTTGATTATATGGGGTATCTCAGCCAATGGGCAGGGGTTTTCTTGAATCCCTTGGCCTGCTGGGAGAGTCCTCCGAGTTGCATTCTGGGCGAGGGTATTTATGGGACAGACGCCATATTGTGGGGTTCGTTTTACAGCCACATGCTGGCTCTCCTGGCCGACAGGTATGCGTTAAGGAGCTACCTCATGGTCCTCCATTCGGGAGGCCCACGATACAGCTGCGCAGGGGTGGGTTCCGAAGCTTGTCTGGAGCCTACCACCGCGGCCGAGGAATGGTCCTGAGCTGTCGGTCCTGTGTGACGAAGCTGGACGACCAAGGAGATCCCAGGGGAGGACCCGTCTTGGAGAGATCACGCAGCGTGCTGGTCTATAGAGGGGCCTGGTGTCTCGGTCGGAGGACGTATGCAAAAGTAACTATACAGCATAGTGTTGCTGGCTCGGCTTAAAGGTTCAAGCACTGTGACTGACTTTCACTAAAGAGAAACCTATACATCCTGTGGCAGAGGATCGTATGGATTTTATTCCCAAAGAAGTCTGTGGCAGAGACTTTGATTCGTGCTGCGTGCTGGCTGCTAGACCAGTGAGAGAGGCCTATCCAGACGAGCAAGAAGTGTGTCCCATGAGGGGAGCGCATTTCAAATAGAATTTGAATTCTACCAGGACATTTTGTCAAGAGAACCCTACCAGAGAATATTTGAGTTTCTTCTGCAAGTTTCCTTTCTACCTCTTACCTGCTACTTCCTAAGTCGTTTGTTTAATAAAGCATTGAAAACGCACTCCAGTGTTGGTGCGTATGTTGTCCAGGACAACATACGCACCAACGCAACCCTAGACCCGGTGCCGGTGAAACAGAGGGAAGCAGAGTGAAGGTAACAGACCCGCTTAAACCAGCAGCTCCACCGTGAGTTAGTGCTACATGTGGGGGCTCGTCCGGGATTTGTTGACCGTCAATTATTGCAACCCAGTGGAGTGTTTTACCGGGAGTTTACAGAGAGAGCTGGACTTTGAAAAAGAAAAGAGTTTCTTTTTCAGGAAGAGTAAAGGTTACACTGCAGGACTTTGCTTTTAAGTGCATAGACGCTGGGCGCCAGAAAAAGGCCCGGGAGTTACGTGACTGAAAGAACAAGTGGGAGGAGTTACCCTACTTGTTACCGCGTGGGACGCGTGTGTGTGTTGGGCGCCAGAGGAAAAGAGAGGCCTCGTGGTCCTGTTGAAAAGATCAGAGTGTGGCCATGTCTTTTCCGGCATTGCAATCAGTTGTGGGACCCAGAATGTTCCCTACAAGCACCGTGATGAATACTGTGCAATCTGGGACTTTGCTCACAGATACTGGAGTTCGATTGAAGCCGTAGGGGAGGTTTGTCCTGTATACCTCAGGAGATGTTGAGGGACTGGGCATGACCTGCCATCAATGCGAGGGATTGGCCGTGCATCTTCGTCCATTCGGCCGATGTCCACAGTGTGGAGAATACCTGTTTGTGGTGGAGCAACCTACCATGTCGCCTCGTGCCTATCGGATGGATTGGGTGACAGGTATCGCTACAGTGGAAGCTGCTATTGCTACAGAGAGGGAGCGACGGGCTGCCACTTTGCCTGTTGCTACTGACAATGTGCCATAAAGAGACATTGTTACTGTTGTCTCCCCCGGAGACATTACTTTAGTTCCTGAGTCCACTAAGCCTACTCCTATGGTGCATACACAGAAGAAAGTGGGCTATGTGAAGGCTTCCCGCGGCCATGGTCGAGGCCTACCCCAGAGGATGCCTGAGCCGGAGCTACCAGAGTCTACGTCCGGAACGGGTAAGCCACTGTTGGGGACTGTAAATAAATATTTGCCAGCGGAAGAATTGAGAGACTCGGAAATAGAATCCATGTCGGATCTTTCCGGGGATGATGACTTATATGAAACCATGTCGCAAGAGCTATTGTGGTCACAAGGCGAAGATGTTGCCTCCACAATGACTTTTTCTGAATGGACTGCCCTGAGTTCTGGGAAGACGTCACCCTGTGTGGAAACACACAGTACTGTTGCTGAGACTTTGCCAAAGGCTACTAGCTCACTACAGACACCGGCTGGGTCTATGGTGAGAAAGTCACTAAATTCCTGTGTACCGCCTGGTATGGGGAGAGCCAGATCTTTGCCAAAACTTGCTCGCTTGCAACGGATGTTAAACAAGCGTGTGGCCGCAGAGTATGGATTGGAGTTTCCCTATGTGCCCCAGGATATTATGCAGGAGTTTAAAGCTAATCGGGAACTTTGATACAGTGAAGCTGTTTGGGACTACTTGTCTGTGCCTAAGTCCTTCAGAAAGACTGGATGTTCCGTCCGGATGGATGAACGTTTCAGCGGATGCTTTGTACATTGGAACTTTGGTCGGCACATCTATGCCAATAAAGTGGTAATTTGCAGACTGGGAAAAGACAATGTTGTGTACTTTATTACCACTGTGGATAAAGAAGGGAAATCGTTGACCTTGCCAGATCCTCGGTTTTACTGGTAATTATGGACAATAGAACTTTGAAATTACCTAGTTAGATAGTGTCAGGGTAAAGAGATCTGCGTGATCAAGATCTACAGATTCTGTTGAGTGTTTAAATCCAAGGACTTCTTTTGCTAGCCGGATTTTTTTTTTTTTTTTTTTTTTAAAAGGAAAAGTTCTTATGCAGGGATGGACTCCTTAAGTATATATTTTTTCTAGTATAGGTTGTGGGAAGAGAGTTTCATTTTTAATGAGGCTTTGCTCCTACTGTTGTATAGGATGTATATGTGTGTGTGTCTAACTATGCTTCCTTTTCAGCGATTATCGGATCATACATAGAGCTGGGAGGCTTTTCAGCTAGTTAGTTAGTGAGGTTGTGTATCATTATACTGTGGTTTTGTTTGCGGCTGTGAACATAATGTTTTATAGATGTAAGTCTCATAGTGTAAACTGTCCTTTCTCTCCCTTTGCCTATCCAAAGTTATAAGAAACTCAAATGCTTACTCTCAGGCTTGAGAGTTATTGTTACTGTGTCGGGACAGACGTTGGGGACAACGTCTATTGTAGTGGGGGAGTATGTAGCGCTGGTAGGTTTGCAATCTACCGCATGTTAGGTAAATTTAGTAAATTGTGCGTTAGGAAGGTTAAAGTTTGCCTCTGTTCCAACTTGACTGTCGTCGTGTGTGCTTCCGTGCTGACCAGTGGGTGTCGCTGTTGCCACTGGTCAGGGTTGGAAAGACAACGTGTTGAAGCGTATGGATGCTCCTCTGTCCCGGAGGCACGCTCGGTGGAGGTGGTCCTCCGAGTTGCATTCTGGGCGAGGGTATTTATGGGACAGACGCCATATTTTGGGGTTCATTTTACAGCCACCTGCTGGCCCTCCTGGCCGACAGGTATGCGTTAAGGAGCTACCTCGTGGTCCTCCGTTCGGGAGGCCCACGATACAGCGGCGCAGGGGTGGGTCCCGCGGCTTGTCTGGAGCCTACCACCGCAGCCGAGGAATGGTCCTGACCTGTCGTTCCTGTGTGATGAAACTGGACGACCGAGGAGATCCCAGGGGAGGACCCGTCTTGGAGAGATCACGCAGCGTGCTGGTCTATAGAGGGGCCTGGTGACTCGGTCGGAGGACGTATCCAAAAGTAACTATACAGCATAGTGTTGCCGGCTCGGCTTAAAGGTTCAAGCACTGTGACTGACATTCACTAAAGAGAAACCTTTACATCCTGTGGCAGAGGATTGTATGGATTTTATTCCCAAACAAATCTGTGGCAGAGACTTTGATTCGTGCTGCGTGCTGGCTGCTAGACCAGTGAGAGAGGCCTATCCAGACGAGCAAGAAGTGTGTCCCACGAGGGGAGCGCATTTCAAATAGTATTTGAATTCTACCGGGACATTTTGTCTAGAGAACCCTACCAGAGAATATTTGAGTTTCTTCTGCAAGTTTCCTTTCTACCTCTTTCCTGCTACTTCCTAAGTCATTTGTTTAATAAAGCATTGAAAATGTACTCCAGTGTTGGTGCGTGAGTAAACTCAGCAGAACCCTAGACCCGGTGCCGGTGAAACAGAGGGAAACAGAGTGAAGGTAACAGACCCGCTTAAACCAGCAGCTCCACCATGAGTTAGTGCTACACTAAGAACACCATCCCTACAGTCAAGCATGAAGGTGTAAACATTATGCTTTGGGGCTGTTCCTCTGCTAAAGGTACAGACCAACTTTGCCGCATGGAGGGGCCAATAGATGGGGCCATGTATTGTAAAATCTTGGATGAGAACCTTCTTCCCTCAGTCAGAACACTGAATATGGGTCATGGATGGGTCTTTCAGCATGACAATGACCCAAAATATACCACCAAGGCAACAAAGGGGTGTCTCAAGGCAGTGGCGTCACTACGGTTGGTGTCACCCGATGCAGTAAAACATGGTGTCACCCCCCTCCACCAACTGAGGTCGCTCAGTACAGACTTCCCTCCCTCAGTACAGACCCCCCTCCACTAAGTATAGACCCCCCTCTGTAAGTGCAGTACCCCACTAAGTATAAACCCCCTCCCTCATTATGGACCACCCCCTCAGTATAGACCCCCCTCCATCAGTATAGACCCCCTCCCTCAGTGTAGACCTCCCCCTCAGTATAGACCCCCTCCATCAGTATTGGCCTCCCCCTCAGTACAGACCCCCACCCATCAGGACAAACCACCCCCTCCTCCAATAGTACAGACCCCCCCTCAGGACAAACCACCCCCTCCTCCAAAAGTACAGACCCCCCCAGGACAAACCGCCCCCCTCCATCAGTATAGACCCCCTCAGTACAGACCCCCCTCCTCAGTACAGA
This sequence comes from Lithobates septentrionalis, assembly GCA_037952835.1. Taxonomy (NCBI): domain Eukaryota; kingdom Metazoa; phylum Chordata; class Amphibia; order Anura; family Ranidae; genus Lithobates; species Lithobates septentrionalis. The sequence continues at coordinate 322,874 of JBBDGP010000634.1, forward strand.
CTCCCCTCCATCAGTAGAGACCCCCCAGGACAAACCACCCCCTCCTACAATAGTACAGACCACCCCCTCAGGACAAAACACCCCCCTCCTCCAATAGTACAGACCACACCTCCATCAGTATAGACCCCCTCCACTATTAGTACAGACCCCCCAGGACAGACCTCCCTCAGGACAGCTAAATGTGTCCAGCAGTAATAACCAACCTCATCAGCAAGCCCAATCCCCCCCCCCCTCACGACACCTCACCTCGGGCGGCGGAGGATATCCCCTCTAATCGCAAGCCGACACCCCCCGCCATTACCACACCAGCTTGAGTGGCTCTGGTACATGGAACACCCAGGTGGCAGCTGGAGAGGAGAGGACAGTGTGCAGCCGTGGCGCCCGGGTGGAAAGCAGATCGTGACAGGCTTGGGCAGCAGCGTAGGAGTGAGAGACAGAGAGGAGGAGGAGAACACAGGCACAGCCGCCTCACCCTTGGGATGGTGTCACCCCTGTAGCGGGTGTCACACAGGTGCAGACTGCCCCCCCCAGCAACGCCACTGGATCAAAGAGAAGCACATTAAGGTCATGGAGTGGCCTAGTCAGTCTCCAGATCTTAATCATATAGAACATTTATGGAGAGAGCTGAAACGTTGAGTTGCCAAGTGACAGCCAAGAAACCTTAAAGTGACACTAAAGCTTTGTTTGTTTTTTCTTAAATAACAAACATGTCATACTTACCTACACTGCACAGTTGTATGCAAAAGTTTAGGAATCCCTGACAATTTCCATGGTTGTCATTTATAAAAATTTGGGTGTTTGGATCAGCAATTTCATTTTGATCTATCAAATAACTGAGGGACACAGTAATGTTTCAGTAGTGAAATTAGGTTTATTGGATTAACAGAAAATGCGCAATATGCATCAAAACGAAATTAGACAGGTGCATAAATTTGGGCACAGAAAAATCAGATCAATATTTAGTAGAGCCTCCTTTAGCAGAAATAACAGGCTCTAGACGCTTCATATAGCCTGTAATGAGTGTCTGGATTCTGGATGAATGTATTTTGGACCATTCCTCCTTACAAAACATCTCCAGTTCAGTAAGAGTTTAGAAAGGACAAAAATAGTCAACTGACTGCACCGCATCCCATAATTAACTGTAAAGTAAAGACAAAGGCTAAGTTTAGCCTATACGGGGATAGGGAAAAGAGAAAGGAATTCCCTTTTCCCCAGGGACTTTTAAGGTGCTTCTTAAATCAACAATTCAACAATAATTTCCGTACCAGTTAAAATTATTATTTTTATTTAATAAAGATTAAAACCATCTGTGTCTCACATAGAAAGAAAGAGACATAAAAAAGCGCTTAAACATAGATAAATTTGACATAAATTCATTAACATAATATAATGCTACATAAAGCAGCTACTTATAGGTGCCATAACAATCTGCCGCTTGCTCGACATGTTTCGCTCAAATGTGAGCTTCTTCAGGAGTATTTAAAGGCAAATGATTGTGGTGGACTCTGAATAATGAGAAAATGAGCAAAAATCAATACATCAAAAATTCAAATATGTACAAAATATATACATAATATAACCCAAAATATTGGATTTGGTTGATACAATGGTACAGAACACTGGAGTGTATATACATAAATCTAAAAACCAAATAAACCAGACAAGTATAGGTAAAGGAGATTTGAATTGCATATCTTACCCAGCTGCAGTGCAACCCTGTAGATTAAATGCCCGCATAGAATAAAGCTGATGCCAACTTTTAAGGTAGGGGATTCTCATAGAAGAGGAACCTCAATGTCAAAAAGGTGACCACAGGGGTATGAAAAGTATTTAAACAGGCCCTTTGGGAAATAAAAGATAAAGTATAAATTGAACGAAGGGATCGCATAAGATATCACTTTGATACCACAACAACCATATATTTAAGAGTGTATTACCTTAAATAGAACCAATTGCTAATCCTGATCGGGACCATAAAGGTCTCCCAGCCAGTACGGATTATAACAATGGGAATGGGCACCAAAATCTGATAGGCTAAACCCTAGGTGAAGGCACGGTTAAACTGTCCTAAGAGAACGATTCCCTTCACAGCAGTTTCCTGAGTGAGGAGAAAAAAGGGAGAAAATATCATAAAGGGCCATTGAAAATCAAAAAGCTCATAACACTAGCCGTGATAACAAGGCTGGAGAGGAGCAACTTACTTGAAAGGCATCCAACGGCACATAGGCTTGAGGGAGCTAGGAGCGTCCTCCGTGGTTGAGCACCGATATCAGAGTATACGCGGTGTTCAACCGCCTTTAAATACCCCCATCCCGGCGGCGTCTGATTTCACCGCCGGGATGCAGACGTTCATTGAGATTGCCTGCGTCATGACGTGGGAGGGCGCCGCGGCGTCATTCTGACGCTAGCGGCGTCCAAAATCCTTAATGCGCATGTCTGAATGGTATTGGAGCCTGTGACACATACGAGTGTCCCACAGCGCCATTTTGAGTAAGGGAAAGGAAAGAGGGAAAAGGGAAAAGCAAGCATTATCATCCTGGAACACCAGTCCAAGTATGCAGTCACTGTTATTAAAACTTAAAAGCTTGCAAGGAACGGTTCCCTAAAGGTATATTGGAGGCTCCTAAAAACGTGATCTAAACCTAGAAGGACCAATTCTGACATGACCAGACTCAATTGTTAGGGCCGCCACCGTGGGGGCGATTGGTTCTTCACCCCCATCGGTGGGTGCCCTGGGCGTCCGTGTGGTCGAGATTGACAGAGGTGGTCCCAAACAATTTTTGAGAATCCATTGGCCAAAATCAATATTATTCTCCAAACATTGGAGGAATAAAAGCGGGAACAAAGGTATATTAATGGCTGCAGCCTGTAAGATAGGCAATCATTTCAGTGGAAATCCAAAGATGTCGCATACAACAATACAATGTGCATAGTGCCAATACATCTGTTAAATATCCAATTTTATATCAGACATAAATACAGAATAATACCTGCTTCAATGAGAATTAGAAACATGAGATAGAATGAGTAGTAGGAACAAACAAAATGAGAGGGAGGGGGGGGGGGTGGGGGGGGGGGGGGAAGAGAGGAGGGGGAGAAAGGGGAGGGGGGAGAGGGGGGAGGGGGAGAGGGAGGGGAAGAACAAATGGACAGGAACTAGAGGGATGAACAGGAACTAAAAAGAAGCCAAATTGGGGCTGGTGATGCCTGAATTTTCAAAGAAAGGGCTAGAAACTGAACGCCTCATTCATGCCCGGATATTTGAGGGCAGATAATTCGTGTATCCAGCGAGTCTCCTTTTGGAGAAGGAGCCTATCATAATTACCCCCTCTAACCCCAGGAGGGATATGTTCCAATGCAAAGAAGTGTAGGCACTTGGTATCAAAATTGTGATGTAGACCTACATGGCGACTGATCGGAGTCTCCATTTTCTTTTTACGTATCAGTAGAGACCCCCCAGGACAAACCACCCCCTCCTACAATAGTACAGACCACCCCCTCAGGACAAAACACCCCCCTCCTCCAATAGTACAGACCACACCTCCATCAGTATAGACCCCCTCCACTATTAGTACAGACCCCCCAGGACAGACCTCCCTCAGGACAGCTAAATGTGTCCAGCAGTAATAACCAACCTCATCAGCAAGCCCAATCCCCCCCCCCCTTACGACACCTCACCTCGGGCGGCGGAGGATATCCCCTCTAATCGCAAGCCGCCCCCCGCCATTACCACACCAGCTTGAGTGGCTCTGGTACATGGAACACCCAGGTGGCAGCTGGAGAGGAGAGGACAGTGTGCAGCCGCGGCGCCCGGGTGGAAAGCAGATCGTGACAGGCTTGGGCAGCAGCGTAGGAGTGAGAGACAGAGAGGAGGAGGAGAACACAGGCACAGCCGCCTCACCCTTGGGATGGTGTCACCCCTGTAGCGGGTGTCACACAGGTGCAGACTGCCCCCCCCAGCAACGCCACTGGATCAAAGAGAAGCACATTAAGGTCATGGAGTGGCCTAGTCAGTCTCCAGATCTTAATCATATAGAACATTTATGGAGAGAGCTGAAACGTTGAGTTGCCAAGTGACAGCCAAGAAACCTTAAAGTGACACTAAAGCTTTGTTTGTTTTTTCTTAAATAACAAACATGTCATACTTACCTACACTGCACAGTTGTATGCAAAAGTTTAGAAATCCCTGACAATTTCCATGGTTGTCATTTATAAAAATTTGGGTGTTTGGATCAGCAATTTCATTTTGATCTATCAAATAACTGAGGGACACAGTAATGTTTCAGTAGTGAAATTAGGTTTATTGGATTAACAGAAAATGCGCAATATGCATCAAAACGAAATTAGACAGGTGCATAAATTTGGGCACAGAAAAATCAGATCAATATTTAGTAGAGCCTCCTTTAGCAGAAATAACAGCCTCTAGACGCTTCATATAGCCTGTAATGAGTGTCTGGATTCTGGATGAATGTATTTTGGACCATTCCTCCTTACAAAACATCTCCAGTTCAGTAAGGTTTGATGGTTGCCGAGCGTGGACAGCCTGCTTCAAATCACCCCATAGATGTTCAATGATATTCAGGTCTGGGGACTGGGATGGCCATTCCAGAACATTGTGCTTGTTCTTCTGCATAAATGCCCGAGTAGATTTTGAGCAGTGTTTTTGGTCATTGTCTTGTTGAAATTTCTAGCACCGGCATAACTTCAACTTTGTGACAGATTCCTCAAGATTATTCTCAAGAATCTGCTGATATTGAGTGGAATTTTACTGTGGGTAGCAAGTGTTTTTCTTAGAATGCTGTGTTCTTTAGCCACCATGCATAACGCCCCTTGTTATGACCAAATAACTCAATCTTTGTTTCATCAGTCCACAGCACCTTATTCCAAAATGAAGCTGGCTTGTCCAAATGTGCATTTGCATACCTCAAGCGACTCCGTTTGTGGCGTATGTGCAGAAAAGACTTCTTTTGCACCACTCTCCCATACAGCTTCTCCCTGTGCAAAGTGCACAGAATTGTTGAAGGATGCACAGTGACACCATCTGCAGTAAGTTGATGTTGTAGGTCTTTGGAGGTGGTCCGTGGGCTGTTTTCACCATCCTTCGCCTTTGCCTCTCCAATATTTCATGTGGCCTGCCACTTCTGGCCTTAACAAGAACTGTGCCTGTGGTCTTCTATTTCCTCACTATGTTCCTCACAGTGGACACTGACAGCTTATATCTCTGCGATAACTTTTTGTAGCCTTCCCCTATATAGTAGAACAATCTTTGTTTTCAGGTCATTTGAGAGTTGTTTTGAGGCCCCCATGTTGCCACTCTTCAGAGGAGAGTCAAAGAGAACAACAGCTTGCAATTGACCACCTTAAATACATTTTCTCATGATTGGATGCACCTGTTTATGAAGTTCAAGGCTTAATGAGCTCACCAAACCAATTGTGGGTTCCAATTAATCGATGCTAAGTAGTTACAGGTATTCAAATCAACAAAATGACAAGGGTGCCCAAATTTATGCACCTGTCTAATTTAGTTTTGCTGCATATTGCGCATTTTCTGTTAATCCAATAAACCTCATTTCACTACTGAAATATTACTGTGTCCTTCAGTTATTAGATAGATCAAAATGAAATTGCTAATCTAAACACCCAAATATTTATAAATGACAATCATGGAAATTGTCAGGGGTTCCTAAACTTTTGCATACCACTGTAAGTAAAACGGGGGGCTCGGGGGGGCTGCAGCATTAAAGGAGGTTTTTCACTTGAATACATAGAATGCATTGAGGTGAAAAACCTTGAAGGTTTACAACCCCTTTAAGGATTTAGAGAAGATCTGTAAAAAAAGAGTGGACCAAAATTCCTTGTTGTGTGCAAACCTGGTCACTAACTACAAGAAACATCTTACCTCTGTGCTTGCCAACAAGGGTTTCTCCACTAAGTACTAAGTCATGTTTTGCTTGGGGATCAACTCAATTTATAACATTTGTATCATGTGTTTTTGATTGATATTCTGTCTCTAGCATATAAAAAACACCTATTAAAAAAATTATAAACCCTTCATTTCTTTGTAAGTGGGCAAACAAAATCTGCAGGGAATCAAATAATTATTTTCCCCACTGTAAACTTTAATTATCTTTCTTGAAGTCTAAAGGTAAATGAAAATGTGATTTAGCCAATGACGCCTTTCATTGTAGAAATAATACCTATGTAGTGTTCACAATATTGCTTACCTTTCATAGTGTAAAAAATACACTTTATTTATTGTATATTTGGCTTGAAAAGCTGCATGCATTGTGTAAGTTTTTACATGTGGTCTATTGTAACTGCTGCAATGCTTTCTATGCTTTCTTATGTCTATGTTCTGTAGCATATGCACAGCCGTCCTACAAATCAGACTCACCGCGGGACAGTGCAGCCCCAGTCAGCTGGCCACACCCCCTCATGAGTCCCGATCAATAGGAGATCTAGGAAGGCACCATCTGACTTCATCTAGGCCCACAATGCTGAGGCACCGAACAGCCAATCCTGGGGGAGCCGGAGGGGGTAAGGGGAGCTTTTCTATGTTGAAGCCCTGTGTGCATGGCTGCAGGACACACGCCCCACTTCTCTCATGCTACTTGCTACTTAGTCTGTCATTTACAGGAGAGGGGATGTGGCAACACTAATTTTTTTTATGTGTCGTTCTTTTTTTGCACTGCAGGAAAGTGGAGAGGATTTCAGATTACTGGTTGCTCTTTTCCTGGCCAAACTGGGGACAGATGACTTCTGCTGCTTTGCTGTGTGAGATAGCCTGCTCATTTTAATTTAGATTTTTCAGGTTTACATCCACTTTAAGTAAATTTTCAAGTTTCAGTTACTCCATGTCTGATCATTCGGCTGTTTATCAACCCTGTTAAAGGTAAATTTAAAATCTAACTGGTTGAGATGTAGTTTACTAAAATATTAACAATTGTCATGTCTTTCCTTGGCAGAAAAAATGGTTTTCATTCTTTTGCATCTCAGAGCTGCCGATCTACTCCAACTTTTATCCAGCTGCTTAAGGTGATAAGGCCAAGTTCACCTTTGGAACATGTTACATGATCCACTTGTTTTTAGGGTAGAACATACAACATTTTTCAGCATCTGAAGCCTATCCCCTCGCTTTCCCGTCCACCCCCCTACCTGTGACAGTGGGCTGGGGATGACGCCCGTGCCATTCTTTCAAAGTTGCCTGTGAATGAATGCCTACAAGTCCGGTCAGCCATTGTGGCTGACAGCTTGAAGTTCTCAATAAACTACAACAGCGCTGGTGAACACTCTCGTAGTCCTTTGAGCTTCCTGCTATCAGGTAACTGCCTTCCCATACGAGGTATGAGCAGACAGCTATGTTGATAGTCTGCAAGGAGCCAGACATTTCATCCGTAATCTGCTGATCTCAGGTGCAATGCACTGCAGGTTCCTTAAAAAAAAAAAAAAAATGACACCTTTGGCGTCATCCTCTGTTTTCCTATTAAAAAAAAAAAGAAAAAATTCCCTTGGATTGCGGAAATCCTCTGGTAATGCTCCTGCGAAATCAGGACCAGGAGCCACGTATTGTAGGAGGTACGTTACTCAAGTTTAGTCTTCCAGGGTACAATAGTTCGGTTCCTGCCAAATAGGGAAAGTTTATTCTAACTCCCAGGTTGTCTTTCTCTCACCTTAATGCTCTTAATCATTGGGTCCATATAGGCCCAGTAAAACTAACCCTATTTTAGGAATGGAGGTTCTCTCCAATGTTCAGGTTAAACTACAGGTTACGATTGTTGTGAAGCCCTTAGACTCAGACTCCTGAATTAATATATACAGTAGACCTCTTTGGATAGTTATGTTTATTGCTTACCACTGAATTTCGCAGGTTGACATGTGTGTTATTCTGTCACTCTGTACAAACCACAATTCTTAAATAAAGATTTAAAAAAAATAAAATAAAATAAAATAAATGCACATTTTTTTACCTGCAAAAAAATGTGCATTTATTTTTTATTTTTTTAAAAGGTGAACTTATCTTTTAAACCCTTTGAAGCACTTTTTAAACCCTATTCAAGCATTTTCAGTGGCTGATTTAATCACTTACTGAATATGCAGCTTCTTTATCTCTTCATCTTTGCCTATCTTCCTGTTTAAACTAGTGCCATGATTGCTACCCCAGGTTTGCTGTTTTAGGGTGACTCTTTTCTCCTGCAGCATTCTATGGATCCCCTGTTGTACAGCCATGGCCAAAGGTTTTGAGAATGGCACAAATATACATTTTCACAAAGTCTGCTGCCTCCGTTTTTATGATGGCAATTAGCATATACTCCAGAATGTTATGAGGAGTGATCAGATGGATTGCAATTAATTGCAAAAGCCCTTTTGGCCATGAAAATGAGCTTAATCCCATAAAAAAACATTTCAAATGCATTTGTGAAGAAGGGCACCCAAGAAAGTCCAACAAGGACCGTCTCCTACAGTTGATTCAGCTGTGGGATCGGGGGACCAGCAGTGCAGAGCTTGCTCAGGAATGGCAGCAGCAGGTGTGAGTACATCCGCACGCACAGTGAGGTGAACATTTTTGGAGGATGGCCTGGTGTCAAGAAGGGTGACAAAGAAGCCACTTCTCTCCAGGAAAATCATCAGGGACAGACTGATATTCTGCAAAAGGTACAGGGATTGGACTGCTGAGGACTGGGGTAAAGTCTTTTTCTCCGATGAATCCCCTTTCTGATTGTTTGGAGCATCCATAAAAAACCTTGTCCGGAGAAGAAAAGGTGAGTGCTACCATCAGCCCTGTGTCATGCCAACAGTAACCTGAGAACATTCATTTGGGTTCTCAGCCAAGGGAGTGGGCTCACTCACAATGTTGCCTAAAAACACAGCCATGAATAAAGAATGGTACAAAAACATCCTCCGAGAGCAACTTCTCCCAAAATTCCAAGAACAGTTTGGTGACGAACAATGCCTTTTCCAGCATGATGGAGCACCTTGCCATAAGGCAAAAATGATAAGTAGCTTGAGGAACAAAACATCAAAATTTTGGGTCCACGGCCAGGAAACTCTCCAGACCTTAATCCCATTGAGAACTTGTGGTCAATCCTCAAGAGGCGGGTGAAAAAAAAAAAAACACAAATTCTGACAAACTCCAAGCATTGATTATGCAAGAATGGGCTGCCATCAGTCAGGATGTGGCCCAGAAGTTGATTGACAGCATGCCAGGGCGAATTGCAGACGTCTTGAAAAGAAGGGTCAACACTGCAAATATTGACTCTTTGCATAAACTTAATGTAATTGTCAATAAAAGCCTTTGACACTTATGAAATGCTTGTAATTATACTTCAGTATACCATAGTAACATCTGACAAAAAGATCTAAAAACACCAAAGCAACAGACTTTGTGAAAATTAATATTTGTGTCATTCTCAAAACTTTTAGCCACAGCTGTATTCAGGAAATAGAGTTGTGTCTTCCTACACTATGTGCAGCAATGGCCTATGATAGCAAAGTACTCCCCTGATCCTCCCACCTCCCCCCCCCCCTTCTCCAAGCTAACAGACTGATTCAGACTGCACTGTCCACTGTTAACTCTTTCCTCTGAAGACCTGAAGTTTAGGGAAACAGCAATGACAGCAGGAGCCAGCAGCATTTAAAATTGTAAGTGCAGATGTAAGAATTTTAACAAATAGTTTACTGATAAATGTTTATGTTAATGGGCTCAATGTTTTAAGCTAAAAAAAATGACAGGGGTTTAATACTAAACAACAAGGAAAAAGAGATTCCCCCAAAGAAGGCAATTACCCAAACACAATCTGCCAAAAAAACAATATATTTATTGAGCTACAAAACACCACACAAAAGTACAAAAATTGGGCAAAATAGGAAGAATATCAAATGACCATATTAAAATTGATAACGTTATCATTAAAAACAACGGAGCCGCGGCCAAACATACCCCATACACACACCAATCACAGCAGCAGATAACTACTATATTGGCCAGTATCGTATGAAATAAGTCCTCAGATCAATCCAAGTGTGGATAGTATGGCGGTGTAGGGGTAAGGGTGGATGAATGGATGTTTGATTATAATTAATGCAACGAATTCAACACAGCATAAAGATTTATAACAGTCCGGGAGCTAGACCCATAACGTGGGTAAGATGACAGCGGTGACCGGCAATAATTACTAGAGGTGGTTGTAACCCAGGACATACAAGCAGAGCAGTTGTAATAATGGAAAGCAATAGGGGGAGCAGGCACGACTCAGGCTGTATTGTAAATATAAATTGGAGTGATACTTCTCTCACCAAGTGGATCAGCAGCTCATGAAGTCGTAAGCTCTACCCCGGATGATGGCTTGTAGATGTCAGTCCAAACTGCTTTTGTATTTGCCGTCAGGTAGAAGATGTCCCGCTGTGTCAGCGCCTTCTGTTAGGAGATGAAAGCCGGCCGTCAGCTGTTAGTTCCCGGTCAAACGTTCAAACACCATGAGCTCGCGGCTCCGAGGTGACGTGCTGACGTCACGTGCTGACGCGTTTCACCAGCCAATCACTGCTGGTTTCCTCAGAGCAAGGGAGGGGTCCGTGAGCGGAGGTTAAATAGACTAAATAATAAGAGGTGTAATTACGTCTAATGACCATCAGATGTCGCACACGGTTACCACTCATCACAGACATTTCAGCAAAACAATATCTCTCAAATGGCTTCACATGAATAGCTGCGATCTATTGTGCGGAAAACTGCACCTCAAGTGAGCAGCATTGTAGTTTAAAGAGCATTTGGTGAGGGTGGGAGTAAATATACATATACGCAGAAACCAAAAGAGAAACGAAACACAAAAATTTAAAGCACAAGAAATAAAACTAAAACTGAAAAGCCCCAAAGACATAAGGTAGTAAAAATTATTATTATAAATCATTATAAATCAAGACAGCAGGGGAGGTAAATGACTTATTTCTCCAAAAAGGACTGGAGGCTGCATTCAATATTTAACCCATTAGGGGCCATCGCCTCCAAATAGTACGTCCACATCTTTTCCTTCTGGAGGAGGATGGTATCGAAGTCGCCACGTCTTGTAGGTAAATTTAACCTATAGATCCCTTTTATCATTAGGCCCCTTGGATCACGGTTATGGAATTTAGCAAAATTTTGTGAGATGGGGCGTTCATCATTTAATTTTTTGATACCAGCAATATGTTCACGGATCCTTACCCTTAAGGCTATTTTTGTTTTCCCCACATAGATTTTATTACATGGGCAGATAAGTGTATAAACTACTCGGGTAGTAGAGCAGTTTATAAACTGTTTGATCTTAAAATCTGCTCCTCCACGGGGATTCGGAAACACATTTGTCTGGTGGACGTACTTGCAAATATTGCAATGTCCGCATTTATACATGCCTGGGGAAATTCTAGAGTCACTTAACCAATTTTTCTGAATGGTCCGAGTGTATTCAGAATGAACCAGCAGGTCAGCAAGATTATTGGATCTTTTAGCTGTCAGGAGAGGTCTTGGGCTCACAAGTTCAGAGATCAGAGGGGCAGATTTTAAAATATGCCAGTGTTTTTGTAGAACTCCCTGAACCATTTTCCATTGGGACCTATATTTAGTAATGATCCTCGGGAAATTCTGTTCAGTATTTCCTTTTTTGTCTTTATTTTTAGTATGTAGAGAATTGACGGAGGTTGAAAGGAGTTCATCCCGATTTTTGAGGGTAGCTTTTTTCTTGGCTTTTTTGAGGGACCTATGTGAGTAGCCTCTCTGTCTGAATCTTTGATACATCTCATACGCCTCTTCATGGAATTCCTCCTCCACAGAACAATTCCGTCTGATCCTTAGGAATTGTCCTGTGGGTATCCCATTAATTAATGGTTTAGGATGGTGACTCTGGGCGGACAACAGGGTGTTAGCTGCTGTTTTCTTTCTAAAAGTGCTGGTAACAATTTCATTTCCAGACCTCCGTATGGATAGATCAAGGAAGGAGAGTGTGTCAGGATGGTATGAATAGGTCAGATGTATATTTTGATTATTACTATTAAGTTCAGACATAAAGTCCTCAAGTTGTTTAACTGAACCAGTCCACACCATCAAAACGTCATCAATGTACCTCAGCCACAGGAGGGAGTGGCTGAGGTACAAAGAGGACTGATAGACCATCATCTCCTCCCAGAGTCCCAGGTGGAGGCATGCATATGAGGGAGCCCATGGTGCCCCCATACTGGTGCCTCTAATCTGCTGGTAGTAGTGACCAAGGAACTGGAAGAAATTGTTATTGAGCATGAATTCGAGAAGTTCCCCAATGAATTCATTTTGAGCACCCTGTTGGGGGTGATGAAGATCCAGAAAGAACATTGTAGCCTCAATACCACAATGGTGTGGTATCGACGTATACAAGCTCTCCACGTCAATACCCACCAGGAGGGCATCTGTGGGCATAACAAAATGTCGTAATTTGACAAGGACATCTCTGCTGTCACGAACAAAGGAAGGAAGCAGGTTTACCATATGTTTGATCAGAGAATCTATGTATTTGCCAGTTTTTTCTAGGGGGCCCTTTATAGCTGAAACAATTGGCCTGCCAGGGGGACGGGTAAGGGATTTATGGAGTTTGGGAATTATGTAAAAGGTAGGGATGGTCATTTCATCTACCCTAAGGAAAAAGAATTCCCTTTTCGTCAAAAGGCCCGCTTCCATTCCCAATTTGAGTTTTCCATTCAGTGCCTCGACTAGAGCAGGAAAGGGGGAACTGGTGAGTCTTTTGTAGGTAGAGGTGTCACCGAGAAGCCTTAGTGACTTATCCTCATACATTTTCTCACTTAGGAGTACCACATTTCCCCCTTTGTCGCTCTTTTTAATCACTAAGTTTGGTGCATTTTGCAAATCAAACAAGGCTTTTCTTTCATTATTTGTAAGGTTGTTAGGACCGACCCATTTCCAATTGATTTTCATAAGGTCTAATTTAACTTGATCCAGAAAAAACTGCAGCCACTTGTACTTAGATAGTGGGGGCATTTTAGTGGATCTAATTTTTAGATCAGAGGGTCTTCTCAGTGTATGACATAAATTTTCATTTGAGTCACTGTCAAAGTTCTCATCCAGTAAGGATACTAGGCATTCAATAGCCTCCTTTTCATCCCTATCAAGAGAGGACTCTGAGGTAAGGGGATCATTAAATCGTTTTGTATGCCATAGTTTGAAGAGGACTTTCCTTAAGAATAGACTAACATCCTTGAAAACCTCAAACTCATTCATGGATGACGTTGGGGAGAAAGAGAGACCCTTTTTAAGTAAATTTATATGGACTTCAGTGAGGTGAAACTCTGAAAGGTTTACTACGTTAAGGTCCATTGGAGCACAGTCAGAGATATTCAACGTCTCCTCTGGTTTCTCAGTCTCCCACTCGTCCGACTCTGTACACTGTCCCTCTCCTTTCCTTTTCCTTCTATTTTTCCTTTGTCTCCTTCGTTTTCTTGTTTTTTGTCTATTTTTCGCTTCGGGATCTCTAGGGGCACCTTCCCCTCTAGTTCTTCTAAAAAAGAGACAGTTTTTTGAGAGGTATCCCTATCAAACTCACTGTCAGATGAGGAGCTATTTCTAGTTTTGGACTGACGTTGTCGCTGTCTAGTGTTTCTAGAAAGTGATCTACTTCTTTTCTGGATTGTGGGGTCAAAAATATCCCCACTTTCCCAGTCAGTTAGGTTCTGTCTGAACTTTTCTTGCTTGCTGTGTTTTAAACTTTTTTGGATCCTTTCTATCTCCTTTTTTATGTACTCATTATTTTTATCGAATTCAGGATCTTGTTTAAAGGGTTCTAGTGATTTGGCACTTGTTTCAAGCTCCACACGTATCTCCTCCAGTTGGGCTTCTTCCTGATCGACAATGAGCTTTAATAAGGATAAACCTCTATTCAAACATTCAGTCTTCCAAGCAGATAAAAATCTCGGGGTATGTAAATGCTCCGCAGGTATAACCCTCTCACGTAAACCCCTGGGAATGATCTGTTTAGAAATATGGGATTTCAATGACGAAATATCCCATTTATGATTAAGGAATTTAATTACGAGTTTTTTATGGTGTTTAAAAAGTTTTCTAATTGGTTCTCTCTCTGTTTCACAGTTCTCCACACCAACATCAAAGGCAGTATTAATCTCTAAATCAAGATCATGGTTGATCATATAAGCCATAAATGCGAGAGACGGGTCAAATGAGGTATACCCTATAGGCAGCCCAGTATAACTTAATTTAAACCAACTGTGTACAATCACACAATTGATTAGTGGTGTGTGGTGGGGGGATCACAAAGGCTAGGAATGGGAAACAAATCCCCAAAAAATTCCTATAGAAAGAAAAAGGCTTTGCCTGGATCAACCACCAATGAAAAAATAATCTAAAGTATTAATAAGATCAGATATTCATCCAAAATATACATCTGACCTATTCATACCATCCTGACACACTCTCCTTCCTTGATCTATCCATACGGAGGTCTGGAAATGAAATTGTTACCAGCACTTTTAGAAAGAAAACAGCAGCTAACACCCTGTTGTCCGCCCAGAGTCACCATCCTAAACCATTAATTAATGGGATACCCACAGGACAATTCCTAAGGATCAGACGGAATTGTTCTGTGGAGGAGGAATTCCATGAAGAGGCGTATGAGATGTATCAAAGATTCAGACAGAGAGGCTACTCACATAGGTCCCTCAAAAAAGCCAAGAAAAAAGCTACCCTCAAAAATCGGGATGAACTCCTTTCAACCTCCGTCAATTCTCTACATACTAAAAATAAAGACAAAAAAGGAAATACTGAACAGAATTTCCCGAGGATCATTACTAAATATGGGTCCCAATGGAAAATGGTTCAGGGAGTTCTACAAAAACACTGGCATATTTTAAAATCTGCCCCTCTGATCTCTGAACTTGTGAGCCCAAGACCTCTCCTGACAGCTAAAAGATCCAATAATCTTGGTGACCTGCTGGTTCATTCTGAATACACTCGGACCATTCAGAAAAATTGGTTAAGTGACTCTAGAATTTCCCCAGGCATGTATAAATGCGGACATTGCAATATTTGCAAGTACGTCCACCAGACAAATGTGTTTCCGAATCCCCGTGGAGGAGCAGATTTTAAGATCAAACAGTTTATAAACTGCTCTACTACCCGAGTAGTTTATACACTTATCTGCCCATGTAATAAAATCTATGTGGGGAAAACAAAAAGAGCCTTAAGGGTAAGGATCCGTGAACATATTGCTGGTATCAAAAAATTAAATGATGAACGCCCCATCTCACAACATTTTGCTAAATTCCATTACCGTGATCCAAGGGGCCTAATGATAAAAGGGATCTATAGGTTAAATTTACCTACAAGACGTGGCGACTTCGATACCATCCTCCTCCAGAAGGAAAAGATGTGGACGTACTATTTGGAGGCGATGGCCCCTAATGGGTTAAATATTGAATGCAGCCTCCAGTCCTTTTTGGAGAAATAAGTCATTTACCTCCCCTGCTGTCTTGATTTATAATGATTTATAATAATAATTTTTACTACCTTATGTCTTTGGGGCTTTTCAGTTTTAGTTTTATTTCTTGTGCTTTAAATTTTTGTGTTTCGTTTCTCTTTTGGTTTCTGCGTATATGTATATTTACTCCCACCCTCACCAAATGCTCTTTAAACTACAATGCTGCTCACTTGAGGTGCAGTTTTCCGCACAATAGATCGCAGCTATTCATGTGAAGCCATTTGAGAGATATTGTTTTGCTGAAATGTCTGTGATGAGTGGTAACCGTGTGCGACATCTGGTGGTCATTAGACGTAATTACACCTCTTATTATTTAGTCTATTTAACCTCCGCTCACGGACCCCTCCCTTGCTCTGAGGAAACCAGCAGTGATTGGCTGGTGAAACGCGTCAGCACGTGACGTCAGCACGTCACCTCGGAGCCGCGAGCTCATGGTGTTTGAACGTTTGACCGGGAACTAACAGCTGACGGCCGGCTTTCATCTCCTAACAGAAGGCGCTGACACAGCGGGACATCTTCTACCTGACGGCAAATACAAAAGCAATTTGGACTGACATCTACAAGCCATCATCCGGGGTAGAGCTTACGACTTCATGAGCTGCTGATCCACTTGGTGAGAGAAGTATCACTCCAATTTATATTTACAATACAGCCTGAGTCGTGCCTGCTCCCCCTATTGCTTTCCATTATTACAACTGCTCTGCTTGTATGTCCTGGGTTACAACCACCTCTAGTAGTTATTGCCGGTCACCGCTGTCATCTTACCCACGTTATGGGTCTAGCTCCCGGACTGTTATAAATCTTTATGCTGTGTTGAATTCGTTGCATTAATTATAATCAAACATCCATTCATCCACCCTTACCCCTACACCGCCATACTATCCACACTTGGATTGATCTGAGGACTTATTTCATACGATACTGGCCAATATAGTAGTTATCTGCTGCTGTGATTGGTGTGTGTATGGGGTATGTTTGGCCGCGGCTCCGTTGTTTTTAATGATAACGTTATCAATTTTAATATGGTCATTTGATATTCTCCCTATTTTGCCCAATTTTTGTACTTTTGTGTGGTGTTTTGTAGCTCAATAAATATATAGTTTTTTTGGCAGATTGTGTTTGGGTAATTGCCTTCTTTGGGGGAATCTCTTTTTCCTTGTTGTTTTGTATGCTTTACAAAGCAACCCAAACTGCATCCAACCAACTTCTTTGGATGAATATCTGATCTTATTAATACTTTAGATTATTTTTTCATTGGTGGTTGATCCAGGCAAAGCTTTTTTCTTTCTATAGGGGTTTAATACTACTTTAATGTTTACATATATGCACTCTGCAGTGGCTGCACATCATTGTGCCAGGCGAACTTACCAATGTTAACAACAGTTCATCATACCTGCACAATTAGTGGCAGGGTCCCCTATAGTCTACACACAGCACATTTGACAGAGTGACAACACAGTAGAGCAGTTGAAAGACAGGGACAAATTGTTGTCACAAGAAGTGCCTGAACAAGGATTTATATGGCAGGATCACCAATAACTATTTAAAAGGAAGCTGCATATATAAACAATCGAAAATGGCTTTTAAATTACATTAGCATGTTAACCACTTGCCGACCAGCCGCCGTCATTATACTGCGGCAGGTCGGCACGATCCCGCGAGCCATCGTAGCTATATGTCACGATGACCGCTGGGCACGAGAGGCAGAACAGGGACATGTGTGTGTAAACACACACATCCCGGTTCTGTTCTGAGAGGAGATGCAGATCGTGAGTTCCTAATAGCTAGTAACCACGATCTGTCATCACCTGTAGTCAGTCCCCTCCCCCTATAGTTAGAACACACAGTCAGGGAACACAGTTAACCCCTTCAACGCCCCCTAGTGTTAACCCCTTCCCTGCCAGTGACCTTTATGCAGTAATCAGTGCATTGTTATAGCACTGATCGCTGTATAATTGTCAATCATCCCAAAAATGTGTCAAAAGTGTCCGATGTTTTCGCCATAATGTCGCAGTCACTTTAAAAATCACAGATTACTATCGCCATTACTAGTAAAAAATAATAATAATAATAAAAATGCCATAAATCTATCCCCCATTTTTTAGACACTATAACTTTTGCACAAACCAATCAATATACGCTTATTGCGATTTTTATTGCCAAAAACATGTAGAAGAATACATATCGGCCTAAACTGAGAAAAAAATTTGCTTTTTTTAAAAAAATTGGGGATATTTATTATAGCAAAAAGTGCAAAATATTGTGTTTTTATCAAAACTGTCGCTCTTTTTTTGTTTATAGCGCAAAAAATAAAAACCGAAGAGATGATCAAATACCACCAAAAGAAAGTTCTATTTTTGGGAAAAAAAGTGTGTCAATTTTGTTTGGGTACAGCGTCGCACGACCGCGCAATTGTCAGTTAAAGCGACGCAGTGCCGTATCGCAAAAAATGGCCTGGTCATTGAGCAGCCAAATCTTCCAGGGCTCAATTGGTTAAAGATTATATGAGATACTAATAAATAGTGTGTCACCCTCTTAGTTAGGTGCTAGGATGTTAGTTCTTTTGGGCTCCTCTGTAATGAGTGGAGCAGTTGTTGATTTCTTTTGGCTCTTCTGGGTTTTACAGGCTGCAGATTTTATTGTTCTCCCCTGCTTTCTAGAGATTTGTGCAACATAGGAAGTTGAGCAAGGCAAATGAGCAGCATGAATATTTATTGTGCTGCAGCCTATCACTAGGGAGGTGTACCCAGTAGGTGGATGAAGAGCACATAAATAGTCTTATGCCGCATACACACGATCGGAAATGCCGCCAGCAAAAGACCGATGAGAGCTTTTGGTTGGAAAATGCGACCGTGTGTATGCTCCATCGGACTTTTGCTGGCAGAATTCCAGCCAGCAAAAGATTGAAAGCAGGTTCTTTATTTTTTGGTCGGAAAAAGTTCCTATCCGAAAATGCGTTCGTCTGTATGCAATTCGGACGCGCGAAAAAATTACACATGCTAGGAAACAATTCGACGCATGCTCGGAAGCATTGAACTTAATTTTCTCGGCTCGTCGTAGTGTTGTACGTCACCGCGTTCTTGATGGTCGAAAGTGCAGAGAACTTTTGTGTGACCGTGTGTATGCAAGCCAAGCTTAAGCGGAATTCCGATGGAAAAACCATCCAAGATTTTTCAGACGGAAATACCCCTCGTGTGTACAGAGCATTAGGCCTGGAGCAGACCTGTTCTAGTCCTGGTCTAATCCTGCAGGAGGAGTCCCCAGCCTGGGCAAAAAGCGGGAGCTTGCTGCATGTTCCAGCTGTGGTATAACTGGGGGGGGCTGCTTCTAAGATCCCTTTTTCTGAAGCTAAGCAACAGAACCCTCATCCAAGGACCTGATCTAGAGATGAGTGCCTGGTGGAAAACAGGAGTCTGGCTGTCCTGTGGCATTGTGAGCATTAAAGGATAGTTTCACCTTTAAAAAAATTATAATAAATGCACATTTCTTGCGAAAAAAAATGCATTTATTATTTTTTCTAAGGAGCCTGCAGAACATTGCACATGCAATCAGCAGACTATCAGCATAGCTGTCTACCTGTACCTCGTACCTCCCCCTAAAACAGGTGTAACATGTTCCAAAAGTGAACTTATCCTTTAATCTCTCCCACACTGAAGAGTGTCTGGTGGATACTGGGAGGAGGCATCCGGTGATCCTGTGACATATTGAGTACTAACCTGAGTTCATTGTCCTAGTGACTGTGTGCTGTTTTCTTTAGGCGAAAGAGTCAGTGATAGTCCTGTCTGAGATAGCTTCTAAAAGAGCAAAGTGCAGTGTCCTGCAAATATTCAGTGAATCTGAAGTGCCCCATATCATCCTCCACCCCAACCAAGTTTTTCAGCTATAAAAATCCTAAAAAGACAACCCCTAGACCAAGGGTGCCAAACTCCATTTCGTTGTGGGCCGCATTAGCATTATTTTCGCCCTCAAAGGGCCAGTTCTATCTGTGGCCCCCCACCATCAAAAGCCAAGAGTCCCCCAACCTCTCTTACATCACAGTGCACCCCCCTTACCTTGTGCTGCTGTCAGGAAGAAGCTGGGGGGAGATGGGAAGAAGAAAGTGCAGGGTCTGAAGGAGGACCTGAGGAGGGCTGGAGTCAGCTGCCGGAACCTGCTGAATGCTGATACCAGTGGAGGCAGAGAGGAGGGGGTGCTGCATCTGCACAGAGAGGTGCAGGATCTGTAGTAGGAATTGTGTCCTCCTCTCTGCTGCCGACTGCTGAGTGGGACAGGGGGATGTAAGAGACGAGCCTCTCTGCGGCTGAGCAGAGAAGCGCAGTATCTGGCAGAGGGGTTCTGTCGTCCCCTCTGCTGTCAACTATGGGGACAAGATAAGAGAGGTGCAGCAGCTGCAGGAGAGGTGCAAGAACCACATGAAATGGCCTGGAGGGCCGGATACGGCCCATGGGCCCTGTGTTTGACACATGTGCCCAAGACCAGTTACTGAGCCAAGAGTGATGAACTGTTGCAGTGTGCCTTGCTGTCTCTGCACTAGTTGGGAAGGAACCAGTTAAATTACAGCAGCTCCTTCAGGGTTAGCGCTACACTAGCTTTAACTTTACTTTTTGTTCTGTACTGAGACTTATAGACTTATAGTTGCATAACAATCTCACAGATATGTTATGTCCATTATAGCTGGGAAAAAAAAAGAGACTGAATATTGCAATGACTCATCATAGCTGGTCTCAGGTTATCAAGTGCAAAGAAACTCAATACACATCACAGGGGTTGATGAGTTCAGTCTGCTTCACACTATATATAAAACCCACAAAG
The DNA here is from genome assembly GCA_037952835.1 of Lithobates septentrionalis. Lineage (NCBI taxonomy): Eukaryota > Metazoa > Chordata > Amphibia > Anura > Ranidae > Lithobates > Lithobates septentrionalis. The sequence goes on from JBBDGP010000634.1 coordinate 343,192, forward strand.
ATACGCCTGAAATTTTAACTGTCTTCTGATGCTACAAAGAGCTGTGTGGAGGTTTACCTGCTGATTCTGTGGATGGTAATGGTCACTGAATAGAGACGTGTGGAGATTTATCTTCTGATTCTGTGGATGCTGATAGTCACTGAATAGAACCGTGTGGAGATTTACCTTCTGATTCTGTGGATGCTGATAGTCACTGAATAGAGACATGTGGAGGTTTACCTGCTGATTCTGTGGATGCTGATAGTCACTGAATAGAGATGTGTGGAGATTTACCTGCTAATTCTAATGGATGCTGATAGTCACTGCATTAAACTGTGTGGAGTATTGCTAGCTTATTCTATGGATGCTGATAGTCACTGCATTAAACCATGGTTTAGTTTTGCTAGCTTATTCTATGGATGCTGATAGTCACTGAATAGAGACGTGTGGAGATTTACCTGCTAATTCTAATGGATGCTGATAGTCACTGCATTAAACCGTGTGGAGTTTTTCTAGTTTATTCTATGGATGCTGATAGTCAGGGCCTAGAGCTGTGTGGAATTTTACCAGCTTATTCTATAGATGCTGATAGTCACTGCATAGAGCAGTGTGGGGTTGACCTGCTGATTCTGCAGATGCTTATAGTCACTCCTCAGAGGGACCAGGAATGTTAATGATAGCATGACAGTGACACAAGTGAGGGAAAAAACAATAACAAGGCCAAAGAGAATAACAGATAAAGGGTTTGATTGCACTTGTGGTTGGTGGGTAGTAATAAAAAGCGGTTAAATTCCTCCACTCCACCCACTACCCCTTAAAGCAGGGATCCTCAAACTACGGCCCTCCAGCTGTTGCGGAACTACACATCCCATGAGGCATTGTAAAACTCTGACATTCACAGACATGACTAGGCATGATGGGAATTGTAGTTCTTGAACAACTGGAGGGCCGTAGTTTGAAGACCCTTGCCTTAAAGTGTATGTAAACCCTCACCTTGTAAAGCAATCCATTCAGTTTAAAATAGAAATTAAAGGAAAAACATTTGTGTATGGATATAAACAAAAAACATTATAAAGAATTGTTTTCCCCCTTTTTTATAAGTGATCCCTCTGTTTTCAGCTGCATAAGAGCTGGGGGAGGAGAAGCAGCAGGACACTAATCTTTCCAGTGATAGGCTGTTAATGGGAGGCATGTCAGGACAAGCCTGATCATTGGAACAGAGCAGACTGAGTTCCCAGCATAGCTAGAGAACTGTGTTCTTCTGCTTAGTGTGGTCATCTTTTAATAGGAGAGCAGAGGGACTGGCAGGAACACCAGGGATTTCACACAAAGTAAGCAATACAAAGGGAACAGGATACTTTTTCATATAAGTACATGGTACAACAGACACATATCAGGAATATGCAATGTTGGGTTTACATATTCTTTAAGCTGCACAGGCAGGGGCGTACACATGCTGCAGCAAAATGATGCCCCCTGTCCTGCTCGGCTGGCACCTACTGAAAGTAAACCATTCCCCTCAATGGGGCGACACTACAACCACCCCACAACGGCATGTAACCACAGGGTTGAGACATGGTGGTGTGGGTTTTTAGAGGATAAACAGGCAATAAGGAGATGACATAACGCCTGTCAAACTTTCTCCTTGAGAAAGAGAGAAATTCACTGCAGATTCCACTTCAGAGGGAACCGCTATTATAAATAAGCCCAAAAGGTGTCCATTATATAGGTACAGGGGTGGGCAAATTAACATGGAATTCAGGAGCTTGTCTGTCCAATCCAAGAACCAGCAGGATTATTTTTTTTATTTTGGAGCCTGCACCATTAACAACAACTAGAGCAAACCTCAAAAGTTAGGCACCCCCCTGTATTTTCTAAGAAGCATTGGCAACTTGGCTCTGGGGATTTACCCAGACCTGTATATGGAACATGAAATAATACTGTTTGATAGTGTGTTACAGGAGCTAATCCATATTCTTGATCATTTGTGACTTTGGGTATTCCAAATTGTGCCAGGCCACTGAATTGAGTTCAGGAGGAGCTTTTGGGCATAAAAAAATGCTAAATGCCTCTAAGCACTAGGAGAATTTAGCGCTTGAGCGTTTGTTAATTTCAATAGCCAAAATAGACTAAAATTCTGGCCAATGAAATAAATAAACAACCAAATGCCAAACCCACCTAAACACGTCTAAACACTCCTGAGTTTGAATGCTGATTTTCTTCTGTCAGGAGAAACAGCGTTTACAATAATCCAGTGTGCATGAGGTCTTAAAGCGGAGTTCCACACAAAAATGGAACTTCCGCTTTTCGGAACCCTCCCCCCTCCGGTGTCACATTTGGCACCTTTCAGGGGGGAGGGGGGTGCAGATACCAGTCTAAGACAGGTATTTGCACCCACTTCCGGCATAGACTCCCATGGGAGTCTATGCCTCTTCCCGTCCCCACCGCGCTGTCTGCTGGGAACACACAGCTCCCAGGAGAGAGCGGAGACCACTAGGGACGCGCAGCGCGACTCGCGCATGCGCAGTAGGGAACCGGGAAGTGAAGCCGCAATGCTTCACTTCCTGATTCCCTCACCTAGGATGGCAGCGGCAGCTGCCGAGAACCGAGCGGGTTCTCGGCGTCCCCTGGCGACATCGCTGGACCCTGGGACAGGTAAGTGGCCATGTATTAAAAGTCAGCAGCTGCAGTATTTGTAGCTGCTGGCTTTTATTATTTATTTTTTTTGGCGGTGTGGGTGAACCCCCGCTTTAAGGTAGCAAACCATGCTCTACTCAAGAGTTGGCTATAAACCTTGCACTCTGATTACACAATTTCCTTCAGATTTAAAAATAATTTTGTTCAAAAGCCTATTTGAATGAATATAAATTGTATATATTGCCTAAAGTGGTACTCTGAGCATAGAATAAGCCCCTTGCCCTTCCTTTCCCGGTGAAGGATTTAATTCTTGTTTTGTTAAGAGAATGATCTAACAGAGTAAAACTTACCTTACTCCATGGTTCTCTGACAACTGGGGCCCCAGTCCTCTTTTATCCTGTGTCAGAATTTGGGTGAGCACTCCTATATCATTACATACAGTACAATGCCAGCCCACTGATGGCTGCTGGCCCAACAATGTATGTAATAACATTGCCAAAAGGGACAGTGAGAAGACTTAAAAACTCGTAAGAAGATAGGACTTTTATGGACCGGTTGTCACAACTGTAATTTGCAGGGAGACTCTAGGACCATAGCTTAAAGAGGTTGTAAAGGCAGAAGGTTTTTTATCTTAATGCATCTTATGCATCAAGATAAAAAGCCTTCTGTGTGCAGCAGCTGCCCCAACACCCCCTAATACTTACTTGAGCCCCATCTCTGTCCAGCAATGTTCACAAGTGCCTCGACCGTCCGAGATCTGTGACTCTCCCTCCTGATTGGCTGAGACATAGCAGCGGCCTCATTGGCTTCCATCAATCAAAGTCAATTAGCCGATCAGGAGAGAGAGGGGGCGGGCCGAAAAAAGGCTTCCGTGTCCGAATGGACACACTGGGCTGCAGCTGGGCTCAGGTGCCCCCATAGCAAGCTGCTTGCTGTGGGGCCACTCGACAGGAGGGAGGGACCAGGAGAGCCGAAGAGGGACCCGAGAAGAGGAGGATCTGGGCTGCTTTGTGCAAAACCATTACACAGGGCAGGTAAGTATAACATGTTTATTATTTTTATAGAAAAAAAAACGAGACTTCACAATCTGTTTAAGCTAAGTTTTACTTAATGTTAGGTAATTTCCTTGACAAAATATCAATTAAGTCCTTCATCAGCTGGGATGAAGATGGGCTATAAGTGAGGCTTAAAAAGGACTACATAGTTCTGGTAGAGCTCAAAGAAATGGTTTACAGCAGTGGTCATCAACCCTGTCCTCAGGGCCCACTAACAGGCCAGGTTTGCAAGATAACTGAAATACATCACAGGTGATATCATTTGCTGCTCAGTGATTGCAGTATTCTAGTCTGCATCTCCCCAAGGTAATACATAAAACCTAGCCTGTTAGTGGGCCCTGAGGACAGGGTTGATGACCGCTGGTTTACAGGATATGCAACCTATTGTATGTGTGGTCAACCTAGGTTTGATTTGCCAAGGGTTCTGTGAATCCTGTTTGAAATTCAGTGGACCCAAACTGGCGAATTCCACTGAAGTGTGTGGGGTTGAGTCGTGTTATTTAACCATTTTTAGGACCAATAAGCAAACTACTGTAAAAAAAAACATGAGAAGCTGTATCAATAAAAAATTTTTAAAAAATCCCATACAGTGAGATGAGGGTCTTTTCATGCACATTTGAAGGCAACACTGAAAATACGCAAATCCTTAATACCCCTTTAGACTATATGAAGTGTTACAGAACAATATCATTTTCACAGATCTTCATACACTGGCCTGTGTAATTGTGTTTTTTTTTTCTTACAGATAGCACAACTTGCATAAAGCATCAGGACCCCAATGCTTGGCAGTGACACATATTTTTTCATCGAAGAGTGAAAGGCCCATTTTAACAGTAGATAGAAATTGACCAATAGTTTACTGAGGCTGTCCCTGTTCTCGCGGTTGCAAAACTACCTTGGTCAATTTGTATCAAATTGTCATTAAGAATTACCAGACCACAGCAGAACAATTTTAATGAGCTAGGATAGGCCCAAATTTACTAGAGATAAAGAGCACCAGCAGCAAAATTTATTACAAGAATTAAGATACTGCAGAGTATACAGAAGTGTAAAATTGGCCGGTAGCAGGACAGTTTTAATAAATGGTAATAGGCCTAACATGTGTATGCCTAACTTTTAATTCATCTATGGGTATGAGACGGCAGGGTGCAGTAAAAGTGACTCTTACAATTTTAAATTCTTTTAGGTGCATAATGTTCTTCCACAGTTTTTTTCACTTTCAAATGATGCAGCAGTGTGCTTTGAACAGTGATGTAACAGTGAAGTATGTAACAGTGAATGCTGAGCTTAAAAAATGTCCTATCAAAATAAAATAAAAATCAAGAAGTGCCCAAAATAAGTGAAAGCCCCAAAATAACTCCCATGAAACAAAAGCTCACTATTAAAATAAGCCTTGCAGGAAATACAATAAAATGAATATACGCCCCAAAACAAATGTAAACCCCAAAATAGTATCCTCTGAAACTAGAGCCCACTGTAATTTTTAAAAGGAAATTCTTGCAGCAATAAATAAAGGCCATACAGTATTAAAAAAAATGCACCCCCAAAATACAGCCCAAAGCTCAGGTTTTAAAGGGAAAGGGAAGCCTTGCAGCAAAAGTTCCCAATAATAAGAATATAAAATGAAGCAAATCAGTTGCTTGTCCAAAGAGCTAGCAATCAGAATTAAAGTGCAGTTCTCTAACTTATCCTAATTTCTACGTAGTTTGTCAGCTTTCCCTATGCTTTCCTTACACCAGCATCCAATGCACTGACACAATGGGGTTTATTTACTAAAGCTAGAGAGTGCAAAATCAGGCTCACTTCTGCATAGAAACCAATCAGCATCCAGGTTTTATTGCCAAAGCTTAATTGAACAAGCTGAGGTTGGAAGCTGATTGGATTATCTGCAGATGTCTGACTAGCTTTAGAGCATGCAAATAAACCCCAATTGGCTGCTCTGTGCCTCCAACCCCTCCACCCCTTTTATATTGAGGGGATTTACTTATCCAAAAGTCCCCTTGTTGGCCCTTCTAAGCAGATGGTCATAGTTTAAAAGCCCATGCAATGCATTATGGTGTAAAAAAAGATTTTCTTGGTCGAATCTAAACAAATTTTCCAGGACTGCGAATTTCAAACCTGCAGAATTAAATTCTAACTCAAGGTAGTGATGAACCTGAACTTCATCCTTATTTTTAGGAACCAAACTAGCTCTCTTTCTCCATAAGTGAAAGCCTGTACAAAGCTGTCAGGAGGGGATGGGTCTGCCCTTTGCTGTGACCGTTATAAGGGGGTCTCATTCTCTCTATTGAATTTATGGAGAATGTAACAGGAGGAGCTGCAATACACAAAGGTGGGCAAAAACACCTAAACATTCCCAGGTGGACTGGAAGAGAGTCCGGAAATGTCTTTTAATTAAGGTTTAGATCGACTTTACGCACATAATTAAAAAATATAGCAGCAGCTGTAGTATATCTATTTTTCATATTCATTTTTAGTTGCAAAGACCCTCAAAGGATTGAACCCTGTCTCACTCCACGTGAAACAAAAAACATCAGCTTTACATTCAGCTGACTTTGTGAAAAATGGTAGTACAGGAACCTTGTAGTTTGAACCCAAAAGAGTGTATGTAAATATTCATATTCATAATCTGTAACTCATGTACTTTCCATCCAGAAGTAAAATCCTTTTATCAGCTTAGGAAGAAAAGTGCAGATTGACACGTACAATAGAAAGGTTTACCCACAGCCATAAAGAACAGAACTTTACTCCACAGTGTGAAGGTAATATAAATTAAGTACTATATCATTAAAGCAGACCTCTCTCCCCCAACCCATAATCAATCTAACTACAGGAATACAATCTATGTTGTGAAACAAAAAAAAATTTGAGTACGGTACTTACCTTACACAGAGACCAGTTTTCCTGGTCTTTGTGCTCTGCTCCTTTTGCAGGATAGAAAAGCACGCACCACAAAGAAAAAAAAAAAGTCATCACCGTCCAGCTTATTCTCTGTCAGCTTACCAATAATGCCAGGCCCCTTATCTCATGCTTGTGCTGTATACTGCATTACACTCAGAAAAAAAAAAAATTCCCCCTAAAATCATGTGAGATCTTAGGGAAGGGATTTTTTTTAACAATAAAAGTGTAATGTCATAAAATGTATATGAAGTGCAAGAAGTCATGCACCAAACAGTATTACACTAGTTAAAATAGTTTTTTTCCTGACTTCTATTTGAGGTCTCGCAGGTAATCGCAGTTAGCAGTAGGGATGGTCCGAACACCCCCTGGTTCGGTTCGCACTAGAACACTTCAAATAGGCTAAAAGTTTTAGCGAGCATGCAAACTCTATTAAAGTCTATTGGGCACAAATATGAAAAATCAAAAGTCCTCATTTTAAAGGCTTGTGTGCAAGTTATTGCCATAAAAAGTGTATGGGGTCCCAGGTACTGCCCTAGGGGACTTGTATCAATGCAAAAAAAGTTTTTAATACAATTGTTTTTTCAGGAGCAGTGATTTTAATAATGCTTAAAGTGAAACAATAAAAATTTAATATTTCTTTAAATATCCTGCCTGGGGGTCCCCTTAGTCTGCCTGTAAAGTGGCACATCTGTGCGATGTGAAAAACAGGGCCGCAGCAATAATGACATTTCTAAAGGAAAAAATGTAATTTAAACTTGCTCGCAGCTGTAATGTATTGCCGGCTCCCATCGGCATACAGTCTGGTATGGATTTTAAGGGGAACTCCACGCCAAAATGTTAAAAAAAATTGGCGTGGCCCCCCCCCCCCCCTCAATCCATACCAGATCCTTATCAGAGCATGCAGCCTGGAGGTCAGGATAGGGGGGATGAGCAAGCGCTCCCCCACCTGAACCATACCAGGCCACATGCCCTCAACATAGGGGGGTGGGTGCTTTGAGGCAGGGGGGCTCTGCACCCCCCACCCCAAAGCACCTTGTCCCCATGTTGATGGGGACAAAGGCCTCTTCCCGACAACCCTGGGCTGTGGTTGTCGGGGTCTTCGGGCGGGGGCTTATCAGAACCTGGAAGCCTCCTTTAACAAGGGGGGCCCCCAGATCCCGGCCCCCCGTCTATGTGAATGGGTTTTGGATACATTCCACTTTTTTTACCATTCATATTTTTTTCTGTTTTAAAAAAAAAAAGTGCAAATAAAAGAGGGTAGATAAATATCAGCTAAGGGGAAAAGGGAAGGAAGAAATTAGCTGGGGGCTGACTAAAGTTAAATCAGAAAAAAACTGGAAAATTAAGAAATCGAAAGCAGATATGCTCCTTATTGTTATGCCTATTCTGCAATAAAAAAAACTTGTGTGCCCGTGTTCAGTCTTTTTTAGAATTGGCACAGCGATGTGCATGTACAAGAGTTACGTCATTCCGGTCCAGCCAATTAAATTGGCCAAAGATCCTGAACTTAGATAAAGACCAGGCAAGGATGTTCACACTGGTGCTGGTGAGTATTGTTCTGTTTTAATCCAGGGTTAATAAGGGTTTAAATAGAATTCAATTGTATTAGCATATATCCCAAAAATAAGATGATTATTGTCCATTTATGCCTATCAGACCGATACACAGTCAGAGCCTCTGGTGTATAGGGCAAATATAGCCTAACATAATAGAACTATTTATTCTAAACTGCATACAGTTGTTTCAGGGTTGGGTTTCATTTTACTTTTTACTGACATGGTGCACATGATGGAAAATCTATTATTCTGCACAAAAAGAAGCAAAGTAAAAAAAAAATTGTAACAATAATACATTATCCTGCAATCAGCATTTGTTTATACAGAAGCTGACATCAGCACTCTTGCAGCAGACCAGGACCTAGCAATTTCACATGCCCCTTGTAAGGAGCCTACCTATAGAGCCCTGACCTTTATTTATGAATTATGTTTCCTATTCTCTTAGCATACCTGACTTTTGTCTAGTACTACATTAGTGTGAATAGGCTCTTGTGCCAAAACTATGCATTACATAAATAGAGCTTTGCTACCATCTTGTGGCCAAGTAGTATTACTGTATATTTGTATCATCATGTCATGTTTCAAACCACACCATTCTGACATACACAGTCCTGCTGCGCCTCCTTGAGGCAAACTAGTGCTACTACATTTCAATAATGGACATACTACCATGCCACACAAAACATTGTATGGCTCCTGGAGGTAAACAGGTGTCAGTGCAAGATCTGACACCAGTGGCTTACTTTATACCAGGTATGTTAAACAAGGGCAAGCCACAAAGGTAGTCCAACCTTCATCAATGATAATAGTACAGTAGGGGGCGCTAGAGACCTGAGAACATATGTATCTGCCACTAGACACATATACACCCAACAACAACCACAATGGGTTGTATAATCCTTTTTGTGCTAAACTATAATAAATAAATACATAATATGAATTCCAAATACACAATTATAGAATAAAAGTGAAACGTGTTGTTGAAAACAAAAAGTCCTTAGTGCAAAAGTGATGAATAGACTCGTGATGTTTGATTGTCCCAATCCATTGAAAAGATCAGAGTAAACCAATTCATTAAAAACAACCGAGCAAACACATGAATCTTTCAAAGGTGCAACAAATCTTGCGATGTTAATAGATTCCGTCACCCAAGAGGAAAAGACACCTGAAGGTAATAGATATCTGCTTACCAGATACCAATGACTCCTTTAACTAAAAAGAGAGTCATTAGCGCTTGTACAGGATTGTGCCTGTTCACATGAAGGCTGGAAGGCTGGATGGTACTTTAGGCATAGATCCCTCCCGTCCCATTCATTCAGGATAGGAAAGACAAAAGGAAATTTCCATAGTGTAAAACTGTTTAATGTAGATAAGTAAAAACAATAAAATAGCCAAATGGCCTCTTACATTGATCGGTGCCCACCCGGCACTGGGACTGCTTGCATGTCAGGGTGAATGGTAACAGGAACCCTTCGCATCACATCACACATGCGGCGTGCGTTCCACCCCGTGCGTTTGGCTAACCAGATAGTCCGGAATTGGGAGGGACGATCCTAAGACATGTGACCACGTACCGCTCCGACGTACGTTTCGTATTGAGAACGTCTTCAGGGAAGCTTCCCTGAAGACGTTCTCAATACGAAACGTACGTCGGAGCGGTACGTGGTCACATGTCTTAGGATCGTCCCTCCCAATTCCGGACTATCTGGTTAGCCAAACGCACGGGGTGGAACGCACGCCGCATGTGTGATGTGATGCGAAGGGTTCCTGTTACCATTCACCCTGACATGCAAGCAGTCCCAGTGCCGGGTGGGCACCGATCAATGTAAGAGGCCATTTGGCTATTTTATTGTTTTTACTTATCTACATTAAACAGTTTTACACTATGGAAATTTCCTTTTGTCTTTCCTATCCTGAATGAATGGGACGGGAGGGATCTATGCCTAAAGTACCATCCAGCCTTCCAGCCTTCATGTGAACAGGCACAATCCTGTACAAGCGCTAATGACTCTCTTTTTAGTTAAAGGAGTCATTGGTATCTGGTAAGCAGATATCTATTACCTTCAGGTGTCTTTTCCTCTTGGGTGACGGAATCTATTAACATCGCAAGATTTGTTGCACCTTTGAAAGATTCATGTGTTTGCTCGGTTGTTTTTAATGAATTGGTTTACTCTGATCTTTTCAATGGATTGGGACAATCAAACATCACGAGTCTATTCATCACTTTTGCACTAAGGACTTTTTGTTTTCAACAACACGTTTCACTTTTATTCTATAATTGTGTATTTGGAATTCATATTATGTATTTATTTATTATAGTTTAGCACAAAAAGGATTATACAACCCATTGTGGTTGTTGTTGGGTGTATATGTGTCTAGTGGCAGATACATATGTTCTCAGGTCTCTAGCGCCCCCTACTGTACTATTATCACTCATTTGAATATTTCATTCAAATTTGGGGAGCAGCTTGTATTTTTGTAATTTCAATTTTAATTTTTGTTACCTATTTTTCTAAGAATTCTTTTTTGTTTTTTAATTGATTTATTTATCACTATTTTTGCACATTAATACCATAGGCGCGAAAGTACTATTTAATTATTTACAACCTTCATCAATGGCTGACCCTTTTACAGATATAAATGAAATTGCTGGTTGCATAAGGGTACATAAGAAAACTACGCTATATGTATGGGCAACTGTAGTTTGCACTATTCCTGCTCCTAATTCAATATCCCTCCAAAATATCAACTAAACAATTGTCACATGAGTCTGCATTTAAATCCAGAATGCTTGTAGCACTAGATGCCTATACACATTTGTTATAATCCGTTTCTCATTATTTTAAAGCCTATTTAAAGCGGAGCGGAAGTTCCACTGTAACAAACAGCGAGCAGGCTGGCTTTTATCGCAGAAAAAACACTAGACAAGTACAGTTTTTTTCTGCAATAAAATGCCTCTATTTGCCTGCTCGCTAAATGTTGACATGCCAAAAATATAGTGTGCTTTCTACCTTTTTATATTGACATGACAACACAGTGGGGTTGATTTATTAAAGGCAAATAGTCTGTGCACTGTTATGCCTCCTACACACGACCGGATTTGCCGACAACAAAATCCATGTTTTTTTTCCAACGGATGTTGGCTCAAACTTATCTGTCGGAAATTCCGGACGTCAAGAACGCGGTGACGTACAACACGTACGACGAGCCGAGAAAAATGAAGTTCAATAGCCAGTGCGGCTCTTCTGCTTTATTCCGAGCATGCGTGGAATTTTGTGCGTCAGAATTGTGTACACACAATCAGAATTTAGGACAACAGGGGGGGCGTGGCCAACGACCGGGATGTGAGAAGCCTGAGCTCCGTCCGTACCGCTTCAATCCTGTTACCATCCTGCTAGCCCGGCTGCCATCCAAAGCCATCTTCAGTCTCAGCAGACCCCTGAGACTCCTAAGCACACCCTGCGATGGTCAAATATGGCCCAGCTATGGAGGAAGCCCCGGGCCAACGCCGCCGTGTCAGCCGCAGCAAAATGGCGCCGGCCGGCCTCATGCTCTGAAGCACAGCCATCCATCCACCTCCCTACCAGCCCAGCAACATCGTGGGAAGGGTGAGTCACAGCATACCCCTACCTGCAGCCCTGAAGACCCCCTTTCTGTTCTCCCCTCCAGAGGACACTGACCCAGCATCCCATCCCACTGCTGATGTGGCTGTAGGCCCTGCAGAGCCCTCTCTCTCTCAAATCATGGAGGCTATACAGCATAGCCATGCCTCCCTTACCACTCAGATGGACTCAATTAAAACAGACTTGTCATTTCTAAAGCATGATGTGCAAAATCTGAGGCATAGAGTACAAAATGCAGAGCAGCGTATAGGGGATTTAGAAGATGAAACACGTCCCCTGCAGGGCTCGGTCAGGGAGCTGCGCCAGGCCCAAGAATACACGTCTGACAAGCTTACAGACATGGAAGACCGCCTGAGACGCAATAACCTCATCTTCCTAGGCTTTCCGGAAGGTTCAGAGGGCAGGGCCCCAGAAAAAGTTTATAGAGCAATGGCTAACATCTGCATTTGGCGCCAATAAATTCTCCAATATGTTTGTCATTGAAAGAGCACACAGAGTCCAACTACCCCCTGGGGTGCCTCCACGGGCTATGCTTATTAAGCTACTACATTTTAGAGATAGGGAGGCCATCATCAGGGCAGCCAGAGAAAAGGGGAAAATACTCTTTAATGGTAGTGGCATTACCATCTTCCCTGACTTTTCAGTAGCCACGCAAAAGCAACGTGCCACCTTCTTGGCGGTTAAACGGCGTCTATGTGATCTGCAACTACCTTATAGTATGCTATACCCGGCGTGTTATCCACCAGGGTAAGGCCCACTTTTTCACCGATCCGAAAAAAGCGGCTCACTGGGCTGACACACTGGGTCCCTTGGAGCAGAGGAACTAGCAACGGAGATCCCCTCCTCGCTGATCAACACATTACCCCGCTGATCATATGCTGACAGAACTTTCCATTTACTGACATCCTTGATCTTCTGCCTTATGGCATCGACAGAGAAGATTAGGGGTCAGCACAAAGAATCTGGCATATCCCTATCTGCCCTTATTCAACTACAGGATGGTTGAGAAACCTGCTAATGCTTAAAAGGAGACAGCATTGTCGTTATCTTATATGGCTGACCATCCTTATCACCGTATTGCTAGCCTAAACTAGAAATATCTTCTGGCTACTCGGGAGAACACTTTACTAAAACCGGGCTACTACTTATTCGGCCCAGGAAGCGATCATGGGTGGTAGCTTGTGTTCATAGCCACCCTTGTTATTGTTACCTAGGGTTTGTTGACCACAGGACTGTTTTAGACACCCCCTGCTTTGCAGTTCCAGTTCAGGGATCAAAGCTCTTATGAGTTTGGGTATGGGAGCCGGGAGGGTTAGGGTGGTTCGGGAGGGTTGGGAAATGTTCCATATGCTGCTGCTGTTCTGGTTACATGAGTGTTTAATTCATAACAGGTTCATAGGCCCCCCAGGCCATCGAGATACTCAGGTATACATGTCTAAAAGCACAATGTTTTTTCATAGATGTTTATCAGGTTGCGCCCCCACCTCTCGAGAGGCTCGGGATCCCACACTTTGGTGGGCTCTGGGGTATCTCTAGAGGTGGTTGCGCAAATTTCTGTCAAACACCCAGGAATGGATACTTTACGTCTGATATCATGGAATGTTAGGGGGCTTAATTCTAAGGTAAAACGCTCAATAATGTTTGATTATTTAGCATGACACAAACCGCATGTAATCCTTCTCCAGGAAACCCATCTCCAGGGCTTCAGGTTTATGGCCCTTAAAAGAGCCAAAATAGCATACGCTCTACACTTCACCTATTCCACCTATGCCCGAGGGACATCTGTTCTTATTGCCAAATTGGCACCAATCTCAATTAAACACATCAAACTTGATCCTAATGGCTGTTTTGTGATCCTGGTGATGGAACTTTTGGGCAAACCTTATACTGTGACAAACATTTATGTCCCACCACCTTTCACCAAAAAATTCTTTGAGAAGGTGATGGGAACGATACTTGAAATTCCTGAAGGCCCTTTAATAATAGCTGGGGATTACAACACAGTTTTAGACAATTCTATGGATAGATTTCGATGTTCTACATTGCCCCCAACGCCCCTAGGATCTTTCCTAGCTCAATTTGACTTGGTGGAGGCCTGGAGATGGAAGCATGCGAATGTGCGGGAATACTCGTGTCAGTCTGACTCTCAAGATACTTTATCACGAATTGACTTCTGCTTGGTTTCATCCGATATACTTAATCTAGTAACAAGAATCAAATATCTCCCCAGGGCGATGTCTGACCATTCGCCTTTGATGGTGGACCTCGCTCTGAACACATCTTCCTCATATCTGGTATGGAGGTTGAGCCCACTGTGGTTAGCAGATCAGGCTGTAATAGATCAGAGTTCAGCAGATATGAAATCTTATTGGGTAATCAACAAACACAGTGCGGCTATCTCGGTGGTCTGGGATGCCTTTAAGGGGCCATTGCCTGTGGCTCTTTTACAGCTGCCATTGGGCAGGCCAGCAAGGCATCGCAGTCTAGATTGGTGGACGCAGAGGGAGAACTTAGGGTATCGGAAAAAGAGTATTCTACAAACCCCACCTCCGAAACACACGCTACTTGGTGACACGGCTAGAGAATTGGAACTGGTACTTCTAGAACGTACACAGAAAAAACGACTATATCAGAATCAACGTATATTTGAATTTGGGGATAAAAATAGCCGCCTATTGGCATATTTGGCCAGGCCCGATTATGGTCGGGCATGGTGGTTGAACAGGATGATGACATTTTGAAGGCGTTTGTTGCCTTCTATTCCACGCTGTAAACCACCAGAGCTCACTATACAATAGTGGAGCTAGATGACTATCTTTCGGAAATTTCACTTTCAAAACCAACGGAACACCAGGCCTCTGGGCTTGACAACGGAAGAAATAGAGGAGGCGATAAAATCTTTTGCCAGACATAAAACCCCAGGCCTTGATGGGTTCCCTATCAAGTGGTACATGCAATTTCGGGACTTATTGATCCCACATTTGTTGCGGATGTACAATTTTGCCCTTAAAACGGGTCAACTACCACCCTCCATGTCAGAAGCGTTGATAGTTTTAATCCCTAAGCCCCATAAGGATCACCTCTTATGGGAATCATATCGGCCAATCTCGCTTATCAACTCAGACGTTAAAATTCTGGCCAAGGTACTCGCCAAGCGATTAAATACAGTAATTACAACCATTATAGGGGCGGACCAAACAAGATTTATGCCTGGGCGATCAACCTCTATTAATTTGCGAAGACTTTATACCAATCTACAAGCAACCCATGACAAAACCAGTTTCCGAGCTGTATTAGCCTTAGATGCTCACAAGGCCTTCGATTCAGTCGAATGGCCATATCTTTTCGAAGTCCTGGCCTTATTTGGATTTGGCACTGTCTTCATAAAGTGGGTACAGCTCTTATACTCCAAACCCATCGCTAGACTAAGGGTTAATATGTTCATATCAGATGCTTTCCAGATAAAGAGAGGCACAAGACAGGGGTGTCTGTTGTCACCACTCCTGTTTGCGCTGGCAATAGAACCTCTAGCAGCATTGGTGAGATCCAGTGGGGAGATTAAGGGACTGACGACTAGGGGTCTAGAATAAAAAGTATCCTTATATGCGGACGATATGTTGATATATTTGAAGGACCCCCAGTCGTCACTCCCAGCCCTGCTGGAGATTATCCAGCGATTTGGCCACTTTTCAGGGTTTCAGGTCAACTGGGATAAATCCCTTTTGTTTCAGATTGACCGAGAGACACAAATAACATTACCCCCAGAATGCCCATTACAAATAGTTAACACCTTTCGATACCTAGGGGTTCAGATAGAACACCCTATCTCCTCATATGCCAAGATTAATTTAGACCCTCTTATTAGTAGATTAAAAACCACCCTGAAAACATGGAATAATCTCCCTCTCACGCTATTAGGAAGAATAAATGTCTTTAAAATGATTCACCTCCCGAAATTCCTTTACGTTCCGAGCAACTCACCAATCTATATAACCAAATAATCACTAATTTTATATGGAGAGGCGGTGTGGTGAAGATTGCGAACCATACTTTTCAGCTACCTATCGTGGAGGGGGGTCTGGCACTCCCATGTCTCCAAACGTACTATATTGCCTCACAAATGGCACATGCCCATTGGTGGTTCTTTCCTGAGGCCAACAATGCAGCTACTGCTCTAGAGGCGGCCATCCTCACCTCATATGAATCCCTCCAAAATCTAATACACCGCATGTCACTTAGGGGGAGGGAAGGCGTAAATGTTCTGGCCATGACCCTGCAGATCTTTAGAATTTCTAAACTAATACCACCCAGTGCCCAAGCTGTTTATTCTCCCAATGCTCCACTATGGGGTAACCCATGTCTACCAGAATTTAACCAGAGAACTGACGGGGGATACTGGTCCAAGAAAGGGGTGAAAACAATATTGCACTTGTTTACAGATAATACGTTCCGATCCTTTGTAGGAGAGACTTCCAGAGAGACTTTGGGCTCCCACGCACGGCCTACTTTCAATACCTACAGATAAGACACACGGCAGCTGCACAATTTGGGCTACAAAATATAGAGATGAAATCTTCCCAACTTGAGCTTTTGCTGACTGATCCCTCTCACGTCAAATTAATTTCCTCTTATTATAAAAATCTGCTCCACTCCACAACTACTAGGCTCACTACCATTGAACACAAATGGCGTTCAGATATACTCGAGCTGACGGAGGAGATTTGGGGGCTGATTCTTCCCTTGCAGGTTCCCTCCGTCATCTCTTCCAGGGACAAAGTGGTCCAGACCAAACTATTGTATAGAGCATACTTCACACCAAAATTACTAAAAGGATTGTCCAATCCTCTGTGCCTTAGATGCGGTATGGCCGATGGCACATTCTTCCACTCAATGTGGGAATGTTTCCCCCGATACGGCAGTTTTGGTCAGAGGTTACGGCCTTCATCAGCTCTGTAGCTAAAATACCAAACATTTGTAATCCTCTCAGATGCCTGCTAGGCTACATTGACGATGAAGAATTATCCAAAAATGCACAATCTATTATACGAATAGTGCTGTTTTATGCTAAAAAAACAATAACCATGCACTGGAAATCCCATTCTACTCCGACTATAAAGTTCTGGCTCACCATTATCAACCAAACCATACCACTATATAAGCTGACATATGAAGCTAGAGGATGCCCCAAAAAGTTCTCTAAAATGTGGAACTCATGGGTAAGCTCAGAGAGCACCATACCACCTGCTTAGTAAGTTATAGCAATGTGTAAGAGATATTATGGTATAGCAAATATCTGAAATTAACCCCTGACTACAATAAAATGTGCTGTAAGACTATTATATATATTAATGTATAATGTAAACCTATGTGCCTGTTCATTGTATTGCACTACGACTGAAACAATGCTTGCTATGATTGTACACCTGTGTAACTACTATTGATTTTTATAAAAACAATAAAAAAGTTAACCTTAAAAAAAAAAAGAGTTTAGGACAACGGATTTTGTTGTAGGAAAATTTGAGAACCAGCTCTCAAATTTTGTGTGATGGAAATTCCGATAGAAAATGTCCGATGGAGCCTACATGCGGTCGAAATTTCCGACAACAAGCTCCCACAGAACATATTCCGTTGGAAAATCCGACCGTGTGTACGGGGCATTAGTGTACTGAAAAGTGCAGTTGCGCTAGATCTGAAATGAGGGAAAGCTCTGCTGATTTCTATCATCCTATCACGTGCAAGCAAAAATGCGTTTAGATCTAGAGCAACTGCATTTGCAGTACACAGACTATTTGCCTTTAGTAAATAAACCCCAATGTATTTTCTGCTCTGAATTCCTAAGCACATAGGGGTTGATTTACTAAAGGGAAATATACTGTGCACTGCAAGTGCAGTTGCTCCAGAGCTTAGTAAATGAGGTAAAGTTCGCTTTGCAAAAAATACTCAATCACATGCAAGGAAAAAAATGCATTTTTACTTGCACATGATAGGGTGATAGAAATCAGTAGTAGACTTGTGGACAGGGGAAATTTTTGTTTCGTTTTGTTTTCATTCGTAAAATACATAATTTTGTTCTGTTGTATTTGTTATGTTACGTTAATTTGTTTTCAGACAATTCATTATTTCTGTAGAGTATCGATATTCCTTATAACGAATCGATTTGTTTTCGGATAATTCGATATTTATGTATGTATATACATTCGTGAAAAGGATTCGTAGTTCGGAAAGTCGTTTGTTTATTGAACACATTAACACACACAGTGACAATATCTCTTCTCCTCGGCTCAAATACAATACAACACCCTTCTCACTCAGTTCACAGGAATGCACTTTGCCAGTAATCCAACCTTCAGCACAAAATGAATCACCTGATTGGACTGTAAGATTTACTCCGAGTTGACCTTTTGTTTCATTAGACCTTTAACGAATCATGACGAATTTATTTGTTATTTTCGCTATAATTTCTTTCGTATTAGTTAAAATTCATTATTTTTTTATTCAGATGCATCTGAATGTCCGAAAGATGCAAAATTTCGCCGAATTTCGATCCGTTACGAAACGGATTGCACGTGTCTAATCAGCAGCACTTCCCCTCATTTACTAAGATCTAGAGCAAGTGCACTAGGGTAGAGGAGGGCAGAGTAGATCTTCAATGTGCTACAGTCACTGAGAGCTCACTTTATGTACTAAATGGTTATCACAGGTTAGTAAAAAGTGAGCTAGTGTAAGTGAGGCATGGTCAATTAATATCCTGTTTCATACCATAATTCCCTGCTATTGCCAACATGGAGTTGGTGCTGCTCTCCATAAGCCATTCTGCTCTTCCACTCAAATCTAATGAAGTAGGGCCTCCGTTGCTTTATACCACACTTGTCAAACTCTAATAAAATAGTGGGCCAATTGAGAAGAATTTAAAATCTTCAGGGGCACACAACTGCTTTAGTTCCAGACAAAGATTATAGCACTTTGGTAATTAGCATTATAGCTATGTCTGCAACTTCCATTTTTTTAGCCCTGAGAATGCATTGGGACTTTTTTTCTGCTGGAATGTGTTGGTACGCCATATTATCAGCTACAGACACAGCTCCACCTCTACTGGAAAATAGCATCTGGCATCTAGAGGACATGTCCCACACCTTTTGCTGTGTGCACTGATCCCAATGCTGCGCCCACCTGCCATCTGTGCCAGCAGGGGTGCAAGTGTCCCTAAGCCCATTGAGCTGATGGTTTCTGTCCTTGGCAGTTGCAGCTTTGTGTAGGCTGTATGCCACAAGTGGCAGGAGGTTTACAGGACAGAGGAGCCAGAGGACTCTTTCCTAAATTAACTGGAACTTTGATGTACTCAGGCTGTACTTGGATGCAGGGAGAGTGGGGTTAGTGCATCATACCTCTATTGTGCAGGGAGAGGGGATAAGACTGTGACAATTCACTGCAGATCTTATCAGTACAACCCTGCATGGAAAAAAATGAAGTGCATATCTATAAAGATGCAGCCACCAGTAACCTGTGACTGCCTGCATGGGAAACCACCTCACCAAGGACTTTGCCAATTACGGATTACTTTGAAAGGCATGCCTGGGCAGCCTAGGATTAGCTAATGAGAAAAACATGTTTTGCACTATTAGGCTGTAATGTTGCAAAATCCTTCAGTAAAGTATGTTAACTGTTCTAAGTCTGGTCTGAAGTTATTCCAAAAGAGTGCATGAAGGTACATGGCATATCTAGAAGAACCAGGTCTGTAAAGCACATACGGGGGTGGGGAGGAAGAAATGGAAGGCCACCACAAATGTTAACTCAGCAGGAGCGTCAGAGGAGAGTGTAGTTACTACAGGTAACCACGAACTAGTGTGTATGAATAGCAGCCAGACAGTGAGGAGGAGCAGTACCAGGCTCGGGTGACAGGTTCTCCAGTAGCAAGGGGGTTGGTATTTTTGCTCCCACCCTAGCGGTCAGTTCCCCAAAAGTAACTGGGATCGAACCCGCAAAACGGAGACCCCATGTATATAACCACATGGTACGAAAGAGAGGAGTTAATTATGTATACGCATGAGGTCCATGCTAGTACACTGCAGGACCCCATTCTGTCACTGAGGGTGTGGTGGCAGAGGTATGCTGGACTGGTGGAGTAGTATGAATGTTACATTTTATAGAGCAAAGTTTTGTAGTGACATGGGACAGAACGTTTTGCATAGGAACTCTGTATGGTACACAGCAGCACACATAGTACGGCTCATCTCTAAGCCAGGGTACTGCCTTAATGTTGACTTTCACATGACCGCGGCCCCACCTGGTCCTGGGCATTGGTGAGCGTGTACATGGGAACGGCACCCCGCGTGCAAAGTCGAGAAGGCCCCGCCCACATGTCCTTTACTGGACCATCAATGATTAATGAGGGCACCCACTAAATCACCAGGGATTATTAGTGGAAATGTTTCTTATAACACCCCTCCCCTTCCATCTGAGCCCTGGGCTTCCAGTTCTAGGAGGGCGTCCATGGACATCCTCCCAGGACCCTGCCTCCCATGTATTGCCTGGGGAGCGCATCCAGCATGCTCTGTGACGCAGTTGATCACGGTAAAGGGCCAAACACAGAGGCCCTTTACCATGTGATCAGCTGATCACATGTAAACAGACTTGCTGGTTATCAGCAGTCCTTTCTTCCCATGCTGTGTCTGTGTGAGGAAAGGAGAGCAGTTAACCAGCAAGACTGTCAGTACACTGTTTACACTGATAATCAGTGCTGCTTATCAGTGCTCATCAATGCCTCCTATCAGTGCCAAGCTGAGCGCGTCTCTCTCATATGGAGGGGAGCGCAGAGGAGATGCCTATCTGCTTCTTCTCCTCCCACCCCTCTCCTCCTGTGTGTGCAGCGTGGGAAGTGTGAATGATCAAACTCAGCTGTTTAGCTTCACACTTCCCGCGGTGCACACACAGGAGGAGAGGGGCGGGAGGAGAAGTAGTAGATCGGCAGTTCTCTCCACCCCTGTCCGTGCGGGGGGGAGGGAGGGGGGTGACTGTCAGTGCAGGCTCTGAGCCGTATGAGAAAGGCAACCTGCATCCCGGCAGCTTAGGGATGTCTTACTCTGAACTTGGGAGCGCCTGGTCACTGGGACGCTCAGAAAGAGCAGAGGGTTGCTTGACATGTCGTCAAGGTGTGTTCCCGAGCAGAAGCTTGCTTAGTGTGGAGCTGGAAGAGAGTGGCCCTGGGGCAGCGGAGGGAAGCTGGATATGAGGGGCGACGGGGCAGTAACATATAGAGGAATTGATCCCTATAATAAACCTTTTTGTGTATTGTCACTTCCACATATTTACCCTCTGATAAGGAAGAAACTCCTATTCTGGGACAATGCGCTCTAGTGACTGGGAACACAGTAGTGGAGCTTTTCTGGAGCATTTCAGTCCCTGGTAGTGCAACTGAAGCAAACAATCAACTATGGATGGCAAGGCACTGTCACCGGGGTCTCCGGGATGAAGTTGTAGACAAGCACAAGTCAGGAGATGGATACAAAAACATTTCAAAGGTTTTATCAATGCCTAGAAGCACAGTGAAGTCTATTATTAAGAAGTGGAGGGTATTTGTAACAACACAGACCCTCCATGGATCAGGACATCACTCCAAATCGGATGAAAGAGCCAGGAGGAAACAGTCAGAGAGGCTACCAAGTGGCCTACAGGAACTCTGAAGCAGTTGCAGGAATTTATGACAAAGAGTGATCATTGTATGCATGTGACAACAATATCACAAATTCTTCACAAATGTGGCTTGTATGGGAGGATTGCCAGAAAAAAAGCAATTACTCAAGAAAGACCATATGCATTCACCACTGAGCTTTGCCAAATCTTGAAGATTCTGAGGCCACATGGAAAAAGGTGTTATGGTCAGATGAGGCTAAAATTATATTATGTGGCCTCAATACCAAACGATATGTCTGGTGGAAATCCAATACAGCTCACCATCCAGGGGCGGACTGACCATTCGGGCACTCGGGCACTGCCCGGGGGCCCCATCATGTCTCCCTGAAATGTCCCTTATCGACATTCTTTTGCTGTAAAAATCCAGAGGTTATAGATGCTCCGCCTCTCCACTGACTCCTCGGCCAATGGAAACACAGTGTACCCGCCCCCTTTCCCAGCATGGCTTCTTTGACTTCAGAGCAGGAGATGCTGACTGCGGGAGGACAGGAGAGGGAGGAGTGTACAGCCTGCAGTGTGAGAAGGACTGCTGCCCGATAGAAGAAGGTGAGCTGAGATCAATGCATTCTTGTCAGTGCTTACCCTGGTGGGGAGGGAGGTGTTTCCTCTAGCAGGGCTCCTGAGGATATTAGATCGATTTTGTGTGTGAGATGTGCACTGCTTCTGGAGGAAGGACATGTGCTCAATGTCTCCACCCAATCTCTGCTACATCTCCTTACTCATTACCTGCTCAACAGTACACAGGCACATCACCCTCTTCTCCTGTATTACCACCTAATGTGTCTGTGAGCTGCTGGGGCACTACAAGTACCAGTATGCCAAGAGATGGGGGCAACAGCAGTGTGTTCCATCAGGATGATTTTTAGATTATAACAATTGACTTTTGTTGAACTGACATGGTGGAAAAAAGCCACTCGAACAGCGGCTGTGTTGCCAACCATCCACAGAGAGGAGAAAAAAGCCTGTGCAAAATCCACTTGTTGCCATTCGGAGCCATCTGAATGGTGCACTGCTGAGCTCGGCCTCGAATCCGGCAGCACGGAAGGTCTGGGTGCGCACTTGTGCAGGGATATCATGGCACACATCAAGCATGGTTTTTATTCACATGCACCACTGCCCGATCTGAGGCCAATGACAGCAGTTTATATTTCCTGCTGGCTCAAAGACTGCACATGCACAGTTCAGAGCCTGCAACATATGAATTTTTAAAAAAAGCCTTTTCCCGCCAGCTGCCTACCACACCAAGCATTAAAGTAAAAAGGTGTGTGTAAGGGGACTCTGATGGAAGGTGGCACTCTGTGGGCTCTACCATAGGGTGGCACTCTGTGGGCTCTGCTGTAGGGTGAGGCTCTGATGTAAGATGGGACTCTGCAGACAGTGATGTATAAGGAAAATGGGACTATGATGTAAGGGAGGACTTTAATGTGAGCGTGGCGCTCATCCTGACTGCTGTACTCTATCTCCTTCCCACCCAGCCTATAGCAGAATGACAGCCAAGCGGGGGGATCAGTTATCCTGACTGGGCGTTATATGATGTCCAGCAGGATAAGTCGCTCATGCTCTGACACACTCCATCTCCGATCTCGGTAAAGAGCCTGTGACGTATGCTCTTTACCATGTGATCAGCTGTGTCCAATCAAAGCTGATCACATCGTAACCAGGTAGTGCCAGGTTTTTGGCTTTTCCCCTATTCGTGCTGACAAGGCGCGAGTAGAAGAATGCCGACAAGCGGCTCTCCTGAATGGGGAGGTCAGCGCTGATAATCAGCACATTGATTATCAGTGCATACCCATCAGTGATGCACACCAGTGATGCCCACTATGATGTGATCCCAGTGATGCCAATCAGTGCTCATCAGTAATGCCTATCAGTGCCATCTATCAGTGCTGCCCATCATTGCCCCCCATTAGTGTCCGTCAGTGCCACCTCATCAGTGCAGCCTCATCAGTGCCCATCAGTGAAGGAGAAAACTTACTTATTTACAACATTTTATAACAGAATAACAGGGGGTAATGGTTCCCAGTATTAAAGTGGCTTGGCTATATGTTGTTTTGTTTGCTATTTCTGACCCACATACTCTGTACATTATACTGTACATAGACCCGACCAAGGTGTTTATTGTCTCAACAGTTGCTGGTTTTAAATAATTTCTTCTGTAAGGTAGCCTAAGTAGGACACAAATATCCTTTTTTTTGTACATAAAAACATACATAATGGAAACATTTATTTTAAGAACATATGATCCTTTGACTGAAATGTATTTGTGTCTGTGAGATTATCAGTTGCGACACAGTTAGTAGAATTTTAGGGGTAGAAGGACTGTGGTATATGTTTACATTGTATACAGCAGATGCAGATTCTGTTCAGTCCTCCTTTAAGACTCTCCCACTCGCCATGTCCATTGTTTGCCATGGTGTACTATGCGTGCCGCAGATCAGCATCTCCCTGGTGGGTGTCCCAGTGCTTTTTTTTTGCCCAGGGGCCTATGATGCTGTTAAGGGGGCACTGCCCATGAGAGGCTCCTGGTGCCTTTACTGGGTCACCAGCTTTAAGTCCCCTGCCACATTGCATGTCACGGAGCTTGGTGCCCCTCCGCATGGGTATGCCCACATTAATGTTGTGCCAAAAAGATGGCTGCCGCGTGGTGGCCATCTGTAAGCCTGGGGGCCTCATAATCTTCTATTGCCTGGGGGGCCCCATGAGTTGTCAGTCTGCCCCTGTCACCATCCAAATAACACCATTCCTACAGTAAAGGATGGAGGTGGTAATATCATGTTATGGGGGTGTTTCTCTGCAGCAGGGACTGGAGCACTTGTCAGGATAAAAGGAAAAATGGATGGGGCCAAATACCATCAAATTCTTGAGGAAAATCTGCCGCCCTCTGCCAGAAAGCTTTCAATGGGAAGAATGTTTACCTTCCAACAAGACAATGACCCAAAGCACACAGCAAAAATAGGATTTTTTAAAACAGCTTACCTGTAAAATCCTTTTCTTTCGAAGGACATCACGGGACACAGAGCCACAGTAATTACTGATGGGTTATATAGGTATCACTGGTGATTGGACACTGGCACACCCTATCAGGAAGTTCAACCCCCTATATAATCCCTCCCCCTTGCAGGGATACCTCAGTTTTGTAGCCAAGCAATATAGTGTATTAGAAGAGGGGCGGGACCTCTGTGTCCCGTGATGTCCTTCGAAAGAAAAGGATTTTACAGGTAAGCTGTTTTAAAAAATCCTATTTTCTTTCTCGAACATCACGGGACACAGAGCCACAGTAATTACTGATGGGATGTCCCAGAGCAATGCTACCTGAGGGGGGGGAACCACGACCAAGTAGGGTGCAATCAGACCTGAGGACCCAGTACCGCTGCCTGCAGCACACTACGCCCAAAGGCGATATCCTCATGCCTTCTCACATCCACCTGATAGAATCTGGTGAATGTATGAACTGAAGACCAGGTTGCGGCCTTGCAGATTTGAGCCATAGAGGCCCGGTGATGCACTGCCCAAGAAGCACCAATAGCCCTTGTGGAATGTGCCCTGATCTGAAACGGAGGAATCTTCTGTTTCAACCCGTAAGCTTGAATGATCAACTGTCGAATCCATTTAGAAATGGTAGCTTTTGACGCTGCCTATCCTCTATTGGGACCCTCTGGCAGCACAAACAAAACATCCGTCTTGCGGATCTGAGTAGTTGCACCTAGATAGGCCTTAACTGCTCTTACTACATCCAACGAATGTAGAGATCTCTCTTCCGGAGAACAGGGATCTGGAAAAAAGGAAGGTAGAACAATGTCTTGGTTTAAATGAAAATCTGAAACCACCTTCGGTAAAAAACTAGGATGAGGGCGCAGTACCACTCTATCCTTGTGTATAATCAAATAAGGCTCCTTACAGGAAAGAGCTGCTAATTCTGATACTCTTCTAGCAGAAGAGATGGCCACCAGAAAAATTAACTTCCTTGTCAACAAGACCAAAGGAATCTGACTTATTGGTTCAAAAGGCTGTTTCTGTAACACAGCCAGGACCAAGTTCAAGTCCCAGGGGTTTAGGGGCGCTTTAACCGGAGGATTAAGACGCATCACCCCCTGCATAAAATTTCGGACCAAAGAATGCGAAGCAAGTGGCCGCTGAAATAATACTGATAAAGCAGAGACCTGGCCCTTGATGGTACTCAAGGCCAGCTTCATCTCTAATCCTAATTGTAGAAAGTCAAGGATTCTACCTATGACATATTTCCTGGGATGCCAACCTCTGGATTCACACCAGGTTATATAAGCTTTCCAGACTCTATGATAAATCATCCTGGAAGCTGGCTTCCTTGCATTAATCAAGGTAGATATGACAGGACCTGAGAGCCCACGACTCTTCAGAACGTGGGTCTCAATAGCCAAACCGTCAAATATAGCGTTTGTAAGGCAGGATGGAACACTGGACCTTGAGATAACAGGTCTGGACGTACTGGTAGGGTCCACGGGGGACCTATCGTCATCCTTACTATTTCTGCATACCAAGTCCTTCTGGGCCAAGCGGGGGCCACCAGAAGTACCGACTTCCTTTCCTGCCTGATCCTGCGAAGGAGTCCTGGTAATAGCAGAATAGGCGGGAATGCGTAAATCAGTGAGAACCGATGCCACGGAATCACCAACGCATCCGTCCCGCATGCAAGAGGATCTTTTGTCCTTGCCACAAATCTGTCTATCTTTTTGTTGAATCGGGATGCAAAGAGATCTACATCTGGAACCCCCCATCTTTGGCATATGGCCCAAAAGACGTCGGGATGCAGAGACCATTCCCCTGGAAGTAACTGCTGGCGACTTAGATAGTCCGCCTGCCAATTCTCTATTCCCGGGATGAAAACTGCCGATATGCATGGCACATGCATCTCTGCCCAGACTAAGATCTGGTTCACATCCTTTTGAGCAGCTCGGCTCCGGGTGCCTCCCTGATGATTGACATAAGCCACTGCTGTGGCATTGTCGGACTGGATCCTGACCGGACAACCCTGTAGCCTGATAGTCCAGGCTTTTAGAGCTAGATGTATCGCCCGGATCTCCAGAATGTTGATGGGTAAGGTCCTCTCTGTCTTGGACCATACCCCTTGGACCGCAGCCTGTTCCAGAACTGCTCCCCAACCTGACAGGCTGGCATCTGTTGTTACCACCGTCCAGGTAACCGGTAGAAAGGATTTCCCCTTCTGCAGGTTTTCGGGTATGAGCCACCATCTGAGGCTCTGACGCACCGCATGCGACAGGTGCATCGGAAAGTCTAATGCCTGAACTTTCTTGTTCCAGGTTGACAGAATACTGTGTTGCAGCATTCTTGAGTGAAACTGAGCATAGGGAACTGCTTCGAATGAAGACACCATCTTCCCTAGTAGCCTCATACAAAGGCGGACTGAGGGACCCTTCTTGGTCCTTACTGCCAGAATCAGCTCTCTTAAAGCAGCGATTTTTGCCTGGGGTAGAAATATTTTCTCCTGGCTTGTATCTATAATCAGACCTAAATACTCCAGTCTTCTTACTGGTTTTAGGAAAGACCTTTCTAAGTTGAGGATCCAACCCAGGTGTTCTAGATACCTGACTGTGGTCCTCAAGTTTCCATTCAAAGAGGCTACCGACCGGTCTATCAAGAGCAGGTCGTCTAGGTATGCTATGACAGCTATACCCTGAGCCCTTAATCTGGCCAGAGGAGGAGCCAAGATTTTTGTGAACACTCGAGATGCAGTGGCTATCCTGAAAGGCAGAGCCACAAACTGGAAATGGCGCCCTCCTACCTCGAAGCGCAGAAACTTCTGATGAGCAGGAAAAATGGGCACATGCAGATATGCATCTCTGATGTCTATTGATGCCAGAAATTCTCCTCCCTGCAGGGTGGGAACTACTGTTCGAATTGATTCCATGCGGAAGGATTGAATCCTTAGGAATCGGTTCAGATCCCTTAAGTCCAGAATGGGCCTGACATCCCCATTTGGCTTTTGGACCGTAAAAAGGTTGGAATAGAAACCCAATCCCTGGTCCTTTGCGGGAACTATCATAATGACCTCCTGCGACAAAAGTCGCTCTAACGCTAGAAGGAGCGACTGCTTCTTCTCTGGGTCTCTGGGAACACTTGATCTGAGGAACCGAGGAGAAGAGAATTCCTGAAACTCCAGCTTGTACCCTAAGGTTACCGTGGAGATTACCCATCTGTCCTGGAAGTCCTCCTGCCAGAGCTCTGAGAACTGTCGCAGTCTTCCCCCCCACTCGAGTGAGCGGGGGCGCCCCCTCATGCAGAGGTCTTAGTGTTTTACATAGTAGGCTTCTTTCCCCAGGACTTCTTTTGTCTCTGGGGTTGACTCTTGTCTCTGGACCCCGATGGAGGCGGCCGTCGAGACTGCCTGGAGGCTGAAGCCCCCGGCGCTGGGGAAAGAGTCAGTTTGAAAGAGGGACGCTTACTCTTCTTCTTGACAGGTAAGAGAGTGCTTTTCCCACAAGAGATTCTCTTGATATAGTTATCCAAGTCCTCTCCAAACAACCTTGCACCACGAAATGGAAACCCAGCCAGTAGCTTCTTACATGGTGCTGCGGCTGACCAATTTTTCAACCATAGGATTCTACGTATATGCACCAACCCCAGTGAAAGACGGGAGGTTTGCACGATAGAATCTCTAATGGCGTCAACCACAAAGCATAAGGCCGCTGGAAGGTTAGCAAACCCCTGGGCCTGCTGTTCAGGTAATACTTTGATGACCTGCTTAACATGGTCTCTTAAGTATTGACAGACTCCAATCGCTGCTACTGCAGGTTGGGCCACTGATCCTGCTAAGGAGAAAACATCCTTCAATAGGGATTCCATCCTTTTATCTACAGGATCCCTGAGCATCTGAGCATTGTCTACAGGACAAGTCAGGCTATTATTTACGGAGGAAATGGCGGCATCAATAGCCGGTATTCCCCACATTTTAATAAACTTTTCTTCCATCTGATAAAGTGTTGAAAACTTTCTCGGCGGAAAAAAACGTTTGTCTGGGTGATCCCACTCAGAATAAATGAGCTTTTCAAGTAAAGTATGAACAGGAAAAGCATGTGCTGCTTGGAAAGGTTTCAGTGACCCCAAAGCAGAAGAGGATTCTTTAGCAGTTTCAGGTATGGGCAACTTAAATGTGGAGCGGACCAATCCAGTAAGGATCTGCACTAAGACTTTCTCCTCTTGGGAAGTCGCAGAGAGTCCCTCTCCACCTGATTCCTCCGAAGAGGAATCATCCGTCCCATCCCGATCCTCTGAAAGGGATTCATCTCCTTTATCCCAGAGCTCCTCTGTCTGAGGGTCTTGGGGAACAGAGGAAAGCCTAGTGCGTTTTCTTCCACTGAGTGAAGACGTAATCACGGCCATTAATCTTTCCTCTAGACCATTAATGGTTGAGGAAAAAACCTCTTGTGTAATATATACAGGGGCTGAAGTGCCAGAAGCAGGTGTAGCCCCTGACCCCAATGGCTCTCCCCGGCTAGCCATCCCTGGCCCATCTTTAGGGGGGGAGGATGCTGTCGACAGGGGGCCCTCAGAACCTGAACGAGATCCCCTAGTGTCTCTGGTTCCTGGGGTGCTTGAACCTCTTCTACCCATAGTGCAAAGCAACAAGGTGTGAGGTATACAAATGAACACTGCCCGCTGAGCGATGTAGTCTGGCTAAAAGCCTTGCTACCCAATGCTCAGTCTGGTGTTACTTCAGTAAATGCTGCCTAGGAGAATGCCTGTGTCCCACCTTACATGCGACCGTCAGCTCTGTGTCTCTCAGAAGGCTGAGTGCACCTGTACAGAGTGCCTTTAATAGCCTGCAGCTGGCCTGAGTGGGAGTCTAAGCACCTGTGCTGACGTCCCGCCCCCCCCCTCTACCGCCCCCCCCCCCTCGAGTTTTGAAAAAACCCAGCGCTTCCGGTGCTGCCGACTCTCCTGTCATGCTTCTGGAGAAAGGCTGGGGATGGGGGGAGGGGAGGGAGGAAGGCTGGTAACAAGATCTGCCTGAACGGCTATCTTCAGAGATGGTGGCCATTAGGCCGCAGAGCCCGGGTGGTATAACCACTTTCTAGACCCCTGTGGCCCCTCTAGCCTGGGGGGAACATTCAAACATGAGAAATCCCCCTTTCCACCTTACCTGCTTGCAGCCTGCTTGAGATGCTGGGACATAATCAGCGATGCAAAACACCTGAGACAGACAGTCAGCATGTGAAGGTTTGTGCTCTTGGCAGCCCTCGGTGGTCACAATAGGCATAGCATGCATTTACCTTAAAGGAGAAAAGCCACTAGAACTCAAAAATTCTGTGGAATCTCCTCTTACCTTATCCAGCCGCAGGGTGCTGTTTACACAGACCCAATCTTCACCTCTCACGGTGGGCTCCGTTTTAAAAAACCGTCAGAGACTGGGGCCCCCATCAGTAGGGGGATCCAACAGTTCTGGGACCGTAAAGCACCTCGCCAGAAATTAGGAAGTTTAAAGCAATTTTCTGATCTGCGGGGTCCAGCTCTTTAAAAAGAGAAGCATTACGGGTAAAACCTCGTTTCTTCGGACACGAGGCCCGGGTACCATTCAATTCGGCCATGAAAAGACACTTTGAATGGATCCGGTTCGCCTGGCTTGCCCCAGTATAGGATCTTAGGATATTCCCTTTGGAGCTCAGCACAGGACATCTTTACACGTCCATCACCTAAGACACTGGCGTAAAAACTGAGGTATCCCTGCAAGGGGGAGGGATTATATAGGGGGTTGAACTTCCTGATAGGGTGTGCCAGTGTCCAATCACCAGTGATACCTATATAACCCATCAGTAATTACTGTGGCTCTGTGTCCCGTGATGTTCGAGAAAGAAAATGACCACACAGTGGCTGACGGATAAAAAGGTGAATGTCCTTGCATGGCCTACTCAGGGCCCAGACTTAAACCCCATTGAAAATCTGTGGAATGACTTGAAGTCTGCAGTCCACAAATGGTCAGTATCAAATTTAACTGAACTTGAGCAGTTCTGCAAAGAAGAGTGAGCAAATATTGCAAAGTCTAGTTGTGCAAAGTTAGTAGAGACATATCCCAACAGACTAGAGGCTGTAATTAAAGCAAAAGGTGGTTCAACAAAATGCTGATACAAGGGGATGATCCTTTTTCCAACTCAGTGATTCTGTTTTTGTTATTGTTTTCTGACATGTTGGTGTTTTATCTTTCACTTGGATGTTATAAGTTGCACTGAGTAAATACAACTGGATAAAACAAAAAAAGTGTCTGGCTTAATTTCAGGCTGCAAAGCAACAAAATGTGATTATTTTAAAGGGAGGCGATTCTTTTCTATACCCATTGTAGACATGTATGAAACCTACAGAAAAAAAAAATATACATAAATCAAATTAAAAATGTATTTAAGGCCTTTAAGACAAGTAGGGATTCACCCTACCTACAGTATCTAGATACAGTATGTATAAAATACACTATAGAATAAGACCCAATTAAAATATCACAAACTTATTCCATTACAAATGTGCACGCCTATCTTTATAACATTTCCTATCTACCTAAAGGAGGCTGACATAAAAAATGAAAAAAAGAGCTTTCTAATAAAAATACAAATATAAGAAAATATAAAACAAAATAAGAATAAAAATAATTCCCTGAGAATATATGGACACACCAAATGGGAGAGGAACTATAGCTATCACAGATTGTCCATAAAACAATTAAAGTGGTTGTAAACCTCATTCATGAAATCTGAGCAAAGCACATATATCGGTTGTGTTTACTTATCTCTCTCCAAAGCTCCAAGTGTGGTTTCTCTCTGATGCTTCTTTCTTTGTTATCAGCGCGAGTCATTTCTGAAAAGTTTTCCCGACACATGAGATACAATTTGTGTCGGGGAGGGAGCTCAAGTATGCAGCTTGTCTATTCACAACACAGTTCTGCCAATAACCTCTCACATACTGTAACTACATGCTCTCCGCCCCCTCCTCTGTGCTCCAGACAGATGAAGAAGGATGTTAACACTTTTCTGCCCTTTTGAAGGGGTGCAGGGAAGAGAGTGCTGCAGATAAAAGAGTAAACCCTATGTAGGAGGATTTGTTTAATCTCTGTGTATCTTCTGAGGCTAGTCACTTCACTGGGTATATGGGAGGGTTTACATCCACTTTAAGGTCAATATGTTTAAACCTAAAAAAGAGAAAAAATTAGTTTCATAAATCCAATGTGACTCCTTTCTGTTTAGCTGTTTGATAAAATTACCCCTCTCTACTATCTTACCACCTTTTCAATCCAAAAATTTCAGTCCACTGGGGCCTTTATGATGGTGTGTTTTAAAATGCTGTGAGAGGCTGTTTCTTTTTACCTTTTCTTGATATAGTATGTGTTCCCTCAGGCGAACCCCTAAAGATCTCGATGTTCTCCCCACATATTAGAGGTCACAAGGGCACTCCAACATGTGTACCACTCCTTCAGTGGTACAGGAAATAAAGTCTTTTATTGCAGGGAAGAGGCCATAAATTATTTTCTCCTCTTCATGTTACCCATGATAGTTACTCAAGCTACAAACGAGAAACTTTTTTTATGTGGGGGTCAAATCTAACTTCTCGCTAATTTCTGTTCTAACTTTGATGCCCTTTCATGTTATATATGCAGCTTGTTAGTTTTATTTGGAGTTCGGGGTGGGGGGGTTGATGTTTCACCACTTGTGTGTTCACAATCACTGGGGCAAATTGTCCCAGGATAGGAGTTTCTTCCTTATCTGAGGCAGGTTTACTTATTGCCATAGTGATGGATAAAAGTGGTGATGTGACTTCTAGGACCTGAGCAATTGGTTTACCAACAAAAAGTTTATTTGTTCCCATGATCTCCGGCGTTGTGTTTTTCTCTACAGCCTGCTGACGATATTGAACACCCACTTTATGAAAAAGTCCTGTGACAGGACATAACACACAAAGGGGCAGAGAAAGCTATACCCCAATGATGTCAACTTGTTGTGAGTTTGTACCCTAACATTGAGAATTGTACACAGCCGGTCTGAGGTTTGCTGGTTGAGGATAGATGTCAACCGTGGCTGGATGTATTACACTCTGAAAAGCGCTTCTTTTTTCTATATTTGTGGTTAAGTTTATGTTAGATACATTTTTCTTTTTTATAATATGTGTTGTTTTCTGGCAATGATCAGTAGGTGTTTTAGATGCATATCTATCTATTGTTTGTCACATACTAGAGCAGCACTGTTGGGTTATTTTCATTTAAAGTTCAGATAAAGTGGAAACACTTTAGTAGTGCTAGTTTGCTTCCCCTGATAAGTTTTCTGATTGCACACATTTTATAAAGGTTATAGCAATAAAGATATAAATCATACAGTTCAGGCGCTAAACCATATCAGCACATTCCATATAGAAACCTCAAGAAAACCCAGTATGACATGCCTGCTTTATACACAGAAGGCCAGGCTCTCTCGGTGCTTCTGTTATTTTTAGTAGATGATGTCCATGTCCTAACTTTGAAGTACTATAAATACACTTTATCAGGAATACACATGGCTGAAGCTAAGCACACAGATCCTGTAGTCAGAGAGGCCTATGAGCTATCCCACGATTATATTGGTTATGTGACAGGGAGAGTCACAGGACCAGCACCTTCTCCAGCGGCCTGTGCATTGCGTTTTGCAGGCGATGAGCTTGTGGAAAAGTTTCCCATCTTTTTCAAGCGTTGGCCTCGAGTCTTTAGAGGTGTTACAGAAGACACAGCCTGCGACCTCCTGATTCAGACAATAGATGACAACATGAGAGAATTCTGGGACAGACAAAAGAGACAGACAGGATATCCACTTGACATACCATGGAGCATGGTCCTATCTATCTATGTCCTAGCTGGCCAAATGGCCATCCACTGCAAAGAAAATGGGATGGAGAAGATTCTGGAACCCTTGGCTGAAAGAGTTGGCCACTACATGGAGGAAAATATTTGTCCTGTAATTAGAGCAAAAGACGGGTGGGTGAGTATTAGCTGGACTGAGTTAAAGGGAATCTGTTGTGTAAAGAGAATTAAAGGTACTGCTATTCTCATCTCTGTTCTGAAGATATTTATGGGTATCCTTCATCTTTACTGGCTGCATACTTTTTCAGGGTCAATGATATGCTAACTACTAAAGCCAACCTGATGATCAAGCCATAAGCATTTTTAGATGAGAGCAACTATTATGACAGGTTCCCTTTATATGTATTTGCACACAAACTCTTGTAAAGCTTAAGTTTAGTACAATTTGTTTTCTAAAATCAGCACAACGGATGGTACTTAGATTCAGTGATAATTGTCCCTTGTGCTGCTGGCTGCTGTTTTAGTTGAAACCCAAAGTCCTCTTTCTACCTCGGTGGTCCCTCATAGTCCGCTGTTGTCACCATTAGGAAATCAGCCCTGAGAAATTACATGCAGACATTGCTTGTATGTGTATGCATGTAAACAGGAAAGGGCTGCAAAAAATTGATACAACAAATAAATCATTTTTTTTATTACTTTAGCATCTATTTATCAATGTTTTCACCCAAGATTCACACAACCTTCGCCCAACATTAACTAATTTTTTTTATCTGAAATCATATGTGAAAAATAGGTGAATCATTGTTTAAAACATTGATAAACAGACCACTAAATGTTATTCAGTTTTGGTTTAAGTTTAAGGTGTCTATGTATAAAAAGTTAGCTGAATTAATGTAACTCACATTCAAATGACTCCTTTGAAACTTGCTATATTTTGTGTAATGTAATTATCATGTAAGATCATAAATGCCATCTAGTGACCATAGTTCAGTAAAAATACCTTTGTCAAAAAAACAACAACATTATGGCCACTAGATGATGCTTGTGATCATATGAGATAATTATATTACACAGAATATGTCAAGTTTTGTTGGAGTTGTACTCAGGGCTTTTTTTCTCTGAGAATAGGTGCAGGAACTCCCCCCGTCTGAGTCACCCCTTGTCTCTGCCCCCCTACCCACCTCTGACCACCGTCCCTTGATTCCACCCCCTACCCACCTACCGGTACTGCCCCATTTAGAGAATACAGAACCAAGAACCAAATTATCGTTTTGTGGTGCTAAATCATTTGAAACATGAAACATGTTGATGATACAAATAAAAGCAGTAAAAAGATCCCCTGCAGCCAGGAACAATAGAATCCCAGCAATAGATCCCCACACAACAATAAACTCCCCCAGCAACAATGAACTCCACCCCAACAACAATGGATTCCCTGCAGCAACAGTGAACCACCCACAACAAAATATCACACCCAGTAACAAAATATCCACCCAAGCAACATTAGACCATCCCCCCAGCAGCAACAACAGATCTCCCAGCAGCCAGTATCAATAGATCCTCCAGCAGCCAGTAAAAATAGACCTCTCCCTCAACAGTAGATCCCTTCCAGCAACATAGGACCCCCCAGCAACAATAGATTCCCTATCAGCAACAATAGACCCTCACACAAAATCAGATCCCCACCAGTGACAATAGATCCCCCAGCAGCCAACATCAATAGACCCTCCAGCACACCCCACACCCCATGCTATTACATACATTCAGTGCTGGAGGTGCCGGAACTGCGTTCCCCCGCGTTTCCGCTGAAAAAAAGCCCTGGTTGTACTGATGTGTGTCACATTCATTCACCAAACTTTTTATAGTGTTAAGGTAAAGGGATTTTAGGTGTTAAGGGTTGAGTAGTGGAGGGTTAAGTGTGCAGGATCCAAGCAAGGCACACCTCCCATCTGTCCAAGATCCCATGGGACTGTCTTTTCTTGCAACAAAATCTCATGGGTTCAGGACACGTCCCGATGCCTGGTGCTGGAATGCTCGATCTAGCACCCAGTACCTGATCTATGCTGGTGGTGATCTCCTACCCTACAGGATCTTTATAGATACTAGCACTAATGTCATCCAGAAGGGAAGCAGCATGGGGAACAGAGAAAAAATACAGGTAAGGGTCTGCTGAACCAATACTTGTGGGGATCAATGCTAGGAAAGGCGGTCTAATGCTGGAGATGAGGAATAATGCTGGGTGGGGGGTTGGAATACAATGCTTGGGGGTAATTCTAGCCCCTACTGACCACCAGTGCTTAGGATGACTTCTTCCTCCCACTGACACTCTTGTCTATCTGTATACAGAGATGCTCTGCACCTACAATCAACTTGCAATCAACCTAGCCTATATCACAAGGTTGCTGCTTTGCTAAGAGTATTTACATGTGATCTACTTGTGTTTTTCCCCTCTCCAGGTGGGTTTCACCAAACGGTACCGGGAAAAGGAAAATGTGGAGGGCAAAGTATTACAGATATGCTTAGCTGTTCTCATAACATTGCTGGCACTACTACTGACTCACTGTCTGTGGAAAAGAAAGATGGCATCACTTTGATTTCTGGCTGCTGGACACATCTGCATACTGCTCTTGGGTGGATACGTGACAACTCTACATCTAGTAAACTTTGTACAATAACTGGATTTTACTCTATATTAAAAAACAAAGACCAGCTCTATTTTGTTTATTTTTTAACCAGTTCATTTTCAATTTTAACTTTTTGTTAATTATTTATTTTGACAATCCTGATTGCACACTTGTTTTTCCTCTACCGGCATTACAGTACAACTATAATGCAGTTATATAATGGCTAATGCTATTTTCCTTTAACTGAGCCATGTTTCACACATGACCTTGTGTCTTGTGTTATCACTAACTTGAAATGCCTGAAAATCTAGAAATACAGTGCCTTGAAAAAGTATTCATACCCTTTGAAATGTTCCACGTTTTGTCATGTTACAACCAAAAATGTAAATGTACTTTAATGGGATTGTATGTGATAGACCAACAAAAAGTGGCACATAATTGTGAAGTGGAGGGAAAATGACAAATGGTTTTCATTTTTTTTTTTTACACGTTAATATGTTAAAAGTTTGGCGTGCATTTGTATTCAGCCCCCCTGAGTCAAAACTTTGTAGAACCACCTTTCGCTGCAATTACAGCTGCAAGTCTTATTGGGAATGTATCTACCTGCTTTGCACATCTAGAGAGGGAAATTTTATGCCCTTTCTTCTTTGCAAAAAGCTCAAGCTCTGTCAGATTGGACGGAGAGCATCTATGAACAGCAATTTGCAAGTCTTGCCACAGATTGGATTTAGGTCTGGACTTTGATTGGGCCACTCTAACACATGGATATGCTTTGATCTAAACCATTCCATTGTAGCTCTGGCTGTATGTTTAGGGGTGTTGTCCCTGCTGGAAGGTGAACCTCCGCCCCAGTATCAAGTCTTTTGCAAACCCTAACAGGTT
Source organism: Lithobates septentrionalis (assembly GCA_037952835.1). Classification (NCBI taxonomy): domain Eukaryota; kingdom Metazoa; phylum Chordata; class Amphibia; order Anura; family Ranidae; genus Lithobates; species Lithobates septentrionalis. Next base: position 379,942 of record JBBDGP010000634.1, read on the forward strand.
TTCTTCTAAGATTGCCCTGTATTTGGCTCCATCCATCTACCCATCAACTCTGACCAGCTTCCATGTCCCTGCTGAAGAAAATCAACCCCACAACATGATGCTGCCACCACCATGTTTTACATTGGGGATGGTGTGTTCAGGGTGATGTGCAGTGTTGTTTTTCTGCCACACATAGCGTTTTGCTTTTAGGTCAAAAAGTTCAATTTTGGTCTCATCTGACCAGAGCACCTTCTTCCACATGTTTGCTGTGTCCCCCTCATGGCTTCTCGCAAACTGCAAATGGGACTTTCTTTCAACGATGGCTTTCTTCTTGCCACTCATCCATATTGGCCAGATTTGTGGAATGTACGACTAATAGTTGTCCTGTAGACAGATTCTCCTACCTGAGCTGTGGATCTCTGCAGTTCTTTCAGAGTTACCATTGGCCTCTTGACTGCTTCTCTGATTAATGCTCTCCTTGCCCGGCCTGTCAGTTTAGGTGGATGGCCATGTCTTGGTAGGTTTACAGTTGTGCCATACTCTTTCCATTTTCAGATGATGGATTTAACAGTGCTCTGTGAGATGTTCAAAGCTTGGGATATTTTTTAATAATCTAACCCTGCTTTAAACTTCTCCACAACTTTATCTCTGGCCTGTCTGGTGTGTTCCTTGGCCTTCATGATGCTTTTTGTTCACTAAGGTTCTCTAACAAACCTCTGAGGGCTTCACAGAATAGCTGTATTTATACTGAGAATAAATTACACACAGGTGGACTCTATTTACTAATTAGGTGACTTCTGAAGGCAATTGGTTCCACTAGATTTTAGTTAGGGGTATCAGAGTAAATGGGGCTAAATACAAATGCACGCCACACTTTTCAGATATTTATTTGTAAAAAATGTTGAAACCCATTTATCATTTTCCTTCTACTTCACAATTATGTGTCACTTTGTATTGGTTTATCACATAAAATCCCAATAAAATACATTTACATTTTTGGCTGTAACATGACAAAAAGTGCAAAATTTCAAAGGGTATGAAACTATATAATGTTGGGTCAACTTTATTTAGTTTTTTTCATTGAGTTTGCTAGTTCTCTCTCTCTATATATCTATATATACTGTGTAGCACCCTCTACCTCAGGTAGGATGTGCTAGAGGTAGTTTTTTTGTTTTTACAGCCAGTGCGGGTAAATTTAAACAGGCCTAGCAGTGAGCTAGGCCTGTTTGTTTTTGATCTGGGGGCTGGGAGTGGTTTGAGAGTAGCAGCAGGTGACTGACATGTGGCTTCATCTCTCTGGCGCCTCCCTCTGGTTTTCAGAAGGTTCTTAAATAGAGGTGGGGAGAGAGGATTAGAGTGACATGGGGTGTATCTGGGAGCCCTAACCAATCCCCAACTAGGATTGGCAGGGGGCAGGCCTTCTTTATATACCCAGGGTCAGCATGCGGCAGGAGGAGTTGTTGGGTGGAAGAACTAAGCGATGGAGTGTTAGGCTGTTAGGACCTTTGAGGGAGCCCCCTTTCTGGGGGGGAGGGGTGACCTTGGGTCTGGAGCTTGGGAGCTGGGAACGAACCTCTCCATACAACCCAAACGAAAAGTGTCCTGAACAGGAGCAGAAGAAGGACAGCGGGGAACATTGCCGGGCAAGTTGTCAGGAGGGATCCATTCCGGGGTCGATGAGTGACAGGCACCTTAAAAACATCTGGAGAGACATGCCAGGAGTGGATGTAGAGCCAGAGGAAGAGTCTGTGATGTTGCTACAAGTTGCTGCAGCCAGGAGGGTTGGCAGGACTTGCACAGGACTGACTGGGATCAGTAGTCCACCAAGCTTAAGCTAGCACAAAAAGTACTCTTTCATCGCTATTGGTTGCTACACCAAAGGGGACTGCAGACCCCTGCCAGCAAGTGGCGGATATTGAACATTTAGGGCTTATTCAGAGTGAGGCCTAACCATGTGCTAGCTGTGCCAGTAATCTAGGATTGCACAGTAGAGAAACTTGAGTTTACTCAAGTGATGCGCTGGAGGAGTATGGAGCTTTAGTGACTGCTGATATAGATTCAAAATCCTTTGTTCAACGTAGCAAGATCAATTATGGCATATATGACAGGTATACTTGCCTTGGCCAATTGATAGGAGATCAATTGATTCCACCATAATTCTGGAATTGCTGCAGTTCTCTCTTCTGTCACTAGATGGCCGGGTATCTGGTGGCATTAGATAAGACAAGGGCATTGCAAGGACAGATTAGGAATAGATAGGGTATCTCAGCCAATGGGCAGGGATCTTCTTGGGTCCCTTGGCCTGCTGAGAGAGCCTATTTATTTGGGTGAAGTCAGGCAATCGGGGTTCTGTGCCACCTGAACGGCTGTCTGGGTGGACGTGTGTTGTACTGCCCCGGGGTGCTAGGCCAGAGCCTGAAGCCTATCCAGACATCTGGTTGCTAGGCTGTCTGAGAGCCTATCCAGAAGCAGGAAAGCAGCGCAGGGTTGGGACTGCGGCTTGCAGTCCAACCAGAAGTGACAGTTCTGCTGACCGGAGAACCTGTCGTGGTTGGAGGTAGAGGGGAAGCTGTCGCCACTAACGGACCATCCACCTTGTTGCCAGGGACCACCGTGAGTAGCTAAAGCAAGTACCAGAGCAGTATTTTCACCAAATGGGGACGGTGAAGAATTGGGAAACTTCAGCAGGTTTCAAGCCAGGGACCCTGACGCTTGCAGAGCAGTTTTGTGTGCCAAGCCAGGGCCCGAGCAGGGATGCGGGGGTGATGGTTAGGGAAGATACTCAGTGAGAAGATTGGAAGAGCTCAGGAGATCCAGTGACAGCAAATTGGCGGGTCTGGATGATAGACTGGGAGCTTAGCTGAGTGAAGATCTAAATTGTGGAGGAAGTGAATGAGTTCATTACAACCTTTGTTAGAAACTGTTGAAGATTGTTGCCATAGGAGACAGCTTGTCTACACATGTAGATGTGGTGTACGGCTGGGTGCCTTTCCCTGCATGGCTGTTTACCTATAGAAGTCTCGGAGTCTGCTAATTAACATTGCAACTACTAAAGAGTGTTCTGGCCCTAACCCTCTCTCCCACAGTTCTGTTCAAGAGAAAATAAATCTCTTTTCATTCAAGAAGTGTCTGGCACCCATTAATCTACCTTGCATTACACCCACCATGCCTCGTGACCCACTCTACACAGAAGGTTGTCTGCTATCCCTAACTCATGAGGTCACCATTAGGCCTGGAGAGGCTCAGGACTTGGCTACATGGGCATCCCATGTCCCTTTTCCCCATCCAAGTTAAATCCCTCAATAAACAACAAAAACAAGCTCATGGACTGTTCATTGTCTGGGAATGTAAGACTGGGAGTAAATGCCAGGCTGAGCAGCGTGACAGGTGGAACTACACACTACTATACTGTATATTTATATATATAATTTAGACCTACTTTTGGCCCACCCTGTGTGTATATATACAGTATATATACATACTCAGGGTGGGCCAAAAGCAGGTCTACATTACCAAAATGTTCTGTTTTCCAATATTATGGGGCCCGTCTTCATTTTGCTTAGTCGGTGCAAAGTCACCTTGACAAAATCTTCCCCCAGAGTTGGACTGGGTGATGTGGCGGCATGAACTGACTGCCCAACACATTGGACGAATTGAAGAAGTCCATCTCACATGGACATGCTAACCTGAACTTTTGTGTTACTCTGTGTCACAGCATTAGAGACAGTATCCAGGAATGTTGCTGATGTTGTTGATGGAGGACATTTTGAGCACCTAAGAGACTAAACAGTGTCACAGTGTTGGGGACACCTTCTAGGAATGCTGCACCTAAGAGATTAAACATGACCCCATCAGTACTGTATACCTACTTTTGACCATATAGTTCTCAAGACCTGTAAAGTAAAAGAATTATTAAATAAATTAAAAATAGAAAATAAAATTAACTGATCGGTAATAGTTACCTACTATAAAATGGCATGATCAGACCAGTTATGTATACCAGCGTTTTGGCCCACCCTGTATAGATACATATATATATATATATATATATATATATATATATATATATATATATATATATATATATATATATATATATATATATATATAGGTAGCCAGGAGCCGGCTATCTGTGCCTGCAATCAGGAGATATTGTGCAGCCTTACTGTTGTGGAGCTGTTTCCCTCTAGTGTTGAGCCTGGGCGCTGTGCTGTCATATCCTGAATGAAGTGATAGAGCAAAGCATCTTGGGGCATGTAATTTAGACTGCTGGGATTTCCCCTTTAGTTGAACTGTTTCGAACTACCAGACAGCTGGACAGAAAGAACAGACTATTGGGAAAGCCTATAAAAGGGTTGGTCTAGGCCTGGATCACTCTCTTGAGACCCTGGCCTGGATCTGCAAGCAGGGTCTCTGTGTCTGGGAGTGCTGCGGCCAAGTCACAGCCTGTGAAAGAAGAGTCACCACATGTCACCTTGGGGCCTCTGCAGACAGCACTGACTTACCGTCCAACGGCAGCCTGGAGGCCGCGCACCTGCTCCATCTAAATTATGCTGCAGCCAATCCAGGTGGGACGCGGCGCGGTGCGACGGAGGTCGGATGCCATCTCCTGAGCCAGGAACCTGAGGGAGAGCCTGTAAAGCCACTATCCTCACCACCAGCATCATCAATTGCGGTATCGGTGAGTGGGCACCTACCCATCCAGCTACATAGACACTGTATACAGACACCACTGTTCCCTTTCACCTTGCTGTTACTTGTAGTACCACAGAATACAGTGCCTTAAGTCAACAATCACAGTGATCACTCTGCACTCAAACAACACAGGAAGATTCTGCCTTCTTTGCTTGTTAAAGCTAAACCAATTGAATTGCTTTGCTCTGCCATTCAGGATTTCTTCCAATACAACTCTCCTAAGTGCTAGCTGAAGACCAAAGGACTTCATTTCTGTAACACAGGAATACACCCCCCATCCCCATTCAGGGATTTCTTTTGCTGTGCTCATAGAGCCTGAATTTGCCTAGAACTCTTTCAGGGAGCAGGTTAAATTCAACAATGTATAACAGTTTGCTGAATGTTATGACACTTCATTTATTGCTTGCGCCTGTGGGTTGAGATACAGAAGGGAGTGGTCTGACATAGTTAAAAGTCATTCCCCTGTCCTTCTTCTGCCTATTCATATAGGCCACATATGTTTACCTAAGGGCTGTCAATGTCTAATTATTCTTTATATCTAATTATCTGACATGATTCACTGCTGTGGCTGTTTTATCACCGATGACATTTTGCCTGAAGTATTTCTATAAGATGTAAGTTTATGTTGTTCACCTTTAACTGCCTTCAACATATCAGTAAACAAAGCTTTTTGGTTTATCACCTGGTAGTGTGCCTTTTTCATCATTGTTACTGATAGAAAATGTCTGAACCCAGGGTGTCAGAGGACTTGCAGGGTCAGGGCAACCAGTGGGATACTGATTCAACCAGCGGCCCTCACGGGGGTAGCGCTATATTATATTTATGGTCGGAGCCCTATGTCCGATATGGACATAGAAAACACTTATAGTAAAGATAAGACTTACCATCGGAAATAGACCTAAAAGTGTGGACTTACCATATGAAATGGACCTGAAAGTGTGCCTTGGTCTCATGGCCGGTATGCCAAAATAAGGGGGCATACCCTGGTTTATGAAATGATTATTCTGTAAGAGAAATGAATGAAATGAATAGTTGAGAAATGCTATGAAATGGGGATGGGAGGGTGGGTATCACGCACAGGAAACCAACAAGCACCACAGGTGAGCGGGCTGCTTAAATACCCCCGGGCTCCTCCCATAAATTCAGGCCACCATACTGGCCTTCCTACTTATGGTCGGAGCCCTATGTCCGATATGGACATAGAAAACACTTATAGTAAAGATAAGACTTACCATCGGAAATAGACCTAAAAGTGTGGACTTACCATATGAAATGGACCTGAAAGTGTGCCTTGGTCTCATGGCCGGTATGCCAAAATAAGGGGGCAAAAACATTCAGGTAGGGTTATAATTTTTATTGGTTTTCAGTTACTTATTGAGCCAATTTGGAGAATGCCTGTGCCATCTCAGTTTGTGGATTGGGGATGTACCGGGCGAAGCAGGCTGATTTCCACCTGCCTAGTCTTTTGATGATGTGATCTGGCACCCCGTGGCGGGACGCCGCGGAGGCTGCTCCGATGCGGAAAGAGTGTCCGGAATACTGACTGGGGTTAAGGTGAAGATTGCGGAGAAGTATCCTTATGTGGCTCACAAACTGAGAGGCGTTTAAGGGTTTGACTGGAAATGGTAGCAGGGGACTGCTGTCTGGTTGCTCAGGCAGGAGAGATAGGAGTCGGTTGAGTACAGCGACTGGACACCAGCTGTTGTTGGTTCTGTAGAGGTGGATGTTCACTCCCGAGCCCGTTTGCTGGGTTTTAGAGACCTCGAGGTGCAGGATAAAGTGGTCTTGGTGTCGAAGCAAGTGTCGTCTGCATAGTACTTGGTCTGTGGGTTTGTTAGAGGTGAATTCGCCAGGCCGCAAGAACCCATAGTAAGCTAAATATATGGCTGCTTGTAAGACCGTGCTGGGGAGCAGGCCGAATGGCGAAGTAGCCAGAATATTTGACATGTCCCTAAAGATGGGCCCCGTAATGGGCAAGCGCTTAGTGCTGATGACTGGTTGTTGTCTCTGTATTTCCCTTAGGATGGCTCGTATAGCGTGAGATGAGAACAGTGACGATTTCGTCGGGTCTTCAAGCGCCATGAAATGTTGAATGCCGGCTAGGTATAACCGGATGGTGTTGTAGGATAAGGCTAGCTGCGTGTGGCAGTGTGCCGTGAAGGCCAGTACCTGTTTGATATCTGTTGGTTCTTTGCGGCTGGACGTGAGGAATTTATTGAAAGCCTTCCAAGCTGTCTGGTAGGCTTTGAGTGTGTTGCGGGAGAGGGAATTATTTATGAGTTGCGTAGCTCCGTGTAGATGTTGCACTAGTCCAGGGTCAGTTGTGACCAGACGGGGATAGGGGCCGACATTGGATCGGCATCGGGAACCTGTTTAAAAAAGGAGGGATAATTGAAACGTGATAGTGCGTCAGCTGCTGAGTTGTATCTGCCGGGAATGAATTCACAGTGTATGTTGAACTGATGTTGTAAAGACAGTTGTACCAACCTGCGCAGGAAGGACATGACTGCTAGGGACTTGGACCTGCCTCTGTTGATGATGTCTGCCGTGGCCTGGTTGTCGGTGGTGAAGACTACGGTTTGTCCTGTCCAGTGGTGGCCCCAGAGTTGTGCAGCTGCCACTATGGGATAAAGCTCAAAGAGGGCAGATGTTTGGGAAAAGCCGGGTATCAACAGTATCTGTTGAGGCCAGGGTCCTGAAAACCAATGATGGCCAAAAATTGCCGCGAAACCTGTGGAGGCTGCAGCATCAGTCACCACCTGGGGTGAATGGATCGAAACCATAGGTATAAATAGAGATATGCCATTCCAGGCGGACAAGAATTCCTCCCACATTGATAGGTCCGCTATAGCTGCGGAGTCTAATTTCAAAATCTGATCAGGGTCTTGAGTTTCTGACAGAAATCTCAGCAGGCGTGACACAAATGTGCGGCCTTGTGGGATAATTCGCATAGCGAAGTTGAGCATACCCAGGAGAGACTGCAACTGTTTTTTGGTACAGCCCTTGGTGTGTGTAAACTCGTGAAGGACTGCCCTAATGCGTGTTAATTTGTCGGGGGGGAGACTGGCCTGCATTGCGCAGGTATCCAAGCTGACCCCGAGAAAGGTGATGATGTTTGCTGGACCATCGACTTTGTGCTCGGCGATAGGAACGTTGAGGTTTCCAAAAATAACTCTAAGTTTGTCGAGATCTCCTGGGGGTTTGTTGGGCGGTTCTATCAGTAGGAAGTCATCCAGGTAATGGATGACTTCATGGCATTGGCCCTTGTGTAATAGTATCCAAACGAGGGACTGTGCGAACGTGTCGAAGAGCCACGGGCTACTCTTTGAACCGAAGGTGAGTTTCGTAGCAAAATAATATGCTTCCTTCCATTTGATGCCATGCCAGCACCAAAGGGATGGGTGGATGGGCAGGAGTTTGAAAGCATCTGAGATGTCGGCTTTGGAGAGCCAGGCGCCTGTGCCTGCTTTGATGATCGCTTGTATTGCCATGTCAACGGAGGAATATTTTAGGGAAAACTCTTCGGAGGGGATCAGGGAATTGAGACTGGGTATGTGCGAAGAATGAGGCGCAGACAAGTCGTACACCAAACGCAATTTATTAGAGAATTTGCCCTTGACAAGCCCAATAGGGCTGACTCTCCATGTGCTGAAAGGGGGGCAAGTGAAAGGGCCTATTACGTAGTCTCGGTCTACCTCTGCCTGTAAGAGCTGATCTATGGCCTGTTCGTCGATAGCTGCCGAACGAAGATTGGCGCATTCGTGCGTACTGTGGGGTAGTGCGATGAGGCCGGTGTGAAAGCCTACTGTGAAGCCTTGGATAAGGTAGGTGGCCAGGGAAGGGGTGGGGTGTGAAGTGAGATACAGTCCTAGCCATAAGATGTTGATTCGGCTTAGTCATGCCCTCTTGTGTTGCTTGACTTCACACAAATTCCTAGGGTGTGCTCTTTGGCATATAGTGCAGATGTGAAGTAGACGGCATTGGCTGAAGTTGCAGGACCCATAGTTGTAGTTGTTACAGATGGCTGCCCCTCCCACAGTTCGGACTGGGCGTCCGAGTTTGTCCACCTGAGGCGTTGGTTCAGGGATCGACTGGCCCTGTACTGTACCTGAGGTAGAGGGGAACTCGAAGGGCCGTCTGATCGCCGTATTGGCGCACCAGGTGGCAGTGTGGGTGGAAGACTGGCAAATTGCACACAGAGGTGAGCGTAAGCCGGCAAAGTGGCGGCAGAAGAGCTCTGTGTCCATGAGACTCCAATCTGTGGTGATCTGGTATTGTGCGAATCTGGCGGCGGCCTTGGCTGAGAAGGAACGATGGTAATCGTAGAAGGCGAAACCTCCATACTTGTGGCCCAAGTCTACCACAGTATGGAGGTATAAGTCCAGCTCTTCCCGCCTGCCAGGGGTGGCTGAGCACAGGACGTCTCTGAGCATGCCAAAGGCCAGGGTAAATTCGGGGACTGATAGCTTGCGGTTCAGCCTGGGGTCTTTGGCTTTAAGGACCACCGATATGTCACCCCAGGAGTAGGCCTTATTTTCTGCTAAATCATGCACGGAGATCAGGAGAGAGGCCAGGTTGACGTCCTTGCCGTCTAAAATGTCCTTCCTGATACTGGTTGGGACCAGATGGGAGGGGTAGACAATGGCGCTTGAGCCTGAGGTACCTGTAGGAAGAGGTGTCAAGGTCTGAATTGCCGTTGGGTCGGGGACAGCCGTGGCCGGTCGGGCCTCCAGAAGTGCCACCCTGGCTTGGACGTCTGCGACTGAGGTGGATAGAGATGACACCATCGTGTGTAACTGCGAAATGGCCGATGATATGGACTGGAGGGATGCCTGTTGGGTACTGGGTCCTGCTGCTGATGGGGGGAAGAGGAGTTTGAAGAGCTCGCCTTTCCTCGCTGTGGCGGGGAAGGGGACACCTCTGCGTCTGAGCTCTGCCGTCAATTTGGGGATAGTCCATCCCCTGAGGGATTGCACGCTGCCGCTTTCTGAAACCGGAGTAGGTGAGGTGACAATTCGTGAAGGGATTGCTAAGTAACTTGGAGCAATGATTTGTATGGTGCTTGCAATTTGTGACAACAAAATGGTTCGAAATGTTTGCCTTGAATGTGAAATGAATGAACTGCATGACAGAGGTGCGGCCTGGTCGTGTCACGATTTGTTCGACCGTGAGCCGGGCTCTGGAGCATGTATTGAATTGAGGCAACTGAAAATATTGGTGCTCCTGGTACGAATCGGTGCTTGTTTGATGCATCTGGATTCGAATAGGAGTGCAGTATTAAATGAAAATGAGAGAAATGATTGTTTTGACCGAGGCTCGAATTGGTTGTGCCGTGTTAGCGACTGGCAACTAACCGAGCTCTGGTGTAGGTATGAAATGTGATCGGAACCAGTGATGCATGCCGTGACGAATCGGTGCGCCTCGGATGCGACTGGTTTCGAAACGGTGATGCGTTGTGGGAGTGAAATGGTAGAAATTGCATGACAGAGATATGGGTCAATCCCCGGTGTCTGCGATTCAGCTATGATCCGGATTTCTGGAGCATGTATAGAAATGAGGCCAATCCTGGGGCACGCCGAGATGAATCGGTGCATTTTCGTGCGACTAAATTCATGTCGGAACGTGATACATGGAAATGAAATGATAACCATGACAGAGATACAATTGATTGATAAACGTAACTCTGGAGCATGTATAGAAATGAGGCCAATCCTGGGGCACGCCGAGACGAATCGGTGCATTTTCATGCGACTGAATTCATGTCGGGACGTGATACATGGAAATGAAATGATAACCATGACAGAGATACAATTGACTGATAACGTAACTCTGGAGCATGTATAGAAATGAGGCCAATCCTGGGGCACGCCGAGACGAATCGGTGCATTTTCATGCGACTGAATTCATGTCGGGACGTGATACATGGAAATGAAATGATAACCATGACAGAGGTACAAATGACTGATAAACGTAACTCTGGAGCATGTATAGAAATGAGGCCAATCCTGGGGCACGCCGAGACGAATCGGTGCATTTTCCATGCGACTAAATTCATGTCGGAACGTGATACATGGAAATGAAATGATAACCATGACAGAGGTACAATTGACTGATAATAACGTAACTCTGGAGCATGTATAGAAATGAGGCCGTAATAACTGGGGCACACCGGAACGAATCGGCGCATCTTTTGGTGCGATTGGATTCGAATCGGAGCGCGGTAGGTGACTGAAATGAGAAATGATTTGAAATGTCAGAAATGAGTTTTTAGAAATGTTTTCAGAAATGAGAAATGATTTGAAATGTCCGAAATGAGTTTTTTTAAATGTTTTCAGAAATGAGAAATGATTTGAAATGTCCGAAATGAGTTTTTTGAAATGTTTTCAGCAATGAGAAATGATTTGAAATGTCCGAATGAGTTTTTAGAAATGGGTTTGATAATTTGCAAGTTGCGACTGGCTATGGCTGTTTAGTAATACCGACATGCTAGAAATGAAGCGGCGTCAGCGTCGCTGTGCTATCGAATTGTGACATATCGAAAGTACGAGCGATATACATTGCAGTTTGTGCGATGCGGGTGAAACGAAATTTTGAACTCACGGTTTAGTGACATGATATGAAAAACGAAAAGTCCGACGGGACCTTACCTGCGACAGCCAAGCCAGACGCGTGGTACAACTATAACGAAAAACGCGGACTTCGAAAGTTTTGAGTACGGAGTATCGAATACGGGAACTGCGAGGCAAGAACTTGCGGACGCTGGTATGTCGAATAGTCGGCTTAGTGACGTATATCGCGCACAGGAAACCGACAAGCACCACAGGTGAGCGGGCTGCTTAAATACCCCCGGGCTCCTCCCATAAATTCAGGCCACCATACTGGCCTTCCTACATATATATATATATATATATATATACAGTATCTCACAAAAGTGAGTACACTCCTCACATTTTTGTAAATATTTTATTATATCTTTTAATGGGACAACACTGAAGAAATTACACTTTGCTACAATGTAAAGCAGTGAGTGTACAGCTTGTATAACAGTGTACATTTTCTGTCCCCTCAAAATAACTCAACACACAGCCATTAATGTCTAAACCTCTGGCAACAAAAGTGAGTACACCCCTAAGTGAAAATGTCCAAATTGGGCCCAAAGTGTCAATATTTTGTGTGGCCATCATTATTTTCCGGAACTGCATTAACCCTTTTGGGCATGGAGTTCAGCGCTTCACAGGTTGCCGCTGGAGTCCTCTTCCACTCCTCCTTGACCACATCACAGAGCTGGTGGATGTTAGAGACTTTGCGCTCCTCCACCTTCCGTTTGAGGATGCCCCACAGATGCTCAATAGGGTTTGGGTGTGGAGACATGCTTGGCCAGTCCATCACTTTTGCCCTCAGCTTCTTTAGCAAGGCAGTGGTCATCTTGGAGGTGTGTTTGGGGTCGATATCATGTTGGAATACTGCCCTGTGGCCCAGTCTCCGAAGGGAGGGGATCGTGCTCTGCTTTAGTATGTCACAGTACATGTTGGCATTCATGGTTCCTCAATGAACTGTAGCTTCCCAGTGCCGGCAGCACTCATGCAGCCCCAGACCATGACACTCCCACCACCATGCTTGACTGTAGGCAAGACACACTTGTCTTTGTACTCCTCACCTGGTTGCCGCCACACACACTTGACACCATCTGAAACAAATAAGTTTATCTTGGTCTCATCAGACCACAGGACATGGTTCCAGTAATCCAAGTCCTTTAGTCTGCCTGTCTTCAGCAAACTGTTTGCGGGATTTCTTGTACATCATCTTTAGAAGAGGCTTCCTTCTGGGATGACAGCCATGTAGACCAATTTGATGCAGTGTGCAGCATATGGTCTGAGCACTGACAGGCTGACCCCCCCCACCCCTTCAACCTCTGCAGCAATGCTGGCAGCACTCATACGTCTATTTCCCAAAGACAACCTCTGGATATGACGCTGAGCACGTTCACTCAACTTCTTTGGTCGACCATGGCGAGGCCTGTTCTGCGTGAAACTTGTACTGTTAAACCGCTGTATGGTCTTGGCCACCGTGCTGCAGCTCAGTTTCAGGGTCTTGGCAATCTTCTTACACCAAATTTAACACACCTGCTCCCCATTAACACCTGAGACCTTGTAACACTAATGAGTCACATGACACTGGGGAGGAAAAATGGCTAATTGGTCCCAATTTGGACATTTTCACTTAGGGGTGTACTCACTTTTGTTGCCAGAGGTTTAGACATTAATGGCTGTGTGTTGAGTTATTTTGAGGGGACAGCAAATTTACACTGTTATACAAGCTGTACACTCACTACTTTACATTGTAGCAAAGTGTCATTTCTTCAGTGTTGTCACATGAAAAGATATAATAAAATATTTACAAAAATGTGAGGGGTGTGCTCACTTTTGTGAGATACTGTATCTACGCACATAACCTTTAACCACTTCAGCCCCAGAAGGATTTACCCACTTCCTGACCAGGCCATTTTTTGTGATACGGCACTGCGTCGCTTTAACTGACAATTGCATGGTCGTGCGACGCTGTACCCAAACAAAATTTACTTCCTTTTTCTTCCCACTAATAGAGCTTTCTTTTGGTGGTATTTTATCACCTCTGCATTTTTATTTTTTGCGCTATAAACAAAAAAAGAGCAAATATTTTTAACTTTTTGCTATAATAAAAATCCCAAATAATAAATAAATAATGCTTCATCAGTTTAGGCCAATATGTATTTTTCTACATATTTTTGGTAAAAAAACCCGCAATAAGTGTATATTGATTGGTTTGCGCAAAAGTTATAGCGTCTACAAACTAGGGGATATATTTATGGCATTTTTATGATACATTTGTTTTTTTACTGGTAATGGTGATGGATCAGTGATTTTTAGCGGGACAAACAAGATAGGGTCTGTAGGTTTGTTCTTAAGTTGAATCTGTTTGTAAGTCGGAACAGGTACATTTTTTAAGTGTAACTCCAGCCAAAAAAACTATTTTTTAAGCTTTTTGGATAGCATAGCATATCTTGTTTGTAGCCCGGGGAACGCCTGTATACATACCTTTTTTGAAGCCGCTCCAGTCCGGTCTCCAGCGATGGAAACACAATGGCTGTGAAATGAATGGGAAGTGACGTCACCCATAGCGTTACTATGGGGCTTCCGTTGTCGGCTGCCTCCTCCACAGCAAAGCCGCCGCTGATAGCTCAGTATGGGACCAGACTGGATCGGCTTCAGAAAAGGTGTGTATAGTGATTTATTCTTTACAGGGCTAGATAGGTTAGTCTTAGATCGTGGATGCCCATAGATGTCGATATTTTAGTGTAAGGGTGGGCTTCCCTTTTAATGCATAAGTATGCATAATGCATAAGTATTTGTATTGTCCCCTTGCCCCTCTTATACTTATCTGAGTCCTATCTCAATCCAACACTGTGCGCTAACTGTATGAGCATATACACATAAATGTGAATGCATATGGGTGGTAGTGAAAACCACAATCTACTGAGAGCAAATAAATGACTCAATGGGTGATGGAAAAATATACGTGCCAATCATAAAAACTCAAATAAAGAGAAAAAAGTGTACATGTGAAGTACAACAATAATAATAACGTGAAAATATGATAATCAAACAGACTCAGTCCATGAGTTCAAACATAAAACGTTCATCAGTGAAAAAATACTTCCATCCACTATACAGCTTAGCAGCAACCAATCTCCCTATGAGTGGATCGACAAAGGTGAGGGATGTGCAGGATGGTACAATTCCACTGGCGGTGACTCCAATAAGTGAGAAAAGTGGTAAAGGTGGACTCTTACCCTCCGTGTTGGACCCCCTCCTTGGCAGGGTCTATCAGCCATGCAGATTTTGCCCTCTGCAGGGACCGTGTGATGAGAAGATCTCCCCAGCAGCTGTCAGGAATGCTGTCTCCGGTCCGGGCTAGTCCAAGTGAAACGCCTGAAGAGGGGGGGAAGGACAGCTCTCTTGCTCCCAGTGTGGCAAAGGAAAAAACAAAAGAGCGGAGCTCCAATAGTGTAAAAAGTTTCAGGATTTATTAAATAAAAGTACAGACCGCAACGGAGAGTGCACGCTCCGTGAGGTAGAAATACAATTAAAAACAAGCCGGCATATAAAAATCGCAATAACCCGTGCATAACATGGGGCAATCGTGACGGCTTACAACGTAGCCACGCCCTACATGTTTCGTCATTAGTAGACGTCTTCAAAGGGGCCCCTTTGCGGTCTGTACTTTTATTTAATAAATCCTGAAACTTTTTACACTATTGGAGCTCCGCTCTTTTGTTTTTTCCTTTGCCACACTGGGAGCAAGAGAGCTGTCCTTCCCCCCCTCTTCAGGCGTTTCACTTGGACTAGCCCGGACCGGAGACAGCATTCCTGACAGCTGCTGGGGAGATCTTCTCATCACACGGTCCCTGCAGAGGGCAAAATCTGCATGCCTGATAGACCCTGCCAAGGAGGGGGTCCAACACGGAGGGTAAGAGTCCACCTTTACCACTTTTCTCACTTATTGGAGTCACCGCCAGTGGAATTGTACCATCCTGCACATCCCTCACCTTTGTCGATCCACTCATAGGGAGATTGGTTGCTGCTAAGCTGTATAGTGGATGGAAGTATTTTTTCACTGATGAACGTTTTATGTTTGAACTCATGGACTGAGTCTGTTTGATTATCATGTTTTCACGTTATTATTATTGTTGTACTTCACATGTTCACTTTTTTCTCTTTATTTGAGTTTTTATGATTGGCACGTATATTTTTCCATCACCCATTGAGTCATTTATTTGCTCTCAGTAGATTGTGGTTTTCACTACCACCCATATGCATTCACATTTATGTGTATATTCTCATACAGTTAGCGCACTTTATTTATTTTTATTTTCCATGGTATACACAGATATTGGTGTATTTTATGTGCAGCTTCTACCTTGACTTTTTGCTCTGTAGCGCATTTTTTCTTTTTATTTTTCAATCCAACACTGTGCCCGTCTGCAGAGGCTCTGTCTTCTCTCTCTGCTCACAGTGGCAGCAGCGGGAGCCAATGGTCAATCAAATCCTGTGGGCAGAGAATGGGCGGGCGGAACTGAGCCACCCTGTGTGTCAATAGATGCACAAAGCCTGGCTCTGGACTGAGTCCACAGGAGTGCCACTATAAGAAGTCTTCCTATAGTGACGCACTAAGAAGAGCAGGAACCTGGAACCCCAGCAAGGGACTCCAGAAAAGGGGGTTTGGAGCCCGTCTGTGCAATACCATTGCACAGAGCAGGTAAGTTTAACATGTTTGTTGTTTTCCAAATTAAAAAGCTCAGATGGCACAAACCCCCCCAAATGACCCCATTTTGGAATGTAGACACCCCAAGCTATTTGCTGAGAGGCATGTTGAGTCCATGGAATATTTTATATTTTGACACAAGTTGCGGGAAAGTGACAACGTTTTTTTTTTTTTGTTTTTTTTCACAAAGTTGTCACTAAATGATATATTGCTCACACAGGCCATGGGCATATGTGGAATTGCACCCCAAAATACATTTAGCTTCTTCTCCTGAGTATGGGGATACCACATGTGTGGGACTTTTTGGGAGCCTAGCCGCGTACGGGACCCCGAAAACCAAGCACCGCCTTCAGGATTTCTAAGGGTGTAAATTTTTGATTTCACTCTTCACTGCCTATCACAGTTTTGGAGGCCATGGAATGGCCAGGTGGCAAACCCCCCCCCCCCCCCCCCAATGACCCCATTTTGGAAAGTAGACACCCCAAGCTATTTGCTGAGAGGCATGGTGAGTATTTTGCAGCTCTCATTTGTTTTTGAAAATGAAGAAAGACAGGAAAAAAACTTTTTTTTTTCTTTTTTCAATTTTCAAAACTTTGTGACAAAAAGTGAGGTCTGCAAAATACTCACTATACCTCTCAGCAAATAGCTTGGGGTGTCTACTTTCCAAAATAGGGTCATTTGGGGGGGTTTTGTGCCACCTGGGCATTCCATGGCCTCCGAAACTGTGATAGGCAGTGAAGAGTGAAATCAAAAATTTACGCCCTTAGAAAGCCTGAAGGCGGTGCTTGGTTTTCAGGGTCCCGTACACGGCTAGGCTCCCAAAAAGTCTCACACATGTGGTATCCCCATACTCAAGAGAAGCAACAGAATGTATTTTGGGGTGTAAGTTCACATATTCCCATGACATGTTTGAGCAATATATCATTTAGTGACAACTTTGTGCAAAAAAAAAAAAAAATTTGTCTCTTTCCCGCAACTTGTGTCACAATATAAAATATTCCATGGACTCGACATGCCTCTCAGCAAATAGCTTGGGGTGTCTACTTTCCAAAATGGGGTCATTTGGGGGGTTTTGAACTGTCCTGGCATTTTATGCACAACATTTAGAAGCTTATGTCACACATCACCCACTCTTCTAACCACTTGAAGACAAAGCCCGTTCTGACACTTTTTGTTTACATGAAAAAATTATTTTTTCATATATATATATATATATTTCTATATGCATGGCAAGGCTCGTTCACACTGTATCTATTGAACTGCATTGATATGCACAGATTAATGCAGGCTCAATGCAAGGACACATAGAAAACAACTGTTTTCTACCTGCCCTGTTTACGCAATAATGCTGCATTGAAGTGCATTGTGGTGCACTGTGTAAAAATGTAGATATGCTGCATTTTTATGCAGTGCAACGCACCTCACTGCATGTATGCAGGCATAGGACATGCCCCTGCCACGCCCCCTTAAAGGAGAATCAACCAAAAAAAATGTTAATTAAATCCACAAGGGTTTTTTTTCTAAAACTACTATTCCTTTATATTGGCTTCTAAAATTTACAAATGCAGCAATTTATAATTTGGACAAAAGGTTTAGCACTGGGAAACACTGTTTGAAAGATAAATAGTGCATTTTATATACAACTATATAGATCACACCAAAATGAGGGACAAATGAGGTAGAAAGAGGGACAGAGGGCACATTGTTCCAAATCAGGGACAGTCCCTTCAAATCAGGGACAGTTAGGAGCTATGGCAATGCAGTGAGTTGCACTGCATAAAAACGCAGCACGTCTGCATTTTTATGCAACGCACCACCACCCACCTCAACGCAGCTTAGTGGGAATGAGATTTTCTTGTCCAAACAGTGCACATTATATTGACAATGCATGGGAATGCACTACAGGCTCCTACCACTAGATGGCACCATTCTGTCACCTACTAATATCCACTGTGACCTGATGGCAGAGGTGGCATTCTTTCTGTGCTCTTCTCACAAGTCCTCCATAAAGTTGGCTGACATTGTGGAGGAAATTAGCACTCCAGCCAATAGCAGTTTATGTAACAGAGAAGGCTTACACTGTAGCCAGTGCTAGAATTTTGCCACTCAACATACCACTTTACCTATGTCCATGATAATAAGTATCCTGAACAAAGAGAAGAACTTAGATCTCAGCTAAATGTGAGATTTTACAATAGCCCTAAAGCAAAAACCAAAAAGTAAAGAATATTACATAATCTGCTTTTAAATGAAAGAAAAAATTCCAGGTATGGACATTTTATACATACTGTAGTTACATTGGTCCAGCTTAAACCAATGTAATTATATATTATATGCCATTGAAGTAGATACCACATTGAAGTAGACACCGCTACTACACCACTCTTCCAGTGATCTCCCCCTGCTTCTGGGTGCCGTGATGAGCGGCCGGCCGGGTGCACTGTGAACACAAGAGGTCGGCCGCTCAGCACTGAAGACATTCAGAGAATGCTTTGCATTTTCTGAATGAATGCAAAGTGTTCTCTGATTGGATGCGGTGGATGACACGTCACTGCCCTGCCTCTCCACCTCATCCAATCAAACACTGAACATAGAAACTTTCTACTTCAGTGATTTTCAGCGTCAAGGGGCATCAGCCAGGTATAAGTAAATTAGGCAATGTATTTTTTTTTCTTGTCTGTTCGAGGCATCCACTACTCTTTCCTAATTATTAGGTTCTAAGGTTAGTTCTCAACTTTCCTATTGTTAGTTTGAGGTGTCATGTCCCTGCATTCTTAATCTCAGCTTCACTTGGAGAATTTTGAGTGATGCCATTAACTTTCAACTGTTAAGCCCCTTTCACAGTGACGGAGTCTGCTGCTCAGCAGGGGACAAACTGATCTCCACTGAGCAGGTGGATGGCAGGTTTGTGTCCGCTCCGGTGATGCAGAGCGGACACAGCCTGCTGTCCTCTATGAGCTGTCGGATGGAAACGGACCACCTGTCACTTTACACCAGACTGCCACCCGATCCGCCAGACAGATGGGGAACGGATCCTCATCCATCTGCTTTTAGCGGACAGGATCGGATCAGATGTCAGCAGTGTGTCTGTTGACTTCCACCACTCCATAGAGAGCAATTGATGCTAACCTACAGCTGCAGGAGTGGGAGGCTATTCTCCCTGGCTGGTGTGAGTGCTGTGGCTTGAACAGCGTGGAGGGTCTTTCTATGGGTGAGCCATATCCCTGGAGGCAGATCCTCAGCCACAGGCCTCTCAACGGCAGAGTGGCTAGTCGGGGCCATTTTCACCTATACCCACGCAGACGCCACTGAATCCCTGGGTAGACAGGTTGCTAGTCGGGTATCCTTCATCTGGCTGCAGATCCTTAAAGAGCCTGTTCTGGGACATCCTGTTTCCACTAGCCTCGGTATCTCCAGGATTGGTGAGCGGGCGGAAGTCCACCCTTAAAATTACATTTGAAAACCCTGTATGCAAACACCTTTACTCCACCCTGTTCTACATCAAAGGCCTTTCACTGGGAAACACCTTGCTTATCCTATTCACCTTTGCTGGTCACCATTGCAAAGCATCTTCTTAGGGCTCCTTCATAGCTAGCTGAAGATTCCGGACACCCTTACTTCAAGGAGTTCGGAAAGGAATTAGCCTACAGCACCTGTTTATCTTAAAGGGGAACTCTCACGCAGGTTTTACATATTGTGTTTCATTATTTCTCTTGCTTGTGGAATCAGGGATTAAAGTGAGCGAGCTGACTGACAACGTCTTCTCATCTCCCTCTTGTACCTGGAGTTGGTATCCAAACCCACTCAGTATGTATGTGGTAGGGCTGTGTCCAAACCTTCTCAATATGTACATTTTACTGGCAACAGTTACAGCATGGCCAATCGCTCATCTGCCCAAGAGGTGGTAGAGACTGTACTCCTAGCCATATTTATGCAACCTAGGCCAATTTGGCTCATGCTAGTTCAGGGGTAGTGGTGATGGCATTTTGGGTGCTTTGCAAGTGTGGTGCCTTGAAAAAAGTCCTCCTTTCAGCAACATTTATGCAGTTCCCAGAAAAATGTATGCTAAATAGGGATGGAAACTACCTAGCCAATCCTAAGAAGAAGCTTGTAATTACAACAGCTACAGACATTGTGAAAATAACAGTATCCGGATCCTTGACATCAGTGCAATTATTTAGACATCACCCAACAATGATTTTTGAGGTTTGGGTTGGACTGTCCCTTAAGCCTTGAAATGATTAATTAAGTAATTTTTTCAAGCGTTCATTCACCAGAACAGTTTGTGGGCAGTATCACTGTGAAAATAATTGATATTCATCTACATAGGTGTTCTCCCACTATTAAGTTTATGCTGTGACAGGTTCAAGGGTGGAATATACACTTCTTGTTACGTTATCTGGTTATTTTTACTCTCACGGTGAGTCATAAACTGAATACAGAGAGGTTATGAGGCCAACACAAATACACCATGTGCACTAACATGTAAGTGTATGAGCAATATGTATGAACAAAGGTACTGTCATCCTGACTACAGGAAACCAAGGAGAACACCAATGTAAAAATGGGATTTTTGACTTACCGTAAAGTCCATTTCTCTGAGTTCATTGAAAGACACAGCGCTTCCTTTTTCAGAACCATAGGATTATAAACCCCCCCCCCCCATGCAGGAGTAGGACACTAGGTAGAAAAAAGACTTGGCTACGCCTCCATGGGCAGTCCTAGGTGGTATACATCCCCCTTTCTGCCAATCCTCTCTCTGTGTCTGTCAATGAACTCAGAGAAATGGATTTTACGGCAAGTCAAAAATTCCATTTTCTCTTTCGTTCATTGACAGACACAGTGCTTCCTTATTCAGAACCATAGGGACGTCCCAAAGCAGTGCCAAAACATGAGGGGTGGAACAACCAAAAAAAAATAAAAAATCCCAAGGCTAACACTAGAGCCAACCAAGTAACAGAAGCTCAACAAGAACAACAGGAGCCCAACCTGAACAAAACACCCGCAAAAGGGTTAGACCCTCTAAACAGCAGCCTGCAAAACCTTCCTGCTAAAAGAAGCATCCACAGAGGCCAGCACATCCACTTTGAAGAATTTAGTAAAAGTCTGCACCGACGACGAAGTGGCCGCCTTGCAAACTTGCGCCACTGTCGCCTGATGACAAAAGGCCCAAGAAGCACTAAGCGCCCGAGTAGAGTGTGCTGTAACAGGGAAAGGATGAACCTGACCCTTGATAGAATAGGCCTGAGTCACTGTCTGTCTGATCCATCTAGAAATGGTCACAGAAGAAGCGGACAGCCCCTTTCTTGGCCCGTTAGTGATCACAAACAGTGAGTCTGACCTCCGAAAAGACTCATTGGCTGCCAAATACACCTGAATACCTTAGGAAGGAACGATGGACAAGGGTGAAGAACCACCTTATGTTTGTGGTCCACCAGGTAAGGCGTACGACAAGATAACACCGCCAGTTCCGACACCCTGCGAGCAGAGGTGATAGCCACCAAAACGGCCACCTACTGAGACAGAGTAAGCAGGGGAATATCCTGAATATTTTTAAAGGGAGGCTTCTGGAGAACTGAAAGCACCAAGTTCAAATCCCACGGTGGTAGAGGAGACCGCACCGGTGGAGCCAGATTTTGAACCCCTTAATAGAGGTACGTACCAGGGAGTGCCAGGCCAGGGAATGCTGAAAGAAAACCACCAAGGCCGATACCTGGCCCTTAATGGTACTCAAAGCCAATATCTGCTCGAGACACCGAAAAGGAACAAAGGGTGAACTCTGATCGACTCACACCATGAAATGTATGCCTTTTATGTCTGGTGGTCGATCTTCCCAGAGGTAGACTTCCTAGCTTTTAGCAATTTTGGGACCACCGACGCAGGCAAACCTCTATCCTTCAGCACCTGGCTTTCAACAGCCAGGTCGTTAAAGCCAGCGACTGTAAAGCAGGATTTGGCCCTTGGGACAGTAGATCCTCCCTAAGAGGCATCTGCCAAGGGGCGTCGGTGACCAGGCGCACCAGGTCGGCATACCAAGACCAACGAGGCCAGTCTGGGGCCACTAGAATGACTGCAATCCCTTCGGTCTTGATCCTGCTTAAAAGCCGCGTCAGAAGCTTGAGAGGAGGAAAGGTATAGATCAGACAATACTGGCCCCACGGGCTACCGTCTGTGGCGTCCGCCAGAGGATCCCGTGACCTGGCCTCAAACCTCGGTACCGTCCTGTTGAGCCAGGCCACCATCAGATCTACCTCGGGAGTGCCCCATCGGAGACATATCTGATGAACCACGTCCCAGTGAAGGGACCATTCCCCGTTGTCCAACACCTGTCGACTGAGGTAATCCACATGCCAGTTTTTTACTCCTGGAATGTGGACAGCGGAGATGGCCGAAACTGAGCATTCTGCCCACCGGAGGGTGCCAGGCTACTTCCAGGGCCGGCAGTACACTCTTTGTTCCTCTGTGATGATTGACATAGGCCACCGCCGTGGCATTGTTCGACTGAATCCGTACCGGGAGCCACTGAAGTCCAATGATCCAGACATAGTCTGATCACCCGAAGTTCCAAGATGTTGATTGGTAGTCTGGATTCCTCCAGGATCCAGTGACCCTGAGCGGAGCTCAGGCCCAGGACATCCTCCCCACCCGGACAGGCTGGTATCAGTGGTGACCACTGTCCAATACAAGGGGAGAAAGGATTTGCCCCGCTGAAGAGTCGTAGAGCAAAGCCACCAGACCAAGGACCCCAAGGGTTCTGGCTCAGCCAAATCGCATTGTCCAGAGACCACGGACATTTGTCCCATTTCACCAGGATCTTCTTTTGCAGGGGTCTCGTATGGAACTGTGCAAACAGAACAAGATAGGTAGAAGGTAGAGACCATCAGGCCCACCTGCTGGACAACAGTAGATGAATTGCAGCATGCAACTTCTGGAGTTTTTCCAGGGGAAGGAATACTCTGGTCAGAGCGGAATCCAGAGTCAGGCCCAGATAATCCAATTTTCTGGCTGGAATCAGAGCAGACTTCTGGTAGTTTAGAAGTCAACCAAACTGTCAGAGTCTAAATAGCGATCTCCACGTCACCCATTAGGGTGGCAGAGGACTCTGCTCACAGAAGGTCGTCCAGGTAGCCCAGAAATGCAATCTTCCGCTGATGCAGCAACGCCAGAACAGAAGCCAACACTTTTGTGAAGACCCGAGGAGCAGAGGTGAGACCAAAGGGTAATGCCATGAAAAGATAGTGCTCCTCTCCCACAGAAAAACTGAGGAATCGCTGGTGTTGGGCACATATTGGAATGTGCAAGTAAGCATCCTTGATGTCGATAGAAGCAAGAAAGTCCCCCTTGATGAAGGGATGCCACCACAGTGCGAATAAACTCTATTCTGAACTTCCAAACCCAAACAATGCAATTCCAGGCCTTGAAGTCCAGAATTGGGCATACTGTGCCCTCTTTATTTGGGACCGTGAATAGATTTGAATAAAACCCCTGAAAACATTTTGACACTGGAACCGGGAATTACCCCCTGAAGCAACAGGTCTTGCACGGCACCATGGAGGGCTTTCAAGCGGGCTGGGGACAAATGCACATTGGAAAGGAAAAATCTTTTTGGGGGGGACAAGACCGGGACTCTATCTTGTAACTGGAACAGAATCACTTTGTGGACCCTCTTGTTTATCAAGGTGAGGGCGCACCTTCATACCGAAGGGGCCTTGTCAGCGGGTCTAGAGAAACCCACTCTCGGCTTGCCAGACCAGGGTCACTTGGAACCTCCCAAGGAGTGCTTGAAGGACTTTGAACCCTTGTCATTGGACCCCGAGGGACAAAAAAATATTTCGTGTGCCGAGAAGAAAGGGCCACATCTGCGACAAGGCTCCTTGCTCTTTTTAGACTGTGGAAGAAAGGAACTCTCCCCCCCCTGTGACACTCTTAATAATGTCATCCAGGGTAGCCCCAAACAGACGATCGCCTTGAAAGGGTAAATCAGTAAGAGCTTTTTTTAGAAGTCTGGTCTGCAGACCAACACTTAAGCCACAATACACGCCTAAGCACCACTGCTGAAACAGACAGCTTAGTGACCAAGGGAGCTACGTCCATGGAGGCATCGCAAACCACCTGCAGCCCCTGGACCAACTGATCTGCCAATTCAGCAAAGGCAGGGGGGAATCTGTTCACCCTCCAGATCACAGCGCAACTGCTTTGCCCAATCCTTTAGCGTTTGCGACACCAGGGCAATGGCTAATACTGGCCTAAGCATCAAACCCGTAATAATGTCAGCTGGATCTTTAGGCTGGGTTCACACCATCGCCACATCCAGCTCCCAGCGGGTTTCAGGTCCCATTTCAGCCTAAATTTTGGGCTGAATTCGGACCTGAAACGGACCAAAAGACGCACAGTGTTTTTGCGCAAAACGCACTGGACCCGCTGCGGAGATATGTGAATCGGCTCCATAGAGAGCTGGTCAAAATCTCCTGTTATTGCGAATTTGGTGCGGGGAAACCGCATCCAATTCACAATGGTGTAAACCCAGCCTTAAAAGCCGGAGATTCCTCTACCGGAGTCATGGTTGCTTTGTTCAACCTAGAGACAGGGGGACCCACCACTGGTGGAGTCGTCCACTTCTTGAGGAGGCTCTCCTCAAAGGGGTACCTCACAGCAAAGCGTTTTGGGACCACAAAGGGACGTTTTGGATGTTCCCACTCTTACTAGACAAATTTGTCAAAATAGGAGGGGTAAGGAAACACTTTTCCTGTGCCAGACGGCTTGTGGGTGCCAAAGGGGACCGGCACGTTCGCCGCATCCTCCATTTTTAAAGTTTCCCGCACATGCAATCAGTGCATCTACCAGTGCCTTCTCATGCGCAGCCACAGGTGTGGAGGAATCATTCTATCTGAGAAGTCAGGGAGCGCGGCCGCAAACTCCGCAGGGCAGCCGAGTCAGATTCAGGATCTGACGAGACAGATGATGGAGAGGAAGGCGGGGGACGCCTCTTGCTAGTCCGCCGCCCAAAAGCCACCTCCACCCGGGAAACGAAGGACCGTCGTAAGTGCATCAAAGGATGGCTGGGACCCCAAGGGACCTGCAGCCTCTGAGAGGGGGTCAGGTGGGGAAATCTGCTCCTTAGACTCCATAGGGGGACCCACCACACCAAGTGCGAATACTGCTATGGGACACCCCCCACGCTGGTAGCACCACTGGAACATCAGGACACCCCACAGCCTGCAGCAGAGAGAGGAAGGGACCCCACAGACTCACCACCCCACGAGCGTAGCATCTGCTGCCTCAGGTATAGCACTGCTCACACGTGGTGTCCGAGGAAGAAGAACAACCCACGAGTCAGCACCGGGGTAAAAGGAGGTGCTCCCACAGCTAAAACGCTGTCCAGGGATTCACGGAAATGGTCGCCGCTCCATGAGCACACCAGACCACCATATCATGGCCGTCGGACTACACAAACATGACCGCAGGCCATAGGAAGAAAATGGCGCTGGCTGCGGCAAAATGACCACCGCTCACGAGGCTCCCAAGAACCCAGGAGGGATCCCTGGAGCCCAGCCAAAAGCTACATGAGGAGAGGGGATCCAGGCAACGGACCCCCAGAGGCATCCAGCGCCCCCCCCCCCCAGCCGGTAAGCACAGCCATTGGCGGCGCGCGTGCCCACCCACACCAGCACCATGCATGAAACCAGTCCCTAACAGCCACCACTGCACCACACTTCCCCATATGGAGGGGTGGTGGAGGGGGTGCAGGGTGGGAGGGAAGGTCACCAGGAGGACCCACAAGGACCACCAACCCCAGGGAGAGGGGGTCTGAGGGAAGGAGGGGAACCCGCAGGTCCGACTGACCCAGGGAGGAGCCCGCATCCACCCCATCCAAGGGGAGAGGGGGGACATGTACTCACCGTACCAGGAACTGGGCGAGCGCCGCTCCAGACAGAACCTCCTCACCATCGAAATGGGGGCTGAGGGCCAGAAGGAATGCTGCGACTCAGGCCAAGACCCAGTCGTATGCGACCCTGCAAGACGTTTAACTTGCCGGCCAGCCCCCATTCAATGGGGCTATGTTGCAGCCGACCTAGCGCAGAGCTGTGGTCTGTGCACGCTCGCTGGCCAGACTAGAAATCCAGCCTGTCGCCCAGTCCAGCAGTTGATTGTAGATTCCCAATAGGGAACTAGGTCCTTACTCCTGACTAGGCAGAACAAAACTGAAGGCCGATAGCAGAGGGGGATGTATACCACCTAGGACTGCCCATAGCCATAGCCATAGCCAAGTCTTTTTTCTGCCTAGTGTCCTACTCCTGTAGGGGGCGGTATAACCCTATGGTTCTGAATAAGGAAGCGCTGTGTCTGTCAAGGAACGAAAGAGAAATTCCACTTTTCTGGAGTTCCGTGAGGTAGAACTGTTTAAAGCTCTCAAAAAAATATGAATTATTTTGTCTCAGTTACTGAGGCTGGTAGGATGGCCAGTATATACCTGTACAGGATATACAATTTGTGCCTTATCTGAGTTCCTGACTTTCTCATCCACTAGTAGTGTTGCCTCCAGTGGGCCTTTGCCACTCCTGGAGAGACTAGAGGCTGATGCCCAGCTGGCAGCACTTCAACACAGGGAGGCCCTTGGCCCTGTCAAGTTGGGTAGTCAGGCACAGGCTGCCCCCTAGAGAAGGGTTGATGTGAATATGTCCTGATGAGTAGGCAGCGTGACAACAGGTGTCCCTGGGGGCCCACAGGGTTTGACTTAGGGAGAGGATCCAGAAGAAGGTGCTGCAGGTTATAAGCCCAGTCACTGGTTTCCTCCATAGTCAGGGTACTACTGGACAGTAATGGGGTGGTTCTGGAGCCTGGGGTGGCCTTGCATACCGTAGATACAAGACAATGTCCTGATCTCAGAAGTAACTGATGTACATGGTAGTAGATAGTTGCCAGTTAGCAACCTACTGCACTCATGCCCTCTGCATGGTGCTCTTTCCCAGCTCTGTTCCCAGAGGACACCGACTCAGACACTCCTAGACATTGTCCATCACTCACTGTGTACAAGGCTCTATTAATAGGAGCACACCAGCGGCAGGTGATGTCAGCGCTCCACTGGAGACCTCCAAGGGTGCACTATTTTTTATTTATTTTTACTTTTTTTTATTTTGCACCCCTAAAAATCTGCTCTCATGGTAACCACCACTGTGGCTCGACCCTCGCTATGCCACTGTGGGTGCTTGATATTTTTATAAACTATTCTCCTAAACCAGAACAATGTTTATGCTTTGAGCTTTTAATGTGTAGTGTGCTTGATATGTTCCTTATTGCGTCCAAGATTAAAAGAAAAATAGTGATGATATCTTGAGCTCTGGGCTCCTGTTGACATATTTACAGGCTGATCATTATATGCAGAAAAAAAACCAATTACAGATCTCAAACTCATATTACACACACAGCTGAATGAGTGCAGGAAGAGACTCAACTGGACAAAGGAGAAGGGACACTAGATGTTGGGTTGAGGATAAACTCTGAGGCAATCAGAGGGAGAAGACCTGTTCCTGGAAAATGTGAGAGCTAAAACTGGCCATACAGTCTGATTTTGCAATCTTTGTGCATTTTCCTTTAGATCAACCAAGCTATGTGATATGAGGGCCTACCTTATCAATCCAAACCATATACAGTATGTGCAATAAGGCAGGTCCTTGCATTACAAAGTTATTGGTAGAATATGGTACAATCAGATTGTAACATGTGGCCAGCTTCAGGTTTGCAATGTGAACAAGAACTGGAGTACCCTCCCCTGAGAGAGTAGAGAGATATTTTATGTGGATAGAGTGCACTTGTCTTTCGCTGGTCATATCTAGCCGTGAAGAGAAGTCACCAAGTGTACCTTTCATTTATACTTGAAAACATATTTCATTTAGAGAAGCTTACCCCACCTACACCTAAAAACTGTACTTCAGATCATCCCCTTAAACTATTACCTTTCGTACCACCTCCCCCTCTCTTTAGATTGAGCAGAATCCTCCTATTCCTTCTGTATTGAACAATCATACTGTCTCCCTTTATATTGTAAAGAGTTGTGCAAACTGTTGGCAGTATATAAATCCTATAAACATAGGTTTGCACGAAACGCGTTGGAGCGGAAATACGCACTGACGTCACATTGCCTCTTCCCGTCTCAGAACTGGTGGTGATCTTAGTAAGTGCACTTTGATTTGTTTTTAATACCTTGTCAACTGGATGCATCTTCCTGTATTTTATGTGATTTTTAAGCAATTTTATAATAAAATCACTACACTATATACAGCCCCTTGGTTATTGGCTCCTTGTTGTGAGCGCTTCTCTCCCATACAGTGGTGGTCCAACATCCTCCAGTGGTGAGTGCTGCTACCATCAGCAGATCCCAGTGTGGATGGAGCTGGATAACCATTTAGGGAGGGTCGAGATTGCTTGACACAAATGCGCTGTCTTAGCAGCTGTGGATCTGGTGAGTGCGGTATTGTCCTCATTCACAAGCGGTGGTGAATAATTCAGGTGGTAAAAGTCACAGATTAAATCACTGGACTTTTATGGATTTTCCATTCACTTTTATTTATTCTATGTTGTTTAATTTTTTCACTCTATTTTTCACTGTTTATGCTGTCATGCGTTGATATTTATGTGATATATTCTCAAAATGATAATGTATTTACCTTTAGGCGCTGTACTTTGTATTATAGATTTTTTTGGGGGGCTTTGTATACTTATTCGCTGCTAGCTGCCTTATGTAACTTTAGCGCTGACTAATTGGGGTTGATTTACTAAAACTGGAGAGTGCAAAATCTGGTGCAGCTGTGCATGGTAGCCAATCAGCTTCTAACTCCAGTTTGTTAAAATTTTTTTGATTGAAAATGTATACTTTATTTTGCAAGAAAATATACAAAAAACAAATACTTAAACAGGGTACATTCAGTATTGCGACGCAGCGCATAAATACACTACATAACAATACATTGCCAAGCATACAAATAAATTACATTCATCCTGCGATATGATGCCTAATGTGTTGTGCAGAGTAATAATACCCCAAAACATCACATCATGCATGACGCCGCATTACCCTGAAAGCAGTACTTCAATAACATTTCACAAAAAGTCCGGTCATACAGTCAAATAACATTCAAATGGGCAACGGGTGTGATGGGGGGGGGTGGAGAAGGTGGGGTAGGGGAGGGAATAAAAGAGTTTACAGGCCCGAAGCTTTATTTGAACTGCCAAAGGATACACGGGGGAGAGGGGGGGGGGATGGGGAAATCTTCAGACCTCCTCTTCCTCCTTGAAGTCCATCAAGTGATAGTCTCTGAGCAGACTGTGAACCAGTCTGCGACAGTCCTCGATGGACATCCTCTCCCGCTGGTGGATGAGGCGCTTCCTGGCGCACCATAAAGCGTCCTTAAAGCAACACAGCACCCGCCAGGCACCGTCAATGTCCTCCTGTGAATGAGTTCCACAGAAGAGTCCGTTCAACACACCAAAGTGTGTGATAGCAGTCTGTGGCACAAAGTCTTTGAGTTCAGGTTCCAAGGCCCTCAACAGGTCCTGTGCAAAGGGGCACTCCCAGAAAACATGCAGAGCAGTTTCCTCCTGGATGATGCAAAAGGGGCAGTGCCTGTATCTGCACAGGTTTCTGGCATGCATGAATGTCCTGAGTGGCAACCCCCCTTGGATTGCCATCCATGCCAGATCTTTCTGCCTGTTGGTGAGTCTCTTTGAAGAAACATTCCTCCAGACCACTTTACAAGTGGCTGTAGGGAGGCCTGGAACAGTCTCGACAATGTCCGATGCTCTGATCAACTTGTGGATAGTTTTTGGCTTCCACAAGTCGGGCTTCACTCCATGTAGCCCCAGCTCCTTAATAAACTTGAAGGTGTCCAAGTAGTACCAAGGGGTGTCCCAGTTGTAGGGGATGGAGCTGTCCCATTTGTCCCATCCCAGGGTCCTCCAAAGAGGCAGGAGGAAAAAACGGGACATGGAGTTACCGCCAGAGTCCACAGTTCTGTCAACCAATGTCCTGCGGATGCAGTTACAAGCAAAGCACACCCTCAATAGTGTAGCGATGTCGGGCACGCCCTTACCGCCCTTGAGGGGCTCCTTAACATAACCGCCCGCTTCACTCTGTCCATTTTGGAGCTCCAGATGAAGTGAAACACCGCCCTGGTGATGGCCTTACAGGTGTTAACCCGAGGGGGCCAGGCCTGGGCGAGGTACTGCAACACAGGGAGGATCTCGCTGCGGAGTACCAGTGTTTTGCCTTCGATGGTGAGTTCTCTGAGGCTCCAAAGTCCAAACTTCTGTCGCATCTTTGACAGTCTTTCCTCCCAGGACTTCAGGGCTGCGCCCTCAGCTCCAAACCAGACCCCAAGGATTTTGATGAAGTCCGTCTTGACGCTGAAGGGAATGGGCGCAGAAGAAGGCAGGAACCACTTTCCGAAGAGCATGACTTCCGACTTCCCGCAATTGACCTTTGCCCCTGAAGCTTGGCCGAAGTCCTCACAGGTCTGGGCGAGTGTGTCGATGGAGCGCCGATCAGCACAGAACACCGTCACGTCGTCCATGTAGAGTGAGCACTTGACCTCCCGTCTGTCCGGTCCTGGTGCGGTGATCCCTCTGATCTCTGGGTTCCATCTGATGCTTAGGGCGAAGAGCTCTGTCGGCCGCCAGTTTGTTCAAATAACTAAAGGCAAAACTTTTTTTGTTTTGTTTTGGACAGAGTGTAGAGGGATTAGAACCCCTGTCAGGTTATTATTGCTGTCTGTGCCCCTGTTAGGGAGATTAACCCTCTCTAGTCGTCCTGTTTACCATTATCACTGAAAGTATAAGAAAATCCCATATTTTGGGTTGTCCCCAGAAAAGTAATAGAGGGGAAAAATTCCAATTGGGACACTAGTTCTGGTGACCTGGGGGTCCCCACAGAATTCCCTTAATTTGCAGCTCTAATTGTTTCTGCACTTATTGTTGTGTTTCACTTGCTACACTTATTTGCATTATTTAGTTTCAGACCTCATTGATGTTGCACTGTTTTATATTTGCACTTATTTATTTTTGAGGTAATTGGTTTCTTTCATTATTCATTTTGATACATCATCATTGGAGCGGTACATTTTGAATATTTAAATCAGTATTTATGTTGCACTATGGGTGGATTTGGTTATTTTGACACATTTTTTAGATGATATCTGACCTGTGATATTTGATTCTCGCTACTTATGTTTATTTATTATTTATCATCATGCTCCCCTGTTATCCACCACTATTGAGAAATATTCACTGATTGGAAACATTTCTCTCTGATTAATTATCATTTAGAGGCTTCACCCCAGCTTGATATTGATTCATTTTTTGATGCAATACTGTTTTTTTGTGACCTTTGGCTGCACAATGTAGTGGAAGATTAACTGCCTAGACCGAATTATTACTTGGAGTCCCCTATCTTGGATCCTCCTGGTATGGTTGAGAGTTTCACATATTTAGTCTAGTTAAGCGCCACATACTTTATTGCCATATTTGACTTAATTTGCAAGGATTTCCTCTCACTTCCTGTTTGGCTATGGGACAGGATGTGACAGTAAATCTCCCTGATGGAACAAAGATGGTAAAACTTAATCTGACAGGGGTTATACCCTTCCCTCACTCTATCCAAAATGAAAAAAAAAAAGTTTTTCCTATAGTTCTACTTTAAGCTTTCACACAAAAAAAAACCTGGAAGCTGATAGGTGTCAAAACAGAGCTGCACCAGATTTTGCACTCTCTAGTTTTAGTAAGTAAACACCAAGTATATCTAGTTTGCTATATAAATTCTATATAATACTAATAATACTAATTGAAAGAAAGGGACTTTTCAGTAAACATTTTATAATGAGTGTGCATACTCTAGTTACTCCATTTGCACCTCAAATAAAATGGCTTGTTTGCAGTAATACAGGCAGTTACAAAAGGAAGGGTTCACAATGGCTGAAGAGAGCGTGGGGGTGCAGAGTTGGCCAAGGCCTGGGAAGAAGCAAAGTGAAAAGAATATTAGTGCAAAGTAGAACAGATAATCCCAGATGTCCCCCATGAGAGCCTAAATGATGCGTGATTGTTTACCGTCTAAAATGGGTAAGGCCTAGTGAGGTCCAATGCATGAAGGTGGAGCAAACCTTCAGAGAGGGATGCACTAAATTTGGCCATGGGGTATCTGATAGTCATCTACTACGGCTGTCATATAGTTCTAGTGGATGAAAGAGGATCTTGCTCTGCCTTAGTAAGCCTTCTTCCTGTCTTGTGTGGTAGGCGCTCCCAATCCCCAGCGATGTTACATACAAACATGCACACAATTGTTTTCCTTTTTTCATGAAAAAACATAGTGCCATCACTGGGATATCTTTGATAACTTTAGGGCTAAGTTCATCTTTTCCAGGTGAAAACTGTTGGAAGCGCACTCCTGTAATGCTGTGAGTGAGCATTGCATGGTTTTCACATCTTAGCAACAAAACAGGACATGACAGTTGCTAACTGGGAGTTTTTTGGCCAGGCTTCCTGGTGGGGCACAAATGGCCTACAGGTATGACAACAACATGAATGAACATTTTAGAAAGCTGACCAGTATTCTAGTCTCCTGGGGCCCATTGACTGCATTGGTGTTTTTTTTTTTTGTTTTTTTTTTAGAAAACATGAACTTAGTCTTTAATATTATACTGTCCCTTCTTCTTTATGAATCATTTCCTAGGTGGATCCCTGACTTAATCACCATGGGCGTCTGAACCCAGCCCTCCTCTGCTCTCCATAAATACAATTATTAAAGCGTAGATTACATACATACACATCTCTACAGCAATAAACATTAATAGATTTCCACTGCTAGTAGGCTTTGTGTCTGCTATCATTATCACACACTTATACGTAAAGAACTATGCAGGCACAAAGCAAAGAAAAAACCTACTCAACACAATGGGGGAAACGTATAACCGCATGTGGTGAAAACTGGCATTACACTAAACTGAAGGTTGTTTTGGAGAAGAAGTCAATTTAAAGGTTAGCGTGATTTTCTTTTATGTTTAGATGTGGATAGAGCAGGGAAGGGTTGAGTTGTAATTACTGTTAAAGCCAACAAATGCTGAGCTCAGTGCTACTGTGAGGGAGTCTAAATCAGAGGAAGAACAGGAGGTGAACAGTAACAGCTAGGATTCTCTTAGCATTGTCCTAGCAACAGGGCAGGACCAGATGATTCAGTCACTAGGAGTTTCTCAGTCAGGCTTCATGAGGTACAAAAACAACTTAGGCTGCGTACACACGACCGGACTGGTCCGACAGACTTTCGAGCGGACTTTCGATGGACTTTTGACGGACTTCCGACTGACTTTTTAACGAACAGACTTGCCTACACACGATCACACCAAAGTCCGACGGATTCGTACGTGATGACGTACACCGGACTAAAATAAGGAAGTTGATAGCCAGTAGCTGTCCTAGCGTCGGTTTTTGTCCGTTGGACTAGCATGCAGACAAGCGGATTTCTGGATCCGGCGGAGTTACGACGTAAAGATTTGACGCATGTTCCAAATCTAAAGCCCGTCAGATTTGCGTCTGGAAAAGTCCGCTGAAGGTCCAATGAAGCCCACACACTATCGGATTGTCCGCCGGATTTGGTCCGTCGGACAGGTCCGGTCGAAAAGTCTGACCTTGTGTACGCTGCATAACACCTCCAGCACGGGCACTATGCAACTTTAATTAAAGCTGCACAGTTTGTTTTTATCTACTGGTACCCACATAGGAAGTTTTTTGGTAAAGGCGAACTATGCCTTTAACCCACTAGTGGATTCTGCATGGATAAGCATAGGTTTGCCTTAAACATATTTCTAATATATACTACATTTTTATTTTAGAAAGAAGCAGGTACAGAATCTAACTTTACTCAATATTCATTGCATAAATGTTCTATAAGTACACTTTACTAGTAATAAGCAACCTGAGTTTACAATCTCTTCCTCTTAGGTTCTGATTAGATATCCAACAATGAAAACTGAAAGGCAAGTGAAACAAATATACTGGCACAAAGCTACAATTTATAGTTCTTATGGTATTTTACCCAAATATATAGGAGTTGATTTAGGCAAGCCATACACTGCAAATTTCTTTCCTGCAACAATGGGTGATATTTTATTATATCTTTTCATGTGACAATACTGAAGAAATGACACTGCTACAATGTAGAGTAGTGAGTGTACAGCTTGTATAAGAGCCCTTTCACACAGGCGAACATGATTAGATGCTCCATTCAGCCCTATGGAGCGGCAGATGTCAGCGGTGACATGTTCGCTGACATCCACCGATATCCAATCCTGTCCATGAAATCCAGACGGATGGAAACCCTATTTTCCATCCGTCTGGAGAATCGGATCAGATGAAAATGGACAGGCGGTCCGTTTTCATCCAATCTCCATAGAGGAGAGCGGATCGTTCCCTGCTGAGAAAAGTGGAGTCCATATACGGACAAGCCCGTGTGAAAGGAGCCTTATGCCGCGTACACACGAGCGGACTTTACGGCGGACTTTGCCCAGCGGACTGGATTTCGTCGGACAATTCGATCGTGTGTGGGCTCCAGCGGACTTTGTTTGCTCAAAAGTTGGACGGACTTAGATTTGAAACTTGTTTAAAATGTATCCGTTGAAATCGAGTCCGGTCGAAAAGTCCGCCGTCTGTATGCTAGTTCGACGGACAAAAAGCCACGCTAGGGCAGCTATTGGCTACTGGCTATGAACTTCCTTGTTTTAGTCCGGTCGTACGTCATCACGTACGAATTCGACGGACTTTGGTGGATTGTGTGTAGGCAAGTCTGTTCATTCAGAAAGTCCGTCGTAAAGTACATCGAAAAGTCCGCCGGGCAAAGTCTGCCGTAAAGTCCGCTCGTGTGTACGCGGCATAACAGTGTAAAGTTGCTGTCCGCTCAAAATAACTCAACACTCAGCCATTAATGTCTAAACCGGTGGAAACAAAAGTGAGTACACCCCTAAGACCCCTTTCACGCTGGGGCCACGGGCGCATCATTTTAGCGGCGCTTTAGTGCTGTTTAAGCGACCCTTTTCGGCTGCTAGCGGGGCGCTTTTAATCCCAAAGAAGGGATTAAAAACACCCGTGTTGCTGCGCTTCTGAAGCGCTTTTCAGGCACTTTGGAAGCACTACCCATTCATTCCAATGGACTTTTTGAAACGTCGTACAAGCGCACCTCCCCAGTGTGAAAAGTCACACTTGAATGAATGGCAGGCGGTTTTCAGGCGCTTAGCAGAGGCTATTTCCAGCGCTAAAGCGCCTGAAAACCGCCCAGTGTGAAAGGAGTCTAAGTGTAAATGTCCAAATTGGGCCCAATTAGCCATTTCTCCCCGATGTCATGTGACTCGTTAGTGTTACAAGGTCTCAGGTGTGTTAAATTTGGTATTATCGCTCTCCCTCTCTCATACTGGTAACTGGAAGTTCAGCATCTCACCTCATGGCAAAGAACTCTCTGAGGATCTGAAAAAAAGAATTGTTGCTCTAACTGAGCTGCAGCACAGTGGCCAAGACCATACAGCGGTTTAACAGGACAGGTTCCACTCAGAACAGGCCTCGCCATGGTCGACCAAAGAAGTTGAGTGCATGTGCTCAGCGTCATATCCAGAGGTTGCCTTTGGCGAAATAGATGTATGAGTGCTGCCAGCATTGCTGCAGAGGTTGAAGGGGTGGGAGGTCATT
Source organism: Lithobates septentrionalis (assembly GCA_037952835.1). Taxonomy (NCBI): domain Eukaryota; kingdom Metazoa; phylum Chordata; class Amphibia; order Anura; family Ranidae; genus Lithobates; species Lithobates septentrionalis. The sequence goes on from JBBDGP010000634.1 coordinate 415,633, forward strand.
CTAAAGATGATGCACAAGAAAGCCTGCAGTTTGCTGAAGATAAGCAGACTAAAGGACCTGGATTACTGGAACCATGTCCTGTGGTCTGAGACCAAGATAAACGTATTTGGTTAAGATGGTGTCAAGCGTGTGTGGCAGCAACCAGGTGAGGAGTACAAACACAAGTGTGTCTTGCCTACAGTCAAGCATGGTGGTGGGAGTGTCATGATCTGGGGAGCTACAGTTCATTGAGGGAACCATGAATGCCAACATGTACTGTGACATATTGAAGCAAAGCATGATCCCCTCCCTTCGGAGCCTGGGCCGCAGGGCAGTATTCCAACATAACGACCCCCAAACACACCTCCAAGACAACCACTGCCTTGCTAAAGAAGCTGAGGGTAAAGGTGATGGACTGACCAAGCGTGTCTCCAGACCTAAACCCTATTAAGCATCTGTGGGGCATCCTCAAACAGAAGGTGGAGGCGCACAAGGATGTCGTCATGGAGGAGTGGAAGGGGACTCCAGTGGCAACCTGTGAAGCTCTGGTGAACTTCATGCCCAAGTGGGTTAAGGCAGTGATGGAAAATAATGGTGGCCACACAAAATAGACACTTTGAGCCCAATTTGGACATTTTCACTTAGGGGTGTACTCACTTTTGTTGCCAGCGGTTTAGACATTAATGGCTGTGTGTTGAGTTATTTTGAGGGGACAGCACATTTACACTGTTATACAAGCTGTACACTCACTACTTTACATTGTAGGAAAGGGTCATTTCTTCAGTGTTGTCACATGAAAAGATAGAATAAAATATTTACAAAAATGTGAGGGGTGTACTCACTTTTGTGAGAGAGTGTGTGTGTGTGTGTGTGTGTAAATATAAAAGGCTGGCCTCCAGCCATAGATTCATTCAGGACAGAAGTATGGCGGAATCATTGGTTACTGCCATCAGACCCAGTCTGGACAGTTAAAGTGATTCTACAGGGTCTTTTTTCCTCTTGAAATAACGTTATACTGACCTGCTTTGTGCAATAGTATAGCGGCCGCTTACCTTTTTTTCAGTCCCCCGCCTGCCAGCGCTCTCCACTCTTCCTCTTATAAGGCTTCATGTACACTACAACTCCTAAACTTTGGTATAGGAGCTTTTGGCGTTTTATTTTGCCAAAAGCTCCTAAACTCGACTCCATAAAAGCCTATGGGGGTTATTTACGAAAGGCAAATCCACTTTGCACTGAAAGTGCACTTGGAAGTGCAGTCGCTCTAAATCTAAGGGGAAGATCTGAAATGAGTGGAAGCTCTGCTGATTTTATCATCCAATCATGTGCAAGCTAAAATGCTGTTTTTTATTTTCCTTGCATGTCCCCCTCGGATCTACAGCGACTTTACTTCCAAGTGCACTTGCAGTGCAAAGTAGATTTTCCTTTAGTAAATAACCCCCTATGTGTCCATGTACACAAAGGCTTTTAAGATTGTTAAGGCACTGCTGCGGTTAGGGGGAAGTTCAACCTCCCTCTCCTGAACACAGAAGTATTGCATTCAGGATAGGAACGTTTTGGCAGCAGACGGCAAAATCGCAGTGCAAATTTGCCATGGCCGTTGGTCATAATAGGCTGTCTACATGAAGCCTAATGCCGCGTACACACGGTCGGACTTTCCGGCATACTTGGTCCGGCGGACCAGAGTGTGCCGGACAATCCGCCCGTGTGTGGGCGGCGGCGGACTTTTCCGGCGGACTTCTTCCCAAAAGCCCGCCGGACCTAGATTTGAACCAAGTTTCAAATCTTTCCGTCGGACTCAGTTTCGGGCGGAAAGTCCGCTCGTGTGTGTGCTGGTCCGACGGAAAGGCCGCTCGTGTGTATGCTGGTCCGACGGACCAGATACGACGCGAGGGCAGGGTATTGCATCTCGCGCTCGCTGCAATAGGAAAAACAAATTTTCCTATTGCGGCGAGCGCGGGGCATACCAGGCCCTTAGGTCTGGTATGGATTATAAAGGGAAGCCCCTACGCCGAAAAAACGGCGTGGGGTCCCCCCTAAAATCCATACCAGACCCCGATCCGAGCACGCAGCCTGGCCGGTCAGGAAAGGGGGTGGGGACGAGCGAGCGCCCCCCTCCCTCCTGAACCGTACCAGGCCGCATGCCCTCAACATGGGGGGGTGCTTTGGGGGAGGGGGCGCCCTGCGGGGCCCCCCCACCTCAAAGCACCTTGTCCCCATGTTGATGAGGACAAGGGCCTCTTCCCGACAACCCTGGCCGTTGGTTGTCGGGGTCTGCGGGCGGGGGCTTATCGGAATCTGGGAGCCCCCTTTAATAAGGGGGCCCCCAGATCCCGGCACCCCACCCTATGTGAATGAGTATGGGGTACATGGTCCCCCTACCCCTTCACCTAGGGAAAAATTGTAAGTAATAAAACACACTACACAGGTTTTTAAAATATTTTATTAAACAGCTCCGGGGGTGGGGATCTTCTTCCGTCTTCGGGGGTCTTCTTCCGTCTTCGGGGGTCCCTCCGGTTCATCTTCTCCCGGCGTCCGGTTGGTTCTTCTCCGCTCTCTTCTCCCGGTGTTCCAGTTCTTCGGCCGGCTCCTCTGCTGTCTTCAGGTAGCTCTCTTGCCAGCAGAGGTCCGGACTTCTGAGCTGCTGGGCTTCTTCTCTTCTCCAGATGTTGACACGATGCTCTCTCCTGCTGGACTGGTCTCTGAGGGCTGCGTTGTAACTTATATAGGCGGAGACCCCGCCCCCTTTTGATGTCACAGTCCCTGGGCATGCTGGGACTGTGACGTTTTAGGGGGCGTGGTCGACCACGCCCCCTAAAACGTCACAGTCCCAGCATGCCCAGGGACTGTGACATCAAAAGGGGGCGGGGTCTCCGCCTATATAAGTTACAACGCAGCCCTCAGAGACCAGTCCAGCAGGAGAGAGCGTCGTGTCAACATCTGGAGAAGAGAAGAGAAGAAGCCCAGCAGCTCAGAAGTCCGGACCTCTGCTTGCAAGAGAGCTACCTGAAGACAGCAGAGGAGCCGGCCGAAGAACTGGAACACCGGGAGAAGAGAGCGGAGAAGAACCAACCGGACGCCGGGAGAAGATGAACCGGAGGGACCCCCGAAGACGGAAGAAGACCCCCGAAGCCGGAGGAAGATCCCCACCCCCGGAGCTGTTTAATAAAATATTTTAAAAACCTGTGTAGTGTGTTTTATTACTTACAATTTTTCCCTAGGTGAAGGGGTAGGGGGACCATGTACCCCATACTCATTCACATAGGGTGGGGTGCCGGGATCTGGGGGCCCCCTTATTAAAGGGGGCTCCCAGATTCCGATAAGCCCCCGCCCGCAGACCCAGACAACCAACGGCCAGGGTTGTCGGGAAGAGGCCCTTGTCCTCATCAACATGGGGACAAGGTGCTTTGAGGTGGGGGGGCCCCGCAGGGCGCCCCCTCCCCCAAAGCACCCCCCCATGTTGAGGGCATGCGGCCTGGTACGGTTCAGGAGGGGGGGGGGCGCTCGCTCGTCCCCACCCCCTTTCCTGACCGGCCAGGCTGCGTGCTCGGATCGGGGTCTGGTATGGATTTTAGGGGGGACCCCACGCCGTTTTTTCGGCGCAGGGGCTTCCCTTTATAATCCATACCAGACCTAAGGGCCTGGTATGCCCCGCAACGGGGCTCGCAAGGTGTCAATCTCGCCGATAAAAGCGGCAAGATTGACATCCTTTGCTAGTCCCGTCGCACCTGAGTCACGTTCAAAATGAACGGACTTGGCCGTGTGTCCGTTCATTCTGAAAGTCCGCCGGAACTCCGGCGAAAGTCCGTCGGAAAGACGGGCGGACTTAGCCCGCCGGAAAGTCCCGGCGTGTGTGGGCAAGTCCGTCCGTTTTAAAGTCCGGCGCACCTGGCGGACAAAGTCCGTCGGAAAGTGTGCCGGACCAAGTATGCCGGAAAGTCCGACCGTGTGTACGCGGCATTAGCCTGTCTCCTCAGCAAGCTGTGTGCTGAGGGAACACTGGTGCACTCCCAGTCTGGGCTGTGTGCATTCATAGACACACAGGGTGGCTCAGCCCACCCCTCCTCACAGGACTTGGCTGGCAACAGGAGCCAATGGCTTCTGTTGCTCTCAGTGAGTGCTGTAAGGAGAGGAAGAGAGTGCAGTGTTGCTGCAGACAGGCACAGTGCGGATCAAGATAGGACTTGGGTGTTTCGGGGAAAAAAGGGGGGAGGGGACAATTTTTACCTTAAAGTAAAATTATAGGCAAAGTTTTTACATTTTTGCTAGAATAAGGGAGGGTAATAACCCCTGTTAAGTTTTTTTTGCCATCTCGGCCCCATTGGGGAGATTTCCTTAATTTCCTGTCTCATTGCCAAAACTAGTGAGGAACTTCCTGAAATATCCCCCCCCCCCCCAGTTTGCCATAGCCAGCGGAAGAACATTTCCCCTCTTACTTTTCTGGAGACAATCAAAAATGTGGCATTTTTACTGTCAATGACAATGTTAAACAGGACAAAGAGTGAATCTCCCAAACATGGGCATAGACTGCAATAAAAACCTGGCAGGGTCTAATCCACATCAAAACATTTTGCCTTTAGTTATACTTTAAGGCCAGAAGGATAATTGATATATATTCAGGCTGCAACTAAAGATTATTTTTATAAATCGATTAGTTGGCCAATTATTGTTTCAATTAATCACCTTAAAAGTGTGGTGTATAATTTAGTTAATATGTAAATTTTAAAAAAAGGCAATTTATTCTTAAATATCTCTATGCAGTGGTAAATATAAATAACCAACTATATGGTTAGGGAGAAAAATCTCTAATCCACTCTGAGAATAACAGACAGAAGAGATATACTGTATATACTATTAGAGGTTGAATCTGGTAAATATGATCAGACTCAGATGAATTCTTTTATTTAAAGAAAAAAAAATTAAAGACTGTTTTGCCAATTTTCAGACAGATCTGTAATATATTTTATGCTGGCCATACAAAAGAAATGTCTTCCTTCAAAAAAAAAAATTGAAAAATGGCATTTTAAAAACGTTCATTCGATTTTCTAATGTTTAGTGGGGTTAAATCAACGTTCTTTTCGACCACAGTGATGGGAAAATTTAAAGGAGCAGAATGGAAAACTTCTTGGTCAAAGGAATTTTCAGACAGTGTATGTGGTTTTCGTTCAGAAATTACAATCTTTTTAAAACTGAATATTAAAAGCAAGACAAAATTTCAAACGACATTCTTTTATTCAGCGAACGTACAAAGATTTTTCGTACAAAGATTCTCGTCTGAAAATCTATACCTGTATGGCCAGCATAAGGCTCGGTGCACACCTATGCAGTTTGCTTTTGATCCGTTTCTGAAGTGCTTTTTGCTGTGCGTTTTGCATTTTTACACAAACGATTTGCATTTTTTATGCTTTTTTTTTGGCCAAGTTGTTGTTGGGCAGATTAAAAAATGCAAATTGCTGCAAAAACGCACTACATGCAAAAAAAAGTAATTTTACGTTGAAATAAGGCCTTGACCCTTTCCAAATACGCAGCGGCTGAAAAAAGCACAGATGTGAACGTGTCCCATAGGAAACCACGTTAAATGAACTGTAGTGCGTTTCTGAAAAAAGCACCAAAAAAACGCATAGGTGTGAACCAGGCCTAAGACGTTTAGTAGCAGCAGCATGTTTTTTTTTTTGTATCACCTGTCATAATGGGTTAAAAAAAAAAAAGAAAATTAGCCCTTTATAGTACAAAAAGAACAGATAATCGCTACTATAAGGGGTTTATTTATACTGTGAAAGTAATAATATGTATTACTTATAAAATACATATATATTAACCCTTTGCCGACCGCCACACGCCGATATACGTCGGCAGAAGGGCACGTACAGGCATATTAACGTACCTGTACATTGCCCTTTAAGACGCGGCATTGTGGGCGCGCGCGCCCGCCGCGAGTGTGATCGCGGGTCCCGCGGACTCTATGTTCGTGGGGATACCAGCGATCGTCTCACGGAAAGGAAGAACGGGGAAATGCTGATGTAAACAAGCATTTCCCCATTCTTCCTAGTGACAGGACACTGATCACACCTCCCTGTGATCGCGATCAGTGTTGTGACACATGTAGCCCACCCCCCCCCCAGTTAGAACACATCCCTAGGACACACTTAACCCCTGCAGCGCCCCTACTGGTTAACCCCTTCACTGCCAGTCACATTTACACAGTAATCCGTGCATTTTTAATCGCACTGATCGCTGTATAAATGTGAATGGCCCCAAAATAGCACCAAAAGTGTCCGATCTGTCCGCCATAATGTCACGATAAAAATCGCTGATCGCCATTACTAGTAAAAAAAAAAAAATTATTAATAAAAATGCCATAAAACTATCCCCTATTTTGTAGACGCTATAACTTTTGCGCAAACCAAACGCTTATTGCAATTTTTTTACCAAAAATATGTAGAAGAATACATATGGGCCTAAACTGAGGAAAAAAAGGTTTTCTTTTTTATATATATTTTGGGGATATTTATTATAGGAAAAAGAAAAAATATTGTGTTTTTTTCAAAATTGTCGCTCTTTTTTTGTTTATAGCGCAAAAAAAAAAAAAAAACTCAGAGGTGATCAAATACCACCAAAAGAAAGCTCTATTTGTGAGAAAAAAAGGACATCAATTTTGTTTGGGAGCCACGTCGTACGACAGCGCAATTGTCAGTTAAAGCGACGCCGTGCCGAATCGCAAAAAACGCTCTGGTCTTTGGCCAGCCAAATGGTCCGGGGCTGAAGTGGTTAATAAATACACCCAGAAGTAGGATATATGGGAATTTTAACCACTTCAGCCCCGGAAGATTTTACCCCCTTCCTGACCAGAGCACTTTTTACAATTCGGCATTGCGTCGCTTTAACTGCTAATTGCGCGGTCATGCAATGCTGTACCCAAATGAAATTTGCGTCCTTTTCTTCCCACAAATAGAGCTTTCTTTTGATGGTATTTGATCACCTCTGCCGTTTTTATTTTTTGCGCTATAAACGGAAAAAGACCGAAAATTTTGAAAAAAAATGATATTTTCTACTTTTTGTTATAAAAAAAATCCAATAAACTAAATTTTAGTCATACATTTAGGCCAAAATGTATTCGGCCACATGTCTTTGGTAAAAAAATGTCAATAAGCGTATATTTATTGGTTTGCGCAAAAGTTATAGCGTCTACAAACTAGGGTACATTTTCTGTAATTTACACAGCTTTTAGTTTATGACTGCCTATGTCATTTCTTGAGGTGCTAAAATGGCAGGGCAGTACAAAACACCCCCAAATGACCCCATTTTGGAAAGTAGACACCCCAAGGAAATTGCTGAGAGGCATGTTGAACCCATTGAATATTTATTTTTTTTGTCCCAAGTGATTGAATAATGACAAAAAAAAATAAATAAATAAATAAATTTACAAAAAGTTGTCACTAAATGATATATTGCTCACACAGGCCATGGGCATATGTGGAATTGCACCCCAAAATACATTCAGCTGCTTCTCCTGAGTATGGGGATACCACATGTGTGGGACTTTTTGGGAGCCTAGCCGCGTACGGGGCCCCAAAAACCAAGCACCGCCTTCAGGATTTCTAAGGGCATACATTTTTGATTTCACGCCTCACTACCTATCACAGTTTTGAAGGCCATAAAATGCCAAGATGGCACAAACCCCCCCCAAATGACCCCATTTTGGAAAGTAGACACCCCAAGCTATTTGCTGAGAGGCATGGTGAGTATTTTGCAGCTCTCATTTGTTTTTGAAAATGAAGAAAGACCAGAAAAAAAAATTTTTTTTTTCTTTTTTCAATTTTCAAAACTTTGTGACAAAAAGTGAGGTCTGCAAAATACTCACTATACCTCTCAGCAAATAGCTTGGGGTGTCTACTTTCCAAAATGGGGTCATTTTGGGGGGTTTTGTGCCACCTGGGCATTCCATGGCCTCCGAAACTGTGATAGGCAGTGAAGAGTGAAATCAAAAATTTACGCCCTTAGAAAGCCTGAAGGCGGTGCTTGGTTTTCGGGGTCCCGTGCGCAGCTAGGCTCCCAAAAAGTCCCACACATGTGGTATCCCCGTACTCAGGAGAAGCAGCAGAATGTATTTTGGGGTGTAATTTCACATATTCCCATGGCATGTTTGAGCAATATATCATTTAGTGACAACTTTGTGCAAAAAAAAATAAAAAATAAAAAATTTGTCTCTTTCCCGCAACTTGTGTCGCAATATAAAATATTCCATGGACTCGACATGCCTCTCAGGAAATAGCTTGGGGTGTCTACTTTCCAAAATGGGGTCATTTGGGGGGGTTTTGAACTGTCCTGGCATTTTATGCACAACATTTAGAAGCTTATGTCACACATCACCCACTCTTCTAACCACTTGAAGACAAAGCCCTTTCTGACACTTTTTGATTACGTGAAAAAATTATTTTTTTTTTGCAAGAAAATTACTTTGAACCCCCAAACATTATATATTTTTTTAAAGCAAATGCCCTACAGATTAAAATGGTGAGTGTTTCATTTTTTTTTTCACACAGTATTTGCGCAGCGATTTTTCAAACGCATTTTTTGTGGAAAAAACACACTTTTTTAAATTTTAATGCACTAAAACACACTATATTGCCCAAATGTTTGATGAAATAAAAAAGATGATCTTAGGCCGAGTACATGGATACCAAACATGACATGCTTTAAAATTGCGCACAAATGTGCAGTGGCAACAAAATTAATACATTTTTAAAAGCCTTTAAAAGCCTTTACAGGTTACCACTTTAGATTTACAGAGGAGGTCTACTGCTAAAAATACTGCCCTCGATCTGACCTTCGCGGTGATACCTCACATGCATGGTGCAATTGCTGTTTACATTTGACGCCAGACCGACGCTTGCGTTCGCCTTAGCGCGAGAGCAGGGGGGACAGGGGTGCTTTTTTATTTTTTTCTTTTTTTTTTTTCTCTTTATTATTTTTTTGCTTTTTTATCTTATTTTTAAACTGTTCCTTTCATTTTTTTTTTTTTTTAAATCATTTTTATTGTTATCTCAGGGAATGTAAATATCCCCTATGATAGCAATAGGTAGTGACAGGTACTCTTTTTTGAAAAAATTGGGGTCTATTAGACCCTAGATCTCTCCTCTGCCCTCAAAGCATCTGAGCACACCAAGATCGGTGTGATAAAATGCTTCCCCAATTTCCCAATGGCGCTGTTTACATCCGGCGAAATCTAAGTCATAAAATGCTCGTAGCTTCCGGTTTCTTAGGCCATAGAGATGTTTGGAGCCACTCTGGTCTCTGATCAGCTCTATGGTCAGCTGGCTGAATCACCGGCTGCATTCTCAGGTTCCCTGTTGAGACAGGAGAGCCAGAGAAAAACACGGAAGACGGTGGGGGGGGGGGGCATTCCCTCCCACTGCTTGTAAAAGCAGTCTAGAGGCTAATTAGCCGCTAGGATTGCTTTTACATGAAAGCCGACCACTGGCTGAAAAGAATGATACCAAGATGATACCTAAACCTGCAGGCATCATTCTGGTATAACCACTCAAAGTCGTGAATGGTGTACCTGAAGACCAAAAAATGGTTAACAATAAAGCACAGTAAACGGTAAAGTATAAAAAATTGCATACCTGAAAAGCAAACATGATAAAACATAATAACAATAAAACATTGCAGAATAGAATACAGTAAAAAAGAGCAGAACAATAGAGAGAGAATAGAGAGAGAGAATAAAACAACAACTATTTTTTTTTATTTTTGTTTGTGTTTTTTTTGCAAACTTGTAACTTTTATAACTGTAACCGGTTCCAGGTTCGGGTCTCTCAAAATGCGATGGCATCTTGGGAGACCCTGTGAAAGTGCGCCTAGTCTGTGGAATGCTGTACCCTACGCTAATACTCAACTAGTGAATGGTAGCGTTCAAAACATTCACCAATGCAAAGACCAGGATTGTCAGGACAGGAGGGACAATAATAGCGGGTGTCACGCCTATATCTGCACTTGCTGCAGACACAACATCTTTTTGGGGGGGTTTGTTGGGTAGGGGTACTCGGGAGGACATAAAAATGCCTCTCATGCAGCCGACTGCATTTGGTTGGGGATGTGAATGGGGGAAGTACGGGCGCTGCAGAAGCGGTGGGTTCCCAATTAGGATTGGCGAATGCAGCAGGAAGGGCACTATGGGCACGACGGGCCTGTGTTTGTCTTTTTGGTGGCAGCGGGACACTACTTGTGCTTGCCACCTCACCAGCTTGAACTGCACTTATGGGACTCGCCACGTCACCAAGTGTTACTGCAGTGCTGGTGTGACTACGACTGGGGTGTACTAGGCCGCTGGCGCTTGCCAGTTCACCAAAATGCTACCAAAAAAACTGTTAGCGATCGCAGGGATCAGGCCTGACTCTGCGAACGCTGCAGTTATGCGTTTAGTGTTCTGTAAGTGACAGTGATCGATCGATACTGCACTTGGGTGGGCTGGGCTGGGCCGGGCGGAGGGGCAAAACGCAGTGCTAGCAGGTATCTGGGCTGATCCCGCTAACACTGCGTTTTTGGGAACCCTAAACTGCTGGGGACGCTAGTATAGATCTGATCAGATATTGATCCGTTCAGATACTATACCACTAAGGGAGGTGTACGGTGCGTGCGTGGGTGTTAGCGGTACTGGCGCTAACCTGACGCTGCCTGGGGCTGGTGCTTGCCAGTTCACCAAAACGCTACCAAAAAAACTGTTAGCGATCGCAGGGATCAGGCCTGACTCTGCGAACGCTGCAGTTATGCGTTTAGTGTTCTGTAAGTGACAGTGATCGATCGATCGATACTGCACTTGGGTGGGCTGGGCTAGGCTGGGTGGAGGGGCAAAACGCAGGTGCTAGCAGGTATCTGGGCTGATCCCGCTAACACTGCGTTTTTGGGAACCCTAAACTGCTGGGGACGCTAGTATAGATCTGATCGGATCAGATATTGATGCGTTCAGATACTATACCACTAAGGGAGGCGTATGCTGCGTGCGTGGGTGTTAGCGGTACTGGCGCTAATCTGACGCTGCCTGGGGCGACGCATATCACCGCCGGGCGATCAGGGGGCTAAACCTTTATTCGGTAATAAACGGCGGGTGCCCTGACACTATAAAAAATAAACTAACTAACCAGCGTCACCCGTAACAGTTATACGGTGATCAGTGGTGAAAGGGTTAACTAGGGGGCAATCAAGGGGTTAAAACATTTATTAGATAGTATATGGGGGTCCCTGACGCTATAAAACGCTGACGGCGAACCTAAATATTTACGTCCCTAACTAGCGGAACCAGTGACACTAATACAGCGATCAGAAAAATGATCGCTTAGTGACACTGGTGACGGGGGGTGATCAAGGGGTTAAAACTTTATTAGGGGGGGTTAGGGGGGTACCCTAGACCTACAGGGGGCTAACCCTAATTGTCCTAACACTGTAACTGTCACAAACTGACACTATGCAGCAATCAGAAAAAAAAAAAAAAAAAAAAACCTGCTTGGTGTCAGTTTGTGACAGGGGGGGGGGGGGGAATCGGGGGGCGATCGGGGGGGGGGGGGGGGGGGGAAATCGGGGTGTTTAGTGTAAGAGAAGGAGGATTAAATCAGCGCATATATGCAAAATAAAAACTAAAAAGCAGCTGTACACCAGGGTCAACACAATCAAATCCCTTAAGCGAAATATACAAAGTAAGGTGCAGCGCTCAAATAATAAACTAAAAAAAGGGAATGTAACAAATATAACAACAATACTTCATAGAGACAAAGAGAACAGTCCTGTAGTAATAATAAAATGTCCAATATTGATAATTAGTGAGTCTCCTCCACACGTGACAGCACGCCAAAATATGGTGACTGATAAGTAGTGCCCAACATGTAGTGTGCCTGGCATGTTCTACTGTGTTGTGCACTTACTTACATGTCGTCTCTCCTCGGGCCGGAACGGAAACTCCCGAGCCGAGGAGAGATGACATCACATCCTCTGCCTCTGTGTACTATACAGAGGCAGAGGATGTTTCTCATTGGCTGGGAGCGATCGCGAGGGGGGGGCCCACGATCGGATGGCCTCCCCCTCGTCTCTCACTTCTCCCAGCCAAATGCCGACCGCAGCTGGCACCGGGGGGGGGGTCCAATCGGACCCCCCGCCCGCGGGAAGGCAATCACGTACCAGGTACGTGATTTTGCCTGCCCGTGCCATTCTGCTCACGTATATAGGCGTGAGGCGGTCGGCAAGTGGTTAACTAGAAGTCAGACATGAATCTATATGAAGGGTGGAAGGGAGATATAAATCTTTTATATTTAAAGTAGTACTAAAAGCTGAGACTTTTTTTTCCATGAATATGACCATTTTAAATATAATGCACAATACTGGTAAAAGTTTACTTTAAATGTAATTATAATGTCTTATATTACCCCCAGTCTATCAGCCTCCACCTTCTCTGGGTTCAGATACTAATATTCCCTGCACAGAGTCTTTAACGTAATTTTTTTTTAAACCACAAACATGTTATATGTACCTGCTCAATGTAATGGTTTTGCACAGAGCAGCCCCGATCCTCCTCTTCTGGGGTCCCCCACCAATGCTTCTGGCTCCTCGTGCCCCAATAGCAAGCTGCAAAGTGTAATATAGAGGGCCCCTATAGCAAGGTAAAAAAACTTCTGGACTAAAAGAACCACTTCCTGCCCAGGACTACATGTCCCATGAGGCATTGCTCCTCACACATTCACAAGCACTTACTGACATGTATGGATAGTGTACTGAGCTGTATGTGTGCTGCACTGTAGTTCCTGATATGTAAACAAATAATGCATTCTGTATGCAGGCCAACCGATTAAATTATGAAAATAGTTGACAACCATTTTCATGATCAATTAATCGTATCAGCCCTAATAGAGATATATATTACATATAAATAATATCTCACACAAAACACTTTAAAGGCCGCTAGGCAGATTTGAAGGTACATAATCTTTCCTAGCGGCTATCAGTATATTTGTAGCTGGTCAGTGAAGCTCGTTTTAAACCTCATGGTATAAAAGATCTTCCAATATAGCTTAAGAACATTAAAGGCAGGGTCTAGTATAGCTTAGTGGCAGGAAAATGATTTTCAAACATTTTTACAATTAAAATATCTGAAAAGTGTAGCGTGCATTTGTATTTAGCCCTTTTGTAGAACCACTTTTTGCTGAAACTAAAGCGGAGTCTTTTTGGGGATTTCTCTACCAGTTTTGCATATCTAGAGTGAAATTTTTGCCCATTCTTCTTTGCAAAATAGCGCAAGCTCTGTCAGACTGGATGGAGAGCGTCTGAACAGCAATTCAAGTCTTGCCACAGATTATCAATTGGATTTAGGTCTGGACCATTTTAATACATGAATATGCTTTGATCTAATCCATTCCATTGTAGCTCTGGCTGTATGTTTACATTGTCCTGCTGGAAGGTGAACCTCCACCCCAGTCTCAAGTCTTTTGAAGACTAACAGGTTTTCTTCTAAGATTGCCCTGTATTTGGCTCCGTCCATCTTCCCTGTCAAAGAAAAGCATCCCCACAACGTTTCAGAGTGGGGATGGTGCGTTCAGTGTTAGTTTCCCACCACACAGCATTTTGCCTTTAGGCCAAAAAGTTCAATTTTGGTCTCATCTGACCAGAGCACCTTCGTCTACATGTTTGCTGTGTGCCCCACATGGCTTCTCGCAAACTGGACGACTAAGATTTGTCCTGTGGACAGATTCTCCCACCTTAGCTGTGGATCTCTGCAGCTCCTCCAGAGTTACCATGGGCCTCTTGGCTGCTTCTATGATTAACCATTTAAGGACCAGCCTCATTTTGGAATTTAGGTGTTTAAAAAAGGTTTTTTGCTAGAAAACAAAAATAAAAAAAAAAATATAATTTTTGGGAGTTCTAACACTCTAGAGAATAAAATGGCGGTCATTGCAATAATTTTTTTTCACACCGTATTTGCGCAGCGGTCTTACAAGCACGCTTTTTTGGGAAAAAAAAAACCCACACACAAACAGTAACGTTAACCCAATTTTTTTTTTATACTGTGAAAGATAATGTTACGCTGTGTAAATTGAAACCCAACGTCACACTTCAAAATTGCGCCCGCTCGCCGAATGGCGTCAAACTTTTACCCTCAATAATCTCCATAGGCGACGTAAGAAAAAAAAAAAAAATTCTACAGGTTGCATGTTTTGCGTTACAGAGGAGGTCTAGGGCTAGAATTATTGCTCTCGCTCTAACAATTGCAGCGATACCTCACATGTGTGGTTTGACCAGTTTTCATACGCGGGCGCTACTCACATATGCATTCGCTTCTGCGCGTGAGCTTGTCGGGACGGGGGAGGGGTTGGGTTAAAAAAAAAGTAAAAATTTTTTTTAAACAGTAAAAATAAAATAGTCACTTTTATTCCTATTACAAGGAATGTAAACATCCCTTGTAATAGAAAAAAAAAGGACCTCTTAAATATGAGATCTGGGGTCAAAAAGACCTAAGATCTCATATCATTTATACTAAAATGCAATAAAAAAAAAAAAAAAAAAAAAAAAAAAATTGCCTTTAAGACGTGTGGGCGGAAGTGACGTTTTGACGTCTCTTCCGCCCTGCAGGGTCATGGAGACAAGTGGGCACCATCTTCCCCTCACTCGTCTCCAGGCACAAGGGGACAGATGCGATCGCCTCTCTCCCGCCACCAATAAAAGTGATCTTGCAACAAATCCACTTTTATCTGAAAGCCGTTCGACGCACAAAACCAGGGATATGGCAGCTAGCTGCTGCCATAACAACGATATCCGCCGCCAAACTTAGGACGTAAATCGGTGGTCAGCAAGTGGTTAATGCTCTTCCTGCCTGGCCAGTCAGTTTAGGTGGACGGCCATGTCTTGGTAGTTTTACAGCTGTGCCATACTCTTTCCATTTTCAGATGGCTTGAACAGTGCTCTGAGAGATGTCCAAAGCTTTTTTTTTTTTTTTTTTTTAAATAACCCAACCATGCTTTAAATTTCTGACCTTCATGATGCAGCTTGCTCACCAAGGTTCTCAAACCAACCTCTGAGGGCTTCACAAACAGCTGTATTTATACAGATTAAATTACACAACGGTGGACTAATTAGGTGACTTCTGAAGGCAATTGGTTCCACTAGATTTTAGTTAGGGGTATCAGTAAAAGGGGCTGAATACAAAACTGCACACCACACATTTCAGATATTTGTAAAAAATGTGAAAACCATTTATCATTTTCCTTCCACAATTACGTGCCACTTTGTGTTGGTCTATCACATAAAATACATTTACATTTTTGGTTGTAACATGACAATGTGGAAAATTTCAAGAAGGGGTAAGAACACTTTCAAGGCAGGGTATACAAGTTAGTTGACCCTGCATTATGAGATTCAAGACACGGATACCTCACCAGTTTTGATAAATGGTACTATTGTGCTGCACACTTGATGCTGGAGGCCGACATGAAGCCAAAAACCTGCCTCTACCACAATGTCCACCTCCACACAGCGAAAGCAAAGCATGAAAGTCAAAAAGGGATATTTTTTTAAAAGGTTGTTTGGTTTAAGCTGGAATTCCAATTTAAGTTCCTCTTTAAGGCCAATATGCCAGAAAGCTAAAGCCCAACAGCACCTTTGCATAGGCAAAGTGTGGGTTTGTGTTAATTCCTAGTATAGGGAAGTGCCAGCAGCAGCTTTCATTCCTTTTCCTGTCAGAATACTCCAATATATAAAAAAAAAAAAAAAAAAAAAAAAAAAAAAAAAAAAAAAAAAATTTAACATGCACTGCAATCAGGAGGTAGTGTGTCACGTTTTCTATCCCTGAAATTATTAACTATTGCAGTGCAAAAAAAGCAAATAAAGGGCTTAGCCAAGGTCTGCACCATACTGGGCAATGCAACCGGTTTGCTTGCTTGTTCAGAACTCTGGTATATTTTTTTACTACACAAGGACATGCACATTTCAATGCATTAGTACAGTGCAGAAAGCAGCACTCTTTTCCCTTGAGCCGAATACACTGGTGTGAACTATGCCATGGGAAACCATATAATAACCTACCATTCATAAATTTAATGCAGAAAAAAAAATTAAAAACCCACATTTGATTACATGTGGTGTGAACCAGCCCTTACAGCAGAGTACAGGTTGAAAGTGGAGTGCCAGACAAAAAGTGGAAGCTCAGCTGCTCTCCCCCCCCCTCCCCGTGCTACATTTGGCACCTTTCAAATAGTGGCAGCAGCACCTGAGTCGATGGAATCAGAATCGCTGGATTCCAGGACAGGCAAGTGTATTAAAAATCAGCAGCTACAGCATGTGAGCTGCTAACTTAATTTTTTGCTGGGGGCACAGAACTCAGTTTGCAGTATTTGGAGTGTCACATGACCGTACCCTATACCCATCTTTGGAAATGTACTATAAGAGAAGAGGACACCAAGAATCTTATGAAAAACTGTTTAATAGTTATTCTGTACAACTTGCATTGAAATATGAACATGGGTTTAGGTAACGAACAGTAGTATTCAACAGTTTACAGCAGCTAGAACTACTTTTAAGCTTCTTTCTGCTGTACCAACTTTAATTCTGTAACAGCTGAAGAAAACCTGTGCCAAGATGTACAGGCAGTTGGCTCCTAGTGCTAGTTGCCTGGCTTTAGAAAAAGTCCTGAGCTTAAACAAGCACACATCAGATGTTCTATACTTTTCTAGTTTAGTGAATAATGAAGCCAGGAAACTAGCATTCAGAAATAAAATAACAATTATAGCCCCTATACTGCTCAGGTTTCCATTAGGGCTGCCAACTTGGATTTCTCTATGTATGGTTTTAGAATACATGAAGGCCAGGCAAACCTTGAGTTTCACTTTAGGGCAGTCAGAAATTCAGTGGCTCAAGACTACTGTAACAAACATGGAAAGAAAAACATGGAAAGACACAAACAAGTAAACGGAACAGGTTTGAAAATGTACAACAGATAACAGGTTGGATTATGCAGCTTCTTCCTCAGCCTCTTCTTCGAATTCTCCCTCCTCTTCTGCTGTGGCATCCTGGTACTGCTGGTACTCAGACACCAGGTCATTCATGTTGCTCTCTGCTTCAGTGAACTCCATCTCATCCATGCCCTCCCCAGTGTACCAGTGCAAGAAGGCCTTTCTGCGGAACATAGCAGTGAACTGCTCAGAGATGCGCTTGAACAGCTCCTGAATGGCTGTGCTGTTACCAATGAAGGTGGCCGACATCTTAAGGCCTCTTGGTGGGATATCACAGACCGCAGTCTTCACGTTGTTGGGAATCCATTCCACAAAGTAGCTGCTATTCTTGTTCTGGACATTCAACATCTGCTCATCCACCTCTTTCATAGACATACGGCCTCTGAACACGGCAGCTACAGTCAGATAGCGGCCATGACGTGGGTCACAAGCAGCCATCATGTTCTTGGCATCAAACATCTGCTGGGTCAACTCAGGCACAGTTAAGGCACGGTACTGCTGGCTACCGCGGCTGGTGAGTGGGGCAAAGCCTGGCATGAAGAAATGAAGACGAGGGAAGGGCACCATGTTGACAGCCAGTTTACGCAGGTCAGCATTCAGCTGGCCAGGGAAACGCAGGCAAGTGGTGACTCCACTCATGGTGGCCGATACCAGATGGTTCAAGTCACCATAGGTGGGGGTGGTGAGTTTGAGGGTTCTGAAGCAAATATCGTACAGAGCTTCATTGTCTATGCAGTAGGTCTCATCTGTGTTTTCTACAAGCTGGTGCACAGACAGGGTGGCATTGTATGGCTCTACTACAGTATCGGACACTTTGGGGGAGGGCACAACGCTGAAAGTGTTCATGATTCTGTCTGGATACTCTTCTCTGATTTTGCTGATAAGAAGGGTACCCATACCAGAGCCAGTACCACCACCCAGAGAGTGTGTGAGCTGGAAGCCCTGGAGACAGTCACAGCTTTCCGCTTCTTTCCTTACAACATCCAATACTGAGTCAACCAGTTCTGCTCCCTCTGTGTAGTGACCCTTCGCCCAGTTGTTTCCAGCACCGCTCTGACCTGAAAAGGAGGGGGAATAAAAACATTAATTATACAGATATAAATATGAAGGGCATTTTGAGTGCAGAAACCTAAAGCAGCCTACCAGAAATTTGTATTGGTAGGATACAATTTTGGATTTATTGCCCAATTACACCAAACCAAGTACAGGAGTATTATCTGGATAGTTGTGGATTTACTAAAGGCAAATAAACTGCAAGTGCACTTGTTCCAGAGCTTAATGAGATAAAGCTTCTCTTTGCAGACACTCATCCCATGCAAAGAAAACAGCATTTTTGTTTGCTCATGGTTGGATGATGGTCAGCAGAGCTTTTCTTCAGATCCAGAGCAAGTGTACAGTATATTTGCCTTTAGAATAATCAACCCCAGCGTTTCTACTTTGCAGAATGTGAACAGGCAGGTAAACAACTTGTTTAGAATGCACAGCTCAGTATTCATGCAGAGGCATTCAGTCATCTTGATTGACTGGCCCAGTTATAGGCTCACCATGTAATGAACAGACCAGCCCCGCACCTCCCTGATCTGACCGATAGCAGGGGATCTTTTTACATGGCTGACAGATCACCACAGCAATCCAAGCAGAAGTTCACTCGTGTGAAAAAAATAAATATAATATATAGCAAAAGGCGATGCGTTTCACGCAGCTAGCCTGCCTTGTCAAAAACCACAAAGCATGCTAGTCGTGTGAAACAAGTCACCTTTTGCCCATGCCATTGCTCTTTTGGATATATGCTTTTAACTCTTCAATAAATCTTAAATATTGTATTGGGAGTGCAGCCATTTTTTCGTCCACACATGGTTTCTGTAGCTGTTGACTTAATTTCTTATTTCTAGGCTGAAGAACTGCTTTAAATACTCTGATACAGCAGCCAGTGGAGGCACCAAGCTTCAACACCCATAGAATGCTGACAGCCAAGGATCAAGTCATAACTGGCAGCACATTTTAATTTATTTCACTGACATACAGCAGCTTCTCAAACAGGATTCCACCAGATGTTAGAGGTCCCTTCTACACTGGCAGATGGACTTTCCCCACCCAAAAAGGAGGAGATTTAGAAGGGCCAGTGGTGAAGACAGTTAAACCTAAACCATGGATACCAGGAAAGCGCATTACCAGAGTTGCGGTCTGTGAGAAAACTCACCTTCACAATGATAAAAGGGGTGTTCGTGACCAGAGTAAATGGACACTCATGTTTACCGTTTTGCAGGCCATTTGGTTTATATGAAATAAACCTCTCAGAGAAAGGCATTTAGCCACACTTTAGCAGGGATTCCTTACGCCTGAAAACGTTTCAGAAAGGTAGCGATACATGTTCTATAGTTTATTCAGCGCTTTGCCTGCATCAAGTCTGCCACAGAATAGAAGTAATTCACATGTCAGATTAAAAGAACTGGCATCTGCAAAGCCAATGCCAAATGAGGCTGACCCTTACCACCACACCCAATTTTTTTTCTCCTGAATGCAGAACACTATGCACCATCACTACTTTAAACCCCACAATTCCATGTTTTAGCATTTGGTTTATTCCCATTTAACACACTTACCAAACACAAAGTTGTCTGGTCTGAAGATCTGCCCGAAGGGTCCAGACCGCACAGAGTCCATTGTGCCAGGTTCCAAGTCCACCAGAACAGCACGGGGAACATATTTGCCACCTGCAAGTATACATTGGATTGTAAGCACCATTTTTACTACTGGCTGTAAGAGAAGCACTGAAGATGGAGAACAGCTCACCTGAGGCTTCATTGTAGTACACATTTATTCTTTCCAGCTGGAGATCACTATCACCGTGGTATGTGCCAGTTGGGTCAATGCCATGTTCATCGCTGATTACCTCCCAGAACTAAAAAATAAAAAATTTCAGCTATTAGAGCAACAAGTCACTTTCCTGTCTAGGTCTCGTTACTACAACCTACAAGACAAGCTTTGCTCACCTAGAGCCTGAATTTACATGTCAGACACATCTCTACTTTGGGGTTCATTTACCAAAACTGGAGTGCTAAATCTGGTGCAGCTCTGCTTAGCAACCAATCAGCTTCCAGGTTTTACTGTCAAAGTTTAATTGAACATGTTGAGATTTGAAGAAGATTGGCTACCTACCATTCACAGCTGCCCCAGATTTTGTACTTTCCAGTTTTAACAAATCAACCCTTTTATTAGGAGAAACTCAAGCTATGTAGTGCCCCAACCTACCAAGCTTACATCCCAAACCATCCCTTATGCCGCATAAGCGATACACCTATTACACTGCAGAATCTGCTTGTATTGTCATCTATACAGGAGACCTTCCCAAGTCATTTGTGACTTAGCCTCGCCTGTCAGTCAAATTACTGTAATGGCCACTTCACTTAGAAATAGGCGAGTGATGTAATCTATGAAGTTATTTCTATAATCAAGCTTAGAAGAACACAGAACATACCGAGCTTCCTGCTATTTGTATGCCAGATATTAAGCATTTAATGCAAGTACAGATTTCTTTAAAGGCATAGTCCACCTTTATCCAAAAATGTATTTATAATAAACCTGCATTTATCAAATCTTTGCTTTAGTGCCTGCACAGTACTGCCGCTGATGACAGGTGCAATGCACAGGCTCCTGCAGACTCTTCCCCCAGCCCCGTACACTGGTACAGATCACCATCATGAGGCTGTGACAGGTCATCAATAGACTACACTTGTGCTCTATTGAGATCCAAGTCCCTTTGCCGCAGTGAGAGATTAGACTTGTCTGCCCAATAACAGAGCCCTGTGATTGGATGATGCAGTGGAGCCACACAGCTGTGCTATAATCCATACAGATGTCTAAATATCCCACAATTCAGATAAGTAGGGCACAATCTAATAGTGGTGAGGGGGAGGGGTGGGTTAGGAATGTTACAACCCAAGTACGGCTGCAATATTCACCATGGTCAGAAAAAAACCTGTCTTAGTGACACCTGCTATTCCAAAATGAAGATGGAACTCATTCTGCACCCCTATAAAATTGCATTGTTTTAGAAAAACAGCAATAAAAAGTTGTCACTATTAGAAGGTTAAGACTATTCAGTGGCGATGATGTTCCATAGTCAACCAGCTTTTGCCTACAGGACAAGCAACCAAATTTTAATTACATGAGTGGAAGGTTGCCACAATACACTTGTTCGAGCCATGAAAGTCATCTAAAAATCACATTGTGTTGGCCTCAAGACACAACCCTAGGGGGGTCTTACAACTGCAGCCCTCAGGTCACACCCCCCCCCCCCCCCCCCAGCACAGGTTCTATCTGCTCCTCTATCATCAGTTGCTATGACACCCAGCATCATAGCAACCAACAATGTGCCCGCCCCAACATTCAGAGGGCAGAAGTTCCTCTGCCCAGGCCTGGTCCACCTCCAACCACCCACCTTAATGCTACAGCCAGACTTGGGCCAATCCACACTTCAATTTCTGCATGCGCTTTTTATGATGTGTTCCAGTGCAGTTATGATGGTGGGAGGAAACCCTACTAAAAAAGGATTTTTTTTTAGCCCACAAGTATTTATATAATCTACAATGTGGCCCTCATACTGAAGAATTTGCAGACTTCTGTACGATTTGTGGTGGAGCAGCAACAAAAACGCTTTTCTTACCAAACGCTAAATCTGACCCCACACACAGTACAATCAGATTGTATAGTTACTTTACATTTACCAAAACTATGTAATATAAAAAGAACAAAAGCAAAACAGTCATTTTAGTATAAAATCAAACAAGCTTGTGCATCACATAGTTGATAGATCTAAAAAAAAAAAAAAAAAAAAAAAAAAAAGGAGAATGTATAATCAGCCTTCGATCTAATCACTGAGCCAGGTCTTAATTGGCTCACACATCACCACCCTACAATATAGATGTGACTATACAATCCGATTGTACATGTAGTATAATGGCCAGATTTCACACACAAAATGTAGTTGTGCAAGTTTGTTCTAATGATGTAGTATTGTACAATATATGGGCGACCCCACGTGCTCAGCAGCACCGTTTACCACCCAGGTGCCCTCCGATCCCGCCAACTACAACGTTTGAATTTGAAACCTGACAGAACAGGTTGAACGGCCACGCCCCAACCCCTCTCCAAACCACGCTGACAGGAGGGTGGGCGTGGCTGGCTGTTGGCCTGGAAGCGGGAAAGGTGATTGGAGTCGGCATTTTAACCCCTTAACAGCCAGACAATACTTGAGCCGAGCCTGAATGTCCCCCCCCCCCCCCTCTCCTAGTACACATAGCCCGGGCTAAATGGCTCCTCCACCGTTACTACATTAGAAGAGGGAAGGAAGACCCCCGGCTTCTGGAGACACGAAATAGTGAAATGAGCCGCCCGCCTCCCCTCACACACAGCTCACCTTGGCTCCGATCTGGTTGCCGCACTGACCGGCCTGTAGATGTACAATTTCCCTCATGCTTTCTGTGTATACTTTCCCTGGAAGCCCAGAAAACGATGTCTCCGCCTGTGAGAGCGCGTCCTCTTTTATAGGCGAGTCCTAGCTCTCTTACGTCTAGGTCTTCTAGCATTGGTCAATAGTAGCTGGGCGGGCCGACTGAGAAAGCAGCGATTGATCATCAACCTGCTAGTCAAGTACATCGAAGTGGTGATTGGCTGTCTGTCAGGCGCTGTAACCTGGCACGGATTGGTTCCATTCAAATGATTGACTCTTTCTCATGATTGGATGCTGACTCTGAATGGGGGCGGGGCCCAATAGTGTCCTAGTAACCGCCGCAATGCGCTTGGCGAGAGACTGGCGTTACCTAGAAGCAGCGCTATTCACAGATGTCTTTACGCTAGTGGGTGTGCGTAACTCCGTATCAGCCGCGCTGAGCTACGCCGCTGCCGGTTACCAGGGCTCCACCATGGTTCCCGCTTGGTGTGGAGAATCCCTGAGTGGTTTCCGTTAGTGAGGGCTCTGGGTGTTGTGTTTGTCCTGGTTACCGGTCTTGTGTCAGTGAATAAGCATTCCTAAACACAACCTGTCTCCATGGATTCCCATAGACACAACTGAGCCTTGTACTGAGCTCCAATATAAAAAGTCTATCAATACAATAATTCAAACCCTTCAGAGGGGTGATCTCATGTCACCCCATCTGACCCTATCGGGGATTTCCTTCATTGTTCCCAGCCTAATAAACCCCCCTGAGATGGAGGGTAGGAAGTACATAAATGACTTGTTGAGGATCGATGGCATTCAATCATTTGAGTATCGAAAATAAAATTAGAAATGACCCGATGGGGAGTGTTCGGGTACACCCCAATACACATTATGTCTCCGGTATTGTTATACGCCACACAGATTGCCCGATATTATTATAATAATACAGGATTTATGATGTCATGCCATGTACCTGGTCCTATATTTTACGTTCAATGTAAATGTTGATGGTTGGCATCTATGCTTTCCAAATCTATATTGTACAAGCACTGTATTGTCTTCCTTGTCAATAAAAAAAGTCTTGATTTAAAAATAATAATACAGGATTTCTATAGCGCTAATGCCGCGTACACACGATCGGATTTCTCCTCGGAAAAAGATATGACAGCTTTTCCGACGGGATTCCGCTCAAGTTTGCCTTGCATACACACGGTCACGCAAAAGTTCACTGAACTTAGGACTGTCAAGAACGCGGTGAGGTACAACACTACGACGAGCCGAGAAAATGAAGTTCAATGCTTCCGAGCATGCGTCAAATTGTTTCCGAGCACGCATAGGAATTTTGCGCGTCGGAATTGCCACAGACGATCGTATTTTTGGATAGGAACTTTTGCCGACCGAAAAATTGAGAGCATGCTCTCAATCTTTTGCTGGCTGGAATTCGGCCAGCAAAAGTCCAATGGAGCATACACACGGTCGCATTTTCCGACGAAAAGCTCTCATCGGTCTTTTGCGGGCCGAAATTCCGATCGTGTGTACGCGGCATTACAGTTTGCGCAGCGCTTTACAACACGAGGACAGACAGTACAGATACAATACAAATCAATACAGGAGGGATCAGAGGGCCCTGTCTTCATAGCTTCCAATACGCCTCACTCCCTTTAAAAATCGCTGTCAAACATTTTAACGCTTTCACTAACACAAACCAAACTGGCCTATAGCAATAATGTATATTTTTGACGCATTTAATGCAACGTTAAAAACGCATTCCAGATGCCTTCCAGCTGATTTTTTTTTTTATTAATGGGGAAGTGTTTTTTTTCACTCACTGAAGATTGATAAGTGCTTGACAAACACGCTGTAAATACTACTGGTGGATTATCAGCACGTTGCCATGGATTTGAATGGAGGGAACTGACAAGCTTCAACTCCTCTCAGACTCCACATGTAGCTTTATTTTTGCTGAACAGAGACACAATGGGGTTGTTTTACTAAAACTGGAGAGTGAAAAGTCTGGTGCAGCTTTGCATGGTAGCCAATCAGCTTCTAACTTCATCTAAGCTTTGACAATAGAAAATTACAGCTTATTGGTTTCTATGCAGAGCTGCACCAGATTTTGCACTCTCCAGTTTTAGTAAATAAACCCAAATGGGGTTGATTTACTAAAGGCAAATCCACTGTACACTACAAGTGCAGTCGCTGTAGATATGAGGGGAAGCTCTGCTGATTTTATCATCCAATCATGTACAAGCAAAAATGCTGTTTTTTATTTTCCTTGCATGTCCCCCTCAGATCTACAACGACTGCACTTGTAGTGCACAGTGGATTTGCCTTTAGTAAATAATCCACAAAGGCTACAGGCTCTGTCTACTGTTCATGTTATCTATTGTAGGCTGCTTTCCTAGGCTTTTGGGGAGTGGTAAAAACACACCCCAAACTCCTGTTTCTAACACCAGTATGACCAGGGTCTTAAAGGGAAAGTTCACCTTTACTACAAAACTGTCTATGCAGATTAGGGTTGTAGATAAAAACAAAATGTGCAGCTCTGACTAAAGTTGAATAAAGCCCTTGCTATAGGTGTAGTACATTTATGTCTTTATGGACCTTGTTTTTGCACTGGTGTGCAGTCATGTTAGAACAGGAAGGGGCCATCCCCAAACTGTTCCCACAAAGTTGGGAGCATGAAATTGTCCAAAATGTCTTGGTATGCTGACGCCTAAAGTGTTCCCTTCACTGGAACTAAGGGGACAAAGCCCAACCCCTGAAAAACAACCCCACACCATAATCCCCCCTCCACCAAATGATTTGGACCAGTGCACAAAGCAAGGTCCATAAAGACATGGATGAGTGAGTTTGGGGTGAAGGAACTTGACTGGCCTGCACAGAGTCCTGACCTCAACCCGATAGAACACTGTTGGGATGAATTAGAGCGGAGACTGCGAGCCAGGCCTTCTCATCCAACATCAGTGCCTGACATCACAAATGCGCTTCTGGGAGAATGGTCAAACAGTCCCATAGACACACTCCTAAACCTTGTGGACATCCTTCCCAGAAGAGTTGAAGCTGTTATAGCTGCAAAGGGTGGGCCAACTCAATATTGAACCCTACGGACTGAGACTGGGGTGCCATTAAAGTTTATGTGCATGCAAAGGCAGGTGTCCCAGTACTTTTGACAATATAGTGTACCTTAGCAACATCCTGGGAGTATTCCAGTCAGGTTTCATAAGTACTCCTAGGACGTTGCTAAGTGAGGCCTAGTCATCACTGCTCACCTCCACCATCACAGGAGTGAACTCTCAAAAGCTGAGGTCAGAGCTACTGCATCAGGGGATAGAAAAAGTATGTGAGAGGGTTTGAATCAGAGAAAGAGCTCACTCCTGTGATGGTGGAGGTGAGCAGTAACAACGAGGCCTCACTTAGCAACCTCCTGGGAGTATTCCAGTCAGGCTTTAAAAGATATGTGAATGGCCTACTATAGCAAGGGTATTGTTCATTTTTAGTCAGAACTGCACAGTTTGTTTCAATCCACAAACATCCCTTACCTGCATAGGTAGGGTTTTTTGTAAAGGTGAACTATCCTTTGAAAGATATATACAGATGTGGGACCACTCGGCCTGCACATGGGGGTACCTTGCACATGTGCATGCTCATCAATGCCTGGGACCAGGCGGGGGGCCGCATTCATGGGAGAATCAAACATTATGGCGGTACCCTAGATTTAGAGATGATCATTATACAGTGTGCAGTAGAAAATGTGCAGAATCCCTCCAAGGGCCCTTTCACACAGAGGCGGGGGCGGCGTCGGCGGTAAAGCACCGCTATTGTAAGCGGCACTTTACCGTCGGTATTCGGCCGCTAGCGGGGGGGTTTTACCCCCCCACTAGCGGCCGAGAAAGGGTTAAAAAACCATCGCAAAGCTTTGCCGGCGGTATAGCCGCGCTGTCCCATTGATTTCAATGGGCAGGAGCGGTGAAGGAGCGGTATACACTCCGCTCCTTCACCGCTCCGAAGATGCTGCTAGCAGGACTTTTTTTCCCGTCCTGCTAGCGCACCGCTCCAGTGTGAAAGCCCTCGGGGCTTTCACACTGGAGGCAAAGCAGCGGCACTTTCGGGTCGTTTTGCAGGCGCTATTATTAGCGCAATAGCGCCTGCAAACCGCCTCAGTGTGAAAGGGCCCTTAGGCTCGGTTCACATATAGGCGGGTCCGGTGTGGTCAGGTGCAAATTTGACACTGAAATCACACCTAAACCGGACTGTAAAACGCATTTTTAATGCACATCGCAACCGGCCCGAATAAATGTGAACCAGTTCCATTGAAAGCCAGTCTGGTTCGCATGTTATGGAAATCGGATGCAGTTCAAAGTCCATCTGATTCGCATATATGTGAACCGAGCCTAATTCCTGGTACACACGATAAGATTATTGGACAAATGAGCTTCCTTTTTTTTTTTTTCGTGCTAGTCTCATATCGAAAATGAAGAGTTTGCTAAAGTGATGATAATTCTCATACAACAGAATAAAAATTTGGATGTGATATAATGTGTTGTAATGTATTTGTATTGTATTTTCGAATTAAAAGAAAATCATACAATCTGGTATCGTACGAGAAAAAAATTCATGCCTGTCCCATTGGATAATATCAGATGAACTGTGGTGATTGGCCTTCAAAAGCTGTGTACTAACGATCAGATTATTGTACGATCGATTCGAAAGCGGTATTTTCTGATCGTGCGTATGAGCCAATAGAGTGCTGACCTGTGTCGCTAAACACCTTTGATTGATAAGGTATGGGAGGGGACGCTGCTGAGCCCACATCCTCTCCACCAGTCCAGCGTACCTCTGCCACCTCACTCCCAGTGACAGAATGGGGTCCCGCTGTGCACCTAGCGTGGACCTCATGCGTGCACATAAATAACTCCTTCTCTCCCATATCATGCGGCCAGGCGCATGAGGTCACTGGGGTTTGGTCCTGGGAAACCAACCGCTTGGGAGGGAGGCAGATCACTGACCCCCTCGCTACTAGAGGATCTGTCACCTTCGCCAGGTACCACACCTCACGACTGGCTGCAATGTACCTTGTACTAGTTCTGGCCACCCATAGCAACTGCATTCCTTCTCTGACTAGTCAATGCCTAGTTAACCTTCCACAGTGGCTTACTTCATACACCACGTGTGCTTTACCCTAACCCTGTTCTTTCATACTCTAAAAACCATCATGCACCCTTTTAAATGATTTTAGACCAGGCTTTAAATAGTTGATGCAACTGAAACATTTGCGTACAAGTCGAACAAATACATTTCCAGAGCAACGTGACCCTCCCTGACTGAACTAATCTGCCCAGGCGTACCTCAGAAAATTGGTAGTCCATATCTGGCATTTTTCCTCAAGGGTTGGCAGTTCGCTTCTAATGGACTGCTGGGCGCAGCAGTCCCCCTCAGTGTTCCATAGTGTTCACGGCATCTCCACAAGCAGACCGTTAGTCTCTGGAATCCCGCTTTTCCCCTATATTTATGCACCTCAATAATTGGCACTTTCACCCCCTTCCTGTCCAGACCAATTTTCAGTTTTCAGCACTGTCACACTTTAAATGACAAATGCGCGGTCATGGTAGGAAGTACATAAATGACAATTGCGCGGTCATGCAACACTGTACCCATAAGAAATTCTTATTTATTTCACACAAATAGAGCTTTCTTTTGGTGGTATTTAATCACCACTGGGTTTTTATTTTTTGCTAAATTAACAAAAAGACCAAACATTTTGCAAATAAATAACCTTTCTTTATACATTTAGGCAAAATTGTATTCTGCTACATTTCTTTGGTGAAAATAACCCAAATCAGTGTATATTATTAAGTCTGTAGGAAAGTTATAGATTTCACAACCTAAGGTATATATCTGAGAATTGATCAATCCTGACGTATCAATCCTTGATCAACCCTGACGTACTGACTCATTTTTTGAGGCCAGAAAACGCCAGGAAAGTACAAATACCCCCAAATGACCCTTTTTGTAAAGTAGAAGGTCCAAGGTATTTATTAAGAAGCATGGTGAGTTTTTCGAAGTTGTATTTTTTTGTCACAATTTTTTGGAAAATGAAGACATTAAAAATATATACATTTTTTTACATACTGTCACCAGTGGCGTACAGAGTCATCATATATCTGTGGGGGTGATCAGGGACACTGACTGGTGACAGTATGTTAAAAAAAAATAATAATAATTTGTTTTAAATTTTTTTCCTTTTTAATAATTTTTTTTCTTTTTCTTTTTCCAATTTTTTCAATACACTGTGTCCAGAGCACTACAGTGTTACCATTGTACTACTCTCAAAAAGTGATCAGGATTTTTTTTTCTTTTTTGTACACATTATGATTGCTTTTATCAATGAATTTCACTGGTATAAGCAACAATTTTTAATGAATAAAACAGATTAATTCAGTGTTTACTATTGTGGTTTGCTGTGATTGGCCACAATAATCTTATGGTACAGATGGGCTGTGATTAGCCCTATCTGTACCATGTGATCACTGTTACCAATCACAGCTAGCAACATAATTGTACACAATGAATGGCACGAATCAAAGCCATACATTGTTTACAAGTGTCATGTGATCTGCTGTAATTGGTTACAGCGATCACATGGTATCTGGAGCAGGCCGGTACACTGATCTGTCATCGGCTGTGTCTGGTGGACACAGCCGATAACAGATTGCGCCCCAGACTGGCCCCACAGACACGCATTCCGGGAGGACGTCATATGATGTCCACCCGAAAAGTCGAGGGTCCTGCTCAGCCGTCATTTGACAATAGGCTGGGCGGGAAGTGTTTTTTATCACAGGGCAAACAGGCAAGTCCAAAAAGCCCAGAAACTGAGGCGCAAAACATTAACCCTTTCCTTAGCCTGGGCCAGCCAACTACCTAATCACTGTACTGTAAGCAACCTGCCTGCACGGAGAGTGTTCTTTTGTTCAACTTACAGATCCCTACATCCGCACAAGCAATGTTTGATACAGGGACCCCCCCCCCATTCGAATACACTGATCAGTGTTTGCTGATTGAGTGCTGGTTTTCCAGCAGGGCCATTCGACAGAAACCAGTCTACCGTCCGACTGGCTTCTATTGAACAGACAGGGGCATACACAGAGTGAAATTCGGCTGGTTCCTGCTGAACTGGAAGATTTTCAGTCTGTGTATACCCAGCTTTACTTTAGGGGCCTAGTCTCACTTACTGATGCTACGGGCCCAACTAAACTAAACATACATGGACAAGAGAGACTTGGAAGAAACCTTAGAACAGGCAGACTGGAACAAACTCTAGACAGCTACTTCCAAATGCTTTCTTTACATTAGTAAATTAGTGGGGTTTGCAGTTCTAAGGCCTAAGGCCTGGAAACAACCAACTATCAACTTCACGGAAGTGAAACAGAGAATGATGGACATTATGGCACATGAGAAACCACAATACTCAATGATACCCACACTAAATTTCTCAATGTTCGGACCCCAAGGTTGGACTGTAATAGTCATATAAATCTTGACAGCTCCCTTCTTTCAGTGTAGTTGGAGGACTTAAAGTGGAGTTCCACCCACCTTTACAACTCTTCAGCATCCCTCACTAAACTGTGCACTGTAAACGAATTGGATATTTTAAAAAAAAAATTCTCAGCACTTACTGTATATCTGCTGTATTCATTTTTCACTTCCTCCTCCCTGGCCGCGGCCCATCGCATCATTTCCTGTTTGCAATGCCTTCTGGGAAGGGGCGGCAACTTCCTCTGAAACTGCCGTTGCTATGGAAACCTGACCTGAAACCTATTACACTGCTTGTGCTGCACTGAGCATGTGCGAGATCTGCAAGGATGAGATCCAGGAAGAAATAGAGTCTGGCTTCAGATGCCCAGACTTAAGATGGCCACGGTCTGCTGTAAGTTTATAAAATAACAAACTACTGCTATAAACTAACAAAACAGACCTTAGTTTACAGACTAATTTTCCTAGAATACATTAGGCTTGTGTATTATAGGGGTATTTTTATTTAAAAAGTATAATTTCAGCCGGAACACCACTTTAAGTCCCAGTAGGCTGGATTACGGTATGGACCCTACAGACTCCCTTTGCCCCCATACCATCCTCCCCATTTCTAGAATCTTCATTTTCTCCCATATACTCTGCCCACTTCAATTTCTCCCCCTTTCTTTAGTGCTCCCCTTTTTTATTCTCCCTTTCTTCTTGCAGGTGTCCTGCTGCGAAACAACGCGGGTTATTTACTAAAGGCAAATCAACTTTGCACTACAAGTGCACTTGGAAGTGCAGTCGCTGTAGATCCGAGGGGGACATGCAAGGAAAATAAAAAACAGCATTTTACCACTTTATAGCGGTATTAATCACTTGACCTTCAGAAGATTTACGCTTTATGTCCAGGCCATTTTTTGCAATACGGTAATGCTTTACCTTAACTAACAATTGCGCAGTCATGCGACACTGTACCCAAATAAAATGTACGTAATTTTTTCCCCACAAATAGAGCTTTCTTTTGGTGGTATTTGATCACCTCTGCCTTTTATATTTTTTGCGCTATAAACAAAAAAAGACAGACAATTAAAAAAACAATTGCTGTGCTCTTGAGCTTCTGTGACGTAAGACTAAGTCCCAGGAAGACCTCAACCAATATAAATGTGCCCTCCTAAAATACTATTCCTGCCTCCACATTGCCAAACAGACCTATTTTATCACACTCATTAACACATTATCATCCAGTCCCTGTCAACTCTTCTCTACCTTTAACACTCTATTCTGTCCTCCACTGCCTCCACCCACTAACTCACTCACTGCCAATCACTTCAAAAATAAGATTGATACAATTCGTGAGGAGATCTCCAATGTGCAGAGACCTCCCCCACTCAACACCCCATGTCCACAGGTACAATAATTACTTCCCTTATTCAACCCTGCTAGTATTAACAAGGTTGCTAAACTTCTTCCTAACCACCTGCCTCCTGGATCCTGCTCACTCGCAAATGATACGCTCACCCTCTGACTCTATTCTACACTCTCTAACTCACATTTTCAACCTCTCCCTCTCTTCTGGCATCTTCTTCAACTCTT
Organism: Lithobates septentrionalis; assembly: GCA_037952835.1. Classification (NCBI taxonomy): domain Eukaryota; kingdom Metazoa; phylum Chordata; class Amphibia; order Anura; family Ranidae; genus Lithobates; species Lithobates septentrionalis. The sequence continues at coordinate 447,145 of JBBDGP010000634.1, forward strand.
TAAAACAGACGCTAGCCACCCCTATCCTTAAAAAGCTCTCACTGGACCCCACCAATCTTGACAACCTACGCCTCATCTCCTTACTCCTCTTCTCCCAACTACTTGAAAGACTGATCTACAAACAACTGAGCGACCATCTGACTATGAACAAACTTCTTGATCCCCTTCAGTCCAGATTTCGCTCTCAACACTCCATGGAAATTGCTCTCCTTAAACTCACAAACGACCTACTAACAGCTAAAACCAAGGGACACTATTCTGTACTACTTCTCTGCTGCCTTTGACACAGTGGACCACTCCCTCCTCCTCAAAAAACTCCACTCCTTAGGTCTCCGTGACTGTACTCTTGGCTGCTTCTCTACCTACCTCTCCTTCCGTACCTGCAGTGTCACTTACAACTCTACTTCCTCCTCTCCTCTTCCCTTCTCTGTCGGGGTCCCCCAAGGTTTTGTTCATTGGACCTCTCCCTTTCTCAATCTACACTCTGGGTCAGTTGATTGCCTCCTATGGCTTTCAATATCATCTCTATGCTGACAACACCCAAATCTATCTCTCCAACCTCCAGCTCACTCATCTGTCTCTTCACGCATCACCAACTTACTAACAGGCATATCAGCCTGGATGTCACATCACTTACTCAAACTCAACCTATCCAAAACAGAGCTCATGATATTTCCTTCCCCATGTGCTTCTTCCCCTGATTTCTCTGTCAAAATCAACGGCTCAACTATTAACTAATCCCCCCACGCCAAGGTCCTAGGTGTAATCCTGGACTCTGAACTATCCTTTCGGCCCCACATCCAATCGATGTCCAAAGCTTGCCACCACAAAGCTTCTTATCCACTCCCTGGTCATCTCTCGCCTCGACTACTGCAACTCCCTCTTCATTGGCTTACCTCTAAATAGGCTATCCCCCCTTCAGTCCATCATGAAAGCTGCTGCCTGGCTCATCCACCTTACAAACAGCGTTTGCCACTCAACCAACAAATTAAATTCAAGATGCTAACAATAACTTACAAAGCAATCCACAACCTGGCCCCCAGCTACATCACTAACCTGGTCTCAAAATACCAACCAAATCGTTCTCTTCGCTCCTCCCAAGACCCCCTGCTCTCTAGCTCCCTTGTCACCTCATCCCATGCTCACCTCCAGGACTTCTCCTGAGCCTCTCCCATCCTCTGGAATGCTCTACCCCAATCTGTCCGACTATCTCCTACTTTGTCCAATTTCAGACGATCCCTGAAAACTCATCTCTTCAGAGAAGCTTACCTGGCCCCACCTAACAACTGTACATTTATTTTCTTCATCAGCTCATTCCCCACAATCTTTACCTCTTGTATCGCTTGACCCTCCCTCTTAGGTTATAAGCGCTAAAGAGCAGGTCCCTCCCACTGTAATAAAGTGTATTGTATTTGTACTGTCTACTCTTAAGTTGTAAAGCGCTGGGTACACTGTCAGCGCTATATAAACCTGTGTAATAATAATCATAGGCAAGGATTAAAGCACTAACCAAGTCATAAAAAAACTCAGTGATTCCCATTTCTTTAAGTGAGAGAACATCATGTGTGTTGTAGAGGTGAGGCAGTGTATAAGTGAAGGGTGGAGGGTGGTTAGCACTTCTGCCTTGTAGCACTGGGGTCCTCCATTCAGATCCTGACCAGGATACAACTTGTTACTCCTGCTTGCACAGGTCTCCTCCTATACTCCAAAGACATGCTGGTAGGCTAATTGGCCCTAAAGTGCATGCGCATGTATTTAAAAATGTCATCCATAATATAAATGAATCAAAAAGGGTACTGGGACCCTCTGTTAAGTCCTGCTGAGCTAATTGGCACTGAACAGGCAGCATTGATTGGCACTAAACAGGCTGAGCTGATTGGCACTGAACAGGCTGCATTGATAGGCACTGAACAGGCTGAGCTGATGTCCACTGAACAGGCTGAGCTGTTTGGCACTGAACAAGTTATATTGATTGGCACTGAACAGGCTGAGCTGATTGGCACTGAACAGGCTGCATTGATGGGCACTGAATAGGTTGTGCTGATGGGCACTAAACAGGCTGCATTGATGGGCACTGAACAGGCTGAGCTGATGGGCACTGAACAGACTGAGCTGATTGGCACTGAACAGGCTGCATTGATGGGCACCGTACAGGCAGAGCTGATTGGCACTGAACAGGCTGCATTGATAGGCACTGAACAGGCTGAGCTGATGGGCACTGAACAGGCTGAGCTGATGGGCACTGAAGAGGCTGAGCTGTTTGGCACTGAACAGGCTGAGCTGATGGACAATGAACAGGCTGCATTGCTGGGCACTGAACAGGCTGCATTGATGGGCACTAGGGATGAGCCAAACACCCCCTGGTTCGGTTCGCACCAGAACCTGCGAACGGACCGAAAATTCGCACGAACGTTAGAACCCCATTGACGTCTATGGGACTCGAACGTTCTAAATCAAAAGTGCTCATTTTAAAGGCTAATTTTCATGGTATTGTCCTAAAAAGGGTTTGGGGACCCGGGTCCTGCCCCAGGGGACATGTATCAATGCAAAAAAAACTTTTAAAAACGGCCATTTTTTCGGGAGCAGTAATTTTAATGATGCTTAAAGTAAAAAAAAAAAGTGAAATATTCCTTTAAATATCGTACATGGGGGGTGTCTATAGTATGCCTGTAAAGTGGCGCGTGTTTCCCGTGCTTAGAACAGTCTCTGCACAAAATGTCATTTTTAAAGGAAAAAGTCATTTAAAACTGCTTGCAGCTTTAATGTAATGTCGGGTCCTGGCAATATGGATGAAAATCAGTGAGACAAACGGCATGGGTACCCCCAGTCCATTACCAGGCCCTTTGGGTCTTGTATGGCTATTAAGGGGAACCCCGCACGCAAATAAAAAAAAGGAAAGGTGTAGGGCCACCAGGCCCTATATATTCTGAACAGCAGTATACAGGCAGTGCAAACAAGACAGGGACTGTAGGTTTGTTGTTAAGTAGAATCTGTTTGTAATTTTGAACGTGTTTAACTCCAGCCAAAAAATCTTTTTTAAGCTTTTTGGAAAACATAGGGAAAGGTTATCACCCCTGTGACATTTGTTTTGCTGTCTGTGCTCCTCAGAAGATTTCACCTCACTTTTTGTTCCAATGACAAATGTTTTTTGAAAATTTGGGTTTTTTTGTGAAACAAGGATTGGTGATAAAGCATCAGTGGAAAGGAGAAATGTTTTTCCCATATTAACTCTTACAGGAGAGAATTTCCCTTCCTAGGGGTAGATTTCATCTCACTTCCTGTTGTCTCCTTCCGTTTGCAAGTAGGAGTCGTTTGTAAGTTGGATGTTTGAAAGTAGGGGCCTGCCCTATATACTCAGCAGAAATTTGGGCCTTAGGTGTTGTTGTGGCCACAACACTGTAAGCCCTCACAGGGCCCTGCTGTGAAATATTAGATCAAGAATTGTAATTACATGCCCCTGTTGAACAGGGGCAGAAAAATTGGGCCTTTGGTGGTGGTGGTGGTGCTGGTGCCACAACACTGTAAGTCCTCACTTGCTCTTGGTGGGCGCAGAAACTGGCCCTGCTGTGAAATATTGGATCAAGAATTGTAATTACATGCCCCTGTTGAACAAGGGCAGAAAAATTGGGCCTTTGGTGGTGGTGGTGGTGCTGGTGCCACAACACTGTAAGTCCTCACTTGCTCTTGGTGGGCGCAGAAACTGGCCCTGCTGTGAAATATTGGATCAAGAATTGTAATTACATGCCCCTGTTGAACAGGGGCAGAAAAATTGGGCCTTTGGTGGTGGTGGTGGTGCTGGTGCCACAACACTGTAAGTCCTCACTTGCTCTTGGTGGGCGCAGAAACTGGCCCTGCTGTGAAATATTGGATCAAGAATTGTAATTACATGCCCCTGTTGAACAAGGGCAGAAAAATTGGGCCTTTGGTGGTGGTGGTGGTGCTGGTGCCACAACACTGTAAGTCCTCACTTGCTCTTGGTGGGCGCAGAAACGGGCCCTGCTGTGAAATATTAGATCAAGAATTGTAATTACATGCCCCTGTTGAACAAGGGCAGAAAAATTGGGCCTTTGGTGGTGGTGGTGGTGCTGGTGCCACAACACTGTAAGTCCTCACTCGCTCTTGGTGGGCGCAGAAACGGGCCCTGGTGTGAAATATTAGATCAAGAATTGTAATTACATGCCCCTGTTGAACAGGGGCTGAAAAAATTGGGCCTTAGGCACTGGTGCTGGTGCCACAACACTGCAACCCCTCACAGATACTCTAGTTGGAACGCAGAAACGAGCCCTGCTGCAAAGTATTGCATCAAAAATTGTAATTACATGACCCTGTTAAACAGGAGCTGAAAAATTGCGCCTTAGGCACTGGTGCTGGTGCCACAACACTGCAACCCCTCACAGATACTCTAGTTGGAACGCAGGAACGAGCCCTGCTGCAAAGTATTGCATCAAAAATTGTAATTACATGCCCCTGTTTAACAGGGGCTGAAAAATTGGGCCTTTGGTGGTGGTGGTGCTGGTGCCACAACACTGTTAGTCCTCACTCGCTCTTGGTGGGCGCAGAAACGGGCCCTGCTGTGAAATATTAGATCAAGAATTGTAATTACATGCCCCTGTTGAACAGGGGCTGAAAAATTGGGCCTTAGGCACTGGTGCTGGTGCCACAACACTGCAACCCCTCACAGATACTCTAGTTGGAACGCAGAAATGAGCCCTGCTGCAAAGTACTGCATCAAAAATTGTAATTACACGCCCCTGTTAAACAGGGGCTGAAAAATTAGGCCTTAGGCACTGGTGCTGGTGCCACAACACTACAACCCCTTACAGATACTCTAGTTGGAATGCAGGAACGAGCCCTGCTGCAAAGTATTGCATCAAAAATTGTAATTACACGCCCCTGTTAAACAGGGGCTTAAAAATTGGGCCTTAGGCACTGGTGGCGGCGCCCAGAACCAAAAATGTTCTTACAAGCTAGCAGCGTGATCATTGAGGAGGAAGAGGATAATTACTCAGGATAGTCATTCAGCATCAGCATAGGCAGTCTTTGAAGGGATCTGAGATTTAAAAAAAAAATTTCGGTTACATCAGCATCAGGTGCTTGGTAGCTGGTGGACAGACGCACCCTGTGATCGGTTACAAAGCCTCCAGCAGCACTGAATGTGCGTTCCGAAAGAACGCTGGATGCAGGAAAGGCCAGTAGCTCAATTGCATACTGTGCAAGCTCTGGCCAGTGATCCATCCTCAAGACCCAGTAACCCAGAGGATTTTCGGTGGGAAAGGTGTCCAAGTCAGATCTTGCCCCTAGGTATTCCTGCACCATGTAATACAGACGCTGGCGATGGTTGCTGGAACCGATCATACCTTGGGGTTGCGGACTAACAAATTGTCTGAACGCATCGGTCAGACGGCCACCTTCTTCACCGCTCCTTCTTTGACTGACCGAAGCCTCAGCAAAACGTTGTCCAGAAACAGGAGTTTGTAACCTCCCAGTCTCTAGGAACGCGTTGCACAGACCTTTCTGCAAGGCCTCCCGAAGATGTTTCATCCTCTGCTCCCTCTGCGACGGCAAGATAAGGTCTGCAACCTTACCCTTGTAACGTGGATCAAGGAGGGTTGCCAGCCAGTATTGGTCCTTCTCCTTGATCAGGGAGGCCATGCAGCGTAGGTTTGCTGAGGCATTCGGTCCGGAGTCCTCTGGGTCACTAAGGACGACATGGTCCGCAGTCCCCTCCTCCCAGCCACGTACAAGTCCATGTGTTTCTTGGGACTGATCCCTTAAAGACTGCTGCTGATGCTGAGTGCCAGGCTCCACCTCCATACTGACACAATCCTCCTCCTCCTTGTCCTCTTCCTGTGTGATCGGCGGGCACGCAGGAACACTGTCTGGATAAAGGGGGCCTTGAGAGTTAAGGAAGTCCTCCTCTTCCTGCCTCTGTTCTGCCTCAAGTGCCCTGTCCATTATTCCACGCAGCGTGTGCTCCAACGGGTGGACAAGAGGGACAGTGTCACTGATGCACGCACTGTCACTGCTCACCATCCTCGTGGCCTCCTCAAATGGTGACAGGACAGTGCATGCATCCCTGATCATGGCCTACTGGCGTGGGGAAAAAAAACAAGCTCCCCTGACCCTGTCCTGGTGCCATAGTCGCACAGGTACTCATTGATGGCCCTCTGCTGCATGTGCAGCCGCTGCAGCATGGCCAACGTTGAGTTCCACCTGGTGGGCATGTCACAGATTAGGCGGATCTTGGGCAGGTTAAACTCCTTTTGGAGGTCCGCCAGCCGAGCACTGGCATTATATGACCGGCGGAAATGCACACAGACTTTCCTGGTCAGCCTTAGGACATCCTGTAAGCCCGGGTACCTGCACAAGAACCGCTGCACCACCAAGTTAAGGATGTGAGCCAAACAGGGCACATGGGTCATTTGTCCCTGTCGGAGGGCAGAGAGGAGGTTGGTGCCATTGTCGCAAACCACCATTCCTGCCTTAAGTTGGCGTGGCGTCAACCACCTCTGAACCTGCCCCTGCAGAGCTGACAGAACCTCTGCCCCAGTGTGGCTCCTGTCCCCCAAGCACACCAGCTCAAGCACCGCATGGCATCTTTTGACCTGCGTACATGCGTAGCCCCTTGAACGCCTATGGAGCACCGCTGGTTCCGAGGACAAAGCACAGGAAGAGGCCATGGAGGAAGAAGAAGAGGAGGGGGTGGAGGAGAGAGGTGTGTCACAATCATTAGTAGTGGCATTTTGGAGGCGTGGTGGCGGAACAACCTCCAACACTACTGCACCTTGTCCTGCATCCTTCCCAGCTGCCAGCAGAGTCACCCAACGCGCCGTGAAATTTAGGTAACATCCCTGTCAATGCCTGCTGGACCATGAGTCAGCGGTAATATGCACCTTACCACTGACTGCCCTGTCCAGTGAGGCATGGACATTGCCTTCCACATGCCAGTAGAGAGCCGGAATCGCCTTCCATGAGAAAAAGTGGCGTTTGGGTACCTGCCACTGAGGAACCGCACATTCCGCAAACTCACGGAAGGGGGCAGAGTCTACCAACTGAAAAGGCAGCAGTTGAAGTGCTAGCAATTTTGCTAAGCTAGCATTCAACCGCTGGGCATGTGGATGGCTGGGAGCGAACTTCTTTTGGCGGTGCAGCAGCTGGGGCAGGGAAATTTGCCTGGTACAATCTGACGTCGGTGTACCGAAAGCAGATTGCCCACAAGTACTTGGCTGTGACACACCTAATTCTACACCTTCATTCCTCTCAGTGCAGGTCTCAGAAAGGACTGAAGGTATAGTGGGGTTGGAGATCTCAGCTGATGAGAAGCAAGGAGAGGTCCTCTTTGTTCTTTGGTGTGGGTCTTTTAAATACGCTTGCCAACGAACTGCATGGCAGGTCAACATATATCTGGTCAAGCATGTGGTGCCCAAGCGGGAGATGTTTTGGCCACACGAGATACCCTTGAGACATATGTTGCAAATAGCAGCGGTGCGATCTGATGCACTCGTCTCAAAAAAGGCCCACACCAAAGAACTTTTTGAATAACGCGCAGAGACTGCAGCGCCCTGCACATGCGGAGCTTTGGGGTGTGATGCAGTCAATGTGCTGCCCTTAGGCTGGAACCCTGGAGGGCATCCTGCCTCGTTGGTGATGTGCCGCTTCCTCCTCCCCCTCTCTCCTATCAGGCACCCACGTTGAGTCAGTGACCTCATCATCCCCTCCCTCCTCATCACTGGAGAAAACCTGGCAGTATGCTGCAGCAGGGAGAGCATGACTGCCAGATTGCTGTGCTTCTTGGGCACCCTCTCTGTCCGTGCTCACGTTACTGCCTTCATCTAGCTCAGTATCATCATCAGAGCCTTCCAAATGCTGGGCATCCTCCTGGAGCATGTACCCAACACTGTGGTCAAACAGTTCGAGGGACTCCTCAGGAGGACATGGTGGGGCTAGGGAAGGAGTCACTGATGACATTGAGCTGAGGAAAGAGGCCGCTGCTTTTTCAGACAAAGTACCCTGAGCATGGGTGAGAGAGGATGAGGAGGATGAGGACGGCTTGGTAATCCACTCGACCAAGTCTTCCGCATGTTGCAGGTCAACGCGGCCAGGGCCGGTGCTAGACTATTTTGCACCCTAGGCAAGACCAGCAACTTGCGCCCCCCCCCCCCCCCCAAAAAAAAAAAAATACACTGAATGGCTTTGTGCAGTGTCATTAAATAATAGCACAACACACTCTTTGATCACAGATCCCAGTGTGTATTGTGTGACAATATGACAGTGCATTATTTCTAATTATTTCACTGTGAACACCAGGGCCTGATTGCAAGTGCGACCTTTGCGACCCTGGCCGTTTGGCCTGGATTAAGAGCATCATGGGCCTGGTGCTGAGGACTTTGGTCTTTGGTGGGCTCTGGATCATGAAGCCCCTTGCCCTGCATGATACATTAAAATTTTCTCTACAGCCCCGCCTTAACCATCACTTGTGCCTAGGCATTCTTTCCATCACCACCCATTGCACTTGGGACCCCTTTCCTCATCATCTACTGTGCCTGCAGCCTCCCTTGCCTTACCACCCACTGCACCCACAGCCCTCTTCCCTCACCACCTACCGTGCCTGTAGCCCTCCTTTATTGCAGAAATACTACAGGAGATGATCAGAGACTGCAGACATAGTACAGGAGATGATCAGAGACTGCAGACATAGTACAGGAGATGATCAGAGACTGCAGACATAGCACAGGAGATGATCAGAGACTGCAGACATAGCACAGGAGATGATCAGAGACTGCAGACATAGCACAGGAGATGATCAGAGACTGCAGACATAGCACAGGAGATGGTCAGAGACTGCAGACATGGCACAGGAGATGATCAGAGACTGCAGACATGGTACAGGAGATGATCAGAGACTGCAGAGATGGTACAGGAGATGATCAGAGACTGCAGACATGGTACAGGAGATGATCAGAGACTGCAGAGATGGTACAGGAGATGATCAGAGACTGCAGACATAGTACAGGAGATGATCAGAGACTGCAGACATGGTACAGGAGATGATCAGAGACTGCAGACATACTACAGGAGATGATCAGAGACTGCAGAGATGGTACAGGAGATGATCAGAGACTGCAGACATAGTACAGGAGATGATCAGAGACTGCAGACATACTACAGGAGATGATCAGAGACTGCAGACATACTACAGGAGATGATCAGAGACTGCAGAGATGGTACAGGAGATGATCAGAGACTGCAGAGATGGTACAGGAGATGATCAGAGACTGCAGAGATGGTACAGGAGATGATCAGAGACTGCAGACATGGTACAGGAGATGATCAGAGACTGCAGACATAATACAGGAAATGATCAGAGACTGCAGACATAGTACAGGAAATGATCAGAGACTGCAGACATAGTACAGGAAATGATCAGAGACTGCAGACATACTACAGGAGATGATCAGAGACTGCAGATATAGTACAGGAGATGATCAGAGACTGCAGAGATGGTGCAGGAGATGATCAGAGACTGCAGACATACTACAGGAGATGATCAGAGACTGCAGACATACTACAGGAGATGATCAGAGACTGCAGACATAGTACAAGAGATGATCAGAGACTGCAGACATGGTACAGGAGATGATCAGAAACTGCAGACATAGTACAGGGGATGATCAGAGACTGCAGAGATGGTGCAGGAAATGATCAGAGACTGCAGACATACTACAGGAGATGATCAGAGACTGCAGACATACTACAGGAGATGATCAGAGACTGCAGACATACTACAGGAGATGATCAGAGACTGCAGACATAGTACAAGAGATGATCAGAGACTGCAGACTTAGTACAGGAGATGATCAGAAACTGCAGAGATGGTGCAGGAAATGATCAGAGACTGCAGACATGGTACAAGTGTTTCCTAGGCTAGCAGTGACCAGTGTGGAAATACATTGATCACTGCACTGTGTAAACAGGAATTTACAAGATATAAGTGCCAAAAAAACAAAAGTCATTTCTCAAGCACAGGAGGACAGTAAATGGTTAACAGGTCTGGGAAGCTTCTCCCAGCCTGACCAGATAATTCCTTCAAAGATAACAAATAAAAGTTCAAACAAAACCTAGATGGCCTATATAGCTATAGAAAGAGCTGAAGTTGCAGCGTCTTGCAGAAGTCTAATCATCATTCTCCTGTCCTGTGTTCAGTGTAAATAAAAACACAGATAAGAAGCAGTGTGAGAAGAGAGAGGGGAGATCAGTGTGATCACTGCATATTCTACACACAGGACGGGAGAAGGAGAACACACTGATCTCATACCTTCTTCATCATACTCAGGTATGTCGGGTCCTCTCCATTCCGCCTGCTCTGGCCACTAGCATCTTCTAGTCAAATGTGGCGGGCTGGGCAATCTGATTGGCTAAGGAGGTAGTGGGAGGCGGAGCAACTTAGCAGTCACGCCCTCCCACTCAGAAGAGCAGCGCTATTGGCTGCCTGCCCTGTTACACAGACGTCCCTCTCCCTCCAGCATGTGTGAAAGCCGATAGGAGGGAGAGGGGAGAAGCTGCACACCGCACTGCAAGGCTACCACCCGCCCGCCTGCCGCACCGAACTCCTTGCTGTCTGGGTTCCCTATCAGCGGCTCTGCCGGGAGCTTGGGGGGCGACAAGAAGGGGAAGGCAAGGCTCAGATGCGCCCCTAGGCGGCAGTGCGCCCTAGGCGGCTGCCTAATTCGCCTAGTGGGTGCACCGGCCCTGAACGCGGCCAGCTGCCAAAAAAAGGCCAAGCGTGTCCCACGGCCACGTGCTGATGAGGATGCACCGTCTCCACGACCAGCACTGTTGCCTCTAGACACAGAGCCTGCTTGCCCTCTTTTATTGGATTGTGACTGTCTGCCTCTCCTTGTTGGCCTTCCAGATATACTAATGGCCTGTAGCTGCACTAAGCTGGGATATATATATATATATATATATATATATATATATATATATATATATATATATATATATATATATATGTATATATATGTACTGATGCTGCAGCTAGCAAAATCAACTGCCTGCCTGTAGTATGAGAACACCATCAACCTTCTACAGGTAGCTTTAGCTGAACACTGTGCAGAGCTCGCACTACACTAACTTGTAGCTTATTTAGCTGCCTGCGGTAGTAATAACATCAGGAAAACACCACCAACCTTCTACAGGTAGCTTTAGCTGAACACTGTGCAGAGCTCGCCAAAAAATAACTTGTAGCTTATTTAACTGCCTGCGGTAGTGATAGGATCAGGAAAACACCCCCAACCTTCTACAGGTAGCTTTAGGTGAACACTGTGCAGAGATCGCCAAAAAATAACTTGTAGCTTATTTAGCTTCCTGCGGTAGTGATAGGATCAGGAAAACACCACCAACCTTCTACAGGTAGCTTTAGCTGAACGCTGTGCAGAGCTCGCACTACACTAACTTGTAGCTTATTTAGCTGCCTGCGGTAGTATTAGGATCAGGAAAACACCACCAACCTTTTACAGGTAGCTTTAGGTGAACATTGTGCAGAGCTTGCCAAAAAATAACTTGTAGCTTATTTAGCTGCCTGCTGTAGTGATAGGATCAGGAAAACACCACCAACCTTCTACAGGTAGCTTTAGCTGAACACTGTGCAGAACGCACAAAAAAATAACTTGTAGGTTTAGCTGAACACTGTGAGGAGGACGCACTACACTAACTTGTAGCTTTAGCTGAACACTGTGCAGAGGTCGCACTACACTAACTTGTCATTTTTGCTGAACACTGTGAGGAGGACACACTACACCAACTTGTAGGTTTAGCTGAACACTGTGAGGAGGACGCACTACCCTAACTTGTAGCTTTAGCTGAACACTGTGCAGAGGTCACACTAAACTAACTTGTATCTTTAGCTGAACACTGTGAGGAGGACGCACTACACTAACTTGTAGCTTTAGCTGAACACTGAGGAGGACGCACTACACTAACTTGTAGCTTTAGCTGAACACTGTGCAGAGGTCGCACTACAATAACTTGCAGTTTTAGCTGAACACTGTGAGGAGGACGCACTACCTTAACTTGTAGCTTTAGGTGAACACTGTGCAGAGGTCACCATAAACTAACTTGTAGCTTTAGCTGAACACTGTGAGGAGGACGCACTACCCTAACTTGTAGCTTTAGCTGAACACTGTGCACTACACTAACTTGTAGTTTTAGCTGAACACTGTGCAGAGGTCTCACTACACTAACTTGTTGTTTTAGCTGAACACTGTGAGGATGCACTACCCTAACTTCTAGCTTTAGCTGAACACTGCAGAGGTCACACTACAATAACTTGTAGCTTTAGCTGAACACTGTGAGGAGGACGCACTACCCTAACTTGTAGCTTTAGCTGAACACTGTGCACTACACTAACTTGTAGTTTTAGCTGAACACTGTGCAGAGGTTACCAACTTGTAGCTTTAACTGAACACTGTGAGGAGGACGCACTACACTAACTGTAAATAGTCTAGCTGCCTGACTGTGGTACTAATAGGATCAAAAGAACACCAGCAATTTTCTTCAGGTAGCTGTAAATACTGTAACAAGACAAGCCTGCCTGTCAGTAGGAAGATAACAGGAACGGATCTAGCTAAACTGAACACAGTGTATATATATATATATACACACACACACACAACACCTGGGATGCATATATATATATACACAATACACTGTAAGTGCAGCTAATTCACTGACTGTCCTGCCTAATCTAGCTAACTCAAATGAAATGACACTGTCTCTCTGTCTCTCAACGCCGGAACACACTACACAGGGCCGCCGTGCAGGCGGCCTTATATAGTGTGGGGCGTGTTCTAAACCCCCTGAGCCATAATTGGCCAAAGCCACCCTGGCTTTGGCCAAGTACAGCTCTCTCTACCGACGGAGCTGTGATTGGCCAAGCATGCGGGTCATAGTGCATGCTTGGCCAATCATCAGCCAGCAATGCACTGCCGCAGTGAATTATGGGCCGTGACGCGCCACACGAATTTGGCGCGAACGGCCCATATCGTTCGCAATTCGAACGATCGAACAGCCGATGTTCGAGTCGAACATGGGTTCAACACGAACACGAAGCTCATCCCTAATGGGCACTGAACAGGCTGAGCTGATGGGCACTGGACAGGCTACATTGATGGGCACTGAACACCCTGAGCTGATGGGCACTGAACAGGCTGAACTGATGGGCACTGAACAGGCTGCATTGATGGGAACTCAGCAGGCTGCATTAATAGGCACTGAACACACTGAGCTGATGGGCACTGAACAGGCTGCATTGATGGGCACTAAACAAGCTGAGCTGATGGGCACTGAACAGGCTGCATTTATGGGCACTGAACAGGCTGAGCTGATGAGCACTAAACAGGCTGCATCGATGGGCACTAAACAGGCTGAGCTGATGGGCACTGAACAGGCTGAGCTGATGGGCACTGAACAGGCTGAGCTGATGGGCACTGAACAGGCTGAGCTGATGGGCACTGAACAGGCTGAGCTGATGGGCACTGAACAGGCTGAGCTGATGGGCACTGAACAGGCTGCATTGATGAGCACTGAACAGGCTGCATTGATGAGCACTGAACAGGCTGCATTGATGAGCACTGAACAGGCTGCATTGATGAGCACTGAACAGGCTGCATTGATGAGCACTGAACAGGCTGCATTGATGAGCACTGAACAGGCTGCATTGATGAGCACTGAACAGGCTGCATTGATGAGCACTGAACAGGCTGCATTAATAGGCACTGAACGCGCTGAGCTGATGGGCACTGAACAGGCTGCATTGACGGGCACTGAATAGACTGAGCTGATGGCAAAGAACAGACTGCATTGATGGGCACTGAATAGACTGAGCTGATGGCAAAGAACAGGCTGCATTAATGGGCACTGAACAGACTGAGCTGATGGGCAAAGAACAGGCTGCATTAACAGGCACTGAACAGACTGAGCTGATGGGCAAAGAACAGGCTGCATTAATAGGCACTGAACAGACTGAGCTGATGGGCAAAGAACTGGCTGCATTGATGGGCACTAAACAGGGGCCCCCCCTAGTTACAAACATCAGACTTACAAACGGAGGAAGACAACAGGAAGTGAGAGGATATCTACTCCTAAGGGAAGGGAAATTCACTCCTGTAAGTTATTATGGGATAAAGGTACCTCCACTGATGCTTTATCACCAAGGCTTGTTACCACAACAACCCAAAATTTTCAAAATCCAATTGTAATAGGGACAGATAGGTGAAATCTTCTGAACAGGGGCCAAGACAGCAAAACAAATGTTACAGGGGTATTAACCCTTCCCTATGCTATCCAAAAAGCTTAAAAATATTTTTTGGATGCAGCTACGCTTAAAAAATAAATAAATAAAATGTACCTGTTCTGACTTACAGATTCAACTTAAGAACAAACCTACAGACTCGATCTTGTTTGTTGTGACCCAGGGAGCACCTGTATATGCTGGAATTTACACAGCTATAGACGCTATGCTATAATGGCAGTGATCAACAACTTATAATGGGACTGTGATAGGGTGGCAGGCAATCTGGCATTAACAGACACTACCTGGGCAGGTTAGTGACAGACATTGCTGGTGGCACAAATGACACTGGCTGGGAAGGTATTAACTGTGTGCCTAACAATGTGTACTGCTTTTACTTTTCTACCGGCTGTTTTTTCTTTGTGATTTGCAGAGAAGAAACAGCCAGAGTACTGTTTTCTGTACACAGAAACTTTGTGATTGGCTGAAATCATCTGCCAAACATCCTGTGTCTAATCACAGCACAGGTTGGCAGGAGGCGCACACGCACGCATCCAAACTCAGAAGGGCCAATGTACAGGTACGTCATTATGCCTGCATCTGCCACCCATTCGCAGTATATTTGTCGCAAGAACACACATACAGAGGTCATTAAGAGAAAGAAACCTGTGGGGGACTGCGTGGGCTGTCATTGATCAAAAAAAAAAAAAAAAAATTCTGATTGCCTGTCTATTGCCAACATCAGTAATTTTGTAGCCTGGAACTCGGGTTCACACTGATGCAGATTAAAAATCGTGCGAGTTCAGCTGAACCCGCACATTTTCTAAGGCTGGATTCACACCTATGCATTTTTGGTGCTTTTTGCAGATTTACACTACATTCCATTTAACATGGTTTCCTATGGAACATGTTCTGTAGTGCAAATCTGCAAAATGCACAGGTGTGAATCCAGCCTAACTGGCAATGCAGTCGGCCTTCGGGGGATGATTTGACAGACATTTGTGCAGGTTCATCCACAGATGTCTATTCAAATCACCAAAAAGTAGTATAGTAACTACTTTTGGGAATTGGTGCGGCACCATGCCGATTCAGACAGCGCCATTGGCGGCAATAGCTGCCGATTTGACATGTCTAAACGGCGCAATGTGAACGTGGGTGGAACGTATACAGCTAGTGAAGTCCAAACTCTTGAGATGTACATTTGTTTCAGGTCAGCAATTAAAGCAATGGATCATAAGGCTCAAATAAGCCAGTGAGGCCTCAAACACACAGGGGGGTTGATTTACTAAAGGCAAATGCACTCTGCACCAAAAGTCCACTTGAAAGTGCAGTCGCTGTAGATCTGAGGGGAAGCCGATTTTATCATCCAAATCATGTGCAAGCTAAAATGCTGTTTATTTTCCTTGCATGTCCCCCTCAGATCTATACAGCACATTGCTTGTGCTGTGAAATTTAGCTTCCTGTAACACCTAAAAAAAAAAAATAAAAAAAAAAAAAAAAAAAAAACCTGGCTGTTCCTGCCAGTTTCTGCTCTCCCCTTTGTAAACTGACCACTGTATCACGGCTGCTGAGCCCTGACACAATGGTCAGTTCACGTGCGTCAGTCATCCTCCCTCTCTTCTGTGCTCCTGTGTCCTCCTCCCCTCAGTGTCCGTAAACGCCCCCCACTTCTGCTACTGAAATCAGTTTTTTTTTACTATGTGCTCTGTTTAAGTATGTAAGGTGCTTCTGCTTTGTAAAAATAAGCTGCTATATACCGGATTTGCGAGCGCTGACCACGTGGCCCGCCAGCTCTCTCCTCTCGCATGACAGCTGCAGCGGGCAGAGCCACGTCTGACTGATGTCAGCAGGGGATCCTCGGCCCCACCTGCTGCAGTTTTCAGGCCGAGAGGATAGAGCTGGCAGGTCACATGGTCAGCAGTCACAAATATAAGCTTATTTTTACAAAGCACAGACACAGGAGCACCTTCCATAATTAAACAGAGCGAATGGTAAAAAGTGTATATAGTGGCTTAAAAACCACTTTAAGAAATGTTGGGCAATGCAGCAACAGCAGCCATTACCTCTCAAAGTATATCTAAAAGCTAGGTGTAATTCTATAATAAAAATGTCCAAGGCAAAAGACTGAATTCCACTCCAAGAACACCAAATCAGAAACCTATAAAGTTTTAATAGTTACAGTCAAGTCTTCAAACAAGAAAACCAGAGACAAAAGAACATGAAAATGAACAGAACAGGTAATAATTTAGGAAAGGTTTGTCTTGGTCTATGCAGCTTCTTCCTCAGCCTCCTCTTCGAATTCTCCCTCCTCTTCTGCTGTGGCATCCTGGTACTGCTGGTACTCAGACACCAGGTCATTCATGTTGCTCTCTGCTTCAGTGAACTCCATCTCATCCATGCCCTCCCCAGTGTACCAGTGCAAGAAGGCCTTTCTGCGGAACATAGCAGTGAACTGTTCAGAGATGCGCTTGAACAGCTCCTGAATGGCTGTGCTGTTACCGATGAAGGTGGCAGACATCTTAAGGCCTCTTGGTGGGATGTCACAGACCGCAGTCTTCACGTTGTTGGGAATCCATTCCACAAAGTAGCTGCTATTCTTGTTCTGGACATTCAACATCTGCTCATCCACCTCTTTCATAGACATACGGCCTCTGAACACGGCAGCTACAGTCAGATAGCGGCCATGACGTGGGTCACAAGCAGCCATCATGTTCTTGGCATCAAACATCTGCTGGGTCAGCTCAGGCACAGTTAAGGCACGGTACTGCTGGCTACCGCGGCTGGTGAGTGGGGCAAAGCCTGGCATGAAGAAGTGCAGACGAGGGAAGGGCACCATGTTGACAGCCAGTTTACGCAGGTCAGCATTCAGCTGGCCAGGGAAACGCAGGCAAGTGGTGACTCCACTCATGGTGGCCGATACCAGATGGTTCAAGTCACCATAGGTGGGGGTGGTGAGTTTGAGGGTTCTGAAGCAAATATCGTACAGAGCTTCATTGTCTATGCAGTAGGTCTCATCTGTGTTTTCTACAAGCTGGTGCACAGACAGGGTGGCATTGTATGGCTCTACTACAGTATCAGACACTTTGGGGGAGGGCACAACGCTGAAAGTGTTCATTATTCTGTCTGGATACTCTTCTCTGATTTTGCTGATAAGAAGGGTACCCATACCAGAGCCAGTACCACCACCCAGAGAGTGTGTGAGCTGGAAGCCCTGGAGACAGTCACAGCTTTCTGCTTCTTTCCTTACAACATCCAATACTGAGTCAACCAGTTCTGCTCCCTCTGTGTAGTGACCCTTCGCCCAGTTGTTTCCAGCACCGCTCTGACCTGAAAAAAGAAGATGGGAAAAAAAAAAAAAAAAGTCAGATGTCTGCAGACATTGCACCAAGAGCCCCAATCTGATAACATTCTAAGGTCGCAAATATTCTTAAAATTATTTTTTCCCCTAATCAATATACAGCTGTCACGTGACCCAGCTCTTTCCCAGCCTGTCTGCAGGGAAACCGTGGCAGGAGGAACATACATACCAGCAGGTAGGTATCCAGACTTTGAGAACAGCCTGCACACCAATTTGACAGGTGTGTGCTGGGATTTAAATAATTGACCCGACTAAGGTTCTGGGCTTCACCCCAGCAGACAGGATGTTTGGTCCAGGAGTCAGGAGCGTGCCACCTCTTTCTGCTAGTCACAGGCTCTGTCACTCCCCTCCAGCTCTGTTTTAGGCTCCATTCACACTAGCACGTTTTTTGATTCATTTTGCAGAAATGCATGGGAATTTTTTAACATGGGTTCCTATGCAACATGTTCACATCAATGCCTTTTTGCATCTCTGCATTTCTGGAAAGGGCCAGGGACTTTTTTTCATGCAAAATGCAGCGTTTTGCATGTAATAGAATTCAATGGACAAGCATCAAAAACGCAAGTGCACCGTTTTTGATGCGTTTTTGCCGTTTTTTTTTTTTATTATTTTTTAGACTGTAAAAAAAAAAAAAAAAAATGCAAAACGCGGCAAAAACGCTGCTCAAAAACGTGGCAAGCATGAAAAAAAAAAACCTCCAAAAACACTCAAAAGCAACATGCATAGGTGTGAATCGAGCCTTAGAACAGGGAGAAGCCACCAATAATCCTAATGCAGGGAGTGGGCTGTCATTTATCACTGTGTATACACCCACATGTGTGATAGGGAGGAAATGCTCAGCATAGAAACACACTGAAAACTGAGCATGTGCACTAGCTGTCAGCACTTCTCTGCATGTGGGGACATAGACAGGAGGGGGGAGAGCAGCAGCATCAACGCTTTTTTTTCAGAATACAAATCCCAGTAACTGGGTGAGAATGTACAGCATTTATTAATAGTTTTTAATGTGGGTTTAATGACAATTTAAGTCACATGTTGATGGTCAGTGGAAAGAATCCTCTACCGACTATGGGGAGGAGGGGTGGGGGGGGGGGGGGGGGGGGTTGGCGAAAGGTGTTAAGTGATTTGCTTCGTTTCAACTACTTGGCACAGCACATGATCACTCCTGTCACTCAGATCTAAAGTTCAAGGGTTCTACCATGCTAAAAATGAAGTGTTTTATACAAGGTCCGTGGTTTAGTCTGTTTCCTGCATTTGATTAACCAGAGAACTGAGCAATCTTCTTATGTTATCAACCACTAACAGCCCACGCTATAGCCGAAAGACGGCTACAGAGGGGGCTTAGATTCTTGGAAGGATGTCCGTGGACATCCCCCTGCAATCCCACTCCTTCAGACTCAGCTGATCACAGATCGGGGTAAAGGGCCATTCACAGCAGCCCTTTACCATGTGATCAGCTGTGTCCAATGACAGCTGATCACGGAAGTAAACACAAGCCGGTTTGTCAGCTTTTATTTCCTCTTATTTATTTCCTCACGCTGACAGTGAGAAAGAGCCAACAACCAGCTTGTGTTAAAAAGGGACATCGGCACTGATTATCAGTGTTCTGATTGGCACTGTTGGAATTGGAATTGCACTGCAGGAGAAGAATTTGTTTGCAAAATTTTAGAACTATGAAATGTTTGTCCAAATTTTTTTTTTAGCAAAAAAAAAAAACCCAGTGGTAATTAAATACCACAAAAAGAAAGCTCAATTTGTGTGAATAAAAATGAAACTCATAAGGGTACAGTGTAGCATGACTGCACAATTGTCATTCAAAGTGCGACAGCACTGAAAGCGGACAATTGGCCTGGGCAGGAAGGGGGTTAAAGTGGCCAGTAGGCAAGCGGTTAAAGAAATGGCAACTGTGCCAAGGCATGGTTAACAGGTGAGACTGGAAACCAAATGAGGTTGGGCCCATTACCATGTCATTAACACCCATCTCTCGCCTTACAGCACACTGTACAAGCCAATACACCCAATAGTAATCTTTAAAAACGCCAACATTTTCTTGTTTAGCATGTTATCAACCCCCATTCACTTACCGAAGACAAAGTTGTCTGGTCTGAAGATCTGCCCGAAGGGTCCAGACCGCACGGAGTCCATTGTGCCAGGCTCCAGATCCACCAGAATTGCACGGGGAACATATTTGCCACCTGAAAGTACACATTAGAGATTGTAAGCACCATTTCGACTACTGGCTGTAAGAGAAGCACTAAAGGAGGGAGAACAGCTCACCTGTGGCTTCATTGTAGTACACATTTATTCTTTCCAGCTGGAGATCGCTGTCACCGTGGTATGTGCCAGTTGGGTCAATGCCATGTTCATCGCTGATTACCTCCCAGAACTAGGAAAAAAAAAAAAAAAAAAAACCACACATTAGGTTTCAGTTAGAGCAACAAGTCATCACTGTCCTGTGTAGATCATACAGCAACCTGGCCAGCTAGACAAAGCATGCCCTCAGATACTTTCTGCCAGGTATTCTATTCAGCTTCCATTATACACATCTCATGCAGTGCTTGTTCTCATCCAGCACAATTTTTCAACAGTTGCCATGGGCAACAGTTTCTAGTTTTATTGATCTACTGAACACAGGGTTACTAAACCCACAACTGTAAAATCAGTCTGTATATGCAGTAAAGCATGCTTGTCATACAGTGGAACCTAAGGGGTTCCAAAAAAAAAACAAAAAAAAAAATAAACCAACCTTTCTTGGGAGAGTGCATGTGATCAGCACAGGGCCAATCAGCACTGTCCAGGCAGAAATCAGGGGTCCTGCATCTTGATAGGACAGCCAGTGCAGTATGAAAACTCCTATAAGCTTTAACCAGGCATTGATAGAAGTCACAAGACTGCTATATACTGCTAATAGAAAAAGGTATTTAGCAGTATATATTTACTAAAATTATTGCACTTCCATGTTCTGTGTACTGTGGGAGACAAGATATTAGAGCCAGGACCCTGCATTTACTAACACCTTAATGTCCTAAACATAACCTGTCAGGCATCTCCAACTATGCAATAGCACTTGTTAGGAAACCAGATACTATGTAGTGCACCACCCTACCTACACAATCCATATAATGTCTAGTGTGAAGGCCTGCCACTGAAGATGGTTGGTAGACCTGGCAGAGATTGTACAGTTTGAAAGCATGTATGGTCATTACATAAGCAAGTTTGGCATTTTTGCCTGCCATACCTCTGTCTATCACTCTAAATGGGCCAGTTTGCATTGTGGACACCCCACATTTAGTAGATCCTGAACAACCACACAGGTATTGGAGCAGATTTGACTACAGGTTCCTTGCTATCCCATCTAACAGGCTGTTGCCATGGCGTTAGCAAACACCAGATAGCAACTAAGAAACCATCAACTTCCTTCAAAAGCCATGTGAAAAGGATTGCAAATGCCTGGGGGCTTCAAGGATCACTTTGCCATAAATCCGTTGTCCCACACTTCTATTTCCAACATCTGTTAGATTCAGTGGTTCTCAACTCCTGTCCTCAGGACCCACTAACAGGCCAGATTTTATGTATTATCTTGGGGAGATGCAGACTAGAATACTGCAATCACTGAGCAGCAAATGATATCACCGGTGATGGATTTCAGTTATCTTGCAAACCTGGCCTGTTAGTGGGCCCTGAGGACAAGCGTTGAGAACCACTGCATTAAATGCTACTCAATGGGATGAGTAAAGTTATTGACCCAAACAGGCTTATATCTCATTAGAAAGCCCAACCACAATCAGTCTCTTGTGTGGGCTCCGTCCAGGATATAGACATGCCCTGCCATAACGACAGCGCCAACTTCCACCTCAACTTCTGCCTGCAAAACACTTTTCAATTTTATGGACAGATCGAGATCACAGGCCAACAGCCAGACAACTAATGCCACGTACACACGGCCGGACCTGCCAATGGGCTAAACTCCGCCGGCATTTCCGACAGAAAGATTCAGAACATGTTGTTCTATATTTGAGTCTGTTGGAAATGCCGACAGAGTCTGATGGGGCATATACACTGATGGAATGTCCGACCAAAAGCTCCCATTGGACTTTTTCTGTCGGGAAGTCCGGCCGTGTGTACGGGGCGTAAGGACTCTTTTCGCCAAACACATTTTATTCATTTATAAAAACACCAGCAATACAAATGGTCAGCTTTAGCTATGAGGATATTTGCATAGATCACCCAGTACAATGAGATCCAATGCGGAACTAGAACAGAGAGCCAAGCAAACCACAATAGTCCTGATCACCCAGATTCCAATCTGTGCTGATGGAACAGAATTTCTATGCAATAGCAAGAAAATACAATCTGAAGGATAAGGCTTGAACCAGAAGTACACATCAACTAGACAACCTCCTTTAGAGCCTCCAACACAGCACAGGGGAGTGACTGAATGGAACCTGAATGGATTGCTCAGCTAGGTCTTCAAAAGACAGTTAGATCCAAAAGTAAAGTGAACAGATGAATGTGCGTTGTCAGCTTAATGCACCCCCCCCCCCCTATTTACATTTGGTACTTTTTATTGGGGGGTCCATCTTATTTTGACAGGTACCCGCTCCACCAGATCGCCACGGCTATTTGAGGGAAAGTTTGCTCCCCCCTGCAGTCTTTTGGGCCATATCACAGGTCCAAAAACTGCTGGACCATTCACAAAGCACAGCCCGACTCGCTCATGTGCAGTGTGGAGCCGCACTGCCAGTTTCCCTTGGTGAAGATGCCAGCGCCTGGTCCCAAAGCCAATTGATGAATCTGATTGGGTAAGGACATTGTTGGATCTAGGGACAGGTAAAAGTCAGTGCCTACAGTATTGGTAACGGACTTTTTGGGAGGGGGCGAGGTGTTGCGGGTGCTCCTCTAAGCAGCAACTAATTACCTGAGAATGGGCTCCATTCACACACTAATGGACTTTTTTTTTCACAACAGCATAAATCAGACGTCACTTGAATGGGCTGCCCTACGCCCCCCCATGAAAGAAATCCCCTACACCTTTTTTCAAGTGCAGATCTTGGCACATTTGGGGTGCTATCAATGGAACCACAAGAGTGATGTACATTTGTCACACATTCCTGGAGCACACAGGTGTGATTGGCATGACAGATCAGAGATCCTACACTAGTCAGTCCACAATATCTTCAGGGCATTGCCCCTAAAGTTGATCTGTAACACTGATGTGACATCTATAATGAAGCAGGTTGCCATGGAGATGGGCACTAACGACAGACCACTTTCACACACACACGTGACTCAATATTTGAAACCTGCAGAGCACGTGACACAGCAGGTTGAAGGGACACGCCCATCCATTGGTTTGGCCACGCCCACCCGCACACCATCAATGAAGGTATCGTAGCCGGCTGCATTAACCCTTTAATAGCCGCTGGGAAGTCTGAGCGATACGCCCGTACTGGGGACCCCGAAGAGAGGCAATGGAGGGAAAGCCGAGCGGCTGGTCTCATAGGCACCCCCACAGCTCACCTTGGCTCCGATCTGGTTGCCACACTGGCCGGCTTGCAGATGTACGATCTCCCTCATGATGACCCGGGTGTGGCGTTATCCTACAAGCCGTGAGGAGACTGACTAAAGTGTAGTGTATCGAGCCGTTCGCACAGCTCCTTTTATAGGCGGGTCGTCGCCATGGAGCTTCTAAAGCTGTTCTTACGATTGGGGGGTAGTACGGGGGCGGGGCGAATAGGGAAGCGACTATTGCTGGATAGCCCTGCCCGTCAAGTAGGTATCTTCATACTGCGTCGAGATTGGCTACTCGTTAGTCATTGAAGCTCACGGATTGGTTCCATTAAAATGATTGACTGTTTTCCTGATTGGATGGGTCTCAATAAAGGGCGGAGTCCAAGTAGCGTCCTAGCAACTGCTGCAATGCGCTTGGCGAAGTCTAGCCTAGTGGCAGCGCTATTCACAGATGTCTTTACGTTAGTGGATGTGCGTAACTCCGTACGAGCCGCGCTGAGCTACGCCGCTGCCGGTTACCAGGGCTCCATGGTTCCCGCTTGGTTTGGAGAGTCCCTGGGTGGTTTCCGTTAGTGAGGGCTCTGGGTGTTGTGTTTGTCCTGGTTACTGGTCTTGTGTCAGTGAGTAGACATTCCTAAACACAGCCTGTCTCCATGGATTCCCATAGACACAACTGAGCCTTGTACTGAGCTCTAATATAAAGGATCTATCAATAAAGAATCATCAGAGATACTCATAATCTTCACAATTATCAGGAATATCCTAATCCATACTATAATCTTAATTCTAGATATTAAAGATCCTTGCATGAGTTGGAGGCATGGCGTAGTGTGAGTGAGAAATGTCACCAGCACACCATGAGCTTTATTCAGCGATCACATCAACATTGGGGAGCCTCCCAGGACCCCTTCCTTTCATTAGACCCGTGTCACATGCCTGATGAAGGGTCCTGCGAGGCTCCGAAACGTTGCGTTTGCTGTGACCATGTGATCCCTGAATAAAGCTTTACACCCATTTTGGTGGCCCATAGGGGTCGATTTACTAAAGGCAAAAAAACTGTGCACTTTGCAGAGGGCAATTGCTCCAGAGCTTCGTAAATGAGGTAAGGCTTCACTTTGCAAAGAGTACCCAATCCCGTGCAAGGAAACTTAAAAAAATTAAATTTTTGCTTGCACACGATTGTATGATAGAAGTCAGCAGAGCTTCTGCTCATTTACCAAGCTCCGGAGCAACTACTCTTGAAGAGGGCAAATGCACTTTGCAAAGTGCACAGTCTTTTTCCCTTTAGTAAATCAACCCCAATGTGTGCTGGTGACATCTCTCCCTCTGATTACTCACGGTTCCAGCCGGCGGTCACATCGACACCCACTTCTACACACAGCCCACTTCTACAGGAATGTGCGCCTTGGGAATAGTGCATTGGAATCCATGATCATGTGAAGTGGATGGTGTGTGTTCATATGCTTCCAAATCTGGGGGGGGTCCAATCTTCCTTATAATGTGCGATAAGAACACCACTAAGTCTATTTATAGGGCCCCTTTACATACGGGACCCTCTGTTCTGTCTTAGCAGACTGATCCCCTCCTGAATCCAAATCTGATCTGACATCCGTGTTCATTCCATTCTGTTCTCCATCTTGTGATGAAGGAAAAACAGAGTTTGTCATTCCTATAGAGAGCAGGATGTAAATGGATGTGCTTCTGCCCACAGCCAGTCAGGTCCGCAAAATTAGATCTGCATATAAGCTTACAGTGTTCCCTCCAATGATCCTGAACAGATCCCAATGAAAACAGACATATCTGCTTATATCAAACCACACGTAGGGACACATTGCAGCCAGATTTGCAGAAGGCCTCATTTACACAAGCGTACTTAACCACTTGCCCACCAGGCCAATTCTGACATTTCTCTCCTACATGTAAAAATCATCATTTTTTTGCTAGAAAATTACATAGACCTCCCAAACATTATATATGTTTTTTTTAGTAAAGACTTCTGATCCTGCACACAGGCCCACTGCTTTCAGAAAATGCCCCTGACCTCAGCTCATCATTGCGCATCCATTCCATATGCTTGTATGTGACATCACATACATCACATACATCACATACAAGCACGTGGGCTGGATGCCAGACGTGGATCAGCAGGATGAGTGTGCCAGGACAGGTAGATGTGTCTCATCTGGGCTTCCTTTCACCACTCTGCATATCACGCACATCATAGATGAGAAGAGGGTACAGTGGTGGAAGAGATGAGAAGGGGGTTCAGTGTTGGGACAGAAGAGCAGAGGGGTACAGTGATGGGCTAGATGAGCAGGGGGGGTCAGTTTTGGGGAAGAAAAGGGGATAGAGCAGTGGGGCAGATGTGAAAGAAGGTGTATTAATGGGGCAGATGAGCACGGGGTTACAGTGGTGGAGCAGGGGGAAAAGCAGTGGGGCAGGAGAGCGGGGGGGGGGTACAGAGGTGAGACAGATGTGCAGGAGGCACAATGGTGGGGCAGATGAGAAAGCGGGTTACAGTGGTGGGGCAGATGGGTTCAGTTTAAGGACAGATGAGTAGGTGATTCAGTAGACAGAAGAGCATAGGGATACGGCAGTGGAGCAGATGTGCAGGGAGGTACAGTGGTGGGGCAGATGAGAAAAAGGGTACATTGATGGGGCAGATGAGCAGGGGGTTACAGTGGTGGCACAGAAGAGCAAGGGGGTACAGTGGTTGGGCAGATGTGCAGGAGGTACAGTGCTGGGAGGGATAAAAAGGGGGTTCAGCGGTGGGACAGAAAAGCAGGGGGGGTTCAGTGTTGGGCCAGATGAGAAGGGGGTTACAGTGGTGGGAAAGATGAGCAGGGGGGTTCGATGTTGGGGCAGAGGAGAAAGGAGGTACATTGGTGGGACAGATAAGCAGGGGGTTACAGCGCTGGGGTAGAGGGGTGCAGAGGAGAAAGGAGGTACATCGGTGGAACACATGAGCAGGGGGTTACAGTGGTGGGGCAGAAGAGCAGGGGGAACAGAGGTGGGACAGATGTGCAGGAGGTACAGTCGTGGGGCAGATGAGAAAGGGGGTCACAGTGGTGGGGCAGATAAGTTTAGTGTTAGGACAGATGAGAAGATGGTTCAGTGGTGGAGCAGATGTGCATGGAGGTACAGTAGTGGGGCAGATGAGAAAGGGGGTACATTGGTGGGGCAGATGTGCAGGGGGGTACAGTGGGTAAAACAGATTTGCAGGGGGGGCAGTGATCTGAGGTGTGAAGTTGCAGGAATTGGGGCTGATCTGAGGCATGAGAGTCAGGGGGGGGGGGGGGGGTACAATGACCTCTGCGAGAGGTAAGAAACACCTGGAACTGTCACATTACAGTCTCACTCATGCTATCTCCGCTGTGCTGTGTTGATCTGCATAGATCAGGGATATGCAATTAGCGGACCTCCAGCTGTTGCAAAACTACAAGTCCCATCATGCCTCTGCCTCTGGGTGTCATGCTTGTGGCTGTCGGAGTCTTGCTATGCCTCATGGGACTTGTAGTTCTGCAACAGCTGGAGGTCCGCTAATTGCTTATCCCTGGCATAGATGAACGCAGGCTCAACTCAAGGGTACATAGAAAACAATTGTTCTTTATGTGCCCTGTTCACACCGCAACATTGTGCTGAAAGGTGGTGCCTCTTCAGAGTCCCTAAACAATTTTCCTGCACACCTTCAGTCATTTTTTCATCTTTCCATCTATTAAATCTTCTGTCCTTGTTGTTGTTTTAACTTTGGATAGTAAAACAATTTTTTTTCTGCCAGTAAATATCTTATACAGCCCACTTCTTGTTTCTTATCTGGTCATTAGACTAGGCTTATGACATCATGCACAGCTCTCTCTCTCACCCTTGTGAGAGTTTGCCAGGAGGGGGGGGGGGGGGTGAGTCATAAGAGAGCCAATGAGGGCTGCAGAGATGGAGGTGTGCCTTTGTGTGTCTGTGTAAATCCAGGAAGTGAACAGGCAGCAGCTTCAGCTGCCCACAGTTAAAATGGATGCAGCCAGACTCAGTGGAGGTAGATTTCTGCAGCATATTTGGCAAGTACAGATTCACAGTATGTATAAAATAATATGCAAAGTGGTTAGAGGGAGGCTTCAGAATGGCAAAGATGTTTTTATTACAAATTATATGAGCACGCAGAATGCAATTCCTCTTTAAGCCCTGAGGAAGGAGGAGATCTATGGATCCCCTAAACTTGCTGGCTGTTTGTTTTCCTTTCCTTAGTCATTTACTGAACCAATAAATTATTGTTGGATTCTTGGATCATTTGCTGCTCTTTCTGGTGCAATCCTATTTTCATCTGCTTTAAAGTAGACACATGCTATTCACAGCAAAGTAGTAAATAGCTAAGCATAAGCAGTAAACAGTCCTAAACTGCCTGGTAGTTTCAAGTGGGAAATATGAAATGTTTATAGGCCATATTTCGGGTATATGTGGCTTGGGAATGTAGACTTATGCCGCGTACACACGATTGGAATTTCTGACAACAAATGTTCGATGAGAGCTTGTTGTCGGAAATTCTGACCGCGTGTAGGCTCCATCAGACATTTTTTGTCGGAATTTCAGACAACAAAAATTTGAGAGCTGGTCCTCAAATTTTCAGACAACAAAATCCGTTGTCGGAAATTCAGATCGTGTGTACACAATTCCGACGCACAAAATTCCACGCATGCTCGGAATCAAGCAGAAGAGACGCACTAGCTATTGAACTTAATTTTTCTTGTCGTACGTGTTGTACGTCACCGCGTTCTTGACATTCGGAATTTCCGACCAGATTTGTGTGACCGTGTAGAGGCAAGACAAGTTTGAGCCAACATCCATCGGAAATAAATCCAGGATTTTGTTGTCGGAATGTCCGATCGTGTGTACGCGGCATAAGTCCTAAAGCATCACTCCCATGGGGCGCACTATACTGTACACCCCTGCAGGGCCATGTTTGCCTGCACAGGTGTTCTATGCATCCCTGCTTAGGCAGTAATTTTCATGTTAATAGGGACAAAGTGGCTGCACATACACAGTTTTTGTGTCCAAATATGGCACCCATGTGGGCGGGGGTGCGTGTCCCAAAACTCACCCTGTCTGAGTTCGGGGACATGCACCCACATGGATGTCATATTGGGACACAATGGCTGTGGACGTATAGACATTAATGGGACTGTCTGCATGCGGATACATGGAACTCCTGTGCATCTCTGTGTGGGTAACCACAGCCTTCACATGGGCTGTATAGTATGCCTTGTGTGAATGAGGCTTAAACATAGGTTAGTATGCAAAATACTGTACATTCCTTGTAATGGGAGCAGGGCCGGGACAAGGGGTGGGAAAAGGGGGTGGCTGCCTTGGGCACAGTGTGTATTGTAGGGATGGGGGCGCTGCAAGCTCCTTCTACTGTAAGGTTGACAGGAGTAGTCACAGCGGCATCACTACTTCTGTCAGCCCAGCGATGGATCGACAACGAAAGGAGGAGAGAGCCGGGAGGAGGTGCAGGCTGTGCTCTCTCTCCCCCTCCTCCTCATAAACTCACACATAATGAAGGATGTGGGCGGAATTTAGCATCTTTGCCCTGGGCACTGGATTGATCTTGTCCTGGCACTGAATGGGAGTGCTGGAGCTTGAACAAACAATTAAAAGGACATCTTACAAGAGCTGGAAGATGACAGGCCCGAGCCCTGCAGTCAACTCACTAAACTGCAATTGATATGCTTTTATTATTTTCTATCTTAACTTTCTTATCAAAACATTCAGTCCATCTAGTTTAATCTAGTTGTAGAATAAATATGATTTCTATTAACTGTAATTTTAACTATTGAACATTTATCTCTGCTTTAAATTGCCCCTTTTTTAGAGTAGGAAATGGTTTAAACCCTTGTAGCACCCTCTAGTGTGCTAGAAGGATAGTGCATGTTTTTGTGAGAGTAGGTAGATTTCCAGGCTTGGCTCAGCCAAGCCTGGGTGTGTTTTGATCTGGGTTGGGGGTGACTCAGAGCAGAGCTGGGTGACTCAAAGGCAGCATCATCGAGACCTCCCACTTCTTTCCAGAATGTTCTAGTGTTTTCTGGAAGGAAGGAGGAGAGGGGAGGTGGAGCTGTCTGGGGTGTTCTGATGAGCCCTGACCAATCCCCAACCTGGATTGGCAGGGGGCAGGCCTCCTTAACCACTTCCCACCCAGCCTATAGTAGAATGATGGCCGGGGGGAGGTTCTGTTATCCTGACTTGGCGTCGTATGATGTCCAGCAGGATATCATGTCGGCGCGCGCCTGTGGGGGCGTGCATCGCGGCGATCGGAGATGTTGTGTGTCAGTCTGATGGAGGCTCCTTACCATGTGATCAGCTGTGACCAATCACAGCTGATCACAACGTGAACCAGGAAGTGCCAGTAAACAGCTTTACTCGGTTCACGCTGATAGGGAGAGCCGATCGGCAGCTCTATTTGTCGGGGGGGGAGGGGGTCTGTGCTGATAATCAGCAAATTGATTATCAGCACAGCCCTATCAGATGTGCCTACAAACCATGCCAATCAGTGCACATCAGCTGGCAGTCAGTGCCCACAACAGTGTCAAACAGTGCCAATCATTTCCCATCAATAAAACCGGTCAGTACCTTATCTTCAGTGCCATCTATCAGTGCCGCCTGTCAGTGACCATCAGTACTGCATATCAGTGCTGCATATCAGTGCCGCCTATCAGTGCCCATCAATTCTACACATCAGTGCCAAGTTGCCAACTCATCTGTGCCCATCAGTGCTGCCTCATTAGTGCCCGTTAGTGAAGGAGAAAACAAAACTTTATAACAGAAACAAAGAAAAACTTTTTTTTTTAGTTTGTTTAGCAAAGAATAAAAGCCCCAGAGGTGATCAGATACCACCGCTCTATTTGTGGGAAGAAAATGATAAAAATTTAGTTTAGGTACAGTGTTATATGACCACGCAATTGCCATTCAAAGTGCGATAGCGCTGAAAATTGTCCTAGGCAGGAAGGGGGTGAAAGTGCCTGGTACTGAAGTGGTTAAATACCCAGGGTCAGCCCAGCTGGAGAGGAGTTGTTCGGGTGGAAGCTGTAGATAGAGTGTTAGGCTGTCGGGGCCTTTGAGGGAGCTCACCAGTTGGGGGGGCGACCTTGAGCCCGTGGCTCGGGTGGGGACAGGACCCGCCTCACGACACATGAAGGTGTCCTGGGCAGGTGACACAGGAGCAAAGGAGGACAGCTGGAGAGCAGTGCCAGGCAAAGTCTCCAGGAGAGGAACAACATGCCACAGCCAAGAGGGCTGATGAGTAACACACACAGTCGGGAGAGGACTGGGGAGGTACGCCTAGAAGGACTGGGAGATTGCAGTCTGAGATGGGTGCAGAGCCAGAGGAGTGGACTGTGGTGGCACGGGCAGTGGAGAGAGGCAGCTGCAGCCAGGAGGGCTGGCAGGGCCTGAAGAGGTGGTACTAGGAGCAGTAGCCGCATGGACAGCTAGCACTGGGACTACCTACTATTTTGCCACACTAAAGGGTCCGCGGTCCTTGACTGCAAAGGGCATTCACTCTAGGCCTGGCTGAGGCAGTGTCAGGCCTACAAATCAGTGCTAGCTGGTCCGGGAAGTGCAAGCAAGTGATGTGCTGGAGTTGAAGATTGGAGTTGTATATAGCGGAGGTGTATATAGTCAGTCCCATATATATTTTTCTGCAATCAGTTTGGGCACCTTATGAGTATCACATCCCCATCCAGGTTTATTCCCCTCAAAAAAAATACAAAACAAAGTTCAAGGACTGGTTTACTGCCTGAGGGTGAATGAGAACTGTGTGCCTGGCAGGATGACAGACGGACCACAACATTCAGCAGCCTTCAAGAGGGTACCGCTACATTTGAGGGGTCGATCCGGGATGTCTGTTCACAGGTAAGCTGCCAGACGTTGCCCCTAGCAAACGAAGTTGACCGAGCCAGGGGAACTGTACTTTGTTCCACCAATTGAGGGACTGAACCCAGGGGAAGGATTTCTGTGCTGTGCCTGCTACTCTATGCTACAATAACAAGTGCCGTTGTCCATAGCAAACAGCGGGAGCTGCCTGTCAAACTATTGCTGCCTGCTTACCCAGTCGCCCAACCACAGCTGGGATGGACACTTGTGCTTTAAATCTGCAATTCAGTGACTTTCTACCATGTGCTATCACCCGTGGCAACCACAGCGGACATTCTGAACTTTTGCTTCAGACTCCTGCTTTATACAGTAAAGTGTGCCTGGAAATGTCTGCTGTTGCCCGGGGTGATCAGGGTAAGCCTGCAGGTGCCTGCGGACGGGACTGTGCTAAAAGCGTTCCCTTCAGTGAGGCATGGGCCACAAACTTTATTGTTGCTACCGGAAAAGTCAGTGGTCATCTGCCATCTGTTGCTTGGGCACAGTCGGTGCCGAGCGACATGCCTAGACAAGTCCTGCTAGTTCCAGTGTGCCTGTAAACTTCAGTTTGTCTAACAAGGGGTTACAACAGTACGCCAACGAGGGGCCTGCCTATCAGTTTCGCAGATGCCAGCCTGTCTGGAAGCAAGGGAGCGGTGCCATGCCGTAGAGGAGACCCAGCGTTTCCTGCTAGCAGATACCACGAGGCAGAGGAGCAAAATCGCGGAGTGTGCTCATGTGTTTCCAGCGCTGACCTGGTTGCCTGATATGCAGGAGTGGACACTGGTGGATACTGGTGTTCAGTTGGAGCATTGTGGGGGATTCTAGTTTATTCCCCTCAATAAAAATACAAAACAAAGTTCAAGGACTGGTTTTCTGCCTGAGGGCGAATAAGAACTGTGGGCCTGGCCTGCCAGGGTGACAGATGGACCACAACATTCAGCAGCCCTCCAAAGGGGATACCACTACACCCTTTTCAGATTTTTTTTTCTGTGTCCCATTGGAAGGATTCTCCTTCACATTCTATACTGGAGACATGAGAGGAAGTAATGCCGCGTACACACGGTCGGACTTTCCGGCATACTTGGTCCGGCGGACCAGAGTGTGCCGGACAATCCGCCCATGTGTAGGCTCCGGCGGACTTTTCCGGCGGACTTTTTACCAAAAGCCCGCCGGACCTAGATTTGAAACATGTTTTAAATCTTTCCGTCGGACTCAGTTTCGGGCGGAAAGTCCGCTCGTCTGTGTGCTGGTCCGACGGAAAGCCCGCTCCTGTGTATGCTGGTCCAACGGACCAGATACGACGCGAGGGCAGGGTATTGCATCTCGCGCTCGCTGCAATAGGAAAAACAAATGTTCCTATTGCGGTGAGCGCGGGGCATACCAGGCCCTTAGGTCTGGTAAGGATTATAAAGGGAACCCCCCTACGCCGAAAAAACGGCGTGGGGTCCCCCCTAAAATCCATACCAGACCCTTATCCGAGCACGCAGCCTGGCCGGTCAGGAAAGGGGGTGGGGACGAGCGAGCGCCCCCCCCCCCCTCCTGAACCGTACCAGGCCGCATGCCCTCAACATGGGGGGTGGGTGCTTTGGGGGAGGGGGGCACCCTGCGGGGCCGCCCCACCCCAAAGCACCTTGTCCCCATGTTGATGAGGACAAGGGCCTCTTCCCGACAACCCTGGCCGTTGGTCTGCGGGGGGGGGGCTTATCGGAATCCGGGAGCCCCCTATCCCGGCCCCCCACCCTATGTGAATGAGTATGGGGTACATGGTACCCCTACCCATTCACCCAGGGAAAAAGTGTAAATAATAAA
Source organism: Lithobates septentrionalis (assembly GCA_037952835.1). Lineage (NCBI taxonomy): Eukaryota > Metazoa > Chordata > Amphibia > Anura > Ranidae > Lithobates > Lithobates septentrionalis. The sequence continues at coordinate 480,009 of JBBDGP010000634.1, forward strand.
ACACTACACAGGTTTTTAAAATATTTTATTAAACAGCTCCGGGGGGGATCTTCCTCCGGCTTCGGGGGTCTTCTTCCGGCTTCGGGGGTCTTCTTCCGGCTTCGGGGGTCCCTCCGGTTCATCTTCTCCTGGCGTCCGGTTGGTTCTTCTCCGCTCTCTTCTCCCGGTGTTCCAGTTCTTCGGCCGGCTCCTCCGCTGTGTTCAGGTAGCTCTCTTGCCAGCAGAGGTCCGGACTTCTGGGCTTCTTGTCTTCTGGGCTTTTTCTCTTCTCTTCTCTTCTCCAGATGTTGACACGGCGCTCTCTCCGGCTGGACTGCTCTCTGAGGGCTGCGTTGTGACTTATATAGGCGGAGACCCCGCCCCCTTTTAAAGTCACAGTCCCTGGGCATGCTGGGACTGTGACGTTTTAGGGGGCGTGGTTAACATCACCCAGTGACCACGCCCCCTAAAACGTCACAGTCCCAGCATGCCCAGGGACTGTGACATCAAAAGGGGGCGTGGTCTCCACCTATATAAGTCACAATGGAGCCCTCAGGGAGCAGTCCAGCCGGAGAGAGCGTCGTGTCAACATCTGGAGAAGAGAAGAGAAGACAAGAAGCCCAGAAGTCCGGACCTCTGCTGGCAAGAGAGCTACCTGAACACAGCGGAGGAGCCGGCCGAAGAACTGGAACACCAGGAGAAGAGAACGGAGAAGAACCAACCGGACGCGGGGAGAAGATGAACCGGAGGGACCCCCGAAGCCGGAAGAAGACCCCCGAAGCCGGAGGAAGATCCCCCCCCGGAGCTGTTTAATAAAATATTTTAAAAACCTGTGTAGTGGTTTATTATTTACACTTTCTCCCTGGGTGAATGGGTAGGGGTACCATTTACCCCATACTCATTCACATAGGGTGGGGGGGCCGGGATCTGGGGGCCCTCTTATTATAGGGGGCTCCCGGATTCCGATAAGCCCCCCGCCCGCAGACCCCGACAACCAACGGCCAGGGTTGTCGGGAAGAGGCCCTTGTCCTCATCAACATGGGGACAAGGTGCTTTGGGGTGGGGGGCCCCGCAGGGCGCCCCCCTCCCCCAAAGCACCCACCCCCCCATGTTGAGGGCATGCGGCCTGGTACGGTTCAGGGGGGGGGGGGGCGCTCGCTCGTCCCCACCCCCTTTCCTGACCGGCCAGGCTGCGTGCTCGGATCGGGGTCTGGTATGGATTCTAGGGGGGACCCCACGCCGTTTTTTCGGCGTAGGGGGTTCCCCTTATAATCCATACCAGACCTGAGGGCCTGGTATGACCCGCGACGGGGCTCGCAAGGTGTCAATCTGGCCGATAAAAGCGGCAAGATTGACATCCTTTTCTAGTCCCGTCGCACCTGAGTCACGTTCAAAATGAACGGACTTGTCCGTGTGTGGGCAAGTCCGTTCATTCTGAAAGTCCGCTGGAAAGACGGGCGGACTTAGCCCGCCGCAAAGTCCGGTCGTGTGTGGGCAAGTCCGTCCATTTTAAAGTCCGGCACACCTGGAGGACAAAGTCCGTCAGAAAGTGTGCCGGACCAAGTAGGACAGAAAGTCAGACCGTGTGTACGCGGCATAAGAAGAAATCTCTCCAAAGAGTGGGGAAATCCCCACCCAGGGCTTGTTTACACAGTGTCAGGGGTGTTAAAAGCAGGCGGTTGAGCCACAGTTTTACAGCCCCCTGACCACCCACCTAAACAATGGCATAAGCTATTCACATGTCATAACTCTAGCAAAAGTGAAAATGCATTTTGCATTCGTCGGGTGGTACCGCTGCCGAACACGACCTATTTAAGTATATAGGGCAACAACCGCCTTGCAAATGTGTGCAATGCACGCAGTGGTTCAGCGTTTTTTAGGTTAAAACAGGTGGTGAGAAGGCAACACATCCTCCCCAGGCTATTAAATGCCCTTTGAAGAACAATTCACCATGGCTCACTTTTCAGAGGGGCGGCAAATGAACCAGGTATCCCCTTTGAAAGATTTCCCCCTCCCCAGTGATTTCATGGAGGGCTATAAAAACCTGATGGGTTCCAGCTCTTTTTTTTTTTACCTGTATAACAGGCAGTGCTTTTTCTCCTGACCTCATCACCTGTAAAATATAAAAAATATCTCCCATTTTTTTTAATTTAGTTCTCCTATTTTCCACAATTGGCGGTGGTCTCTGACCTCCTCACAGATATCACGCTGCTACTAATTCCTCTCAAGCTTTGGTGCAGCCTTCACATTTTTGTTGGGATTACTATGGTTACCTCAAGGAAAATAAATCGTTCTTTCAAAGCAAATTGTATACAAACTAAATATTACAATGAAATATATATAACAAGGGTTGTGGCGCTTCCTATGGGGTACTAGATGGGAAGGGTGGTTGTGGTGTACTCGGGTAGTTACCCTCAATGAATCCCAATAGGGGTACCTGGTGGCTACCAGGGAACAGCTTTGTTGCCGTAAGGGTATATATGTCTGTACCTCACATACACACACATATATCCACATACCCCCACATATATCAACAGAGATAATGTCTCCAATGGTGGTTCATTCAGACCTTATTTTAAGGGGTGTGGGCTGAGGCCCCTATAGCTGTGATACATATGCCACCACTAGGTGAGATACCTATACAATATGTGTGTAACCTTATGTGCGCTTTGCTGCCAAAATAATCCAAACACTCTAATACCCGTGCAAAGTAAACATCCATAAAAATATGTTACCAAAACATTAATTATTGTAATCAAAATTAGTGCAAATAGACCTATTGTGATCAAAATAAGTGCAAAAAAAGGAAAAAACAGTATTAACAGTTTTTCAGTGATTATAGTCCTTAAGGAAAAAACTTGTTCAAATCCAGTGTTCCAAACAATTTCGTGACTTGAGTGCTCTCAAATAATTCCTGTGACTTTTGTGCGCCCCCTTGCGGGTCCCCACTCACCAGATCCAATAACCCCGAAGAGGGGCAACCAGCATGAGATGTCTCAATCACGGTCTCTTCTCCACGATAATCGAGCGGGCTGTACAGGATGATTTCCGTTGGTTTTCCCAATAGATTCCCGGGACCTCCTATTTCAGATGGAGCTGGTAGTATGGGGTATTCCAATCACAATTTTCTCTCCCCCACCGTCCTCCCGGGTATCCAGGTACTTCCTACTATTGGGTAGAATGTTCACAATGGCTCCCTGTGATTGGCAACATGATGTCATCAATGGTCCTGGCACGTGTAGTCAACTTTATCCTTATGTGTACCCTCCTGTCCAGGTTCAGGGAGTTCTCTGCTTTGCATTATGTGCTAACTTGGCCACATTAACTTAATGTGGCCAAGTTAGCACATAATGCAAAGCAGAGAACTCCCTGAACCTGGACAGGAGGGTACACATAAGGATAAAGTTGACTACACGTGCCAGGACCATTGATGACATCATGTTGCCAATCACAGGGAGCCATTGTGAACATTCTACCCAATAGTAGGAAGTACCTGGATACCCGGGAGGACGGTGGGGGAGAGAAAATTGTGATTGGAATACCCCATACTACCAGCTCCATCTGAAATAGGAGGTCCCGGGAATCTATTGGGAAAACCAACGGAAATCATCCTGTACAGCCCGCTCGATTATCGTGGAGAAGAGACCGTGATTGAGACATCTCATGCTGGTTGCCCCTCTTCGGGGTTATTGGATCTGGTGAGTGGGGACCCGCAAGGGGGCGCACAAAAGTCACAGGAATTATTTGAGAGCACTCAAGTCACGAAATTGTTTGGAACACTGGATTTGAACAAGTTTTTTCCTTAAGGACTATAATCACTGAAAAACTGTTAATACTGTTTTTTCCTTTTTTTGCACTTATTTTGATCACAATAGGTCTATTTGCACTAATTTTGATTACAATAATTAATGTTTTGGTAACATATTTTTATGGATGTTTACTTTGCACGGGTATTAGAGTGTTTGGATTATTTTGGCAGCAAAGCGCACATAAGGTTACACACATATTGTATAGGTATCTCACCTAGTGGTGGCATATGTATCACAGCTATAGGGGCCTCAGCCCACACCCCTTAAAATAAGGTCTGAATGAACCACCATTGGAGACATTATCTCTGTTGATATATGTGGGGGTATGTGGATATATGTGTGTGTATGTGAGGTACAGACATATATACCCTTACGGCAACAAAGCTGTTCCCTGGTAGCCACCAGGTACCCCCATTGGGATTCATTGAGGGTAACTACCCGAGTACACCACAACCACCCTTCCCATCTAGTACCCCATAGGAAGCGCCACAACCCTTGTTATATATATTTCTAGTCAATAGAGAATCCTTAGGGAATCTCTTTTAAGGGAGGCAGCATACCTAACCTATTGTTCTAAGCGCAGCTCTTTGTTCTTAACTCTATAAATATTACAATGAAAACCTGCAAGAAGAAACCAGAATCCAAAAAACATCAACCTCCTTTATTCTGTTTTATCCTTTAATTCTAAACCATTATTATTGGAATGGTGGTGCATTAGTTCCAGACTTTTACATTGAATGACACTTGTTGTCACTTACTTTCTTCGGCCTTTTTGTTCAAATCGAGCTTTGAAAGAGATGAGGAATTATGGTTCTGTATGTATTTTTGTATGTATATATTCAATTGTAGTATTTAATTGAAATGCACATGCGTAATCAGGGCCGCTGATAAGGCAGTACAGCCGGCCCTCCTGTACTGGGCCCGGGTCCCATTTGTTTATAAGAGGGGCTTGGTACCTGATGAGCAGAAACACCGGCTGTACTGCCTCATTTCTGAAACAAATCCTCCTGTGGCTCCCCCTGAAGCCCAGCGGCATCTCCTCCTCTCTCTTCCACCGCATTTCCCCTGCTTCAGGAAAAGACACAGGGCGACTGCTTCCAGTATCTGCGCTTCTCTCCCCTGCTGCACTGATCACCCCCCTTCTGGGTCCTTCATCACCAATCCTCCCTCCTCCCGCAGCGCTGCCGGCTCTCATTCTCTCCCTATTGCGAACTGTAGCTGCTGCTGGGACAAACAGGAGGACTAGGAGGTCAGTGTATGGCCCACTTAGGTTTAAGGAGGGTCCACAAAAATGTAATGACCGAGCAATGAGCAACAGATATTGATGGTTTCAATCAACCGAAGTTGATCAGTTGTGGCTGGGAAAAAAAACAATAGTACAGAGTCAATCATTGGGGTTTTTTTGTGCCCTAAGTCAAACTTTTTCTACAAAAGGCCAGTTTACTGCCCTGTAGACTTTAGGGGGAGCCATTGGGAGTAAAAAATGTCCCGGCATCAGTGGGAATAAACACTGCCCCATTATTTGTGTCAGTGAGAGGAAGTGTACGGTACCCCATCATTGGTGTCATTGGGAGGAATCATGCCTCATTGTTGGTGTCATTGAGAGGAATTGTGCCCCATCATTGGTGTTATTGGGCCCCATTGTTGGTGTTATTGGAACTGTGCCCATCATTGGGAAGAATTATGCCCCTTCATTGGTGTCAGTGGGGGAATTATGCCCCTTCATTGGTGTCAATGGGGAAACTATGCCCCATTGTTGGTGTCAGTGAATGAAATAGTACGCCAAGGGCCAGATAAATGCAAACAAACAACCCGAGCCACAGTTTGGAGACCACTGCTGCTAATTTGTACTCCAACAGTCTGTCCCCAGCGCCAGCATCTTCTGCACGGCTTCCTCTAGGTATCGGTCTTCAGCCACCCTGATTGGCCTACCATGGGATGATGTCATCAAGGCGGTATATCTGCGTGAGGTGGTCCATAAGTGGTTAAACTTCTCCACAACTTTATCCCTGACCTGTCTGGCGTGTTCCTTGGCCTTCATGATGATGTTTGTTCACTGAGGTTCTCGAACAAACCTCTGAAGACTTCACAGAACAGCTGTATTTATACTTCGATTAAATTACACACAGGTAAACTCTATTTACTAATTAGGTGAATTCTAGTGAATTCTAGTGGTTCCACTAGATTTTAGTTAGGGGCATCAGAGTAAAGGGGGCGGAATACAAAATGCACGCCACACTTTTTAGATATTTGTAAATAATTTTGAAAACCATTTATCATTTTCCTTCCACTTCACAATTATGTGCCACTTTGTGTTTGTCTATCACAAAAAATCCCAATAAAATACATTTACGTTTTGGTTTTAACATGACAAAATGTGGAGAATTCCAAGGGGTATGAATACTTTTTCAAGGAACTGTATAAGAGCCCGTTCACACCAGCTGGGAAACCTTCCTCAGTGCAGCCCCAATGCATGGAGAAGGCATTCTGTTTGTTCTGTTGTAATCAATGTGAGTTTCAAGGCACTGTAACTCTTTGATCTCCCCTGATGTTAACCCCTTCCCTGCCAGCGTGATTAGTACAGTGTCAGTGCATATTTTTTTAGCACTGATCACTGTATTGGTGTCACTGGTCCCGAAAAAGTGTCAAAAGTGTCATTTAGGTGTCCAATTTGTCTGCCGCATGGGCTGAAGTTGTTAAAGCAGGGTTAGGTTATAAAAAAATATCCCAAGCTTTGAACATCTCACAGAGCACTGTTCAATCCATCATCTGAAAATGGAAAGAGTATGGCACAGCTGCAAACCTACCAAGACATGGCCGTCCACCTAAACTGACAGGCCAGGCAAGGAGAACATTAATCAGAGAAGCAGCCAAGATGCCCATGGTAACTCTGGAGGAGCTGCAGAGATCCACAGCTCAAGTGGAAGAATCTGTCCAAAGGACAACTATTATGCCGCGTACACACGGTCGTACTTTTCGTCTACAAAAGTCAGACAGCCTGTCCGACAGACTTCCGGCAGACTTCCGGCAGACTTTCGACAGACTTGCGGCAGACTTTCTAACGAACGGACTTGCCTACACACGACCACACAAAAGTCTGACGGATTCGTACGTGATGACGTACACCGGACTAAAATAAGGAAGTTCATAGCCAGTAGCCAATAGGTGCCCTAGCGTGGCTTTTTGTCCGTCGGACTAGCACACAGACGAGCGGATTTCGGGGTCCGTCGTAGTTACGAAGTAAAGTTTTAAAGCATGTTTCAAATCTAAAGTACGTCGGATTTGAGGCTAAAAAAGTCAGTTGAAAGTCCGGAGAAGCCCACACACGATCGGATTACCAGCCAGCTTTAGTCCGTCAGCGTCCGTTGGACTTTTGTAGACGAAAAGTACGACCGTGTGTACGCGGCATTAGTCGTACACTCCACAAATCTGGCCTTTACGGAAGAGTGGCAAGAAGAAAGCCATTGTTGAAAGAAAGCCACAAGAAGTCCCGTTTGCAGTTTGCGAGAAGCCATGTGGGGGACACAGAAAACATGTGGAAGAAGGTGCTCTGGTCAGATGAGATGTTGAACTTTTTGGCCTAAAAGCAAAACGCTATGTGTGGCGGAAAACCAACACTTCACATCGCCCTGAACACACCATCCCCATCGTGACACATGGTGGTGGCAGCATCATGTTGTGGGGGCTTTTCTTCAGCAGGAACAGGGAAGATGGTCAGAGTGGATGGGTAGATTTATGGAGCCAAATACAGGGCAATCTTAGAAAAAAACCTGTAATGCCGCGTACACACGGTCGTACTTTTCGTCTACAAAAGTCGGACAGCCTGTCGGACAGACTTCCGGCAGACTTTCGGTGGACTTGCCGCGGACTTGCGGCCTACTTTCTAACGACCGGACTTGCCTACACACGACCACACAAAAGTCGGTCGGATTCGTACGTGATGACGTACACCGGACTAAAATAAGGAAGTTCATAGCCAGTAGCCAATAGGTGCCCTAGCGTGGCTTTTTGTCCGTCGGACTAGCACACAGACGAGCGGATTTCGGGGTCCGTCGTAGGTACGAAGTAAAAGTTTTGAAGCATGTTTCAAATCTAAAGTACGTCGTATTTGAGGCTAAAAAAGTCGGTTGAAAGTCCGGAGAAGCCCACACACGATCGGATTACCAGCCAGCTTTAGTCCATCAGCGTCTGTTGGACTTTTGTAGACGAAAAGTAGGACCGTGTGTACGCGGCATTAGAGTCTGCAAAAGACTTGAGACTGGGGTGGAGGTTCACCTTCCAGCAGGACAACGACCCTAAACATACAACCAGAGCTACACTGGAATGGTTTAGATCAAAGCATATTTATGTGTTAGAATAGCCCAGTCAAAGTCCAGACCTAAATCCAATAGAGAATACGTGGCAAGACTTGAAAATTGTTGTTCACAGATGCTCTCCATCTGACAGAGCTTGAGCTATTTTTGAAAGAAGAATGGACAAAAATATCACTCTCTAGATGTGCAAAGCTGGTAGAGACATCCCCAAAAAGACTTGCAGATGTAAATACAGCAAAAGGTGGTTTTACAAAGTATTGACTAAGGAGGGCTGAATACAAATACACGCCACACTTTTCACATATTTATTTGTAAAAAATTTTGAAAACCATTTATCATTTTCCTTCAACTTCACAATTATAGTGCTGTGAAATAGATAAGCCGAGTAAATACAAAATGCAGTTTTTAAATGATAGTTTAATTTATTGAGGCAAAAAAGCTGTTCAAACCTGCCTGGCTTTATGTGAAAAAGTAATTGCCCCCTAAACCTAATAACTGGTTGTGCCACCCTTGGTGGCAACAACTGCAATCAAGCATTTGAGATAACTGGCAATGAGTCTTTCACATTGCTGTGGAGCAACTTTGGCCCACTCTTCTTTGCAGAATTGTTTTAATTCAGTCACATTGGAGGGTTTTCCAGCATGAACAGCCTGTGTAAGGTCATGATATAGCATCTCAAGTGGATTTAAGTCCGGGCTTTGACTAGGCCACTCCAAAACCCAAATTTTGCTTTGTTTAAACCATTTGGAGGTGGACTTGCTGTTGTGTTTCGGATCATTGTCCTGCTGCATTACCCAAGTGCACTTGAGCTTGAGGTCACAAACTGATGGCCGGACATTCTCCTTTAGGATTTTCGGGTAGAGCTCGGGCAGAATTCATGGTTCCATCCTGTGTCTGAGTGTTGGTATGATGTTCTTGTTATGAAATGCTGTTTTAGTTTTATGCCAGATGTAACGGGACGCACACCTTCCAAAAAGTAAAATTTTTGTCTCATCATTCCACAGAATATTTGCCTAAAAGTCTTGGGGATAATCAAGATGTTTTTTGGTAAATGTGAGATGAGTCTTTATGTTCTTTTTGGTCAGCAGTGGCTTTGGCCTTGGAACTCTCCCATGGATGCCATTTTTGCCCAGTCTCTTTCTTATTGTTGAATCATGAAAACTGATCTTACCTGAGGAAGGTTCACCACTGTTCTATGGTATCTCCATTTGTGGATAATGGCTCTCCCCGTGGTTCACTGGAGTTATAAAAACATTAGACATGGCTTTGAAAGCCTTCCTATACCGATATATGTACATTACTTTGTTTCTAATCTTTTCTGTAATTTTTTCTGTAATTTTTTTTAGATTGTGGCATGATGTATGGCTTTTTGTGATCTGTTAGCATGCTTCACTTTGTCAGACAGCTTCTATTTATGTGATTTTGTGATTCAACAGGTCTGGCAGTAATCAGGCCTGAGTGTGGCAAGTGAAATTTAACTCAGCTTTCCAAAAAATTGTGGTTAATCACAGTTCATTCATGATTCAGCATGGGAGGGGGCAATTACTTTTTCACATAGGGCCAAGCAGGTTTGAACAGCTTTTTTCCCTTCATTAATGAAATAATAATTTAAAAAATGCATCCTGGATTTACTCTGATTATTTTTGTGTAAAAATTTGTTTGATGATCTGAATTATTTAACTGAGAAATATGCAAAAAAAAAAAAAAAAAATCAGGAAGGAGGTAAATACTTTTTCACAGCACTGTATGTGCCTTTGTGTTGGTCTATCACATAAAATCCCAATAAAATACATTTAAGTTTTTGGTTGTAACATGACAAAATGTGGGAAATGTCAAGGGGTATGAATACTTTTTCAAGGCACTGTATGTGATACCTGGAGAGCCTTTCATTAACACTGAGCAGTTGCTAAGTCAAACAAACCTCCTTAGCAACCAGATAGTTTGTATGTGGCAAATCACTACTGCACTCCTAGCAACAGCCTGTTCTTCTATCTGCAGGCAGTAAAGGACATGGGAAATGCACAGTACCCCCCCCCCCAATAGCAAACCTTAAATTCCCCATAGACAACCATATGAAATAATAAAAACACCAGACCTTATATTTGGCAATAAATGGCCGTGGCACTTTATTTTGGTTTGAAACATAAATAAATAGCATATAACAAATTTAATCAATGAGGAAATAATTCAAAGTATTAATATCTCATTGCTTATGGCCCGTACACACGATCTGAATATCGCACGAAAGCGGTCGTCTGAGGAAGGATCGTATGATTTTCGGATCATATGTACACTACACTAGTGTGTACACTACTGATCTTATTCGATCAGGCATGCATAAAAATTTTCCTCATACGATTCCAGATCATACGATTTTCGGTTAGTCAGTATAGTTGTCATCCAAAAATTCAATACAAATACATTACAACACATGACATCACTTCCGATTTTCTTTTCTGTCGTACGAGAATTTTCCTGACTTTATTTAGCTATTCAATATCTACTTGCGACTATTAAGCGAAATCGGTCGTACGATCAGTCGTATGATATTCGGATCGTGTGTACGGGCCATAAGTCATAAAAACTCAAGCAAAACATATTCAAACGTAAACCAGCCCTCCGCCGAGTGAAAAAACCACAAATAATTGCTCGCGACGGGCGGGAGGGTGTTTGGCTCTCTTGCTGTGATGATCCCTAAAGGAAGGCACACCTGTGATGGGACCTTTTTATAATGAGCCCTACACCTTCTGGCAGGTTCTCCTACTTTTGATTGGCTGATCACACCTGTCCGGCCAGGTGAGCTAAATTCTAAACAAGACAACACACCAGTTTATTCATGTTCTAACATTATGGAAGTAAACCAACCACAATTGATAAATAACTCATAATTAACAGGATAGAAGTGAGGGGGAGGCAGCCGCAGGCCCATGCAAGTGTGTCCAAATAAATTGAGCAATCCGAGAAACGCACACAGACTTTTATAAACATCTGTCCTTTTCTGCTAAACTTCCTATAATAAAAGAGTCTATGATGGAAGTCTGATGGTGAGACCAAGACAGTGCTGCAGAGTAAATAAAGGTCATACTGACACCTTTTGATGCCAAGTTGCTGACTCTCTATCCTGGAAATTAGGGGAAATCTCTCCAACAAACAAAAAAAAAAAAAAAAAAAATATTTAGAAGGGCAGATCAGTTCTTGGAGGCGATTTCAATGTCAGCCCTGATTCCCTGTTAGATCCCTCGCTCAGTCGCTTTACATATTCCTTTACTTTCCGTAATTATCGCAAGACCTTGCAACACTATCATCCAAGGTGGTGGATATCATGGAATCAGAACAATGGATGGCCACCTGTGAAGGCCACAGGTTCTACGCTATGTGGGCTATTGTTTTATATGACCCACAGCCTTTAGATGGATCCACGTTATATTGTTTAGTCCAGTGGTCTCCAAACTGCGGCCCTTTGCTTGCTTTTATCTGGCCCTTGGGGCCATAATTGCCCCCCCACTGACACCAATGAAGGGGACACAATTCCTCCCACTAATACCAATGCTGGAACACAATTTTTCCCAATGACACCAACAATGGGGCCCTATTCTTCTCAATGAGACCAACAATGGGGCCCAATGACATCAATAATGGGGCACAATTGCTCCCATTGACGAGGTACAATTACTTCCACTGAAACAAACGTTGGGGCACTATTTTTTTCTTCACTGACATCAGGACCTTCTCTACTCCCAATTACCACAGTCTGGCCCCCCCTAAAGTCTGAAAGACGGTAAACTGGCCCTTTGTTTAGAAAGTTTGGAGACCCTTGGTTTAGTCTACTGTTATTATGTTTTTCTGTTCTATTTCATGATTGGATGAATGCATTAATTGATTTGACTGTGCTTTGGAGTCTTTTTTGATTTGCTTTTCCTCTTACCTTTTCTCCCCCTCCTCCTCCTTTTTTTTCTTCCTCTTTCTTTTACAAATTCAAAGTAGTTACTATGCCCTTGGCAAACTGTCATTCCTCACATACATGCATTGTCTTTCAAATCTTCCTGTTCAAATGATAACCTAACCTGTCAATAACCTGGATGATGTCATATAACATTATGTACATGTGCAACTGGTCTATTGTGTTATTGTATTGCACTGAAAAAAATCCTGACTAACAACTATACAAAAAAAAAACTATACTCATCAGGGGCGGATGCTCCCAAGTATCTAAAGGAAATAGGATGTTTAATCTAATATAACATTAGTGGTAGTGAAAACATAGGCAAAAAAAGCCCAACCTATATACTCACGTATACTGATTGGTGATTGGAGAGGTTTTGTAGGCAATGGGATCAAGGCCAACTAAGCAAGCATTATATTAGATTAAACATCCTATTTCCTTTAGATACTTGGGAGCATCCGCCCCTGATGAGTGTACAAACACGAAACGCGTCGGAAAATTTAGGATGCCGACACACATCTCTACCAGCAACCAACCAAGTTCTGTACAATTTATGCCCCTATTTATTGATATTTTGTCATTTCATGCACTTTGTTGCTTCCACCATTACTATTACCTATATATACATCCATGGGAATTGCTCATTGATCGCTATTATTGTCATGTATGTATTAGTTGACACTATGTCGCATCCTTGATGTACCATGTTAGATATATGCACTGTCATATTGTCATGCGTTTCCAAGTTGATATGACCATTATGTCTCTTTTATTCATGCTATATTTTGTACCTATGCGCAATCCCACGACCTATATATGTATTCTATTTTTTCATATCAATAAACATGTGATCCCTTCAAACAATTTTCCATCATGTGTTATACCTCAATTAAAGTCCCACCAACCCCCATTTTTAAGTATTGTATATTACAGGGATGGAGGTGCATATTACATGCGCCTTATTTAAAGTCCCTCTTGGGTTGCTATTGAGCTTCCCCCCCCCTTTTATTTTACAATCTGTTTGTATCGCACAGACATCGCATGTGATTTGCAATGCAGTGCGGTGCGAATCACATCCGATGTCGGACAGCGCACCAGTGTGAACCGAGCCTAACAGCCACTAGCGATAATCACATGTTAAATCCAGCAGGCTGGTTGTACCAAATCGACCAACTTGGGTACATGCAGCCTTCCCATTTATGGTTCGAATCTCGTCTGTGGCCGGCTTAAGACAGGAAGCAAGAGGAGTTTACAGGAAACTTAGCTATCCATATCTCTGGATCTAATAATGGTTTTGAAATGTGGCTTTGACCGAGGGTTACCTCTGCTTATGCCAATTTTTGTTATGACCAGGTTTGGATTACACCACTAGTCAGGGCTGGTGCAAGGATTTTTAGCACCCTAGGCGAAACCTCATTTTGCCGCCCCCTTGGCTCCACCCCTGACTCCACCCACTTTTCCCTGCCCATGTAAAGCCTACCCTTTTAATTAAGCGCCCATCAAATGCTGCCTCACCAGCGCCCATCAAATGCAGCTTCACCAGCGATCAAATGCATACTCACCAGCACCCATCAAATGCAGACTCACCAGCGCCAATCAAATGCAGACTCACCAGCGCCAATCAATGCAGCCTCACCAGCGCCAATCAATGCAGCCTCACCAGCGCCCATCAAATGCAGCCTCACCAGCGCCCAACAAATGCAGCCTCACCAGCGCCCATCAAATGCAGACTCACCTGCGCCCATCAAATGCAGCCTCACCAGCGCCCATCAAATGCAGCCTCACCAGCGCCCATCAAATGCAGTCTCACCAGCACCCATCAAATGCAGCCTCACCAGCGCCCATCAAATGCAGCCTCACCAGCGCCCATCAAATGCAGCCTACCAGCGCCCATCAATGCAGCCTACCAGTGCCGATCATGATCATGTTTGCTTGCTTCCATTCATTCAGGAGTCGGGACACAGACACAGTCCTCTGCCACTGCTGCGCTTCTGACACTATGTGTGAACGGAGCGGCGGCTGCCTGCTGATGCTGAGACTTAGTTGCTTGCTACAGAGAGAAGAGAGTAGGAAAACCAGTGGCCAAGCGCCCTAGGCAGCAGGGCGCCCTAGGTGGCTGCCTAGTTTGCCTAGCGGTAGCACCGGCCCTGCCACTAGTACCACTGGTATGGGCAAGTTATTTGAATACCGTCTAGTGCTCTATTAAAGTGTGACTAAACTCAGGACCCTGCATTCACTATATGGATATGGACATCCCCCATCCAGGAAACGACATGGGCTCTATATAACGTGCTGCAGTTTCTAATGCACACTGTGAGAAGCTCATAATGTGCAGTAAAATGAGAAGAGAGGAGCCTGTACAACTGTGCAAGTCAGGAACGGCTGGAGTTCGGCTTTAGAGTAGATTGATACGGTGTGTTAAATATTATTAATTGATTTGTGATGCGGTGTCTGAATGTTATTATTCTTCATGTATCAGCATAATCCACACTCGATACAATTTGTTGCAAACATCCCAATGCCATTGTAATAATAAGTCCATGGAAAGAGTCAATCTTCCCTTGGCTAAGGTCAATAAGAAGAGATAGTAAATATATCATTTATAATTCATCAACGCACATTTGTTTTATTTTTTTTTTTATAATGCTCCTTTATGGTCTGCATGCAGTACAATCATGATATAGAGTTATATGTTGAAGCCGTTAACATCATTTTTGCAATTGTAAAACTTCGACCCCAGACAAAGTCTTGTATGACGAAACGCGTTGGGAGGACTCCACTGCCGCCATTTTACTTGCAAGCGCTTTTTATTCTGAAATGTAAGTGTTTTTCCTTTTAATAAATTTTTTTATGGTTTACGGAATTACGCTATGAGCCCCTTCTTCATTACATGTGGGTAATGTCCGTTGGTGTCCGAGCTTCCATATGAAGAAGACCTCTTTGGGATAGCAACGTTACAACTTCACCATTCACCAGCCCTTGGTTCCCTACCTTCATTGCCAGCGAGCAGTCCAAGCCTGTTTGACCCATATAGCGTATGCTAGGTGGGTCCCAACTTTCTGGTAAGCCTCCAGTCATCCTAGGTGGCGGTTTCGCACAAGTGTCTGTTAGCACATGTTGGATTACGTACAGAAATCTCTCACGAGTATATGTTTTGGAACTTATCACCATTGCAAAATTTATGTTCATCGTATCTGCATATTCAGTTTTGGACTTTATTGCCATTTTTACATCCTGTTATCACTTTTGGTGACCCTAAGGCTTTATAATATAAGTGTTCTATATGTATGAATGTTCACAAAGTATACAAAACACTATATTTTCACAATTCATTTTGCTATTATATGTGGTATAGCAATATTTTCTTCAATCACACTTAAGCCTGGTACACACCATTTGTTTTTTGTTTTTCGTTCAACCCCAAGAGTTGAACAAGAAAAAGCTTGTCAGCTCCAGTTGGAGCGGCTGTACTAACCATGCGAGGTTAGGACAGCGATCTCCCCCTGCTGAGCTGTTTTCCAGCATGCACTTAAGACAGACCGACATACAGATGGGCCAAATGTTGGCTGTTTGTTTTTGAACTGACCATCTCCCGACATTCGGCCCGTGTGTATGGGGCTTAAAGCTGAGAGTCTTTGGTCATTTTTGGGTGTTGTGGGTTTTTTTCAGCATTTTTACGGGTGTTTTTGTGCACTATTTAGGCTTGAGGTTTTCTTTTTAGCCTATGAAAACCTAGTTACTAGGCAAGAAATTGTGCAAAAAATGTGGGTTTTTTTTAGGTGCTGCCATTCATTGATGTATATTTGGGCCAAAATGTATGACTCTGCCTCAAAAGACACTTGTGTACTTTTTAGTGAGTGACAAGCTATAAAAGGATAGTTCACCTTTACAAAAAACCTGCCTATGCAGGTAAGGGATGTTTGTAAATTAAAAAAAAACTGTGCAGCTCTGACTAAGGCTCGGTTCACACTGGGACGACTTGGGATCCGACTTGTACGCCCTCAAGTCGCCCCAAGTCGCCCCAGAAATAGATTCACATTGAAGTGAATGGGAGCGTCTTAATAGACACTACTGAAGTCGCTCCGACTTCAGAGCGTACTCCCTGTACTACTTTGATCCGACTTGGTAGGCGACCTGTACCATAGAAATCAATGGAAGTCGCCTCAAAGTCGGATCTCTCTGTAAAGTCAAGCGACTTTGCAGGGAAAACCCCTCCCTCCCCCCTCCCTCCCAGAGAGCTGATTGGCCACAGGCGAAGTCGCCTGTCATGGAGGCGACTTCAAGTCGCCTTGTAATTTGCTAAAGTCGCGTCGAAGTCGCGTCGAAGTCGCGTCGAAGCCGCGTTGAAGTCGCCGTGCAAAGTCGCGCTGAAGTCGTGTTGCCCCAGTGTGAACCGAGCCTAAAGATGAATAATACCCTTACTATAGGTGTAGGCCATTTACATACCTTATGAAGCCTGACTGGAATACTCCCAGGACTTTGCTAAGTGAGGCCTAGTCATCACGGCTCACCTCCACCATCACAGGAGTGAGCTCTTTCTCTGATTTAAACCCTCTCACGTACCCTTTCTCTCCCCTAAAGAAGTAGCTCTAAATTCAGCATTTGAGAGTTCACTCCTGTGATGGTGGAGGTGAGCAGTGATGACTAGGCCTCACTTAGCAACATCCTGGGAGTATTCCAATCAGGCTTCATAAGGTATGTAAATGTCCTACACCTATAGCAAGGGCTTTATTCAACTTTAGTCAGAGCGGCACAGTTTGGTTCATCAACATTATCTGCATAGGTAGTCTTGTGGTAAAGGTGAGCTATCCCTTTAAGCAACACTAGGACCAGGTATAAATGGGCACCATTGAAGATAATGAAAATCTGAACATTGAAGCATAGGTGAAGCTTCAAATCGCATAAATCAAACGCACTTCTTTGTTCAATTTTATTGCTAAAGAGAGAAGTTATTGAGCGTGTCAGAATACAACGTAGTATGGATGGACATATGCTATAGGGAATTGAAGAGACTGGATCTGTAGCCAGCCCTGTACACATAGAGACATAACACACACAGACACAATGCCATTTGTATAACACAGTTTACCTGCTATGGTAACACCACAAGAGCATCCACAACTCATTCATAAAACAAAGCAAGTACTAATTACTATGGCTGCAACAATTCCTGAATGACGAGATTTCATTGAAAACCTTGAGCTATTACTTTTTGATCAAATTTGCACTTGATTTATAATATGCATTTATTTACTGGATTCATTTATATCGTTCAATCAATTCCACAGCACTTTAGGCATTTAGCCAGTCTGCAAATCCCAGCAACAAGAATCAACTGATTCCTATATCTGGGATTGACAGCTGTGTGTGGATAGCTGCCACCGCCAAACACATCCTGAAATTACAGAGTACATAGATCAGGGGGGTCCAACCCGCGGCCCATGGGCCGCATGCAGCTCCAGAGAGTTTGGCATGCGGCCCGGGAACGTTTGGAGGGATGCTGTGCAAGCACAGCAGCCCCGGCCCCTGACACAGACAAGCCCGGCAAATTTATGTCTGTAGGGACACCTGGGGTGGCATGCAAGCATAGCAGCCGCAGTGGCTGACACAGACAAGCCTGACAAATTAATGTCTTTATGGACACCTGGGATGGCGTGCGAGAATAGCAGCACTCCTCCATAGTAAGCATAGAGTGAGAAGGGGGCAAGTGGACATATTGTTACACCCACCGGAGTTTTACATTACACAGGTATTTTTAAGAGGAAAATAAGCATATATGATGAAATACAGTATTTGGAAATCCATCAGGCTGTTTACATGTTGAATTATAAAAGCAGCGCTGTTCTGTCAGATTAGCAAACCTGTGAGATCAGCAGGCTCTCCGCTGCTTTTAAAATTCCACATCTAAACAGTCCGTTGGATTTCTAAATACTGTATTTCACCTTATAAGCTCCGTTTTCTGTTAAAAATAACGGTGAAATGCAAAACTCCGGTGGGTGTAACAATATATCCGCTTGCCCCCTTCTCACTCTATCCTTACTGTGGAGGAGTGTGGGGTGTAGCAAGATGGCGACAAAATGTCACTTCCGTTACCAATTCTGATGGGTCGCCTAATCTGACGGAACACAGATCTGAATTTAGCCTATGTATGTGCTTTGTGGGGAGGTTGTGGGTGGGGGTCTTTGGAGCGGAGCAATCCTCCCCCAGAACCCCCTAGATCTGGCCATGCTGCATTAATGCACTTGGAGTCCCTGCATTACCTGCTGCCGGTGCTATTACAAACATTGCATCCCCAGCATCCCTCCAGACTTGTATTTACCTGGCTTTTCAATGCATTGAAAACAGTTTATTATAAAAAAAAAAAAATGATCTGTTGATTCAGAGATCCAATGAGCTCATAACTTCCTTATGTTACAGAGATAGTTCTGCAGTCCCAATACACTTTATGTCTTAGAGGGGCAACGCTGCTTCTCCATAGATACAGTGCAGTGGGTGAGCATTGTCACTGTAGTGCAGGAAGTGCGTTACTGACAGGATCACTAGGTGAAAATAAAGTTAAAAAAAGGAAGGAAACGAATGCAACCACCACATCTAAGGACTAGTAAGCTGCAATACATTATATGTCTGTTCTTGTTTGATTACAGATTCTTTGCAGTCTCTAATAATCTAAAACACCCACAGTGCTTCTTTTAGCAACAGAGCATGTGAGCTAAGGTACCTTGAGAAGAGAAAACTCAAAAGCAGTTGGTATTTTTTTCATGGCAAGCAAGGGGCCTGCTTTACATAGATGCTGTTCTTTTACTTACATCCTAAATTTATATTTACTTAAATATTTCAATCTCATCTAGAGAGAGCCTTCCGGTGAGATTCCTGTATATGCTCACATGAGCGATCAGCATTCTATCACTGCAGGAATGCACAAATCAAAGAGTACAAGCCGTGACGTGTCATTTATATGCTGATATAACAAGCTTCATTTTAATCCATGGGCCCCCCGAGGCACCTACAGATTAACGCCCAGTCTCTTGGGGAAGACAGATCATTATTGAGGTTTAAGAAGATGTAGATCAGGTGTGGCAAACTGCTGTCTTTTGGGACAATCATACTTTCTATCTATACGGACCTTCGGCTGATGGAGGACCCAGTCTGCTTAATGGCTTATTAAAGCTTAGCTGCCAAACTTGACAGCTGAATACTTCCTAACATGTTTTCTTTCACCATCACTAGGTTACATAGAAACACAAAGAAGTGATGGTAGAAAAAGACCAAGTGATCCATCAAATTTGCCCCTTTGTTAATTTTTTTGTTTTTGTTTTTTAGGTTTTTTTTGTTTTTTTGTAACCTTTTTGTCTCAGTAGAGATCTATGTTTTTCCCAAGCACACTTGCAGGTGTGCATTATGGCAGCGGTCATCAACCCTGTCCTCAGGGCCCACTAACAGGCCAGGTTTTATGTATTACCTTGGGGAGATGCAGACTAGAATACTGCAATCACTGAGCAGCAAATGATATCACCTGTCATGTATTTCAGTTATCTTGTGCCTCGTTTCCGCTGAGCGGTTCGGTACGGTACGCTATTTTGGGTGTTTCCATTATGAAAGCGGCCCATACAACTGAACCGTACCGTTCCATTCAGGGTCCTGCTTCAGATGTGGGGTCATAGAAAATGGAACGGTTCGGTTAGGGCGGAGCTACAATACATTCCACTGATTGGCTGACAGAAAACCCTCTGCTGTGCTATGCTGAGGCATTTTTTCTAAACCCTGTATGGCCCCTTGTGGTCCCACTTGCAGTGGAAACGCTCACCTGAATAGACCGGACCATTCTAGGCCATTCAAACTGTACCGACCCGAACCGATCCGCTCAGTGAAAACGAGGCATTCCAAACCTGGCCTGTTAGTGGGCCCCGAGGACGGGGTTGAGGACCACTGCATTATGGTCTGTAGAACACCTGCCTGCTGGTGTGTGTAGGGTTGCCACCTCATCCCTTTAAACCCGAACACATTAATTACACAGGTTCTGTGGCTGATTAAGGTGGTAATTAAACTCACTTGTTGCCTTATCTGCATTAAATTAGCCTTCAGAACCTGTGTAATTCATATGTGTTCGGGTTTAAAGGGATGGTGTGGCAACTCTAGGTGTGTGTTTTGTAGGGGTGTTACAATGCATAAGCACCATTTTATTTTTGTTAAATATAATGAAACATTATAAAATTTCATCATTTCATTCAACGTTATGCATGGCAGCAAGTTCCAACGTGTTGTGGTGCATTAACATTGGATGTGCTAGGGCTCTTGCAATTGGGTTGCTAAAGCCTAGGCTGGTCCTTCTCTAGGGCCTAACCTTGACTGATGACTGGAGTTTGTTATTCTTCGTATTGTTTTGTACTGTTTCATTGCCCTTTTCAATATGATACAGTTACAAGATTTCTATTTGTCACAGTTTATTAAACATTGCTCGCCTGTGCACTGTAGCAACTGTCCATGTTTGTTGTATTTGTTTTTCTTGAACATCTCATTTGATTGCCTTTTTCTTATCTTGTTGTAAAATGGAACATTTAATAAAAATTGCCAATTTAAAAACAAAAACATAGGACGTGCGTTGCATGTTGTAATTTGCTACAACAAACACCATTACACATTTATCGCGTGTTGGCACAATTTCTTTGTACGTGCCCTTGCATTGGGTCTGCCTTGCTCAAAGCAGCTTGACGCACCTAGTACACGAGCCCTAAATTCACTTACTGTTGACTGATTCATCACTGTTGGACACGTTTTAGGGAGAAGTATAGCCAAATCTCTTTGTCCTGTGACCCGTTTTTTTTTTATGTCACTCAGCCAGTCCTCCAGGCTTATATGCCCTCCCACTATATGGTTGGGATCCACCCAGATGCCCGGACCAGCACCTGGCTCAGCCTCCCAGCAATCCACTGAGAGCCTGGGCCAGCCCCTCTTGCCCCCTCCACAGTTGAGAGCTCCAGTGAGCGCTGGAGGGGAGAGCAGAGAGACGCTGACCGTCACGGCTCTCTGCTCAGAGTGGAGGGGGAGAACTGAGAGATCAGTGGTGTTTGGTCGCTCAGTTCTCACTGTAGAGCCGATGGAGGACAGATGTAGCATCTATCCAATGCTAGGTGAATAAAAACGTTATTATTTTATAAATCCATACTTCTCTTTTAAGCTATTCTTTCGGTAAAATAATTTTTGAGATTAGTTTTGAACTATCCTTCTGCTAGTTTGAGTAAGAAAAAGAAGAAAATCCCCCTTCAATGGGACTTTAAAGGCAGCATACACTGATATAATGCAAAAAGGAGTTAATTAGATATACATAAAAGTCTACGATCCAATAAAGTGATCGATATTAAAAAACATCAAAGTTTATATGAAATATACATACATATGAAAAAACAAAACACAACAATTTACATGAAAAAATATGAAAAAGAGATAGATACTCACCGGTAAATAGTAATCCCCGGTACCTATCCTCCTGCTAGTTTGAGGTCATGTCCCTGTGTTCTCAATCTTAAATTCATATTGACAATACTGTTGACCTGAGCCTTATTCAAACCCCTAAAGTGATACTAAAGTCTAATTTTGTTTCTTTAAAAATAACAAACATGTTATACTTATCTGCTCTGTGAAGTGGTTTTGCACAGAGCAGCCTGGATCCTCCTCTTCTTGGGCCCTTCCCTCCTGTCGAGTTCCCCCACAGCAAGTAGCTTGCTATGGGGGCAGCCGAGCCGCAGCTCCGTGTGTCCATTCAAACATGGAGCCGTGGTTCGACCCCGCCCCCTCTCTCCACTTATTGGCTAACTGACTTTGACAGCAGTGGGAGCCAATGGCACCGCTGCTGTGTCTCAGACAATCAGGGAGAGTCCCGGACGGCCGAGCCACTCGTGCACATCGCTGGATCGAGATGGGGGGCTGCTATACACAAAAGGTTTTTTTTTTATCTTAATGCAAAGAATACCATAGAAGGTATTAATCATGTCCCCTCTTTCCCTTCTTTCCTAAAGACTGTACATATTAAGTTCCTGCAGTCTCTCCTGATATGTCGTGAGCATCCTAATCCAATATTTTTTTTATTCCCCAGACCTGTCACCATTTTTGCTGTCCATCTATGGACTCGTTCCTATCTTATCAATATCTTTCTGTAATTAAGTTCTCCAAAACTGGACACAGTATCCTAAATGAGGTCTAACTAAAGGCGACCATACATGGATTGAAAATGTGACTGGTTCAGCAGGGTTTTGATCCATGAATGGCCACTTGGCCAGGTTGGTTGTACAGATGTCGATCTACCAATCAATTTCTGTAAACAAACCTGTTGAGTTTTTCCTGATTGATCAGTGACACCGGCTATATCTGGCAGCACTGATCAGTGTATTCTAACAATGGGGAAGGCACCCCACTGTCAGAATACAATAATTCAGTGGGAAGGATTCCCCCATCCACCTACAGTGTGTGGAATCAGTTTTTTATTTTTTTCATTCAATTCGTTGGTAGAATGAAAAAAAATGAGTAATGTATGAGCTGTCTAAAGATCTATATAGGGGAATCAAGACCTTCTTCCTTGTGCTGGTGATCCTTCTAATGATACCTAAAGATCTATATAAGAGAAGCAGGACCTCCTTCCTCCTGCTGGTGATCCTTCTTTTCCAATTATTTCAATTAGTTTTTTAGAAACAGTCAAACAAAATACAAAGCATGTCATATTTGCTTATGCAGATGTGACACAAGGGGGTATATTTACTAAAGGCAAATCCACTTTGCACTGCAAGTGCACAGCAAGTTCACTTGGAAGTGCAGTCGCTGTAGATCTGAGGGGAGCATGCAAGGAAAATAAAAAACAGCATTTTTTCTTGCACATGATTGGATGATATAAATCAGTAGAGCTTCCCCTCATTTCAATCTTCCCCTCAGATCTACAGAGACTGCACTTCCTTCCAAGTGCACTTGTAGTGCAAAGTGGATTTGCCTTTAGTAAATCAACCCCTCAGTTCCCAACATGTTTGCGTAACACAAACTCCGGGTCATCACCATATTAATAAACCATTGGTCATGTACCCCAGATAAGGTGGAATGGCAAAGTGGGGTAAAAGGGTAACAATAAAGGGAACCCCTATATACTACACTGACTGCACTATTTACTCTCCACTGTATTAAATATACTACACTAAGTGCACTATATACTCTGAACTGTATTATATATACTACACGGACTGCACTATATACCCTGAACTGTATTATATATACTACACGGACTGCACTATATGCTCTGAACTGTATTATATATACACTATACGGACTGCACTATATACTCTAAACTGTATTATATATGTAGCGGTACCCCCGTAGCGTCTGCTAAGTGTTGTGGCCCACCTGTCACCCTGCCCAGCCTGGCATTCAAGTCCTCAGTCACTCCAAGGCAATGAACAGTCCATTAGCTTTGTTTTTCTTTTTGTTTTTTTGAGGGTATTGAACTTGGATGAGGTATAGGAAAAATGGGATGCCCAGTGAATTTTAGAACAATGAATTGGGACGACTTTTAGAACAAAGAATTGGAACAATTTATGTACACTCTGGTATATACCGATCTCTCTTCCTCCAGCACAACTCTTAATGCAGACCATCACTCCTCAGCTCCTCCAGCACTCTACTTGCTTGAGCTCCCAGGCACAGCTATCACCCCATAGTTAGGCCTGACACTGGCTCAGCCAGGCCTTGGCAACTGTCTTTTGCAGGCAGGGACCGCGGACCCCTTTTTAGTGTAGTAATGAAGTGTATTATATATGCTATACAGACTGCACTATATACTTTGAACTGTATTATATATGTGTATATGTGTGTCAAGGGCATTACAATAGCCCAATCCATGCAGCTGCAATGGTGTGGGGGGGGGGGGGGGTACTTGGTACTTTTTGGAGCTGTAAAAAGATTGTAAGGGTATTGGCACATGGTACTGATGTATGATCATCAGATTCCCGGTAGAAAATTCCTGCATAAAAACACGAGGATGAGCAGTATAGTGAATGAGCATATTTGCACTTTTATGCGCACATGTGCAAAAAATAATTTTATCTTTGTTTGTGATGTGTTGTATGCACGTATGCAATTAAAATACAAAATCTGCATTGCTAAACAGTATTTTTTTTACTGATCAATACACAGTGCAAGTTTACATGTGGGTACACAAGCCTATTATAAACATTGGGCTGTATTACAATCAGTAAAATAAAAAAAAAATCAGTAAGCCCACGTTCACATCAGGCCCTCTTGACATGCGATTTGACATGTCAAATCGCCACCTATTGCCAGCAACGGCACTGTCCGACTTCGCGGCGGCGCACCAATTTCCAAAAGTAGTTCCTGCACTACTTTTGGTGACTTCGGGGGCAATTTGAATAGACATCTGTGCATGAACCCGCACAGATGTCTGACAAATCGCCCCCCCCCGAAGTCGTACTGCAATGTCGGTTTGGAATGGCGTGAGTTGATCTGAACTCGCACCATTTCAAGCCGACCCTCAGAGTAAACATGGGCTTAAAGTGGCTGCAGAGCAGAGCCACATAAGCCAGTTTTTCTTGTATAGCAGCGACTCCTGTCACAGGCGGAGTGATACCGAATGCACTCCGCCTGGGACAGCAACAGTCAGTGTATATATGGGCATATCTGTTCTGTAGTAGTTACTGGGTTGCTTTCAAACTGATCTGCAGGTTACCTGCACTGAGCCATAGACTTCTGTTATATCCTGTGGGTTTGGTGCGCTTTCTGAAATAGCACCAAAAGTCCTGAATGCACCACACCTGCAGAATATAATCGAAGTCTTTAGCAAAGTGCAGCTAACCTGTGGAAAGCCACAGGTGCGCTGCACCCACGGTGCGGGTAAACCGCAGCGCATTAATGTGAAAGTAGCCTTAGCCTCCTCATCAGTGCAATCAGATCCGCCTGTCCGTTTTTAAGGCGGAACCAATCGGACCCTCTATTCACCTCTATGGAGCAGCAGATATAAACAGACTTGTGTCCATTTACACCCGCCTACCTCCAATCTGATTTGTTCAAAAAAAAAAAAAAAGAAGGGGATTTGTCCCTTTCCATCTGGGCGGATAGGATCAGAGGGCTCATAGAATAAAGCAGGTTGTGTCCGTGTCTGCTTTGCATATGCAGAGTGAACACGGACCTGCCATCCATCCGCTCCTCTCATTGTGGTCCATGACTGCTTGCCAAGTCGCTTAAGTGGCCCTCACTCCTCAAAAGGTTGGGCACCCCTACATTAAATCAACTCGCATTGATTACAACAGAACAAATAGGACAGCATGCCTTCTCCATGCATTGGGGCTGCACTGAGCAAGGTTTCCCCAGCTGGTGTGAATGGGCTCTTATACAGCTGGAACCCCGAAATCACAAAAAGTAGTACAGAAACTACCTTTTGAAATCGGTGCTGTGCCACAAATGCAGCGTCGCACAGATTAGGACGGTGCCATTTCCGGCAATTGGCGCCAATTGGACATGTCAAAATAAATGCACCAATGTGAACCAGGGCTTATACTGAGATTAAATTACACACAGGTGGACTCTATTTACTAATTAGGTGACTTCTGAAGGCAATTGGTTCCACTAGATTTAGTTAGGGGTATCAGAGTAAAGGGGGCTGAATACAAATGCACTCCACACTTTTCATATATTTATTTGTAAAAAAAAAAAATTGAAAACCATTTATCATTTTCCTTCTACTTCACAATTATGTGCCACTTTGTGTTGGTCTATCACAAAAAATCCCAATAAAACATATTTACCTTTTTGGTTGTAACATGACAAAATGTGGACAATTTCAAGGGGAAAGAATATTTTTTTCAAGGCACTGTATGTATTTTACTACTTTGATACAGTTTGATTCTGCTACAATAAGCACATTTCATAATACCATATGTAGCTTTGTTCCCTCTCTCTCTGATATATCCCTATAGTAAGTTGTGTTGGTATTTGTTGCTGGTTGCGGAGTAATGACTAATCACACCTGCACACAATTGTTCAGTCCCGAGCTCAGTTACTGTGCCCTCACTGTTTGCAAATAAACACAAGTGTACAGAAACTCAGACAAGCAAGCCACATGGTGTCTTTTGTGGCCCTCTCTGCCACAACATAGCAGGCTAGGTTCCCGCTTAGACCCCTTTCACACGGAGGTGTTTTTCAGGCATTAAATGGCTTAAAATAGCGCCTGTAAAGCTCCTAAAAAAAGCCGCCCCAGTGTGAGAGCCCGAGAGCTTTCACACTGGAGCGGTGCGCTTGCAGGACGTTAGAAAAAGTCCTGCAAGCTGAATCGTTGGAGCGGTTTAGAAGCGGTGAATACACAGCTCCTCCACTGCCCCTGCCCATTGAGATAAATAGGCGCCGCTGCCAAAGCACCTGCAAAAGCGCTTCAGCAGCTGCGTTTTGCGGGTGCATTTAACCCTTTCTTTGGCCGCAAGCGGGGGGTTAAAAGCACCCCGCTAGCGGCCAAAAAGCGACGCTAAAATGAAGGTAAAGTGCCGCTAAAACTAGCAGTGCTTTACCGCTAACGCACAGCGGTGCCAATGTGAAAGGTGTCTTACAGAACATGTGTTCTGCGATTAGGGCAGCCTACTCATGTCAATAGAGGTAAATAAATCCCAGACCCCTTTTTTTCCTTTTTTTTTTTTTTTTTTAAATCACACTTCACAGAATCACATAATACTGCAGCACCCAGGGTTGCCACCTCGTCCCTTTAAACCAGGGGTCTCAAACTCAAATTGCCTGAGGGCCACATGACAATTTTCATATCCCATGGGGGGCCGCATGCAAACTTTTAAAACTTCAAAAGCAATGAACTATACCAGCAATACTATACTATACTATACCCAGCACTGGTGTCAGCAAACGCATTATTAACCCCCAGCACTGGTGTCAGCAAACGCATTATTAACCCCCAGCACTGGTGTCAGCAAACACATTATACCCAGTACTGGTGTCAACAAAGGCATTATTAACCCCCAGCATTACCCCTCCCACACTGCACAAATACCCCCCACACTCCATAAAATACCCCCCACACTCCATAAAATACCCCCCACACTCCATAAAATACCCCCCACACTCCATAAAATACCCCCCACACTGCACAATTACCCCCCACACTGCACAATCACCCTCCACACTGCATAAAATACCCCCCACACTGCACAAATTTCTACCCCAGTCACCCCACTAAGGACTTTGCCTCAGTGTGATGGCTCACTCACCTCTCCTGGCAGTCAGGATCATCTGCCTCCAGAGTCCTCTCCTCCTGGCTTCCATACAGGCCTAGTGACAGGGGACCCAGAGAACACAATCTCCCGCCCTGAGGTGGCAGCAGGACCCTGGTTTCTGGCTCTGGTCGATCGTCAATGCCTAGGTGGGCGGATCGATGAGCGGATCCCTCCTCCGCTCCATTCTCAGCTCTGTTCTCTCTCTGGGCTGCAGCAGTGTGCAGCGGAGAGGACAGAAGAGATGGAGAGGTAAAGCTCTTTGGCGCCTCCCCCTCTGCGGTGCCTGGGTGCAGTTCAAAAAGACATCCTGGATAGAGGTCGACCGATATGGATTTTTCTCTGGCCGATGCCAATATTTAGAAATCGGGGCGGCCGATGGCCGATATATGATGACGATTTTTGTGGCCGATATTTTAGGCCGATTTGAAAAAAAAAAAACCTCACCCACTCCACTCCTCCCTGCTTGCTCCTGTCACTCTACCACACACTTGATGTCCTCAGTACAGATGGCACGGGTTGGCTGTGGCAGGTGGCACTGGTTGGCTTAGGCAGGTGGCACTGGCAGGTGGCACGTTGCACTGTTTGGAGGGTGCACTGATTGGCACTGACAGATGGCACTGGCAGGTGGCACTGATTGGCAATGGCACTGGCAGGTGGCACTTATTGGCAGTGGCACTGGAAGATGGCACTGGCAGGCATTGGCAAGTGGCACTGGTTTGAAACTGGCAGGTGGCACTGGTTTGGAACTGGCAGGTGGCACTATTGGCACTGGCAGGTGGCACTGATTGGCATGGCACTGGCAGGTGGCACTGAGTGGCATGGCACTGGCAGGTGGTGGCAGGTGGCACTGGCAAGCACTGGTTGGCACTGGCAGGTGGCACTGATTGGCATGGCACTGGCAGGTGGCGGAAGGTGGCACTGGCAGGTGGCTTTGATTGGCAGGGGCACTGGTTGGTGGTGGCACTGGCAGGCACTGGTTGGCGGTGGCACTGATTGGCCGTGGCAGGTGGCACTGGTTGGAGGTGGCAGGTGGAAATGGCAGACTGGTTGGCACTGGCAGGTGGCACTGATTGGCAGTGGCACTGGCAGCTGGCACTGACAGATGGCACTGATTGGCACAGGCAGGTGCCACTGGCAGGTTTCACACTGAGCGGAGTGTAACCGTGTGTGAAACTGACAAGGAGCTGTCCACACTCAGCGCTTGATGCTTGTGTGAAGCTGACACGTAGCACAGAGGAGAGAGACAGAGGGATCTGTCAGAATTGAGGTTGATGTCGGGGTGGGCGGGACCCGGCCGAGGTGGGCGGGACCAGCAGCTGTCAAACACCAGCCAATGATTGGGCTGCTTAAGAAAAGGGGCGGGCCACATACACGTAGCTGCCCGCCCAGATCCCATTGGCTGGTGTTTGATATTAGCCGGGTCCCGCCCACCCCGGCCGGGTCCCGCCCACCCCCGACATCAACCTCAAATCTGACAGATCCCTCTGTCTCTCTCCTCCTGTTACATGTCAGTTTCACACAAGCATCAAGCGCTGAGTGTGGAGAAAGGAGGAAGAGCAGCAGCCAGTGCTATATATCGGCCTAATGGCCAAATATCGGTCGACCTCTAGTCCTGGATCGGCCCTGCCTGCGGGCCATTTTTAACCGGTCGGCGGGCCGCAAATGGCCCGCGGGCCGGTACTTTGAGACCCCTGCTTTAAACCCAGACGCATATGAATTACACAGGTTATGAGGCTAATTTAATTCAGATAAGGCACCAAGTTTAATTACCACCTTAATCAGCCACAGAACCTGTGTAATTAATATGTGTTCGGGTTTAAAGGCATGAGGTGGCAACCCTAGCAGCACCATGCAATTTTGCATGTGTGAAAACACAGGTGTTTTGACAATGCATGTGGTGTAGAGTTGCCACCTCATCCCTTTAAACGCGAACATATTAATTACACAGGTTCTGTGGCAAATTCAATGCAGGTAAGGCACTAGGTGAGTTTAATTAATTACCACCTTAATTAGCCACAGAACCTATGCAATGAATATGTTTTTGAGTTTAAAAAGATAAGGCGGCAACCCTAAGATAATGGTGGGTGCCATTAAGAATCTGCCAAAGAGCAGCCTGCAGGTCAAGAATGTGCATAATGTTTTGGAATTTGCATAGGAATTTTGCATTTTGAAACTGTATTCATAGGGCAGCCCATTCATGTTAATAAATCACCAAAGTTGCTCAGGTAACTTGTTTAGCATTGAGCTCTGCACGTTTTGATGCATTTGTCTGCTTGCTGCGTTTGGGGTGTCATTTAACAATGAATGGCAATATAAGCATGTCACAAGGCACTCAGGTGTGAACCCTAAAGTAGAAATAAAAGATAACCTTTTTTCATTTTAGATAGAGGAGAGAGGATTTAGAACACCTGTCAGTTTTTAGCTGGGACCAGGGGAATTTTTTATTCCTGGCCGAACGGCCGGCCATTGTATTGCACAATGGTCACTTTCACTTCCCCTCTACTTCCTTCCCCCACTTCTTTTATTTATAGCCCTTTGTTTGTCACTTTTTTGTCTTTTTTTTGTTTGTACATGGTTTTGCATGTGTGACTGGTAGGGTGTAGGTCCTTGGGCCTGCCCTGAAAGTCTTGGGAGTGGGTGGACATGGCCTTCTGGCTTAGTTTGCCCTCTTTCATGGGGTCTCCCTTCGGGGGAGCCCCACCTAGTACTTCGGTGGGTCTTTTTTGGCAGACCTCCCAGAGAACAGGGTCCAAGTGTAAGTACCCCAGTCCCCATATGGAGCCTAATGCCCCAGGGGAACAGGGCAAGGTCCTTCGGTTTTGGAGGACTATGTGTACACTCGTTGCTCGTTTTGTGTTACACTCTTTATGTGTGGGCACCTTTTTTGGCACCGGGTGGAGTTTTTGGGAGTGTGTCCACACACCACGGGCTTTAAAAAAAAAAAAAAACCCTGTCAGTTTTTATTGCTGTCTGTGTTCCCGTTTAGAAGACTCACCCTCTCTATTTGTTCCTTTTACTGTTCTCATCAAAAGTGAAAAAGTCTCAAATTTTGTGTTGTCACCAGAACAGGAATTCAGGGGAAATCTTCCAAGGAGGATGCCAGTTATTCTATCAAAAATGAAAAAAGAAACATTTTGTCTTTAGTTTTTACTTAACTACTTGACCTCTGGAAGACCCCTCTTCATGACCAGGCCATTTTCTGCAATACGGCACTGCGTTACTTTATGTCCCTTTTTTGCGCAGGAGAGCTGCAGTATACGGTTGGCAAGCTGTTACCCAGTTCCTGCCTGGCCTATAGTACAATGACAGCTCTAGTTCTGGGTGGATGTCATATGATGTCCTCCCCAGACCGCGCCACTGGACACAGTGGATGACAGATCAGTGTACCGGCCCGCTGCTCGTACCATGTGTTGATTATTATTATTATCATCATCATTATTGTGTTGATCTCTGTGATTGGTCACAGTGATCACATGGTACAGACAGGGCCGTTCACAGCCCATTTGTTCCATGTCATTAGCTCTGGCCAATCACAGCTAATCCCAATAGTAAACATTAAATAAATCAATTTAATTCAGTAAAAATGGTTGTTTATAACAATGATATTCACTGTTTTAAGCAATCATAGTGTGTAAAAAAAAAATTGGGTTCAACTGATCCTAAATACCACCAAAAGAAAGCTCTATTTGTGTAAAAAAAAGATAAAAAAATTTTATTTAGGTACAGTATTGCATGACCGTGCAATTGTCATTCAAAATATGACAGTGCTGAAAATTGGCCTAGGCAGGAAGGAGGTGAAAGTGCCCGGTACTGAGGTGGTTAATTAAATATCAGCTACAGCAACCAGAATTCATTAACGCTTCTGTAAAGGTCTGCAGCCTCTGGTCACCTTAAAAAAGGTTCACACTTCTGTGAATGTAGAACTACGTGTAAATCGCACGCTTTCCCCCACCTGCAGCAAAACACACTACTGTTAATTCTTAATGGCATCCCCACACACTGGAAACCAGAGTGCATTTTCCCATCCTGGGAACCACATAGAACTATGCGATTTACCAGCGGCTGCGATTTTGCAAAAGGTAGAGGGACCTCTTCCCTGCGTTTTCCAGAGGTACAGCAGCCCATCCAAGTGAATGCAGGGAAACCACAATACTGTGAACCGAGCCTAATTCTATGCTGGTCAATCTTCCTCTCTATGAAGATGAACTACAAAAGAACCTAGGAAGCCACTGCATTTCACTGGCTTAGATTCAGGCCAATCCCCAGAATAAGGGTAGAGGAAGACAAGTAAAAGAACAAGCCAGCCTGAATATCAGGGTGAAATGAAGTATATTTAGTAAATAAGGTGTATCTCTTGAATGAGATTAATGCACATTTTTCAGGGTTGATTGGGGGGGGGGGGGGGGATACTTTTAATTCTGACAAGTAAAATAAACCAAGGGGTTAAGCTGATTGAGCTGTGAACACTATATATACGATGGCCAATGAAATGTGATCCAGCTCAGAATGCCAGTTAGGGTTACACATTAGCACAATCAGACCATGTTGAAGGCCTGCCAGTACTAGGTGGATACAATGTTTGCAAACAAACTAGTTTGTATTTTTATCTCCATGAGGAACTGAAGTCAGGAGGGAAAAGTTTGTATCAGGATAATGTATCAATCAAGCTGGCCATACACCAAGAGAATATTGTTTATACGCTCTGAAAAATCGCTTGTCATAGCATTTGATATTACCATTATGGACTCAACAATGTTCATAGGAAAACCCTCAAAACTTCTGTACAAATTACCATGCCCCTGTCGCCAATTCTACATTCAGTTGGGGTGCACATGCGCATTACAGTAAGTGTGATTGTTTCCATTCCAAACAAAAACCACACACACAGCATTCTGTTTTAGAGAAAACATTTCCATCCTTCTCCTTTGATTTTCTTTGTCACTACAATAAACAAAAAAAAATTGGTTTGACCCCATTAACTATCAGAAACTTAAGCAAACATTGGAAAAAAAAAAAATTTTTTTTGGAAAGAAATTCTACTGAAGTACGACCAGCTTATCTACTTGTCGCCCACCTGTTGTATGTAAATGGATGGACATTCTCCTGCGGGCAGAACGCCATTTATAAAAGTTTTTTTTTTTTACTTGCTTGTGCATGCAAGCACTACACTGCAATCACAATGTCCACTGGACAAAGCAGATAACACAAAGAGGGTACAGAGCCAATGAACCTGGCTCTGTACTACATGATCACTGTGATCAATCGCAGCACAAAATGTAAACAAAGGCTGCATTTTGCATTCTCTCTGCTCTCAAATATTGAATGACTCCAAGAGGAAAGTTTAACATCCTGATCAGCAGCACCGCACCACTATTACCAGTGATACCAGTAGGGTTGTCCCGATACCACTTTTTTTAGGACCGAGTACAAGTACCGATACTTTTTTTCAAGTACTCGCCGATACTGATTACCGATACTTTTTTTTTAATGTCACGTGACAGTGGGTTTTTTTTTTTTGTTTTTTTTTTGTGTTTTTTTTAACAGTGCTTTTTTTTGGGGGGGGGGGGGGGGGGGGTGAACGGTGTATGTGTGTGTGTGTTTTTTTTTTTATTATTTACAATTTTTATTTTTTACAATAATTTTTTTTTATTCTTTATTGCAATATGTGTTTTTTTTTTTGTTTTTTTTTAATCAGCCCTGTTGGGGGGCTTTGGTGAGATATCAGGGGTCTTAACAGACCTCTGATATCTCCTCCTTGAGACAGAGAAAGAGACAGAGAATAGAGATTCCCCAGTCCCTTTCTCTGCAGCCTCAGCTGCACTGAGAATGAATGGAGAGAAGACAGCGGCTCCTCTCCATTCATAAACTGACACATCGTAATCACAGAAGATTACAATGTTTCAGTTATGTAAATGGACAGAGTCAGCTGACTCTATCCACTCACAAAGGAAGGAGGAGAGGGACAGCGGAACGGAGGGGGAGAACGGAGGGGGACAGAGAAGGAGAGGGGAACGGAGGGGACGACGGAGGGGGACAGAGAAGGAGAGGGGAACGGAGGGGACAACGGAGGGGGACAGCGGAGAGGCACAGAGAATGAAAGAGGAACGGAGGGGACAGCGGAGGGGACAGAAAATGAGAGAGGAATGGAGGGGACAGCGGAGGGGACAGAGGAAAGGAGGATGCAGTGACAGTCAGCGGTGAGCGATCACCGCTGTATGTCACTAAAGCAGCTGAAAGCCGCTGGTGGAGAAGCTTGTAACTCCCCCATGCGCCGATCACAGCTGTCTTCCAGGTATCGGTGGAAGCATCGGGAGCATTTGCCCGAGTACAAGTACTTGGGCAAATGCTCGGTATCGGTGCCGATACCGATACTGGTATCGGTACAACCCTAGATACCAGTTACCAATGCATACCTCCCAACTGTCCTTGATTTGGAGCAATGTCCCTCTGTCCCTCATTCCTCCTCATTTGTCCCTCATTTTAGTCGGATCTATATAGATGTATATAAAATGCACTTTTTATCTATCAAAAAGTGTTTCCCAGTGCTAAACATTTCATCTGATTTCTAAATTGCTGCATTTGTAAATTCCAAAAGCCAATATGAAGGAATAGTAGGGGTAAAAAAAAGCACTTGTGGGTTTAACCAATCTTATTTTTTTGTACAATTCTCCTTTAAGGGGGAGTGGCAAGGGGTGTGCTCTATGCCTGCATACTTTTGCTGATAGGTGTCCCTCATTCCCATCTCAAAAAGTTGGGAGGTATGCTAATGTAACCCAGCACTAGTGTTCTGATCACCAGCTGCACCACCAGTATAAGTGGCACCTAGTACCAGTGTAAGCCACCACCAGTCTCTAAAATTGCAGACACACTACTACCAGCGTTGCCAAGTACCAATATAACTCAGCATCAATGTTCTCATCCCCAGCCACACCAGTACTAGTATCACCTAAAGCAGTGTAAACCAGCACCAGTCTGCTAAACATCAGCCACACTAATACCAGTATAAGCCAGCATTATGGATGAGCTGATGCTGATCAAGTCCATGGAAAACTGTCACATGGCAGCAGGTCACCATCAAAAACAGCTGTGACCATGGAATTCCAGTATTGAAAAGCACTCTTTGAATGAAGAGGTAGACCTTTCATTCATCTGCCCATCCTCCATGTGAAGATTGGGGTATTCTGCTACAGAAGGACTGTAGAGGTTCCCAAATTCACACACATGACCTTTACTGGCATCCCAGTCTTAGTCCATAGGGTTCAATATTGAGTTGGCCCACCTTTTGCAGCTCTAACAGCTTCAACTCTTCTGGGAAGGCTGTCCACAAGTTTTAGGAGTGTGTCTATGGGAATGTTTGACCAATCTTCCAGAAGCGCATTTGTGAGGTCAGGTACTGGTGTTGGACGAGAAGGCCTGGCTTGTAGTCTCTGCTCTAATTCATCTCAAAGGTGTTCTATCAGGTTGAGGTCAGGACTCTGTGCAGGCCAGTCAAGTTCCTTCACTCCAAACTCGCTCATCTGTGTCTTTATGGACCTTGCTTTGTGCACTGGTCCAAATCATTTGGTGGGGGGGGGGGGATGATGGTGGTTGTTTTTTCTCAGGGGTTGGGCTTGGCCCCTTACTTCCAGTGAAGGGAACTCTTAAGGTGTCAGCATACCAAGACATTTTGGACAATTTCTGTCCTCAACTTTGTGGGGATGGCCCCTTCTTGTTCCAACATGACTGTGCACCAGTGCACGCAGCAAGGTCCATAAAGACATGTATGAGCAAATTTGGGGTGGAGGAACTTGACTGACCTGCACAGAGTCCTGATCTCAACCCGATACAAACACCTTTTGGATGAATTAGAGGGGAGACTGCGAGCCAGGCCTTCGCATCCAACATCAGTACCTGACCTCACAAATGCACTTCTGGAAGAATGGTTAAACATTCCTATAGACACACTCCTAAACCTTGTGCATGTAAATACTTTTGGAAATATAGTACAGTGTTTCTCAACTCCAGTCCTTAAGGCGCACCAACAGGTCATGTTTTCAGGATTTTCCTCAGATGAAACGGCTGTGGTAATTACTAAGGCAGTGAGACTGATCAAATTACCTGTGCAAAATAATGGAAATCTTGAAAACATGACTTGTTGGGGCGCCTTGGGGACTGGAGTTGAGAAACACTGATATAGTGTATGAAGCCAGGCAATGATGGGCCCCTCTGCTGCTGGTTCCCTTAGCAGTTGCATGGTCTACTAGGCAGGGGCGAACTGATAACTCATGGGGCCCCTGGGCAATAGGAGATTATGGGGCCACACAGTATACAATCACACAGTATACACAGACAGATGTAAAAAAAAACACAGATTTATACATACTGTCCCTGGTTTTACTGAGGCTGGCAATCCTGATGGGGCCCCCGGGCAGTGCCCGAGTGGCTCAATGGTCAGTCCGCCCCTGCTACTAGGTCTAGGACTACAGCAATGCCTTTTTCTCTTGTAGAGAAAGTGGAAACCCCAGAAGCTGCTGCTATAGTTGTTAAGAAATGGGAACTCAAGTGCAGAGAACTCACCACCAGAGTCTAGGGTTGCCACCTCATCCCTTTAAACCTGAACACATATTAATTACACAATTTCTGAGGCTTATTAAGGTGGTAATTAAACTCACTTGTTGCCTTATCTGCATTAAATTAGCCTTCACAAGCCGTGTAACTCATATGTGTTCGGGTTTAAAGGGATGAGGTGGCAACT
Organism: Lithobates septentrionalis; assembly: GCA_037952835.1. Taxonomy (NCBI): domain Eukaryota; kingdom Metazoa; phylum Chordata; class Amphibia; order Anura; family Ranidae; genus Lithobates; species Lithobates septentrionalis. The sequence goes on from JBBDGP010000634.1 coordinate 516,047, forward strand.
CTACCAGAGTCCCTGGGAGATATAAGAAATGATTTTGTTATTATTTACCTCCAGCTTTTAAACAAAGATCAAGCTATGTCTAATGGGCCTACAAACCAGATCTGAACAATGGACATTCACGTAGCTCCCAACTGTCCTTGATTTCGAGGGACTGTCCCTGGTTTGGAACAAAGTCCCTCTGTCCCTCATGTTGGTCTGATCTATATAGTTGTATATAAAATGCACTTTTTATCTTTCAAAAAGTGTTTGAGTGCTAAACCTTTCATTCAATTTCTAAATTGCTGCATTTGTAAATAGCCAAAGCCAGTATAAAGGAATAGTAGTGGTAAAAAAGCACTTGTGGGTTTTACTATTCCTTTTTTTTTGTATAATTCTACTTTATTGGGGGAGCAGCAGGGGAGGGGGGTGTCCTATTCCTACATACTTTTGCTAAAAGGTGTCCCTCATTCCCATCTCAAAAAGTTGGGAAGTATGCATTCATGTACTGTAGATACGAGGGATTCTGGAATTTGGGTTAAAACTGGAATTGACAATTGAAAAGACAGATGGCTGACAGCGTGTATCACAGTAGCCAAGTACTGTTGTGGTGACCAAGTATGTGTAACACTAATGCCCTGTACTCACGGTCAGACTTTCCGACGGAATATGTGCGATCGGAGCTTGTTGTCGGAAATTCCGATCGTGTGTGGGCTCCATCGGACTTTTTCCATCGGAATTTCCGACACACAAAGTTTGAGAGCAGGCTATAAAATTTTCCGACAACAAAATCCGTTTGCGTAAATTCCGACGCCAAAAGTGCCACGCATGCTCAGAATAAATTAAGAGACGAAAGCTATTGGCTACTGCCCTGTTTATAGTCCCGACGTACGTGTTTTACGTCACCGCGTTCAGAACGATTGGATTTTCCGACAACTTTGTGCGACCGTGTGTATGCAAGACAAGTTTGAGCCAACATTTGTCAGAAAAACATCCATGGATTTTGTTGTTGGAATGTCCGGTCGTGTTTACAGGGCATAAAGAACAAATGTCCCTTTGGCTGAGGCCTGCAGAAGTGGGAGATGTTCTAGTAGAGTTGCCACCTCATCCCTTTAAACCCAAACACATTTGAATGACACAGGTTCTGAGGCTAGTTTAATGCAGATGAGGCACCAAGTGAGTTTAATTACCACCTTAATCAGCCACAGAACCTGTGTAAATAATATGTGTTTGGGTTGAAAGGGGTGAGGTGGTAACCCTATGTTCTAGGCTATGCACATGGGTTCTTTAGCCAGCTAGCACATCTCTGGAGAAGAGAGCACATTCCACTCCAAGTGCTTGCAGCTGGTTATAAGGTGATTAGGCCTCCAGCAGAGACTCTGATGATGTGTGAAAACTTGTAATGCAGTACAGAGAAGAGGAATGTGACCGCAGTCACAGAGGAATAGACATTGAGCTGTGTATGTGAAGAAAAATTTGTCACACCCATGGACCTCACCTAGCTCTCACATTGCTCAAGGGTGCATAGTTTTCTGTAGAGGAAATGTTTGTAACCTAGCACCATGGTAGACTACCGATAGCAAATCTCCTGAGAAACAATCCACAATTGCCAACACTCCAGTTCACTCATTGTAAACAGCGCCCTGCTAGCTTTTATTTCCCTAATGGGCTACTCCCAAAACTGAAAGAGAATTCATTTGTTAACCACCAGGGACTGCAATTTCTATGGGCTCTGTTGACTTGTAGGCAGTTTTTAGAGCCCTCTACTAACTTGCCCCTCTTAAAGCGGAACGTCACCCAAAACGGAAAGTTACGATTGTTTACGTCCTCCCCTCCCCACTGCAACATTTGGCACTTTCTGGAATAAAAGGGTGGAGCGGGTACGTGGTTTTTACAGGTACCCTCTCCCACTTCCAGTAGGGGTGCCACCCAGGGGCGGATCCAGAGCCTAGTCTCGGGAGGGGCACTGCCAAAAAATATGTTTTTTTTGGGGTAAATTTAACGGGGAAATGGCTGGTGTTAGCGCTTTAATCATCACAGCACCATGGTTGTTATGGTGTCAGGATGATTGAAGCGCATTATTACTATTATTACATGATTATAAAAAATGAAATGGTTCAACTCACCATAGAATCAGTGGGAGCCCCGAGCGTGTCACTTGCCACTGTCACCTGCCACAGGTTGCGGATTGTCACTTGCCACGTCACCTGTCACTAGATGCGGATTGTCACTTGCCACGTCCCATGCTACACGTTGCAGATTGTCACTTGCCATGTCCCATGCCACACGTTGCAGATTGTCACTTGCCATGTCCCATGCCACATGTTGCAGATTGTCACTTGCCACCTCCCATGCCACATGTTGCGGATTGTCACTTGCCACGTCCCATGCCACACGTTGCAGATTGTCACTTGCCACGTCCCACGCCACACATTGCGGAGTGTCACTTGCCTGCTATAATTGTCTGCTGTGTCCCAGAGTCAGGCTTATTCAACTGGTGACCCCCCTGTCATCAGTGCTGGACAGGGAGGAATGGGCTGGCTGCTGCCGCTGGGAGAGCGATGGGAGCAGAGCGAACAAAGGGCTCATCCTGAGCAGATGTGTCAGCGCTGCATCCCGCCCCAGGGGCAGCAGAAAGATGGTGTAATCTCTCTGCTGCCGCGGCTGCCTGTACATTCTACAGTGAGGGCGGAACTGCAGGGAGGCGCTGGGCGGTGAGAGATGATGTTATCTCTCTGCTCCCCCGCCTGCCGGGTCCCTGATTGGCCAGCAGCCGCTCACACACTGTCACTGAGCCGCACAGCTGCTCACCAATGGAGCCGCCCGTGCTCTCAGCCGTGGAGCCGCCCGCCGGCTCTCTCACCCATAGCGATGCCTGCCCACCCACTCACCCACATTCTCGGAGGGGGCAATTGCCCCGTTGCCCCCCCCCCCTGTTGCCACCTCATCCTTTTAAACCCAAACACATATTAATTACACTGGTTCTGTGGCTGATTAAGATGGTAATTAAACTCACTTGGTGCCTTATCTGCAATAAATTAGCCTCAGAACCTGTGTAATTCATATGTGTCTGGGTTTAAAGGGATGACCAAAGTGCCAACAGGCCCAACCCTAACTTTCAGGCAGATTGCCATGGTGATCTGTGTGGAATTTCAGCCCCCCCACACATAATAGGTCCCAGAAGACTGCAGGACCATTCCAAAGTCCAGCATGGCTCACACATGTGCAGTAGGAAACCAGCTCTGAAGCCGGAAGGCTTCACTGCTGGTTTCCCTTACCTAAGATGCTGGTGCCTGCCCCCAAAGGCGATTGAAAAATTAGCTTGGGTGAGGACATTGCTGGATTCCTGGACAGGTAAGTGTCCTTATATTAAAAGTCAGCAGCTACACTATTTGTAGCTGCTGACTTTTAGTTTTTTTGGGGGGAGACTGGAGCTTCTCTTTAATTTGCAAGGGCAGGAAGACAGGAGGGTTGATCACCCTCTGTTGACTGTTAGACTACCCAAACTGTGCCCACTACTGATTGGATGCAAGTGCTGTACAGCCAACAATTTTCAATCCAAGGACGTTGGGTGGAGTAGTGCCAACAGGCCCACCCACTGATCAAATGTTGGCCAGTTCATTAGGAACTGACCAAAATTCGCTCAGTGTATATAGCCAGGTTAAGATTTCTGTACATTTCAACTACAAAATGTATCCAGGTGAATTACACCTTGTTATTTTCAGGAGAAATTGGAATTTCATTGGGTGGTAAATAGTAATGGATAGATCCTAATTTTATTATCAAAGAGAAACTGGCCCAAAATAGTAAAACAATATAATTTTTGTTTAAAGTTTAACTGTGCCATTACCATCCCCAAAAAACCCTGCAAAAATAAATTCTACTGCTCCTGACAATCACAGCAATATCACATGTGTGCGTTATTTGTTTTTCATACCCGTAAGAGGGCCAAGAAACAATAGTACTCATGCCACTTCTTTATTCTACCTAAAACACGCTGACACCGCATGTGATTCTCACAGTAATCGCACCTAATTTCTGTGCAAATCGCATGTGATGTCTGTGCAGTGCGAATTGAGCCATTCATTTTGTATGGCTTAAATCGCACTGCATCTGCACCATAATGGTGCAGGACCGTTTTTTTCTTTTTTTTTCCGCACCTGAATCAGATCGCATGGGTGTTCACACTCATGCGATCCAATTCTGGCAAATGCACTGCATTTTGCAAACAGTTTTGCGGTGTCGTTAATTTAACATTGACACCCACAGCAGATTGCAATTCAATGCGGTGTGGGAAACTCACAGGATTCACTGCGTTTCCGGCATCGCATCAGTGTGAACCTAAGCTAAGGGGTTAATTTACTAAGGGTCCTTTCACACGGGCGGTCTGCCTGGCGGACTCCGCTTTGCTCAGTGAGGGACCGATCTGCTGATCCCCGCTGAGCAGGCGGATGACAGGTTCATACCCCGCTCACTGTGCAGAGACGGACCTGCCAGAGCCCTGCTGTCCTCTATGAGGCTCAGTTCACACTGGTGCGATGTGAAAACCCTGCATTGCACCTGAATCGCACAGTGGTTTGCACTGAGATCTGCGAACCGCTGGGGGTGTCAATGTAAAGCTAATGACACCCCCAAATTGGATCATAGTGCGAACTGTGAAATGGTGCAGGAATCGCATCCAGTTCCAGTGCAAACCAAAAAAAGGGTCCTGTGCCATTTTGGTGTGAATGCAATGCGATTTCAGCCATACAATTTGTATGGCTGAAATTGCATTGCACAGACATCGCATGTGATCTTCACAGCAATGCGGTGCGAATCACATGCGATGTCTGGCATTGCAGTAGTGTGAACCAGGCCTGAGGAAAGCCCTGTTGAAAGGGGCCTAAAACTGAAAAGTGCTAAATCTGTTGCAGCTGTGAATGGTAGACAATCAGCTTCAGGCTGGGTTCACACTGGTGCGACACGACAGCCGTCCTACTTTGGATCCGACTTTGCCCTGCGACATGAAGCCGGCATGTGTCCGACTTTCAATGAACGGGGATCCGACTTGGATCCCCGCCAATGTGTTTGGTATGAATCTTTAGGGGGAACTCTGCGCCAAATTTTAAATAAAAAACCGGCATTGGTTCCCCCTCCAAGAGCATACCAGGCCCTTGGGTCTGGTATGGACCTTAAGGGGAACCCCCTACGCCGAAAAAGCGTGGGGGTCCCCCCCAATCCATACCAGACCCTTATCCGAGCACGCAGCCCGGCCGGACAGGAATGGGGGTGGGGACGAGCGAGCGCCCCCTCCTGAACCGTACCAGGCCGCATGCCCTCAACATGGGGGGGTTGGTGCCTTGGGGGAGAGGGGCGCGCTGCGGGCCCCCCACCCCAAAGCACCTTGTTCCCATGTTGATGAGGACAAGGGCCTCTTCCCGACAACCCTGGCCGTTGGTTGTCGGGGTCTGCGGGCGGAGGGCTTATCGGAATCCGGGAGCCCCCTATAATAAGAGGGCCCCAAGATCCCGGCCCCCCACCCTATGTGAATGAGTATGGGGTACATGGTACCCCTACCCATTCACCTAGGGAAAAGTGTCAATAAAAAAAAACACAGTACACAGGTTTCAAGATTAATTTATTGGGCAGCTCCGGGATCTTCTTCCGACTTCGGGGGGGAGGGGGTGTCTTCTTCTGACTTCTCCCGGTGTTCCGCCTCTTCTCCCGGGCCCCGCCGCTATCTTCTTCCAGCTCTATTGCCAGCGAGGGGCCCGGTCTGCTGCGCCTGTCTTGTCGCCGCTGTCTCGCCGCTTCTTCTCTTCATCTCTTCTTCCGATGTTGACACAACGCTCTCTCCGGCTAGAATGCTCTCTGTGCGCTCTGCTCTGACTTATATAGGCGGTGACCCCGCCCCCTTATGCCGTCACAGTCCCTGGGCATGCTGGGACTGTGACGGCATAAGGGGGCGTGGTCATCGGGTGATGACCACGCCCCCTAAAATGTCACAGTCCCAGCATGCCCAGGGACTGTGACGGCGTAAGGGGGCGGGGTCACCGCCTATATAAGTCAGAGCGGAGCGCCCAGAGTGCATTCCAGCCCCAGAGAGCGTCGTGTCAACATCAGAAGAGGGCAGAAGGCAGAAGATTGAAGACCGGGCTCCTCCGCTTTAGCAAAAGAGCAGAAAATAGCGGAGGAGCCCGGCAGAAGATCCGGAGAGCGCGGAGAAGAACCGGAGAGACCCCCGAAGTCGGAAGAAGACCCCCGGAGCTGTCTAATAAATTACTTTAAAAATCTGTGTAGTGTTTTTTTTTTAATTGACACTTTTTCCCTAGGTGAATGGGTAGGGGTACGATGTACCCCATACTCATACACATAGGGTGGGGGGCCGGGATCTGGGGGCCCCCTTATTTAAGGGGGCTCCCGGATTCCGATAAGCCCTCCGCCCGCAGACCCCGACAACCAACGGCCAGGGTTGTCGGGAAAAGGCCCTTGTCCTCATCAACATGGGGACAAGGTGCTTTGGGGTGGGGGGGCCGTAGCGCGCCCCCTCTCCCCTAAGGCACCAACCCCCCCCCATGTTGAGGGCATGCGGCCTGGTACGGTTCAGGAGGGGGGGGGGCTCGCTCGTCCCCACCCCCATTCCTGTCCGGCCGGGCTGCGTGCACGGATATGGGTCTGGTATGGATTGGGGGGGACCCCCACACCGTTTTTTGGGCGTAGGGGGTTCCCCTCAAGGTCCATACAAGACCTAAGGGCCTGGTATGCTCTTGGGGGGGGAACCCATGCCGGTTTTTTATTTAAAATTTGGCGCGGAGTTCCCCCTCAAGATCATCTGAGCACAAGTCGCGTGACGAAGTCGGATCATGCAAGACGGCGATCCGACTTTGATCCAACTTCAATGATAGTCAATAGGCTGAAGTAGGATCAAAGTCGGATCAAAGTAGTACAGGGAGCATTTCTAAAGTCGGAACGACTTGTGTCGGACCAGTTAGGACGGCTCCCATAGGGAAACATTGGATTTCACACGTCATGCGACATGAGCTCCCAATGTCGGAGCGTTTGTCGGACCAGTGTGAACCCAGCCTAACTTCAGCTTGTTCAATTAGACTTTAACAAAAAAAACCCTGGAAGCTAATTAGTTTCCATGCAGCTGCACAAGATTTTGCACTTTCCAGTTTTAGTGACATAACCCCTACCCCTTTCACACTTATACGACTTGTCCCACGATTTTGTACTGCAAAATCTTATGACAAGTCATTCTCCATGATTTTCAATGACTACCATTCATATTGGCATGACTTTAAGTCGTGCCGACTTGAAAGTAGTCCCTGCACTACTTTGGTCCAACTTCTATGCGAGTTGTACTCCATAGACCTCAATGTTAAACCCTGAAGTAGCATGCAAATCGTGCCTGAATAATATAGACACGATTTCAGTACGACTTTGTAAGCACAAGCCTGGCTCGCTGATTGGGAAAGGAAAACTTTTTTTTCCTTTCGCGATGAGCGACAGGCAGTGCTGACAGCTGTCTGGTATGAATCCTGAGGGGGAACGCCGCGCCAAGTTTTAAATGAAAAAAAAACGGCGTGGGTTCCCCCCCAGGAGCATACCAGGCCCTTAGGTCTGGTATGGATCTAAGGGGAACCCCCTACGCCGAAAAATCGGCGTGGGGGTCCCCCCCAAAATCCATACCAGACCCTTATCCGAGCACGCAGCCCGGCCGGTCAGGAATGGGGGTGGGGACGAGCGAGCACCCCCCCTCCTGGACCGTACCAGGCCGCATGCCCTCAACATGGGGGGGGTGGGTGCTTTGGGGCATGGGGGGCACCCCGCGGGGGCCCCCCCACCCCAAAGCACCTTGTCCTCATGTTGATGAGGACAAGGGCCTCTTCCCGACAACCCTGGCCGTTGGTTGTCGGGGTCTGTGGGCGGGGGGCTTATCGGAATCCAGGAGTCCCCTTTAATAAGGGGGCCCTCAGATCCCGGCCCCCCACCCTACGTGTATGAGTATGGGGTACATGGTACCCCTACCCATTCACCTAGGCAAAAAAGTGTCAATAAAAAACACAGTACACAGGTTTTTAAAGTAATTTATTAGGCAGCTCCGGGCTCTTCTTCCGACTTCGGGGGTCTCCTTCCGACTTCGGGGGTCCTCTTCCGACTTCGGGGGTCTCTCCGGCGTCTCCTCCCGGTGTCCTGATCTTCTGCCGGCTCCTCCGCTATCTTCTGCAGCTCAATTGCTAGCGGTGGTCCGGACTTCTGCCTTCTGCCTTCTTCTTTTCTTCCAGAGATGTTGACACGATGCTCTCTCCAGCTGGAATGGTCTCTGAACGCTCCGCAATGGACTTATATAGGTGGTGACTCCGCCCCCTTATGAGGTCACTGTCCTGGGGCATGCTGGGACTGTGCCGTCATAAGGGGGCGTGGCCATCACCCGGTGACCACGCCTCCTAAAACGTCACAGTCCCAGCATGCCCAGGGACTGTGACGGCATAAGGGGGCGGGGTCACCGCCTATATAAGTCCGTTGCGGAGTGTTCAGAGACCATTGCAGCTGGAGAGAGCGTTGTGTCAACATCTCTGGAAGAGAAGAGGGAAGAAGACGATCCAGAAGTCCGGACCACCGCTGGCAAAAGAGCAGCAGAAGATGCGGACACAGGGAGAAGACGCCGGAGAGACCCCCGAAGTCGGAAGAAGACCCCCGAAGTCGGAAGAAGACCCCGAAGCTGCCCAATAAATTACTTTAAAAACCTGTGTACTGTGTTTTTTATTGACACTTTTTTTGCCTAGGTGAATGGGTAGGGGTACCATGTACCCCATACTCATTCACATAGGGTGGGGGGCCGGGATCTGGGGGCTTATTAAAGGGGGCTCCCGGATTCCGATAAGCCGCCCGCAGACCCCAACAACGATTTTTCGGCGTAGGGGGTTCCCGTTACAATCCATACCAGACCTAAGGGCCTGGTATGCCCCTGGGGGGGAACCCACGCCAGTTTTTTTATTTAAAACTTGGCGTGGAGTTCCCCCTTATGATTCATACCAACTACAAAAATGTGGCAAAGTCGTACAAGGTAGTACTGCTCCCAAATCGCGGCAAAATCGCGCAACTTTGAAGTCGTATAAGTGTGAAAGGGGCCTAACCTACACTGATGCCAAGTAAAAAAAAAAAGCTTTTTTTTAAAAATCCTACCACCAAACACACCCTACTGTGTTCCTTGACCCTAAGAGCCCTTTCACACCGGGCCGCCCCCAGCGTCAGCGGTAAAACGTCAGCGGTATTTTTAGCGGCGTTTTACCGTCGGATTAGCGGCGCATTTCGGCCGCTAGCGGGGCGCTTTTACCCCCCCGCTAGCGGCCGAGAAAGGGTTAAAGCCACCCGCAATGCGCTGCAATAGTGGCGTTTTGCTGGCGGTATCCCAGAGCTGCCCCATAGATTTCAATGGGGAGCAGCGGTGGAGGAGCGGTAAACCGCTCCTTCACTGCTCCAAAGAAGCTGCTGGCAGGACTTTTTTTCCCGTCCTGCCAGCGCAGCGCTCCGGTGTGAAAGCCCTCGGACTTTCACACTGGAGACAATGCTGCAGCTGTTTAAGGGCGGATTGCAGGCGCTATTTTTAACACTATAGCGCCTGCAAAACGCCCTCGGTGTGAAATGGGTCTAAGAGTACTTTCACACTGGGGTGCGAGTGCTGTAAAGTGCCGCTACTTTTAGCGGTGCTTTTCGGCTGCTTATGGGACGCTTTTATCCCCCGCAAACAGCCGAAGAAAGGGTTAAAAGCGCCCATGTTGCAAAACTGCCGGAGTGCTTTTCAGGCGCTTCAGCAGCGCTGACCATTTATTTCAATGGGCAGGGCGACCGCTCAAAAACGGCCCCAAAGATGCTGCTTGCAGGACTTTTTTTCCCATCCTGCAAGTGCACCGCCCCAGTGTGAAAGCACTCGGGCTTTCACACTGGTGAGGCATGAGAGGCTTTTCAGGCGCTTTACAGGCGCTATTTTTAGCGCTAAAAAGCCTGAAAAGCGGCTCAGTCTGAAAGGGATCTAACCCTGACACTGACCTAGATCAACCCATCATCTAGCTATTTTATCCTAATTTTTATTATTTTTTCACACACTTTTTTTTGTTGGTTTACAAACTCCTCCTGTAGCAAAGAGAAAACTATACAATATACCTATTTCTCTATTTAAATGGAAAGAGAGCGCTCAGGAGCAGGCAGTACAGTGACTGATCACTGTGATATGATGGCCAATCACAGGCTATCATAGCAATCATGTGACCAAGAACTGGTCCTCCAGACTCCCGATTATTAGTACGAGATCTAGAGCTGTCAGTGACAGCTCAGTCTGTGTGCTGTGAGCTCTCTGTGCAGCGCACTCTTAGCACCAACACACATACCTACAGTCAGGTCCATAAATATTGGGACATCGACACAATTCTAATCTTTTTGGCTCTATATACCACCACAATGGATTTGAAATGAAACTAACACGATGTGATTTAACTGCAGACTTTCAGCTTTAATTTGAGGTCATTTACATCCGAATCAGGTGAACGGTGTAGGAATTACAACAGTTTGTATATGTGCCTCCCACTTTTTAAGGGGCCAAAAGTAATGGGACAATTGGCTACTCAGCTGTTCCATGGCCAGGTGTGTGTTATTCCCTCATTATCCCATTTACAAGGAGCAGATAAAAGGCCCAGAGTTCATTTCAAGTGTACTATTTGCATTTGGAATCTGTTGCTGTCAACTCTCAATATGAGATCCAAAGAGCTGTCACTATCAGTGAAGCAAGCCATCATTAGGCTGAAAAAACAAAACAAACCCATCAGAGAGATAGCAAAAACATTAGGTGCGGCCAAATCAACTTTTGGAACATCCTTAAAAAGAAAGAACGCACCGTGTGAGCTCGGCAACATCAAAAGACCCAGAAGACCACGGAAAACAACTCGTGAATGACTGAAGAATTCGTTCCCTGGTGATGAAAACACCCTTCACAACAGTTGGCCAGATCAAGAACACTCTTCAGGAGGTAGGTGTATGTGTGTCAAAGTCAACAATCAAGAGAAGACTTCACCAGAGTGAATACAGAGGGTTCACCACAAGATGTAAACCATTGGTGAGCCTCAAAAACAGGAAGGCCAGATTAGAGTTTGCCAAACAACATCTAAAAAAGCCTTCACAGTTCTGGAACAACATCCTATGAACAGATGAGACCAAGATCAACTTGTACCAGAGTGATGGGAAGAGAAGAGCATGGAGAAGGAAAGGAACTGCTCATGATACAAAGCATACCACCTCATCAGTGAAGCATGGTGGTGGTAGTGTCATGGCGTGGGCATGTATGGCTGCCAATGAAACTGGTTCTCTTGTATTTATTGATGATGTGACTGCTGACAAACGCAGCAGGATGAATTCTGAAGTGTTTTGGGCAATATTATCTGCTCATATTCAGCAAAATGCTTCAGAACTCATTGGACGGCGCTTCACAGTGCAGATGGACAATGACCCGAAGCATACTGCGAAAGCAACCAAAGAGTTTTTTAAGGGAAAGAAGTGGAATGTTATGCAATGGCCAAGTCAATCACCTGACCTGAATCCGATTGAGCATGCATTTCACTTGCTGAAGACAAAACTGAAGGGAAAATGCCCCAAGAACAAGCAGGAACTGAAGACAGTTGCAGTAGAGGCCTGGCAGAGCATCACCAGGGATGAAACCCAGCGTCTGGTGATATCTAAGCGTTCCAGACTTCAGGCTGTAATTGAGTGCAAAGGATTTGCAACCAAGTATTAAAAAGTGAAAGATTGATGGATGATTGTTAATCTGTCCCATTACTTTTGGTCCCTTAAAAAGTGGGAGGCACATATACAAACCGTTGTAATTCCTACACCGTTCACCTGATTTTGATGTAAATACCCTCAAATTAAAGCTGAAAGTCTGCAGTTAAAGCACATCTTGTTTGTTTCATTTCAAATCCATTGTGGTGGTGTATAGAGTCAAAAGATTAGAATTGTGTAAATGTCCCAATATTTATGGACCTGACTGTACGTATGCAGCCCCATGGAAGACTTTGTAAATGGCGGTTTTGCTGTAGTGCATTGTACAGATGCGCTGCTTCACAAGTAGGGCCAGAGCATACCCAGGCATGTTATTTAAGAGAATTTAGCATTTTTTATATTTTCTGTTTCAATCTTTTTATTCAGTTTTTTTAAATGACAATATAAAACATGTTATGATGTAACAAAAGAAATTGCATAATGACACTGTCATCAAAATCAGTTGACAAGAAAATAGTGACAATAGAATATTTAAAGGATAAGGAGTTTAGGCAAAAACCGCCATGGTCCATTGTTCAGTACCAGTAAAATCGCCACATTTTTAAAGAATTGAATTTAAAACTTTATTAAAATCATTGCTCACCACCAAACAGAGGGCATTGCATGGTTGGAGTGATACAGATGGCTGTACAACAGTAATAAAACTTTGTACAAAGAGCAATGATGTGCAATAACAACCCCTAGCAATCAATGGGAAATCATCTGTAGTAAGTACTACTGCAATCTCCTATTTCTGTTCTGTGATTGGTCGTTAGGGGTTAATGATTGCATTACTGACCAGGGCCCATCTGGTTGTTTTTCTATTAGGCAATAAGATCAGCAAGCTCTGTAACCCCTCCCTGGCCAGCTTTGAATGAAGTCTTTGATTTGTGGAATGTCACTACACCGGTAGGAGAGAGCAGGCGGTTACCTCTGTAAACATCATTACTGTATATGTATTATATTCAGTCACTCCCGCCTACCTTCCAAACCTGAGAAACCTCTGCAGCCAGTCACAAGGCTCAGAAACGTTTGTTTTAAATTGCCCGGGCTTTCCAGACTTTTTTTTTTTTTTAAGAGATTGAATAGGTGCTTTGTGTTTAGTATGAATTCTGCAGATATCAGACATTGCTCTCAAATGACACTCATTTAGAGGGACTGTCCTCTTTTTTGGAAATAAATCCCTTTGATGCTTTTTTTTGTCTCGATATACAAACCTCTATAAAAATGTTCTATTTAACTACCAAAAGAGTTTTTTTATACTAAACATTTCATCCAACCACTAAATTTTTACATTTGTTCAGGGTTTTTTTTTTTCCTCAGAGAAAAGTTACAGGTACTCCTCCATTCTGAATCTTCCCTTATCTCTGCCCCTACTCACCTCTGAGCATCATTCCTGGGTTACGCTTCCTACCCACCTATGAACACCATCCCTGGGTTCCACCCCCTACCCACCTCTGAGCATCATCCCTGGGTTCCGCCCCTACCCACCTCTGAGCACCATCCCTGGGTTCCGCCCCTACCCACCTCTGAGCATCATTCCTGGGTTACGCTTCCTACCCACCTCTGAGCACATCCCTGGGTTCCACCCCCTACCCACCTCTGAGCATCATCCCTGGGTTCCGCCCCTACCCACCTCTGAGCATCATTCCTGGGTTACGCTTCCTACCCACCTCTGAGCACATCCCTGGGTTCCACCCCCTACCCACCTCTGAGTATCATCCCTGGGTTCCGCCCCCTACCCACCTCTCAGCACCATCCCTGGGTTCCGCCCCCTACCCACCTCTGAGCACCATCCCTGGGTTCCGCCCCCTACCCACCTGTGAGGACCATCCCTGGGTTTCTGCCCCCTACCCACCTCTGAGCACCATCCCTGGGTTCCTCCCAGTACAGCCCCTTTTAGAGAAAAAAGAACCACATTACCTTTTTTGGCGCTAAGTAATTTGTATGGAATTTGCTAATGATAACAAGAAAGGCAGTAAAATAGATCCCCTGCTACCAGCGACAATAGCACCTCCCCAGCAACAATATGTCTACAGATAGCTATAGCTACAATAGACCCCCTCATAACAAAATACCCACAGCAACACTAGATCATCTTCAGCAACACTAGACCCCCCGCCAACAGCAATAGATCTTCCAGCAGCCAGCATCAATAGACCCTCCAGCAGCTGGGAACAATAGACCCCTCTCTCAACAGTAGATCCCTGCCAGCAATAAATGACACTTCAACAACAATAGACCCTCCTTCAACAAGAGATCCCCCCAGCGACAATAAATAAAGGCAGCGTCAATAGGCCCTCCAGCACACCCCAACACCCCTTGCCATTACATACATTCAGTGTTGGAGGTGCTGGAACTGAGTAACCCCATGTTCCTGCTGAAAAAAAGCCCTGTCTTTGTTACTTTAAGGCCCTGTTCACACTGGGGTGGCTTTGAAGCCGCCCCGTACAGTGCAACTTCAGCGTGGCTTGCAAGCGACTTCTTTAATAGAAGTCAATGCAAGTCGCTCCAAAGTCGCCCCCAGTAGTGCAGGAACCTTTTTCTAAGTTGGAGCGACTTGAGCTCCGATTAGAACAGTTCCATTGCTCTGAATGGAGCGCGACTTGTCAGGCAACTAAGTCGCCTGGCAAGTTACTCCAGTGTGAACCGAGCCTAAAAAAGCCAGTATAGAAGAAAAGTAGTGGTTGAAAAACACAACAGAGGGGTGGTGGTAAAAATAAAACGTTATGTAACCCTTTCTACCTATATGCTTTATCTGTGTTCCTGATGGAGAGATTTCTAATCACTTCCTGTGCTGACAGGAAGTGAGAAGACATTGCTCCAATAGGGACAAAGATGGCAGTGAAAAGATGTGCATGGTTCTAATGGTTCATATTCCTCCTTTGAAAATTAATAGTTTTGGCCACATTTGTGCTTTAAAGGCATAGTTCACAATTACAAAAAAAATCTGTCTATGCAGATAAGGGGTGTCTAAAAAAAGGTTGAATAAATACCCTTGCTAGGTTGTAGGTACATACCTCATGAAGCCTAGGGGCTAAGGACGCCTAGCTGTTACTGTTCACCATCACAGGAGCGAGCTCTTTCTCTGATTCAAACCCCCCTCACATACTCTTTCTCTCCCCTGATACAGTAGCGCTGAGCTCAGCATTTTTGAGCTCACTCATATAATGATGAAGGTGAACAGTATGAGCTAGGAGTCTCGTAGCAGCATCCTTAAGGGCACTTTTGCACTGAGTCGCTGGGTCGTCAGCGGTAAAGCGCCACTATTTTTGCGGGGTGCTTTTAACCCCTGCTAGTGGCCGAAAAAGGCTTACAAGCGTCGGCAAAGCGCCACTTACCATTGATTTCAATGGGAAGGCACGCTTTAGGAGCGGTGTATACACCTCTACATATACACCTTTAGCGCCTCTAAAGTGTCGGTAAATCACCGCTAAAAATAGCGGTGCTTTACTGCCAATGCCCCCGCGCTTTCAATGTGAAAGGGCTCTTAAAGATACGTTCACTTTTGGGAACATGTTCCCAATGCTGCAGCCGTCACCCCCTGGCCCCGTGGCAGCAGTACGGGGAGAAGTTCCCCATCCCCATACTGCTGTCACTGTTTGAAAAACAGCGTGGCCATGCGAGGCTCCACCAACACGGCCGTGTCATTCAGACACACAGCTCTATTGTGTCTAAATGAACTACAAGACCTGACATCCTCAGCGGCTATCAGCTTGTAGCTCTCAATGAACTACCACGGCGTTGTGGAGCACTGTGGTAGTTAGTTGAGTCTTCCTGTCAGGGAGTATCGGCTTACCCATATGGGATGTATAAGCAGACAGATACACTGACAGTGTGCAGGAGACCTGCATGACATCAGCGGTCTGCTGATCGCTGGTGCAATGCTTTCCAGGCTCCTGCAACAAAAAATATTAAATGCATTTTTTTTACCAGCATTTTTTTTTAAGTGAACTTATGCTTTAAAAGAGAAGTATGGTTTTTTTTGGTTTTTTTTAAACCATCATACTTACCTAGGTGAATGCAGCATCGGAGCGATGCTGCATCTGTCCCCCCAGCGTCTCACCCAGTAGTGTATTTAAGTTTTGTGCTGCCCTAGGCCTGACTAAACTCGTGCACCCTCTAATTTAAATATGACCCACCCCTTCCTGTCAAGGCCACACCCCTTGCTGTCTAACACCCACCCTGAAATTTTTGAGTGGGGATGCTAGTTCTGAGGGCCTGGGAGGGGGCAATGGATTCCCTTAATTTGCATAGATTTCCTCTCACTTCCTGTTTGGCTATGGGGCAGGAAGTGAAGGGAAATCTCTGCAATGGGACAGGGATGGTAAAAAATAAACTGACAGGGGCTATAACCCTCCCTTATTCTATCCAAAATGAAAAAAAAAGTGTTACCTATAGTTCTACTTTAAGCATAAATTTTTGATAATTTTATGGAGAGAACTAAGAAGATATAATCATGCCAATGGTGCAGCAGAAAACATGGCACAGTGAGGAAGGTTTGTGGTCCAGGATGATAGGACAGTCAAAATTAGAAGCGGCGCGCCCCCCCCCCCACAATTGTGGAATGCCCCCCGCTTTATGGGGGCGCTAGATTAGTTTGCCTCTCAGCCCAGTCCACCACATAAGACTAACAGTGTAGCCCAAGCCGACGGAGACTCTTTCCGTGCTGCCCCCTGCAAAGTGCTGCCCTAGGCCTGTGCCTTGTCGGCCTAGGCCAGGATACAGCGTTGGTCTCACCAATGGCTTGGTTCTCCCGCCTCCCCGAGCGGAGAGCCGCTGCCTGTCAGTCAGCATCTCTCCCCTCTGCTCCTTCATGTTCATTGGAGCGCTGAGCTGTGGAGGGGCGAGGAGCGGCCGTCTTAGCAACTCACTGAGAGGCTGAGATGGCCATCAGTCCAGGTACCTGGCGGATCCAGACTTTATTGTCGTGACTTCAGACCGCTCTCTGCTGAAAACGGGGCACAGGAGTGCAAAACTAATTGCATAGGGGAAGCCCAGCCAAATGCGCTCAGGCTGGACTTCTCCTTTAACAATGTCCTAGGCTGTGAATGATGACTGTCACAGTTGCTGGTGCTCTCAACTGATCTGTCAAACCATCAGATGGCTAGTGTCTTAACTGTTCACACATGCAGCACCATGGAAACTGCAGATCAAACTGAGGCTGAAGCTGGCTACACACTATACAATTTTCTTTAGATTTTTTCCTTTAGATTTACCAAAACCATATAATATGAGGTCAAACCTAAACACTTTCAATTTGTATGCAATCAGGCAGGCTACATAGTTGAAGGTAAATCTAAAGGAAATTGAACAACAAAAGCTGTATAGTGTGTATCCAGCTTAAGATGGCAGCTTCCCTGGCTGTAAAGGAAAGGGGGTTCAGTTTTGTTCTTCCGGTGTCTTTAGTTTAGAAAAAATGGAAAACAATGCCTAGTCTGTTATGTTTCATCCCTAGAACCATAACCACTGTTCCAGAGAATGCAGATACCTTTGTACATCTAGTATATTTGAATGCGGCAGGAATATTGTGCAAATACAGGTTTTACATTTGCAAATCAGCCAGTTAGACATTTGCAAACTTCACCAGTTCTCTATTTCTGTCTTTCAGACAATCCCGATTCATACATCTACTGATCTCGCTACTCCGGGGTGTAACTATAGGGGGAAAATAGAAAAGATAAAACAGGTGCTCAACCCTAGTTCCAGTTAAATACCACTATTCCTATAATCAATAAGGCCTGCAATAGTGCTTCCTAATTCACTTGAAATAAACAGACAAAAATGCACTGTATGGAAGCCCTGCTAATTAGCTAATCTTTCACGGGTAAACCTATGAAACCACCATTTCTTGTAAGGTGCAAAGATCCAATGCTGTTGGATGACCACAGGGAGAAGCTCCGGGATCATGTAGAGCAGTGGTCTCCAAGCTTTCTAAACAAAGGGCCAGTTTACTGTCCTTCAGACTTTAGGGGAGCTGGACTGTGGCCAGTGGGAATAAAAAATGCCCCAGCATCAGTGGGAGTAAACAATGCCCCATCATTGGTTTTAGTGGGAGTAATAGTGCCTCATTGTTGGTATTAGTGGAAGTAATAGTGCCCCATTGTTGATGTCAGTGGGAGGAATATTGCCCCATTGTTGATGTCAGTGGGAGGAATATTGCCCCATTGTTGATGTCAGTGGGGCAATAGTGCCCCACTACTGGTGTCTGTGGGAAGAATAGTGCCCCACTACTGGTGTCAGTGGGAGGAATGGTGCTCCATCATTGGTGTCAGTTGTGGATGAAATAGTGCCCCAAGGGCTGGATAGAAGCAAGCAAAGGGCCACAGTTTGGAGACCACTGATGTAGACAAACAGAAGAAAGAGAAATCCAGCACAAAAGGATCATAGTGCAGTAAGTATATGTAACCATTTATTAACTAAAAACAAAGTAAATGCACCCAGAAACATGGTGAAGGAGAGAGCATGTAGCGGAACAAAGTCTGCTGTGTATCTTGGGAGTTACAAGAGCCTGCTAGGAGGAACTGAGACCTTTGGGGGTTGTAGTCCCCAGACAGACTGAGCCGGTGTTTCAGATTGCCGCTGGAACTACATTTCCCAGCATTATCAGGGGCTCTGTGTAAAGGAAAAGGAAGGACTGTTACAGGGCAAGGGGCAGTCGGCAGGAGAACATTGTGGGAGACAGACCATGTAGCAGCCTGCTATTGAGACATTTTATCACAGGCGCGGTGAAGCTGAGTAGCGGACATCCGCTGGTTTGTGGAAATGCCACCATCGAGCTTGATTGTTGGAGAGGACGTAGTTGCAGCTGACTTTGTCAAGTCATCACCCTAGAAGTTAGTGAGAGGCTGCTGGCCATAACCTGCCACACCCTTCTGTATTGCCTACTGGGATGTTGTTCTGGTACCTATAACTAGGTTAGGAGAGAGTTGATTTTTTTTTAACTCTCCAATACCAGATATGGGCCCCAACGTACTGGCCAGTAGGGAAGGGTTTGATAAAGACTGCTGGACCATTTTCAAAGCATTGCCCCTTAGACAGCACTTTCCCCAGTATAGGGTTTAGCAGTCATTCTCTGGTTTGCTTGTGTATTACCAATTGTATACTTTATTTTGCCACTGTTTCACATACTAGTTCGATTGACTAATGCTATTTCCATTTATTTGCTGATTACATGGGCAACTAGCAAAGGTATGAGTTACAGCGGCAGGAATCTGCTGATTTCTGCAGCAGTTTCAGTCACCTGCGAGCGGCTAGCTCTGGCTGCCGAGACCTATACATTTTAATGACAGTTCATCGGCAGCGCAGCTATCTGTGGTTGTCCGCCCAACCAGCGATTACCTGCAGTAATGACCAGCAGCAATAATTGCTGACTGAGCGGGTTACCACAGATAGCTGCGGCTGCCGCCAACCTGCCAGTAACCACTTTTACCCCCTTTCTACCCCCTTTCTACCCAGGCCAATTTTCAGCTTTCAGAGCTGTCACACTTTAAATGAAAATTGCACAGTCGTGCAACACTGTACCCAATAAAATTATTAATGTTTTTTCTATTTTTTCGTTATTTTTGCAATTGTATTTGCATACTGTGACCAGAGCAATGCATTGTTACCATAGTAGCACTGTACTACTCTGGGGAGGTGATCAGGATTTTTTTTTGGTCACACACTATGATTGCTTATAACAGTGAATATTACTGCTATAAACAACCATTTTTACTAAATGATATAGATTAATTCAGTGTATATTGTTGTGATTAGCTGTGATTGGCCACAGCTAATCACATGGTACAGATGGGCTGTGATTGGCCCCATCTGTACCATGTGATCACTGTGACCAATCACAGTGAACAACACAATAGTACTCAATCAACAGCATGAATCAAAGCTATTCATTCCGTACAATTTGTGATTGTTCACAGCGATCACATGATACTGGCAGCAGGCCAGTACACTGATCCTTCATCCACTGTGTCCAGTGGACACAGCGGGGGACAGATCGCGCCGGATCGTGGCCCGATCCTGGGAAAACATCATATAACGCCCACCCAGAATAGAATAGAACGGCTGTCATTTTACATTAGGCCAGGCAGGAAGGAGTTAAAATGTACAGGTCTCTGCAGCCAGAGCTAGTAGCTCACATGTGGCTGAAACAGCTGCAGAAATCAGCAGGTTCCTGCCGCTGTCATTTGTACCGGCGCTAGTTGTTCATGGGAATGTAGCATAGAAACATAATAAAGTATCAGAAGAAAGAATTCCTTTTTTTTTATACAGTCATGTCTCCCCTTTCCCTTCTTTCCTCCAGACTGTACATATTAGGTTTCTGAAGTCGCTCTCGACATGTTTTATCCCCCAGACCATTCATCATTTTTGTTACCTGTCTCTGGGCTCGTTCTATCTTAGACCTCTTTCACACTGGGATGGTTTTCAGGTGCTTTAGCGCTGGAAATAGCCTCTACTAAGCACCTGAAAACCGCCTCCTATTCATTCCAGTGTGACTTTTCACATTGGGGGCAGTGCGCTAGCGGGACGTTCTCAAAAGTCCTGCAAGCAGCATCTTTGGGATGGTTTGGGAGCGCTGTATTTAGCGCTCCCAAAACGAAAAGCACTGCTTAACCACTTCAGCCCCAAGAAGGATTTACCCCCTTAATGACCAGGCCATTTTTTTTGCGATACGGCACTGCATCGCTTTAACTGACAATTGCTCAGTCGTGCAACACTGTACCCAAACAAAAGTTAGGTCATTTTTTTCCCACAAATAGAGCTTTCTTTTGGTGGTATTTGATCACCTCTGTGTTTTTTTATTTTTTGCGCTATAAACAAAGAGCAACAATTTTAAAAATTTCTATAATACATATCCAAAAAAAATATTAAAAAAATTATTTATTCATCAGTTTAGTTTGATATATATTCTTCTACATATTTTTGGTAGAAAAAAGATTGCAATAGGCGTATATTGATTGGTTTGTGCAAAACTTATCACGTCTACAAACTATGGGATAGATTTAGGGACTTTATTTTTTTCATTGTTTTTATTAGTGATGGTGGTGATCTGCGATTTTTAGAGGGACTTCAACATTGTGGCGGACAAATCTGACCCCAAATGACACTTTTTGGGGACCAGTGACATTATTACATTTTATCAGAGCTATAAAAATGCACTGATCAATGTAAAAAAGACACTGGCAGGGAAGGGGTTAACAGTAGGGGGCGATCAAGGGGTTAAATGTGTTCCCTCAACGTGTTCTAACTGTAGGGGGGATGGGCTGGCAGGGACGTGACAGAGATCGCTGTTACCGATCACTGGGAACAGCAGATCTCTATGATGTCTCCTGTCAGAATGGAGATCTGCCTTGTTTACAAAGGCAGATCCCCATTCTACCTCTGTATACCGCGATCGCTGGTCGCCGGCGGACATGGAGCTGTCGAACCATCGAGCCGCAGGAGAGCCGACTTGGTCGGCAAGTGGTTAAACAGTTAAAATGCTAAACGCTAAAATGAGCGGCGCTTTAGTGCTACCCCGGCTCCAGTGTGAAAGGGATCTTATCAATATCTTTTTGTAAGTGAGGTCTCCAGAACTGAACACAGTGGGGTTGATTTACTAAAACTGGAGAGTAAAAATTTGATGCAGCTCTGAATGGTAGTCAGTCAGCTTCTAACTTGAGCTTGTTTAATTAAGCTTTCACAAAAAAACAACCTGAACGCTGATTGGTTTCTATGCACAGCTGCACCAGATTTTGCACTCTCAAGTTTTAGAAAATCAACCCCAGTATTCTAGATGCGTTCTAACTAAGGCTGGCCATACACTATTCAATTTTCCTGTTCAACTTTCCTTTAGATTTACCAAAACCATATAATAGGAGGTCAAACCTAAACACTTTCAATTTGGATGCAATCAGGTAGGCCCTTGTACTACATAGTTGAAGGTAAATCTAAAGAAAATTGAACAGGAAAATTGTATGGTGTATGGCCAGCTTAAGGCTCGATTCACATCTATGCATGTTGCTTTTGAGCGTTTTTGGAGGTTTTTTTGTGATGCTTGCCACGTTTTTGAGCAGCGTTTTTGTAGCGTTTTTGCAGCGTTTTGCGTTTTTCTTAGACTGTATACAGTTTAAAAAATAAATAAAAAAACCCCGCCAAAAACGCATCAAAAACGCTGTAAAAACGCTGCACTTGCGTTTTTGATGCTGGTCCATTGAATTCTATTACATGCAAAACGCTGCATTTTGCATGAAAAAAAGTCCCTGATCCTTTCCAAAAATGCAAAGGTACAAAAAGGCATTGATGTGAACATGTTCCATAGGAACCCAAGTTAAAAAATTCCCATGCATTTCTGCAAAAATGCAAAATGCATCAAAAAACGCGCTAGTGTGAATGGAGCCTTAATATCTATATAGGGGAATCAGGACCTCCTTCCTCCTGCTGGTGATGCCTCTAGTGATATAAAGATCTATATAGGGGAATCAGGACTTCCTTCCTCCTGATGGTGACCCCTCTAGTGATGCATCCTAGAATTCTATGCACTTTTCCCACTACATGGCCACGCTGTTTCCTCATTTTGCAATCATCTCAAATAAGTACCCCCAAATCTTTTTCTTCTGTAGGGCTGGCTAACACTGTACCCCCAATGTTGTACTCTCTCAGGAGCTTCTTTTTCTCTAGGTGCATTATTTAACATTTAGAAACATTGAACTGCAGCTTTCACTGCTATGACCAATCTTCCAGCAATGCCAAATCATGTTCCATGTTACAGACACCTCCAGGGATAGCAACCCTATTACACACCTTTGTGTCATCAGCAAAAAGACATACCTTAGGCCCAGTGGCTCAATTTTTTGGGGGGCGCAAACAAATGGAAAAATACTGACCCCCCCCCAATCAATTGCAGCCACATTGTGTCCATCAAACACAGCCACTTGTGCCCATCATATGCAGCCACTTGTGCCCATCATATGTAGCCACTTGTGCCCATCAGATGCAGCCATTTGTGCCCATCAGATGCAGCCACTTGTGCCCATCAGATGCAGCCATTTGTGCCCATCAGATGCAGCCATTGTGCCTATCAAACGCAGCCACCTGTGCCCATCAAACGCAGCCACCTGTGCCCATCAAATGCCACCACTTGTGCCCATCAAATGCAGCCTCTTGTGCCCATCAAATGCAGCCACTGTGCCCACCGACCCCCCCCCCCCCACTCGCGGGGTTTGTGGCTTTGGCTGCATAAGCCCCCACCCCACGGATCATGGCTCTGGCATCTCCCCCGAGGGAGGGGGTGCCAGATCCGTGAGCGCGGGGGGTGGGGATGCAGCCAAGGGGACTTACCTCTCTGAGCGGCGGTGACCTCTGCTCCAGCGCGAGTCTCCTCGCACCTCTTTCTAAGCGCCAGGCATCCAATAGGGTGGCCTGGCGCTTTGGCCAATCAGGAAGCAGGTCTGACGTCCTGCCTCCTGATGGGCGGGGAGGAAGGTTAGTGTGAAATTAGTGAAAATTCATTCGCTATCGTCACACAATTGGGTGGGATCAGGGCACCCCGTGCCCACCCTATTTTGAAGCCTATTAGAGCCTCAGGCTCTAATCAGGGGCTTCAAAATGTACCACCCCCCCGCCATAGGAATCCATGCGTCCTGAAAAGGGGCCAGGCGCATGGATGGGGGGGCGGCGCCCGTGCGCCCGTAGTGTATGGGCCGCCACTGCTTAGGCTCCTTTCACACATGTGGACCGCTTGTCCGTTTTTCATCTATCCTTTAAAGCAGGGGTCTCAAACTGGCGGCCCTCCAGCTGTTGCAAAACTACAAGTCCCATCATGCCTCTGCCTATGGGAGTCATGTTTGTAACTATCAGCCTTGCAATGCCTCATGGGACTTGTAGTTTCGCAACAGCTGGAGGGCCACCAGTTTGAGACCCCTGCTTTAAAGGATGAAAAACGGACATTAATGCATCTCAATGGAAAAATGCTTTTGTCAACATCCATTTTTTGGAATGGATCAAAGCCCTATTTTTCTTCTGTTAAAAAAATGGATCAGATGAAAAACTGATGTACACTGACCATCGGTCCGTTTTGCACGAAAGAATGGCTCTGGGACGCAAGTAGAGTTGCCACCTCATCCCTTTAAACCCGAACACCTTTGAATTACACAGGTTCTGAAGGCTAATTAAATGCAGATAAGTCACCAAGTGAGTTTAATTACCACCTTAATCAGCCACAGAACCTGTGTAATTAATATGTGTTCGGGTTTAAAGGGATGAGGTGGCAACCATAGACGCAAGTGGTTAAGGATTCTAACTGGCAGATGTAAAAAACTTCTGTAAAAACGGATATCAATCTGATATAAACTTTATACGGTTTTCTTTAAAAAAAAAAAAGTGACTAAACTGATGAAACGAACGGTCCCCATGTGTGAAAGGTGCCTAACCCAACAAACCTTTAGGCTGGGTTCACACTATTGTGAACTGGACAATAGCATCCAATTCGCAATAGCAGGTCATTTAGACCAGCTCTCTATGGAGCCGGTTCACAAATCTCTGGTGCGAATCTGCACAGGAGCCCTGTGCGTCTTTTGGTCCGTTTCAGGTCCGAATTCAGCCAAAAATTTGGGTTGAAATCGGACCTGAAGCTGTGAGCTGCATGCGAAGATAGTGTGAACCCAGCCTTAGTTCTATCACTTACATTAAGTGGACAGGACCCAGTACAGAGCCTTGTGGTACTAGCAGGGCCGGTACAAGGGGTGGGCGGAAGGGGCGGATGCCCTGGGCGGATCAATTTATTGCAGGAAGGGGGGCGCAGCAGTGGAGTACTAACTAGGGGGGGGGGGGTGTCAGGCAGCTCCCTCATCCTCCCCTGTATGAAACAGTGAGAGCGGGACAGGCTTGCTTGTGCAGCGGCGATGTGACATGCTGACAGCGCTGGGAGAGCTCAGGCGGACTGTCCCATTGTCACAATGCTGTGTGTCTCACTCTCTGTTAAATTCTAATAGCCCAGTGAGTTCAACTCCCCCCTCCCTCCACAGAGATGGAAGAGGCTCTGCCCCTCCCTCCCCTCTGTTTCTGTGTCCCGTCCATGCTCCGTGCAGCCCGTGTGCTGCCTCTGAAAGGAATGTGGGGGCGGGAACATTTAAACAAGTAGCCGCCGATGGAACTAGTTTTAGCAACCTGGGAACATCCAAGTGAGTTATCAGAGCTGTCACTGTGTCCAGACTCTGCTCTCTCTTTCCCAAATCTTTCACTCCCAATCTTTCCTCTGTTGTCCTCCAGCAGAGTCTTTCATTAACTCTATGCTAATAGTTGGCCCCATCATGTTCCCATCATGTTCCTTTAGCCAGGGTTTTCACTAGTATGATCATAGGCATTGCATGTGATTCGCACCGCATTGCTGTACAAATCACATGCAATGTCTGTGCAATGCGAATTCAGCCATACAAACTGTATGGCTGAAATCGCATTTGCACCAAAACTGTGCAGGACCCTTTTTTTGGTCTGCACTGGAATCGGATTGGATGGGTGTTTACACCTATGCAATCCGATTCCTGCACCATTTTACAGTTCTCACTGCAATCTGCAAACTGATCTGGGGGTGTCATTAATTTTACATTGACACTCATAGAAGTTTGCAAAGGGCAACATGGACGGCCGACAAGCAACATGCAATGCAGGAATCCGCACTGGAATCGGTCGGATTCCTGCATCGCATATATGTGAACCAGGACTAAGGATGATCTCTGGCGTGTTCGCATGCTGCACATGCCGAGCCCGCCAGGAAGTCGGCAATGCTCTAATCACAGGCAGTGAGACATTTCCTGATCTCTGCAGCCGCACATCGGGAAATGTCTCACTGCTTGTGATTAGCGCCGTGCAATGCCGACTTCCTAGCGGGCTCGGCGCGTGCAGCATGCGAACACGCCGGAGATCATCCTTAACCAGGACTCAAGTGGGTTCACACTAAGCCTGGATTCACACCTATGCATTTTTAGTGCTTTTTGCATTTTGCAGATTTGCACTACAGCCCATTAAACATGGTTTCCTATGGAACACTTTCTGTAGAGCAAATCTGCAAAATGCAAAAAGCACTAAAAATGCATAGGTGTGAATCAAGCCTGATACCCTGTGGTTCAGTTGCAGTGCTGGTGTATACACAGTTTTCCTGCATTTACCTTAATTTTCACTACAGTCCCACAGACTTCTATTAGGTTACATATTTTTACAACATTTTCTGAAAGTGCACCAAATGTCCTCTATACTGAATCTTTGGTGTGCTTTCAGAAAACACAGTAAAATTACACAAGCTAATAGAATTCTGTGGAACAGCAGCTAAAAATAGGGATACAATGCAAAAAAAACTGCGTATATGCCAGCACTGCGACAAACTCCAGGACACCAGTGTGAACCCAAAGGCTTCAGGGTGCTGTGTAATGTAAAGGAGTCCAGAAGTGCAGGGTGCTGTGTAATGTAAAGGGGTCCAGAGGTACAGGGTGCTGTGTAATATAAAGGGGTCCAGGAGGTGCAGGGAGTTGTGTAATGTAAAGGAGTCCAGAGGTGCATGGTGCTGTGTAATGTAAAGGGGTCCAGAGGTGCAGGGTGCTGTGTAATGTGAAGAGGCCCAGAGGTGCAGGGTGCTGTGTAATGTGAAGAGGCCCAGAGGTGCATGGTGCTGTGTAATGTAAAGGGGTCCAGAGGTGCAGGGTGCTGTGTAATGTGAAGAGGCGCAGAGGTGCAGGGTGCTGTGTAATGTGAAGAGGCCCAGAGGTGCAGGGTGCTGTGTAATGTAAATGGGCCCAGAGGTGCAGGGTGCTGTGTAATGTAAAGGGGTCCAGAGGTACAGGGTGCTGTGTAATGTAAAGGGGTCCAGAATTGCAGGGTGCTGTGTAATGTGAAGAGGCCCAGAGGTGCAGGGTGCTGTGTAATGTAAATGGGCCCAGAGGTGCAGGGTGCTGTGTAATGTAAAGGGGTCCAGAGGTACAGGGTGCTGTGTAATGTAAAGGGATCCAGATTTGCAGGGTGCTGTGTAATGTAAAGGGGTCCAAAAATGCAGGGTGCTGTGTAATGTAAAGGGGTCCAGAGGTGCAGGGTGCTGTGTAATGTAAATGGGTCCAGCGGTGCAGGGTGCTGTGTAATGTAAAGGGGTCCAGAGGTGCAGGGTGCTGTGTACTGCAAAGGGGTCCAGAGGTGCAGGGTGCTGTGTAATGTAAAGGGGTCCAGAGGTACAGGGTGCTGTGTAAAGTAAAGGGGTCCAGAGGTGCAGGGTGCTGTGTACTGCAAAGGGGTCCAGAGGTGCAGGGTGCTGTGTAATGTAAAGGGGTCCAGAGGTGCAGGGTGCTGTGTAATGTAAAGGGGTCCAGAGGTACAGGGTGCTGTGTAATGTAAAGGGGTCCAGAATTGCAGGGTGCTGTGTAATGTAAAGGGGTCCAGTGGTGCAGGGAGTTGTGTAATGTAAAGTAGTCCAGAGGTGAAGGGTGCTGTGTAATGTAAAGGGGTCCAGAGGTGCGGTGAACTTACAATTTAACCATTTGCCGACCCGTTGCAGTACATATACTGCGACAGGGCTGCAGCTACAGTATTGTATTGTTGTATTGTAATGTTGTATTGTTTTAAGTGTTTTCTGGTTTTGAAAGTCACTGACTCTTTCTTTATACCCGGGGGGGGGGGGGGGGCGCAGTTTGCCATCTTCGCCCTGGGCACCAGATGGCCTTGTCCCAGCACTGGGTACTAGTGACTGGTCCCTGATCCGAGTGAACCCCATTTACAACCACACTCTGTTATCGATCCTTATTGTAGCTTTATTGTATATATTGTTACAATAAATATCCACTCTTCAGACGGGTGTGTTGGAGAGCATGGTACTGCTTGCAGAGTCGTAGGCACTTGGAACAGGGGTACCGAGAAAACAGCAGCTCCTTTAGAAGTAGGTGCTACATTTGTTATTTAATTTAAACAAGCATGTCAGCTGATCATGGGCCAGTATGAGAACAGTGGCCTACCCTCAGTACAGAAGGCTGGATTTTTTTGCATGTTAAATTTTGCAGCCTTTCAGGCTGGGTTCACATACAGTCAGGTCCATAAATATTGGGACATTGACACAGTTCTAATATTTTTGGCTATATACACCACCACAATGGATTTGTAATGAAACTAATAAGATGTACTTTAACTGCAGACTTTCAGCTTTAATTTGAGGGTATTTACATCCAAATCAGGTGAACGGTGTAGGAATTACAACAGTTTGTATATGTGCCTCCCACTTTTTAAGGGACCAAAAGTAATGGGACAATTGGCTGCTCAGCTGCTCCATGGCCAGGTGTGTGTTATTCCCTCATTATCCCATTTACAAGGAGCAGATAAAAGGTCCAGAGTTCATTTCAAGTGTGCTATTTGCATTTGGAATCTGTTGCTGTCAACTCTCAATATGAGATCCAAACAGCTGTCACTATCAGTGAAGCAAGCCATCATTAGGCTGAAAAAACAAAACAAAACAATCAGAGAGATAGCAAAAACATTAGGTGTGGCCAAACCAACTGTTTGGAACATCCTTAAAAAGAAAGATCGCACCGGTGAGCTCAGCAACACCAAAAGATCCAGAAGACCACGGAAAAACAACTGTGGTGGATGACCAAAGAATTCTTTCCCTGGTGAAGAAAATACCCTTCACAACAGTTGGCCAGATCAAGAACACTCTCCAGGAGGTAGGTGTATGTGTGTCAAAGTCAACAATCAAGAGAAGACTTCAGAGTGAATACAGAGGGTTCACCACAAGATGTAGACCATTGGTGAGCCTCAAAAACAGGAAGGCCAGATTAGAGTTTGCCAAACAACATCTATAAAAGCCTTCACAGTTCTGGAAAAACATCCTATGAACAGATGAGACCAAGATCAACTTGTACCAGACTGATGGGAAGAGAAGAGTATGGAGAAGGAAAGGAACTGCTCATGATCCAAAGCATACCACCTCATCAGTGGGCATGTATGGCTGCCAACCAATGGAACTGGTTCTCGTGTATTTATTGATGATGTGAATGCTGACAAAAGCAGCAGGATGAATTCTGAAGTGTTTCGGGCAATATTATCTGCTCATATTCAGCAAAATGCTTCAGAACTCATTGGACGGCACTTCACAGTGCAGATGGACAATGACCCGAAGCATACTGCGAAAGCAACCAAAGAGTTTTTTAAGGCAAAAATGTGGAATGTTATGCAATGGCTAAGTCAATAACCTGACCTTAATCCGATTGAGCATGCATTTCACTTGATAAAGACAAAACTGAAGGGAAAATGCCCCAAGGACAAGTAGGAACTGAAGACAGTTGCAGTAGAGGCCTGGCAGAGCATCACCAGGGATGAAACCCGGCGTCTGTTGATGTCTATGCGTTCCAGACTTCAGGCTGTAATTGACTGCAAACGATTTGCAACCAAGTATTAAAAAGTGAAAGTTTGATGGATGATTGTTAATTTGTCCCATTACTTTTGGTCCCTTAAAAAGTGGGAGGCACATTTACAAACTGTTGTAATTCCTATACTGTTCACCTGATTTGGATGTAAATACCCTCAAATTAAAGCTGAAAGTCTGCAGTTAAAGCACATCTTGTTTGTTTCATTTCAAATGCATTGTGGTGGTGTATAGAGCCAAAAAGATTAGAATTGTGTCTGTCTCAATATTTATGAACCTGACTGTGTGAGCATGCAGCGGCTCACAGCAGGAGTCCGGTGTGTCCTGGTTCACCGTTTCAGGTTCAATTTCAGCCCGAATTTTATGCTCTGTACACACGATCGGACATTGATCGGACATTCCGACAACAAAATCCATCGTATTTTTCCGACGGATTTTGGGCCAAACTTGTCTTGCATACACATGGTCGCACAAAGTTGGCGGAAAATCCGATCGTTCTGAGCGCGGTGACGTAAAACGTGTACGTTGGGACTATAAACGGGGCAGTAGCCAATAGCTTTCGTCTCTTAATTTATTCTGAGCATGCGTGGCACTTTGTGCGTCGGATTTGTGTACACACGATCGGAATTTAAATTTAAAATTTTATATCCTGCTCTCAAACTTTGTGTGTCGGAAATTCCAAGGGAAAAAGTCCGATGAAGCCCACACACGATCGGAATTTCCGACAACACAATCCGATCGCACTTTTTCCATCGGAAAATCAGACCGAGTGTAAAGGGCATAAGGCTGAATTTGGACCTGAAATGGACCAAAAGATGCACAGCGCTTCTGTGCAAATCGCACCGGAGCCGCTGCGGAGATGTGTGAACCGGCTCCATAGAGAGCGGGTCACAATCTCCTGCTGTGCAAATTTGTTATGGGGAGATCCGCATCCAATTCACACTAGTGCGAACCCAGCCTTAATGTCCATTTGAAATAATACTTGTGCTGACCCAGATTAGGTCTGTGGAGTTGATGCAGCTGAGTAGGTGCTGCAGTGAGGCACACCCTGCCAATCCCTGCCAGGCTGAGAAATGTATGACCTCAGCTCACCAAGCGCTGGCTGCCAGCCCAGACTCCACAGACCTCAGAGCAGATCCGCAGGAAGTCTATGACGAGCACCATTTTTCATCTAGAGATTGTGTAATACAAGCCATGCATCTCCTGTGAAACAGACCTGAACCCCTTCTAACTCAACTGTACATACAATTTGAATCAGTTGTGTGCATGCAGTGTAAACATTTGTCGTCAGCTCTCTCACCTCCAATTAGAAAAAAAAATCTCACAGTTAATCTTTTTCAAAGCCAAAACTTTATTTCATAATTTTGGAAGAAGTAGGAAAAGTTTAAACTCCCTGTCATCTCTACCGCATCTGGGGAGAGTCACCCTATTTATTTCACCTAATGACCATTGTCACTAAGACAGAAGGTGATGGGAAGCCCAAAACTTTGCAATTGTTACCAGAACAGTTGGAAATAGTGCATTGGGGACACCTTTCCCGAAAGGAACCTCGATGGGACTTCCTTCACTCTGGAGGAATTACCTTTTTACTTCCTGTTGCAAGGTAAATCTTGCAATAGGAAGTGTTGGAAACAACAACAAAAAAAGAAAAAAAAAGAAAAAAACAAAACAGACAGCAGCTTTAACTCTTCCCTACTTTATAAATTCCTTATAAAAGAAAAAGATTTGACTTGCGATACACTAACATTTGCAGAACACTAGAAATCAGGACTGTCACCTGAATGTGTGACTTCATTATAGTTCAAGCCATCTGGTTGGCTGCTAATGATATCCCCAGAACAGTGTGATTCATTCTGGTGACTCAAAAGATGGCTAATCAGATTTTACTATGAAGCGCAGGCTCAAAGAGCGATGTTCCACCTGCTGATTTTTGACCCAATAATTACCTATATTACCATATATACTCGAGTATAAGCCGTCTGGAATATAAGCCGAGGCACCTAATTTACCACAAAAAAACTGGGAAAACGTATTGACTCGAGTATGAGCCGAGGGTGAGAAATGCAGCAGCTACTGTGAGTGGAAAAGAGGGTCAACAATGCCCATCTGTAGCTGCATACCTCCCCGTATCCATTGCATACCTCCCCGTGTCCATTGCATACCTCACTGTGTCCATTACAGCCTCCCTGTGCCGATCTGCATACTTTAATTTATCAACTGCAAAAAAAATCTAATAAGTATGGATTAATTTACAGTATAAACTACAGTTCACTTCACTAAATGCTGCAATCAATAAATGAAATACAAGATCGCTTCTTGCTGCAGGTTAATCAGTCCAGGAGAAAGATAAATAGTTATTATATAAATACTGTCAATTTGTACCCAATGATTTCACAAAGGCACTCAATAACTGCTGAATGAAATCTCAATAGCAGAGCAAGAATGACAGAGAAGGGATTAAACAAGAAGGCTGGTGATTTAAAAAACATTGCACAAGTGAAAATCCCTGAACAGTAGGTGTCTGCCTAGAGATGTGAATGAACTTTTATGCAGAGCTCAAGGGCTATTGCATTCTATGGAAAAAGTCTGCAAACAATAACAGGAAAGATGCCGATCTGCATACCTCACTCTGTCCATTGCAGCCTCCCTGTGCCATCTCTGCATACCTGATCTCTGTGTCATGCAGTCACACGGTGGCCATTTCAGTGTACAAAAGCGGCGCCTTCTCCTCGTCCTTGTCTGTGATAGGCGGAACACTCAGTTTCCCAGCAGTCAGTGTTCAGTGGTCGGCTGCCATCTGCATGACACTGAGATCAGGTATTCAGAGATGGCACACAGTGACTCGAGTATAAGCCGAGGGAGGCACTTTCAGCACAAAAAAAATGTGCTGAAAAACTCGGCTTATACTCGAGTATATGCGGTACTTTAAAAAACATTATTTTCTGTGAGATGATAGAAGTGCCACTTGTCTAAGTTAAAAAGGCTCAATGGATAATTCTCTAATTGCCCCGTTTTAAGGCCTGTTTCACACAGGATTCAGCTTGTATAAGAGCACTGTAGAGAGAAAGCGTTTACAAAGCATTTGAAGAGCTTTCAGCAAGCTTTGATGAAGTTGTTCAGCATTTACAAACTGGAGTTGAATAGTACTTTAAAAGATTCAACAAAGCTTGCTGAAAGCTCTGCAAGTGCAAAGGCCTCCTTCACACCATCTGTGCATAAAAACTGATGGAAATTCG
Organism: Lithobates septentrionalis; assembly: GCA_037952835.1. Lineage (NCBI taxonomy): Eukaryota > Metazoa > Chordata > Amphibia > Anura > Ranidae > Lithobates > Lithobates septentrionalis. Next base: position 548,420 of record JBBDGP010000634.1, read on the forward strand.
ATTGATTCAGCAGGCACCAGGCAGATTTTTAACACGTGTGAGCACTGTGGTCGTACAAAAGTTGATATACCAATCGACTTCTGTACAACTCCCCTGTTAGATTTTCCCTGCTTGATCAGCTCCTCAGGCTATAGACTGCAGCGCTGTTCAGTGAATTCTGACCGCAGGGAAGTCTCCCCATTGTCCGAATACAATAACTCAGGGGAGGAATGTGTGAATGTGTGAATAGGGTCAGTTTGTTCATTCAACCTGCCTAAGGGCCATACACATGGGCTGAATATCAGGCAGCATCGGCCAGTTCAATAAAAACCAGCCGACATTTGGCCTGTTTGTACGGTGGGCCGTCTTCTGTCGAAGGGGCATGACCAGAAAAGGTTTGCCGATCGGCGCTCTCAGCCAATGGGTGAGAATGCTGACCAGTGTGTTCTGGCGGGGGGTCCCTCCTGTCAGAACCAGTGTTAATTTTTAGATCAAATTTCGATTTAGTTTTAGGTATAGTCTTTTGATTAAAATGCCATTTTAGTTTTAGTGGTATTTTAGTTATCTGAATTGTTTTAGTTGTATTTTAGTCGACTAAAATCTCCAGTACATTTTAGTCAACTAAAATCTCCAGTACATTTTAGTCGTCTAAAATCGAATGGGTTTAGTTACATTTTAATGCATTATTTAGGTATTTCTTTATGTAGCCAGGAGCTGGATACCTTCCTATCCCTGCAATCGAAAGACGCCGTGTGGCATTGTTTCAGGGGAAGCTGTTCCATCTAGTGTTCCAGTGTGGGATGTCCTGTTACTTTCTTAATTAGAGACAAGACAGAGCAAAGCATCTTGGGACATGTAGTTCATATGGATAGGATTCGCCCTCTGGCTGTATTATGTGAAACTACAACTACCAACTTACTGATGGGGAAGAGCAGACCACTGGGAGGGACTATAAGATGGATGAATTGAGGCCTAGCGTGCTCTCTTGGGACCGACGTGGATCTGTATGCAGGGAATCTGTTACAGAGTGAGCTGCAGCTGTTTTGCGGCCTGCTCTGGCGGATTTACCCAGTGGATATCTGGAGGGACACCTGTGGACAGTTCCCCTTCACTGTCCGGCGGCAGCCTAGAGGCCGTTCTTGTTCCATCCACCCTGTGGGAATATCAGATTCGTGCGAGCCGTGGTGCAGTGTGGCGGAGGCCGGATGTCATCCCTTGAGCCACATTCCTGAAAGATTATTATCCTCATCATCCTCATCATCACCATTATCCTCATCTGTTCCAGTGTAGTAAGCGGGCGATAGCCCAGTCTTAAAGACACTGTATATAGACATCAGTATCTCCTACACTCTTTACTTTTTGTTCAAGGATCTGTTCCAGCATATCATAGACACTATATACAGACATTGTTGCCATCCATTGTTGTGCTGTTGCTTGTAGTTCCACAGAAATTTAACATCTTTAAGTCAGTGATCAATGTGAATCCAATTACAGTTCTGATTTGCACATGAATATTGTCTGCTGGTTATACACAATCTATCAGCTATTTTGTTTTACCATTCAATATTCCTTGCATGTAATTATATACCTAAGAGCTAGCTGAAGATTAACCAGATTGTCACACAGCAATATAGGACTACTTTCACCTGCCTCCCCACTTCAGGAATTTGTTTTGCTGAATCTTGTAAAACTGCAGTTCACCAAAGAACTCTCAGTAAGAGCAGGTTGAATTGTAATACAGTTCCTGTTTGCTAAAGTTGTACTTTGTTAATCTGGTGTTTTTCCATTAATGTGTGAAGGAGCAGTAGAGAGGGGTCTGACACCCATAAGAGCCTTTCCTCTGCTCTCCTGTAGCCTATTCACATAGACATTATATGTACTTATTTGAGCATAAAAATGATAGTATTCACTGTTGAATGTTTGAATCTAATGCCGCGTACACATGAGCTGACTTTTCGACCGGACTGGTCCGGCGGACAATTCGACCGTGTGTGGGGTTCATCGGACCTGCAGCTGACTTTTTCAGTCGAAAATCTGACAGACTTTAGATTTGGAACATGTTTCAAATTTTTACGTCGGAACTCCGCCGGACCTAGTTCCTATCGAAAAGTCCGCTCGTCTGTATGCTAGTCCGACGGACGAAAACCGACGCTAGGGCAGCTATTGGCTATCAACTTCCTTATTTTAGTCCAGTCGTACGTCATCACGTATGAATCCGTCGGACTTTGGTGTGATTGCGTGTAGGCAAGTCCGTTTGTTCGGAAAGTCAGTCGGAAGTCCGCCGAAAGTCCGTTGAATAGACCGTCGGACCAGTCCGGTCGAAAAGTCTGCCCGTGTGTACGCTGCATTAGAGGTGATAATTGTTTCGCTATCCATAACATTCTTTGGAAGATAACATTTTGAGGTGTAAGCTCAAGTTTGACTCTGATTTATTTTTCATTCATCTCATTGAGTAAACTATTTCTGATTTAACCAATTTTGGTGTATTTCCTTATTGCTGCTGTTATTTAAGGCAAATTGTTTGAACCAAGGGTATCAGAGGTGGCAAAGGACTCACAAGAGCCAACCAGAGGGGTGCTGATTTATCTTGCGACCCTCAAGAGGGTAGCCCTACATTTAGAATTGCCAACTCATATACTCCTGGAGTAAAAATCTAATAACATGTTATTATTGATGGTTTTATGGTTTGAACATGCACAACAGACACAGATTTAGCCATTATAGAACATCTTTATGCATAAAACTAAGTTTCATAAACAAACAAATACATTGCTTATTGAAAAGATAAAAAAAACAAAAAACTGTAAACTCTATTGGCTGTATTACCATTGCACATATTACCCGAATATATTACCAACATTACATATTAAGAAAAAAAATAAGAAAAGCCTTTTTCTTATTTTTTTTTTTTATTTGTCTTCTTTTAGCAGCTTAGTAGATGCCCCCTATATATTCCTATGTGGTAGTGCAGTGTTAATTTTCAATTGTTTTTATTAGTATTTTGAAAAAAGGCAAAAAGTAAATGAGTACTGTACAGAGCAGCAAACAATCCTCGCATGCTCTGAATCATACAACAAGAATTGGTACAAAAATGAGGGGGGGGGTAGAAGAAAGTCATCAGGAGAAGATCTTGGTAAACGGGTTGGGTCTTTAATAAGGCCACAGATGAACATATGGACGTCAACAGAAATAAGCAAAGAAAATAAGCTTTGGGTTATGAACAGAGTATATTACAAAACATTGTTAACACTGGGATGCAGCTGTCAGGACTATTGCCCTGCAAGTCAGAGTAAGGACTAGTAAGGCAGAAAGATCCTGAGGTCAACACCTTACTGAAATGTAATCGCTGTGAGTAAGCCTTCAAAAATAATAAAAAACGGCCCTTGGGCCATTGACTATAGCTCCCTAAATATTTCCACGTTTTCCCCTATAGGGGTCTTCAATCCTTAAATAGGCACATAGATGTGCGCAAGCGCATAGTTTCCCATAGAACGGATAACAGACGCACGCATGCTCGTTAGAGTCCACAATCGCGTATGCGCATGCGCACGAGTGCGGGCATAATTCCTCTTGGCGCCAGACAGCCTATTTAAGGGGAGTCTAGCCTCCTATCCTTTGTTGACTGATCTTCAGCTGTGTCCTGTATCCTGATCTGATCCTGTGTGCTCTCCTAGTTGCTGACCTGGCTTGTTCTTTGACCTTGGCTCTGTATCCTGTTCCTGTGCTGCTGCTCACCTCAGACCCGACTCTGTTCCTGACTCTGGCTCTGCTTTTTATTTGGTACCCCTCTGCCCGCCTGCTGACAACCCTGGCTATTCCTGAGATTCTGCTTCTGTCTATGATTCTGGCTTCTGTTAACCCTCGGGTGCCTGCCTGGCTGTCTCCTGCTCCAGCTCTGCACACCGCTGCATACTCCAGTCTCCAGAACCCTGACAAGCTGCCAGCCTGGAGTCATCAACATCAGGCACTCGTGTCTCTCTTGTCCTTCGGCTTCCTCTGTCTCATCCTAAGTGGGGCCAGGACAAGAGATATAAGAGAGGCCGACCTCATCATCTCAGTCTCCTATCGGGTACATGACAATAACACTAAAGACAGGGCCAAAAAGGGAACAAATTTTTTTATAGTATAGGGTTGTGAACCCATCTGGGCCCGGTGCTTTGCCCAATGGGCTTGTTTAATGTGGTTGTAAAATCTCCACTTTCACTTTAGTTCATTGTAATCGAAATTGTGAAATTTCACTTATTCTTTCTGTTTCTTCAGAATTCGTCCTGCAATCTGTAGTGACGTCAGCGGCGCATGCGCAGTCCATAGCGTCTTTAACAGCATGCTATGTGTGCCATTTCGCTATCCTCTGCATGCCAGGTAATTTACTTGCATTGAGAACGGCACAGAGGAAGCCTCGCAATACTGTGCTCTCCTCCTCTCCTTCCTGGTTATCCCCTTGTGAATGGCTTAGCTTTGGTTGCCGTAGTAACGGTGATCGAGATAGAGGCTTGGTTTAGACGCAATTGCGCATGTGCAAGATTTTGACAGGGAAGGAAAGAAAGGGCGGAAATGACGTCCACACAAGAGCCAGCAATCACTAGTAAAGACAATTTATTTTTAGTCATCCCAATTGTTTTAGTCGAATTTTAATAGACTAAAATAGTATTAATGTAATAGTATTTATTTTAACAAATTAACACTGGTTAGAACACAATAGTTCAGCAGAGGAGATTGCTGTACTAGCATCACATAGTTAGTACAGCAACTTCTCCCAAGCTCTATTTTTTTTTTTTAATAATAGTGTGTACCAGGCTTAGTCTGGTCTTAGGCTGGCATTGGATTTCTCTAAAAAGTAGGGGCTTCCCAGTCAGCAAAGTGGGAATGATTATCTTTAGGCAGCTGTCTCAGGAGTGTTGGTTTTGAAGGTCAGCTCTACGTTCAAGTGGGGCTTGGGTGCGCAAGAGGAAAAATGCCAAAACCAAAATTAATTTTGTTCAGATTATTATATAATAAAACATTTTTGGGATTTCAAAGAGTCTCTCTCAGGGCTATAAATAACACATAAGATATTATGATCATTACAAAGAATTGACCTGTGCATAAGTGGTATAATATGAAGTGTAATGTTATGTAATATTATAAGGTCAAGTACAGATTGGAAAAAGGGAAGATGATATAAAAAGGGAGCTTTAAAATAAAAATAAAATGAATTATATCATTTAGAAGACCAAAATAAAAAGTACCAGTGGATAGAATTAAAAGTAATTTAAAAATCATGTAAAATGATAAGATGTATGGATAAAACACAGTTTTTAAAAAAGATGGACTCTATTATATAATCATGTACTTGTATATGATTAAACTAATAAAATGTAAAACATACAATTATTAGGCACATGCCAAAAATGAAGAAGATTTTAACAATCATGGGTCATGTGGAAAACAGTCATGGGACATATTTAGAATGAAAAGAGTATGATGTAAAGTAATTCCATGATTTAATACATAAGTGGAGCATTTTAAAGAGGAGATTTTTGTGGATTGAGCTGCCAATATCTTGGCATTGCTGAACAAAGTGTGTACTGGACTGATGTATACCATATACTGATCGTATTTTTTTATGTTTTACTTGTAGCCCTGAGGAATGATGCCCCTGTCAACCCCCTAAACATGTTGGATTTTTCTGATATAATAATCTGAATAAAATTAATTATGGATGTTAAATTTGCAGTTTTTCGGAGGAACAATTGCAACTCCTAACTCAGCCTAGGTAGTCGCTTTTCTGGCTCGAGGAAAAATGTACTACAAATAGAGAATGCTAGTTCCCTGGTGGTCGTGCAAATGCTAACACTTCAATGATTTTTGAGTGACTGATCTGGGACAAGTTTAGAGATAAAGAATTCTGACACTCATGTAGAGCATTCTTCTTACAGGTTTGTGTCCTAAAATAATTAAGACACATCCAGGGAAATAGCATTTTCAGAGGGAAACCAGGTTCCAATCTTCTTTTAGAGAAATAAAGGGTGGTTTAATACATGTGAATGGAGTTGCCCTTTAAGTGAAATAGAACCAAGTGGTGGGTGAATGGCACAGCTGGCTGGCCCTGGTACAGACTCATTCTGTGTGTGCAGACTGGTAACAGGTGGGAATGTGAACTGCCAGTGTACATTTCTGCTCAGACACTGGCAGCCTGTACATCCCTGTGTAATTATAGCATCTTTCCACGGTCTTTTGTAAGGCACTCAGCGATGAGACATATGAACCCACAAAAAGCCATGTGCACTACAATCTTCTCGTGCTAACTTACTACGGCTTCATGTGTCTTTGCATTACTCAGTGATAGAAAATTGTAAATCAATATTACATTAAAAGGGCCAGTAGGCACTTGTTGCCTAGCAAGGGAAACTCCTAGGCCAAGTGTCAAATAAGGCCACACCTGCTGAATGTCTACATGTGCACTAAGCTCTTCTCAAAAATCATGGGAGTTGGAATCTTTCAGGGGAGTTAATAGAAATTAGAACCACCTAGGGCAGTTTATGGGAGTTGGAACTGCCTGGGACAGTTTATGGGAGTTGGAGCTGCTTGGTGCGCTTTCTGGGAGTTGGAACTACCTGAGGCATGTCATGGGAGCTGGAATCAATTTGGTGACCTTCATGAGAGTTTGAAATGCTTTGGGGGACTTGATGGGAGTTAGAACACTTTTTTGGGGAACTTCATGGACTTGAAACCACTTTGGGGAACCTCATGGGAGTTGGAGCCATTGCACTTGCCTATAGCCCCCTAATATACAGCCTCTTGTCTTTTCAATAATTGTTTAGATATACAAAAGATGAGTTTGATGAAGATAATCTTATGTGTCTTTGGGGTCAATTCAAGTTTTACGGCATGCAGTAAGGGTATCATGTTACTCATTTGTATAAATGATCGCATGCGGGAAATAAAGTCCAATTCATTAAAGATAATATAACGATTTTGCGGTAAACAAGTGTAGCACCCCCTAGCGTTACTAGAGTAGGATGTTTTTGTGTTGGCTGGCAGCCAAGCCTGTGTGTTTTTTCTGGGTCGATGAGTGACTCAGGTAGGCTGGATGACTCAGCAGCAACTCCTGGTAGCTCCTCCCTGCTTGCTGGAAACTTGAAGAAGGTTCCAGAAGCAGTTAGGAGGAATCCAGGAGGAACTAGCTGGAGTATTATGAGGGCTCTGACCAATCCCCAATAGAAGGGTTGGCAGGGAAAAGGCCCCCTCAAATACTCAGGGTCAGCCCAGCTGGGGGCAGTGTGGAGTTTGAGTGGAAGATGGAGATGCAGTAGTAGGCTGTCAGAGGCCTTTGAGAGTAGCTGCCCAGTCTGGGGGGTGAACTCAGGCCTGGGCTCGGGTGCAGAAGGGACCCATCTCATGACACACTGAGGGATCCTGACCAGGAGACACGGGAGCAAGGAGAGGACAGCGGGAGAACACTGCCGGGCAAATCTCCAGGGAAAAAGCCATGTAGGCTGGTGAGTGTTGCAGTCAGAGGACTGAGAGGCATGCCTGAAGGGACTGGGTGCAAGCAGTCTGGGATGGATGCAGAGTCAGTCTGGGAGGACTGGAGAAGTAGCCAGGAGGGCTAGAGAACGGGGCAGCTGCAGCCAGGTGGGCTGGCAGTGCCTGAAGAGGTGGTACTGGGATCAGTAGCCACAGGAAAGGACAGCTTGCACCAAAGACCTCTATTATTTTTGCTACACCAGAGGAGCCCGCGGTCCCTGCCTGCAAAGGACATTCATAAGAATCTAACTGGGATTTTGCTGGATCCAACTTCCTGTGTTAGCTGGTCAAGGGTGTTGTAGTTCTACAAGCAAGTTTGTGCTAAAGGTAGAAGAGAAGTGTGTATATACCGGATGTATATTGGTTGTGTCCCTGAAGAGTTTCTACTGATCCGTGGGCATCCCATAACAACCCTTCCCCATCCAAGTTTAATTCCCCTACAAAAAACAAACAAAGCTGCAAGGACTGCTTCTTGTCTCAGGAATGATGAAAAATTCATGTGCCTGGCTGTGCAGGGTGGGAGATAACCAACATTCACCAGCGGTTCCTACAGGGGTAGCGCTACATAACGAAAAAAAAATTGTAGGTAAATATCGCAAACAATTGCGCGGTAAGCTGTTAAGTCCAATGGAACAGAAACTAAAAAAGGGTGCGATACTTAACACCACCTACAGGTGGTGGTAACCAGTGGGGTATTTCCTGTTGGAGGGATTGGGAGTTGAGAGAGAGTTCTTAGCAGCATAACAGCTATGGAGCTTTTTGAATGCAATCTTTTGCAATTTAACTTGCTCAGAAGGCATTAGAGGGGGAGGAGGAGGGTTGTTGTGGCCCTGCTGGAGGACTTCACAGAGGGTGAGGCTCTACAGAAGTTCTGGCTGACCAAGGGGCTGAACCTGATGCTGCACATTAGGCTGCAGTTTAGCGACAATTATTAAACACAACACATTTAAACAAATAGCAAAGTACACTTAATTAAAAACTAATCATAGACAATGAAAAGGTCTAATTATTATTTTTTTTATTCGTTTTCAGCCATTTTAACAATTGCAGCAGCATGACATGTAAGAAATATACAACCAAAACAAAAATGGACACAGTGGTCTTTACATAGCAGTTATGTGTGTGGCGGTACCCCCACAGGAGCCGCTTGAATTACGATGCCCGTGTCTCCCACTGATTGATCCACATATAGTCACAGGGTATTTTCACACAGCCAGGTGCACACAGTTTTCCACTCGTTATCTCCAATGACCAGTCTAGGGGATTTGTTTTTATGTTTTATTTGGGGAACTTGGATAGAAGGGATTTAGTAGGATACTCCAAATGAACAATTCACAGGTGAGGACAACTCTCTCAAAAGAACTGTGTAGCAGATTATAGGTAGGATCATACAGCAGCAGTATGGTATGAACAAGTCCCTTAGTAGCAGAAGGAACTCGGTGAACTTTGTCTCTTCAAGACACCAGCCAGTATCCCCTTCAGCTTGCACCCAGCAGCAGACTTCTTGCACCCAGAGGGGGATATAACAGCACAAGTCCCAAGGATCCCCTGTGGAGGGGTCTGTACTCACAAGCTCCTGTTTGGTACTGCTGAGGAAGGCACATATGGTAGGGATGTTTACTTTCCTTGTAATAAGAAATAAAAGTGACACCATTTTTTTTTTTTTTAAAAACAGTGTAAAAATAAAAAATAAAAGGTAAAATTAAAAAAAAAAATTTTTAAAAGCGCCCCGTCCCGCCGAGCTTGCGCGCAGAAGCGGAAGCATACGTGAGTAGCGCCCGCATATGAAAACAGTGTTCAAACCACACATGTGAGGTATCGCCGCGATCAGTAGAGCGAGAGCAATAAGCCCTAGACCTCCTCTGTAACGCAAAACATGCAACCGGTAGAATTTTTTAAATGTCGCCTATGGAGATTTTTAAGGGTAAAATTTTGTCGCCATTCCACGAGCGGGCGCAATTTTGAAGCATGACATGTTGGGTATTAATTTACTCGCCGTAACATTATCTTTCACAATATATATAAAAAAATTGGACTAACTTTATTGTTGTCTTATTTTTTAATTCAAAAAAGTGTATTTTTTAAAACAAAAGTGCGCTTGTAAAGCCGCTGCGCAAATTTCTGTCACGGTGTGACAGAAAGTATTGCAATGACCGCCATTTTATTCTCTAGGATGTAAGAAAAAAAATGTATAATGTTTGGGGGTTCTAAGTAATTTTCTAGCAAAAAAAACAGTTTTTTAACTTGTAAACACCACATTTAAAAAAGAGGCCCGGTCTTAAAGTGGATAAGTAGAGAAACCAAAAACGATATACACTCACTCCAGCACCTACCTAGGAGGGCGCTACATGTATATGATCCTTGAAATTAACAATTTACATATAACACGTTCAAAAAGAGGCACTCTCAACACCCACAAAAATGGGCAATATTCTTCCCCGGGAAACCCACATAATTCGGCATTGTAACACCCCCACCCTCCACACACCCACACAAATGGGCACATCTTCTTACTAAGGACTAGGGATGGGCAAACAGTTCAGCCCGAGCATGAGTTCGGGCCAAACATTTGTTGTTTGACAAACACCCAAATTATCGGGGTGTTCAACCGGTTGTTTGGCCCGCCGAACGACCACAATGCACTGCGCTGCCGCACAGTTCATTGGAAGCCCTGATTGGCTGAAGCAATGAAACCTTTGCCCAATCAGGCACATAGCACTGTCAGAGCCATGATTGGACACTGTCATAATGAGTCTATCCAATCATGGCTCATTGCTCTTAGTTACACCCCACACTAAAAAAATATATTCTTTCAATAGCGGTCATTTGCAGTGTGATATTGGCGTGGAGAGAGATAGAACAGGGCTCTGTTCAGTGCTACTAGAGAGTTATGCCCTGCACACACGGTCGGAAATTGTTCGGACATTCCGACAACAAAATCCATGGATTTTTTCCGACGGATGTTGGCTCAAACTTGTCTTGCATACACACGGTCACACAAAGTTGGTCGGAAATTCCGAACGTCAAGAACGCAGCGACGTACAACATGTACGACGAGCCGAGAAAAATGAAATTCATTAGCCAGTGCTGCTATTCTGCTTGATTCCGAGCATGCGTGGCACTTTGTGCGTCGGAATTGTGTACACACGATCGGAATTTCCGACAACAGATTTTGTTGTCGGAAAATTTTATAGCAAGCTCTCAAACTTTGTGTGTCGGAAATTCCTATGGAAAATGTGTGATGGAGCATACACACGGTCAGAATTTCCGACAACAAGGTCCTCTCACACATTTTAAATCGGAAGATCCTATCGTGTGTACAGGGCATTAGTGTGCTATTGTGCTTCTATTGTCAGTGTAGAAGATCAGTTTAGTGTGAATCTAGTGATAGTTCAGTCAGCGTGAGTGTAGTGACCATTTATGTTTACATTAGTGTCAGTTTATTTTGTCAGGGCAGGTTTACTGCAGTAAAGTTCAGTGCGTTACTGCATGTTTAACGCAGCGTATTTCAGTGCGTTACGGGTTGTTTAACGCAGCATATTTCAGTGCGTTAGTGCACGTTTAACGCAGTATATATTTTAGTGCTTTACTGCACGTTTAACGCAGTACATTTCTGTGCGTTATTGCACGTTTAACGCAGTATATTTCATTGCGTTACTGCACGCTTAACGCAGTATATTTCAGTGCGTTACATGCTGTTTAACGCAGTATATTTCAGTGCGTTACGTGCCATTTAAAGCAGTATATTTTAGTGCATTAGTGCGCGTTTAACGCGGCATATTTCTGTGTGTCACTGCATCTTTAACGCAGTATATTTCTGTGCATTACTGCAGGTTTAACGCAGTATATTTCTGTGCGTTGGATGAGGTAAATATGGAGCGCTAGGTAGGCAGCTGGGACGGCTGATCACCCCTGCCCAGCTGGACGGAAGGGATCCCCGTGGACTTTGTAATACACACATGCCTGCATACTACTACTCAAATGTAAGTTGAACATAATTGAATAAACTTGATGCTTTAACTCAAATGCTACTGTCACGATCAGGAGTCAGGCTCAAAGACCAATTGCTATAGCAGTTGCAGGACTACCACTGACCAGCAGGATAGGTACACAGGCAGTCACCCTGGCAGATGACACAGGCTCACCTAAGGTGTGGAGTCTAAGTACTAACGGGTGTTCACCAGAGCTCCTAATGGTGGAGATGGATTTTGCTGCGTGTTAGTACCAGGTCGCGGTCCTCAGCATCGCCCCACCAGAAGGTGAGCAAGCCGGGGTTCAGGAGCGGAAGGGCAGGTAAGGATCAAACAGAAGCAGGGTCAATAAACAAGCCAAAAGTTCAGTAACGAGTACTTGCAGGTTGGGATCAGGCAGAAGCATAGTCGAGGAACAAGCCAAGGGTCGATAACGAGCAGTAGCAAATATGAACGGCAGCAGGGAAGACAGGAGCGAAATACAGGCTGGAGATAGCACAATATTCTGGCAAGGAGGAAGTGCAGAGACATGGCTTATATCAGGAAGTTTGTGGGAGGAGCAAAGAGTTCAAGGTTCAGCTGAAATCAAGGTACAAGACAGGGTTGTCTAAAGGATCTGACAAGTCACTGTCCAGCATCTCCGATAGCTTAGTGAGAAGATTCATTGCCAGAAACAGCTGAGGTCCCAGGTTCAAGTCCAGGTCCTGAAAGCTACACTCAGAGTGGCACCGCTCTCTTTTCCTCTATTTCTGTGCGTTACTAGACATGTGCATTCGTTTTCGTCCGAATGCATTTTCATCCAAATTTTGGGTATTTTCGTTATCGTTTTACTAAACAAAAACGAACGTGCAGAGTCCGAAAACCGAAAGATCCCACATAAACAAATGCTTTATTTTCGTTTTTGTTGTGACAACAGTTCGATATAGATAAGAGATTCGACGTGACGCTGACAATAGCGATCTGTGTCCATCGAACCTGTGTTCGAATGTGCCTAACCTTAGCTCTATTAGTCCAAGATTATTCTACATAGAGAGAAAAGATTCGACATTTTAGAGACAATAGCAAAAAAGGATGAATGTGCCTAACCTAACTCTGTTAGTCCAAGATTATTCGACAGAGAGAAAAGATTCGACATGAAGATTCGACAAAGCAGTCACCACAAGCAGACATTTATGGTCAAATGCTCCGCCCATAGGCTATAGAAGAATTCTAATGTTGGTTGACTAGTAATTCCACTATTGCTTGTAGGCGGAGCATTCGACCGGAAATGTATGATTGCGGCATCGTACAGTTTAGCTGCTCCGTCGAATCTTCTTAGAACATTCGACAGACACCATAACCCTTCAATGACAGATTCGACCTTAATTATTTTGGATTTTCGGATGAATGCATTTTTTAATGAAACTAAATAAATAAAAACTAATTTCGGGAGTAACTAAATAAATGTATTTTTCGGACGAAAACGAAATTCCGAAACGAAATATTTCAGTGTGCACATGTCTATGCGTTACTGCATACTTAATGCAGTATATTTCAGTGTGTTATGTGCCATTTAATGCAGTATACTTCAGTGCATTAGTGCACGTTTAAAGTAGTATATTTCAGTGTGTTACATGCCGTGTAACGCAGTATAATTCAGTGCCTTAGTGCATGTTTAACAGTATATTTCAGTGCATTAGTGCAGGTTTAACGCAGAATATTTCAGTGTGTTACACGTCGTTTAATGCAGTATATTTCAGTGCGTTACGTGCCATTTAACGCAGTATATTTAAGTGCATTAGTGCAGTTTTACTGCAGTATATTTAGTGTGTCAGTGGAGTGTTCCAGTAATCCATGTGCTTAGTCTGCTTGTCTTCAGCAAACTGTTTGCGGGCTTTTTTTTGTGCATCATCTTTAGAAGAGGCTTCCTTCTGGGATGATAGCCATGCAGACCAATTTGATGCAGTGAGCAGTGTGTGATCTGAGCACTGACAGGCTGACCCTCCACCCCTTCAACCTCTGCAGCAATGCTGGCAGCACTCATATGTCTATTTCCCAAAGACAACCTCTGGATATGACACTGAGCATGTGCACTCAACTACTTTGGTCGACCATAGCGAGGTCTGTTCTGAGTGGAACCTGTCCTGTTAAACCACTGTATGGTCTTAGCCACCGTGCTGCAGCTCAGTTTCAGGGTCTTGGCAATCTTCTTATAGCCTAGGCCATCTTTATGTAGAGCAACAATTCTTTTTTCCAGATCCTCAGAGAGTTCTTTGCCATGAGGTGCCATGTTGAACTTCCAGTGACCAGTATGAGAGCGTGAGAGTGGTAACACCAAATTTAACACACCTGCTCCCCATTCACACCTGAGACCTTCTAACACTAACGAGTTACATGACACTGGGAAGGGAAAATGGCTAATTGGGCCAATTTGGACATTTTCACTTAGAGGTGTACTCACTTTTGTTGCCAGCGGTTTAGACATTAATGGCTGTGTGTTGAGTTATTTTGAGGGGACATCAAATTTACACTCTTATACAAGCTGTACACTCACTACTTTACATTGTAGCAAAGTGTAATTTCTTCAGTGTTGTCACATGAAAAGACATAATAAAATATTTACAAAAATGTGAGGGGTGTACTCATTTTTGTAAGATACTGTATATACTTTGGGTGCATTTGGCTTTTAAGACAGCTTGTATAAACAGTGCAAACACAGTACGTAGTAAAAGACAATTTGTAATTGCGTGAAGAATTACTGTTGCATGCTTGGTGGTCATTACAGTATACTGTTATTAATTATCCACAATATCAATCAAGCATCTGCTATCCTGTTACATGCTCATCCTCTTGTTACCTAATTACAATTTAATTGTTTGCATCTCTTTTGCGGCAGGTAAGATGAGCCTGGACATCTGCTGGTGAAATCCTGTCTTGTCCTGTAAGTCAGCAGCCTGTTTGCTGTTTGTAACTTGAGGGCAATATGGCAGTCTGCTGGAATACGGCCACCGTAATGTACAACTTGCTGTCTGTGTCCAGGTATCTAAAGGATTTTCCCTAGCTTCTAGTACATGAAAGGGAGAATCCAATTTTTTGCTAAAGGCAGGCAATGCTTCCTTCAAATGCTTCTGTTATTCTTTACATAAGGTGCAATGTCTTGGGCTCACCCGACTTTACAAACTCCTTTACCCCTACCAACAAGTAAGTAGTGGAAGAGCCTACTTGATTGGAGACAAATTGATTGCATCGTTTATGTACATCTCATATTACATAGTAGATCTAAAGTTGATTGTGCAGAGATTCTATACTGATTGCAATGTGTAGGATGAGCTTTGGGACCTTTGCACTTTCTGCTTTTTTAACAGTATTTTTTTTACTGCATTAATTTCACATTTCACATAGAAACCCTATTCTTTCGCTGATTCATGTCTATGCAGTTTAGGGAAACTGTAAGGGCCCATTCACCTGTACATGTGTGCATTACCACGTGTCCTGCAACACACATAGGGGTGAATGGGTCCTGTTGATATGATAACATTAAGCCTACATCATCCTGTCAAAGAACAAGTTGGATACTTACTTCTCCATAGTTACCAGTGCTGCTGCATTTATAAATAACACAGCAGTTATTAAAGTGTATGCAAACTGACTTTGATCTCTCTGATCTTACCTCCCGACTTTGACCTCTCTGATCTTACCCGCCCCTTAGACCCTATAGCATTGGGTTGGCTGATGTTGAAAGGATGTCTCTCATACAGCCCAAAACAGATGTTGAAATCCTCTTAGCAAGTAAACCCTTTCTAACTGGCAAGGCTCCAGGACCTGATGGCCTTCCTATGGAATACTGTAAAGGCTCATGACATGATAGCCCTGGCTGTCACATTTAATAAATGTTTGGCTGGTGACTCCCTGCCTCCCTCAGTACATGAAGCACACATTATCCTTATACATAAGTGCTCCAAGGACTCCTTTTTTGTGTCCCCTATAGGCCCATAGCACTTTTGAATGGTGACCTTAAACTTCTAAGGAAACTTCCAAGCTTAGTCGGGTGCTCCACACCTTGAAAGATTTGAACCAAACAGGATTCATCCAAAACAAATCTACTGATATAAATATCTGTAGACTGTTTACGAATATCTATGCTCAGCATACACACAGGAACTAGGACTTTAGCCTTGTTAGACATTGAGAAGGATTTTGACAGCATAGAATGGCCCTATCTGTGGGAGGTCCTGAGAAGAATCGGGATTCCACTTCACTTACAGTAATTACCTGGTTCCAAGTGTTATACACATGTAAGCAGGTTGAAATAGCCAGTTAGGTGCTGCCCTGGACGGAAGAGTAGGAGTTAATGCCTTTCCTGGTTCTTTGTTCACTTGATGGGTTTTTCTGGGTACGACTAATGCCCCGTACACACGGTCGGATTTTCCAACGGAAAATGTGTGATAGGACCTTGTTGTCGGAAATTCCGACCGTGTGTAGGCTCCATCACACATTTTCCATCGGATTTTCCGACACACAAAGTTTGAGAGCAGGCTATAAAATTTTCCGGCAACAAAATCCGTTGTCGGAATTTCCGATCGTGTGTACACAAATCCGACGCACAAAGTGCCACGCATGCTCAGAATAAATAAAGAGATGAAAGCTATTGGCTACTGCCCCGTTTATAGTCCCGACGTACGTGTTTTACGTCACCGCGTTCAGAACGATCGGATTTTCCGACAACTTTGTGTGACCGTGTGTATGCAAGACAAGTTTGAGCCAACATCCGTCGGAAAAAATCCTAGGATTTTGTTGTCGGAATGTCCGATCAATGTCCGACCGTGTGTACGGGGCATTACTGGTTCTGTGTAAAATAAAAGGGACAGGGGTTTGTACCCAAGAGAGTTACCATAGCAGAGAGCCTGGGATTAGAGAGTTGAGAGTTCCTAGAGGTCCAAGGCCCGCATCAGGTTCGATGCCCATAGGGGAATGAGATAGAGAAAAACACCTGCCAGGAAAATAACGATGTTGCTCATCACTACCTGGATGTAAAGCCATCAGAATATGGGGTTCGCCCCGAAGACACCAGCCACTGGAGGAATGCTTCTGATGGACTCTGTATTTCACAGGCACTACCTTCGCAGGTATGCCAGGGAAACACACAGCCTGTAGGTAGGATTAGGGAAATAGGGAAGAAGTATGTTTTTGAAAGTTGGGCTTTGTAAATGCCTTTGCACTTTTCAAAGTAAAGTTTTGAAATCCTTTTCTACCTGATCTGAAATTGCTAAAAGAGGTGTAACGCAATAACTGGCACACATAGTCTACAGAGTGGGTATTAAACACACTGGGGTATGAAGACATAGGTGTGTATTTGGAGCAGCGTAAAGACGGAAGTAGGGATGAGCTTCGTGTTCGAGTCGAACCCATGTTCGACTCGAACATCGGCTGTTCGGTCGTTCGCCGAATTGCGAACGATATGGGCCGTTCGCGCCAAATTCGTGTGGCGCGTCACGGCCCATAATTCACTGCGGCATCGCAGTGCATTGCTGGCTGATGATTGGCCAAGCATGCACTATGACCCGCATGCTTGGCCAATCACAGCGCCGCCTGAACAGAGAGCCGTAATTGGCCAAAGCCAAGGAGGCTTTGGCCAATTATGGCTCAGGGGATTTAGTACACGCCCCACACTATATAAGGCCGCCTGCACGGCGGCCCTGTGCAGTGTGTTCCGGTGTGCTGAGAGATAGAGAGAGAGAGAGAGACAGTGTCATTTCATTTGAGTTAGCTAGATTAGGCAGGACAGTCAGTCAGTTAGCTGCACTTACAGTGTATTGTGTATATATATGCATCCCAGGTGTTGCATATATATATATACACTGTATTCAGTTTAGCTAGATCCGCTCCTGTTATCTTCCTACTGACAGGCAGGCTTGTCTTGTTACAGTATTTACAGCTACCTGAAGAAAATTACTGGTGTTCTTTTGATCCTATTAGTACCACAGTCAGGCAGCTAGACTATTTACAGTTAGTGCAGTGCGTCCTGCTCACAGTGTTCAGCTAGATCCGTTCCTGTTATCTTCTTACTGACAGGCAGGCTTGTCTTGTTACAGTATTTACAGCTACCTGAAGAAAATTACTGGTGTTCTTTTGATCCTATTAGTACCTCAGTCAGGCAGCTAGACTATTTACAGTTAGTGCAGTGCGTCCTGCTCACAGT
Organism: Lithobates septentrionalis; assembly: GCA_037952835.1. NCBI lineage: Eukaryota > Metazoa > Chordata > Amphibia > Anura > Ranidae > Lithobates > Lithobates septentrionalis. The sequence goes on from JBBDGP010000634.1 coordinate 566,057, forward strand.
GTTCAGCTAGATCCGTTCCTGTTATCTTCTTACTGACAGGCAGGCTTGTCTTGTTACAGTAAATACAGCTACCTGAAGAAAATTGCTGTTGTTCTTTTGATCCTATTAGTACCACAGTCAGGCAGCTAGACTATTTACAGTTAGTGCAGTGCGTCCTGCTCACAGTGTTCAGCTAGATCCGTTCCTGTTATCTTCTTACTGACAGGCAGGCTTGTCTTGTTACAGTATTTACAGCTACCTGAAGAAAATTACTGGTGTTCTTTTGATCCTATTAGTACCACAGTCAGGCAGCTAGACTATTTACAGTTAGTGCAGTGCGTCCTGCTCACAGTGTTCAGCTAGATCCGTTCCTGTTATCTTCCTACTGACAGGCAGGCTTGTCTTGTTACAGTATTTACAGCTACCTGAAGAAAATTACTGGTGTTCTTTTGATCCTATTAGTACCACAGTCAGGCAGCTAGACTATTTACAGTTAGTGCAGTGCGTCCTGCTCACAGTGTTCAGCTAGATCCGTTCCTGTTATCTTCTTACTGACAGGCAGGCTTGTCTTGTTACAGTATATAAAGCTACCTGAAGAAAATTGCTGGTGTTCTTTTGATCCTATTAGTACCACAGTCAGGCAGCTAGACTATTTACAGTTAGTGCAGTGCGTCCTGCTCACAGTGTTCAGCTAGATCCGTTCCTGTTATCTTCTTACTGACAGGCAGGCTTGTCTTGTTACAGTATTTACAGCTACCTGAAGAAAATTACTGGTGTTCTTTTGATCCTATTAGTACCACAGTCAGGCAGCTAGACTATTTACAGTTAGTGCAGTGCGTCCTGCTCAGTGTTCTGCTAAACCTACAAGTTAGTGGGGTGCGTCCTGCTCACAGTGTTCAGCTAAACCTACAAGTTAGTGGGGTGCGTCCACCTCACAGTGTTCAGCTAAACCTACAAGCTAGTGGGGTGCGTCCTGCTCACAGTGTTCAGCTAGATCCGTACCTGTTATCTTCTTACTGACAGGCAGGCTTGTCTTGTTACAGTAAATACAGCTACCTGAAGAAAATTGCCGGTGTTCTTTTGATCCTATTAGTACCACAGTCAGGCAGCTAGACTATTTACAGTTAGTGCAGTGCGTCCTGCTCACAGTGTTCAGCTAAACCTACAAGTTAGTGGGGTGCGTCCACCTCACAGTGTTCAGCTAAAGCTACCTGTAGAAGGTTGGTGGTGTTCTCATATTACAGGCAAGCAGTTGATTTTGCTAGCTGCAGTATCAGTACATATATATATATATATATATATATATATATATATATATATATATATATATATATATCCCAGCTTAGTGCAGCTACAGGCAATTAGTATGTCTGGAAGGCCAAGAAGGAGAGGCAGACAGTCACAAGGCAATAAGAGAGGGCAAGCAGGCTCTGTGTCTAGTGCTGGTCGTGGAGACGGTGCATCCTCATCAGCACGTGGCCATGGGACACGCTTGGCCTTTTTTTCGACAGCTGGCCGTGTTGAGTCGCAACATGCGGAAGACTTGGTCGAGTGGATGACCAAGCCGTCCTCATCCTCCTCATCCTCTCTCACCCATACCCAGGGTACTTTGTCTGTCAAAACAGCGGCCTCTTCCCTCGGCTCAATGTCATCAGTGACTCCTTCCCTAGCCCCACCATGTCCTCCTGAAGAGTCCCTCGAACTGTTTGACCACAGTGTTTGGTACATGCTCCAGGAGGATGCCCAGCGTTTGGAAGGCTCTGATGATGATACTGAGCTCGATGAAGGCAGTAACATGAGCACGGACAGAGGGGGTGCCCAAGAAGGACAGCAATCTGGCAGTCATGCTCCCCCTGCTGCAGCATACTGCCAGGTTTGCTCCAGTGATGAGGAGGGAGGGGATGATGAGGTCACTGACTCAACGTGGGTGCCTGATAGGAGAGAGGAGGAGGAGGAGGAGGAGGCGGCACATCACCAACGAGGCAGGATGCCCTCCAGGGGCCAGCCTAAGGGCAGCACATTGACTGCATCACACCCCAAAGCTCCACATGTGCAGGGTGCTGCAGTCTCTGTGCGTTATTCAAAAAGTTCTTTGGTGTGGGCCTTTTTTGAGATGAGTGCATCAGATCGCACCGCTGCTATTTGCAACATATGTCTCAAGCGTATCTCGCATGGCCAAAACATCTCCCGCTTGGGTACCACATGCTTGACCAGACATATGTTGACCTGCCATGCAGTTCGTTGGCAAGCATATCTAAAAGACCCACACCAAAGAACAAAGAGGACCTCTCCTTGCTCCTCATCAGCTGAGATTTCCAACCCCACTAGACCTTCAGTCCTCTCTGAGACCTGCACTGAGAGGAATGAAGGTGTAGAATTAGGTGTGTCACAGCCAAGTACTTGTGGGCAAACTGCTTTTGGTACACCGACGTCAGATTGTACCAGGCAAATTTCCCTGCCCCAGCTGCTGCACCGCCGAAAGAAGTTTGCTCCCAGCCATCCACATGCCCAGCAGTTGAATGCTAGCTTGGCAAAATTGCTAGCACTTCAACTGCTGCCTTTTCAGTTGGTAGACTCTGCCCCCTTCCGTGAGTTTGTGGAATGTGCGGTTCCTCAGTGGCAGGTACCCAAAGGCCACTTTTTCTCACAGAAGGCGATTCCGGCTCTCTACCGGCATGTGGAAGGCAATGTCCATGCCTCGCTGGACAGGGCGGTCAGCGGTAAGGTGCATATTACCGCTGACTCATGGTCCAGCAGGCATGGACAGGGACGTTACCTAAGTTTCACGGCGCATTGGGTGACTCTGCTGGCAGCTGGTAAGGATGCAGGACAAGGTGCAGTAGTGTTGGAGGTTGTTGCGCCATCACGCCTCCAAAATGCTAATGATTGTGACACACCTCTCTCCTCCACCCCCTCCTCTTCTTCTTCCTCCATGGCCTCTTCCTGTGCTTTGTCCTCGGAACCAGCGGTGCTCCGTAGCCGTTCAAGGGGCTACGCAAGTATGCAGGCCAAAAGATGCCATGTGGTGCTTGAGCTGGTGTGCTTGGGGGACAGGAGCCACATTGGGGCAGAGGTTCTGTCAGCTCTGCAGGGGCAGGTTCAGAGGTGGTTGACGCCACGCCAACTTAAGGCAGGAATGGCGGTTTGCGACAATGGCACCAACCTCCTCTCTGCCCTCCGACAGGGACAAATGACCCATGTGCCCTGTTTGGCTCACGTCCTTAACTTGGTGGTGCAGCGGTTCTTGGGCAGGTACCCGGGCTTACAGGATGTCCTGAGGCAGGCCAGAAAAGTCTGTGTGCATTTCCGCCGGTCATATAATGCCAGTGCTCGGCTGACGGACCTCAAAAAGGAGTTTAACCTGCCCAAGAACCGCCTAATCTGTGACATGCCCACCAGGTGGAACTCAACGTTGGCCATGCTGCAGCGGCTGCACACGCAGCAGAGGGCCATCAATGAGTACCTGTGCGACTATGGCACCAGGACAGGGTCAGGGGAGCTTGGTTTTTTCCCCACGCCAGTGGGCCATGATCAGGGATGCATGCACTGTCCTGTCACCATTTGAGGAGGCCACGAGGATGGTGAGCAGTGACAGTGCATGCATCAGTGACACTGTCCCCCTTGTCCACCTGTTGGAGCACACGCTGCATGGAATAATGGACAGAGCACTTGAGGCAGAACAGAGGCAGGAAGAGGAGGACTTCCTTAGCTCTCAAGGCCCCCTTTATCCAGACAGTGTTCCTGCGTGCCCGCCGATCACACAGGAAGAGGACGAGGAGGAGGAGGAGGAGGAAGATTGTGTCAGTATGGAGGTGGAGCCTGGCACTCAGCATCAGCAGCAGTCTTTAAGGGATCAGTCCCAAGAAACACATGGACTTGTACGTGGCTGGGAGGAGGTGGCTGTGGACCATGTCGTCCTTAGTGACCCAGAGGACTCCGGACCGAATGCCTCAGCAAACCTACGCTGCATGGCCTCCCTGATCCTGCAAAGCCTGCGTAAGGATCCTCATATTCGTGGTATCAAGGAGAAGGACCAATACTGGCTGGCAACCCTCCTTGATCCACGTTACAAGGGTAAGCTTGCGGACCTTATCTTGCCATCGCAGAGGGAGCAGAGGATGAAACATCTTCGGGAGGCCTTGCAGAAAGGTCTGTGCAACGCGTTCCCAGAGACTGGGAGGTTACAAACTCCTGTTTCTGGACAACGTGTTGCTGAGGCTTCGGTCAGTCAAAGAAGGAGCGGTGGAGAAGGTGGCCGTCTGACCGATGCGTTCAGACAATTTTTTGGTCCGCAGCCCCAAGGTATGATCGGTTCCAGCAACCATCGCCAGCGTCTGTTTTACATGATGCAGGAATACCTAGGGGCAAGATCAGACTTGGACACCTTTCCCACCGAAAATCCTCTGGGTTACTGGGTCTTGAGGATGGATCACTGGCCAGAGCTTGCACAGTATGCAATTGAGCTACTGGCCTGTCCTGCATCCAGCGTTCTTTCGGAACGCACATTCTATGCTGCTGGAGGCGTGGTAACCGATCACAGGGTGCGTCTGTCCACCGACTCGGTCGATCGACTGACCTTCATAAAAATGAATCAGTCTTGGATCACCACCAGCTACCAAGCACCTGATGCTGAGGTAACCGAATAATTTTTTTTGAAATCTCAGATCCCTTCAAAGACTGCCTATGCTGATGCTGAGTGACTATCCCTGAGTAATTATCCTCTTCCTCCTCAATCATCACGTTGATAGCTTGTAAGAACATTTTTGGTTCTGGACGCCACCACCAGTGCCTAAGGCACAATTTTTCAGCCCCTGTTTAACAGGGGCGTGTAATTACAATTTTTGATGCAATACTTTGCAGCAGGGCTCGTTCCTGCGTTCCAACTAGAGTGTCTGTGAGGGGTTGCAGTGTTGTGGCACCAGCACCAGTGCCTAAGGCCCATTTTTTCTGCCCCTGTTTAACAGGGGCGTGTAATTACAATTTTTGATGCAATACTTTGCAGCAGGGCTCGTTCCTGCGTTCCAACTAGAGTGTCTGTGAGGGGTTGCAGTGTTGTGGCACCAGCACCAGTGCCTAAGGCCTAATTTTTCAGCTCCTGTTCAACAGGGGCATGTAATTACAATTCTTGATCTAATATTTCACAGCAGGGCCCTGTGAGGGCTTACAGTGTTGTGGCCACAACAACACCTAAGGCCCAAATTTCTGCTGAGTATATAGGGCAGGACCCTACTTTCAAACATCTAACTTACAAACGACTCCTACTTGCAAATGGAAGGAGACAACAGGAAGTGAGATGAAATCTACCCCTAGGAAGGGAAATTCTCTCCTGTAAGAGTTAATATGGGAAAAACATTTCTCCTTTCCACTGATGCTTTCCAATCCTTGTTCCACAAAAAAACCCAAATTTTCAAAAAACATTTTTCATTGGGACAAAAAGTGAGGTGAAATCTTCTGAAGAGGAGGAAAGACAGCAAAACAAATGTCACAGGGGTGATAACCCTTTCCTATGCTTTCCAAAAAGCTTAAAAAATATTTTTTTTTGGCTGGAGCTAAACACGTTGAAAACGTACCCGTTCAAAATTACAAACAGATTCTATTTAACAACAAACCTACAGTCCCTGTCTTGTTTGCACCGCCTGTATACTGCTGTTCAGAGTATATAGGGCCTGGTGGCCCGCACCTTTCCTTATTTTAATTTCGGTGCGTGTACCTATTATAGGTGGAATGGCTTTTAGCAGCAAGGGAAATGTTTTCAGCACTCCTTCTGCCAGAGGTCTGTCTCCCATAGCGGATTTGCACCGCAGAGGTTTCCATCTTGTCCAGAGGTATGGAAGATCAAGAGTCAAGTTAAGTGCACATGTGCAGCCTGCTGCACGGTGCATGACAGAGCCCACTTCGCTACTGGGAATGGTAGTGGAAAATGCTGGACAGGTGGATGTGGACAAGGCTCAGCGTGTTCCTCCTAAATGCAAGTTACAGAGAAGGTGCCCATTGTCACGGGGGCCGAGAGTTAACTGGAGAACAGTTGCAGTACAAGTGTACACGGTGTACGTTCATCTCTAAGAGCAATGACCCATTTTAAGGTCGAGTATTCCCCCCACAGCAGCCCCAGCCTGGTCCCAGGGCATTGATGAATACCCACACAAAGCAAAGATACCCCATGTGTATAACTGTGACACTGTAAAAAGTGCCTAGTATAGTCAGAACGATATTGAGGCACATGACAGGACTGCCCTCTCTTCCCAACACTATGTGCTCTGGCTATGGAGCCTATTATGGAGGCTCTTCAGGTCTTTCCTGATATTAACGTTCTTCAGATTGCATGGTTGCAGGAGAGGGTGTCCCTGTATGCTTATGCCCTCCTGCTATTTTCTAAAGATGCTTGGCCTTCTCTATAGGATGCACTACAGGTGCTAATATGCTTTTCAAGTGTCACGGGTCTCTTAGTCAACTGGCATGAATCTCTACTGTTCCCACTGAAACCCAAAGCCTAGGAATCTAAAACCTGAATTGGGTGAATGAATTTGCTTAGGCTAGGTTCACACATGTCCGGTGCAAATTTCCCCTCCGTTTTGAGATGGAATTTCCTAAGCAGCTGTTCAGCATTTCAGCTGCGATTTTAGATGCGGTTCAAATGTGAATTTTTTGAGTCGACGGGCACCGGTGTCTTTAACATTAGCTGGTTGCTAAGGAGCGGGCCAGGAAGCCAGCCACCATGTCCTTAACAACGAATGACTCAGCAGCTGTCAGCAGGCTTACCCGCTGACTGCTGAATGTAAAAGAAAACATTGCCGGCAATGAAAAATCGCAATTTTGTTTATTGTTGGCAATGGCTTTTTTTACATTTAGCTGTCAGCGGTGACATTCTGCTGCCAGCGGATTAGTCATCCAGGCCGCTCTTTAAAGAGGAACTGCAGTCTGCTTACATAATTTTATAAAAACATCTTTGCCATTGCAGCTTCCCTCCAACCACTTTGCATATGATTTTATATGTACTGTGATACTGTACTTGCCAAATATGCCACAGAAATCTCTGAGTCTGGCTGTAACCATTTTAACTGTGCGCAGCTGATGCTGCTGCCTATTCACTTCCTGGATTTACACAGAGGCACACCTCCAGATCTGCAGCCCTAATTGGCCCTCTTATGACTCATCCTCCCTCCCTTCTTAGCAAACTCTCACAAGAGTGAGAGAGAGCTGTGCATGATGTCATATGCCTAGGCTTTTTACCAGACAAGAAACAGGAAGTGGGCTGTATAAGGTATTTACTGGCAGAAAAAAAAATGTTTTACTATCCAAAGTTAAAACATCAAGGGCAGAGGATTTAATAGATAGAAAGATGAAAAAATGACTGAGGTTCCGCTTTAACAAGCTAATGTTAAAGACGCCGGTGGGCGCCAGCTACATAAATTTGCATCTAAACTGCATTTAAATCTCAGCTAAACCACCAAACAGCTGCTTCAGAAATCCGCAGTGAAAACCGAGGGGAAATTCGCACCGGATATGTGTGAACCTAATTTCAAAATTGGGGAGAAACACCTAGCTTTCTGTATAAGTGTAGTATTTACTTCCCTATAACTTCCTGTGAACACTTCTGCCGCATACACGGTCGGAATTTCTGACAACAAATGTTCGATGGGAGCTTGTTGTCGGAAATTCCGACCACGTGTAGGCTCCATCTGACATTTTCCGTCGGAATTTCCGACAAACAAAATTTAAGATCTGAATCTCAAATTTTCCGACAACAAAATCCGTTCTCGTAAATTCCCATCATGTGTACACAATTCCGACGCACAAAATTCCACGCATGCTCAGAATCAAGCAGAAGAGCCACACTGGCTATTGAACTTCAATTTTCTCGGCTCGTCGTACGTCACCACGTTCTTGACGTTTGGAATTTCTGACAAGATTTGTGTGACCGTGTATATGCAAGTCAAGTTTGAGCCAACATCCGTCGGAAAAAAAAATGGATTTTGTTGTCGGAAGGTGCGATTGTGTGTACGCTGCATTCCTCCGCAGTTTTATTTCAGTTAGCATTGTTCTTGGCTATCTCGTTTGACTACAAAACACCTCCCCTTATGTAATGGAGAGGGGGGAGGTGTTGTATAGTTCTAAAACACTCCCTTTCTGGTTACAGTACAGTTGTCACTCTTGGACAGCAAGTGTGAAAAAGCTAAAATACATTCAATTTTTGTTCTTGGGATTAGATATGCTTTGATACATGTGCTGAAGGGGGCTTTATTAGAGGAACAGCTTTATGGCTGTAGTATGGACATATTGCTGGTTTACAAGTGGACCCTTTAGTTTTTAAAAAATTTTCAGATACCTTCTCGTAGTCATTCATCAATGTTTTACCCTTTGTATATATTGCATACAAGTGTAGCAACCTCCCAGACCTCTAGAGGCCCGATGGTGACCTCAAGAGTTAGGGAGAGCTGACATCCTTCCTTGTAGAGTGGGTTAAAAGGCAAGATGGGTATGATGGGCGCCAGTCACATTTTGAAACAAGAGATTTATTGTCTCTTAACAAGAACTGTGGGAGAGTGGGTTAGGGTCAGGACACCCATAGGTAGATGCAATGGTAATTGGCAGACTCTGAGACACTATAGGTAGACAGCTATACAGGGAAAGGCCTCCAGCCTGATGCCACATCTGTATAGGTAGGACCGCTGTCTCTTATGGCAACTGAACTTGTAACAGTCACTAAAGGTAGTTGTACATAACTCTTGGTAACACAGAATAGTTCTTCTCTTATCTCACAGTATCCCACTGTAGGTCTTCACTCACTGAGCTCCCAGTCTCTCACTAGACTCTCAGATCCCAGATCACCGAATCTCCTGAGCTCTTCCACAGCTATGTATACTCTTCAAGCGTCAACCTCGCTAACCCTCTGGGTCCCTGGCTTGGCACTTGCTGAAGCTTTCCCACTTCTTCACCGTATCCATCTGGTAGGAAGAGTGCTCTGGTACTTGCTCGAGCTTACTCACTGTAGTCTCCGTTAACAAGGTGGATGGTCCTTTAGTGGAGACTGCTTCCCCTTTACCTCTGACCACAACTGGTTCCCCGTCCGCTGAACCTTCGCAATTTGGTTGGACTCCAATCCTGCAGTCCTAACCCCACGCTGCTTCTCCTGCTCCTGGAAAGGCCTCAGGCAGCCTAGCAGACAGGTGTCCCCGGGATAGGCCTCAGGCTTCCGGCCTAGCAACCCGGGGAGACATAACACACGTCCACCTAGACATCCATCCAGGTGGCACAGAACCCCAATGACCTGACTCCACCCAAATAAATAGGCGCTCCCAGCATGCCCAGGGATTAAATAAACCCCTGCCAATTGGCTGAGACACCCCATACATTCATAATCTGATTTTGCTATGCCCTTGTTGATCTAATGTCACCAGCCACAGTGCCATCTAGTGACAGAAGAGAAAAAGTGCAGCAATTCCAGAATTAGAGAGGAATGAGTGGATCTAACAAATAGCCAGGACAATTACTACCTGACAAACTAAATTTGTTAGCAACCCTGCCTAAACCCCAGGGTGCTACACAGGTTTACAGATAGTGATTGTATGAGAGAAGACATTCCTGCAATGTTTTCAGGTAATACGTAGTTCAGATGTTCACAATAGAATGGGATGAATTCAGGTATGTGAACTGCAAGTGCTACACATTGTTGAATTGTAAAGAAGACACTGGAATAACCACATTCTCCGTGACATTTTAGCTTTTTACTTTTTTATTACATACTCAGTGAAACTATGTGCACACCACAGTTTATTGAAAGTGGACCTGAACTGAACAAGTGAAGATTTAGAAGTGATAATTGTGCTCAAGCAGTAGACCGAAGAGGCTTTCTACTGGGACGACAGCCATGCAGACCAATTTGATGCAGCGTGCGGCGTATGGTCTGAGCACTGACAGGCTGACCCCCTCACCCCTTCAACCTCTGCAGCAATGCTGGCAGCACTCATACGTCTATTTCCCAAAGACAACCTCTGGATATGACACTGACCATGGCGAGGCCTGTTTTGAGCAGAACCTGTCCTGTTAAACAGCCATATGGTCTCGGGCACCATGCTGGGCCTTGGCAATCTTCTTATAGCCTAGGCCATCTTTATGTAGAGCAACAATCTTTTTTTTTCAGATCCTCAGAGAGTTCTTTGTCATGAGGTGCCATGTTGAACTTCCAGTGACCAGTATGAGAGAGTGAGAGCGATAACACCAAATTTAACACACCTGCTCCCCATTCACACCTGAGACCTTGTAACACTAATGAGTCACATGACACCGGGAGGGAAAATGGCTAATTGGGCCCAATTTGGACATTTTCACTTAGGGGTGTACTCACTTTTGTTGCCAGTGGTTTAGACATTAATGGCTGTATGTTGAGTTATTTTGCAGGGACAGCAAATTTACACTGTTATACAAGCTGTACACTCACTACTTTATATTGTAGCAAAGTGTCATTTATTCAGTGTCACATGAAAAGATAGAATAAAATATTTACAAAAATGTGAGGGGTGTACTCACTTTTGTGAGATACTGTATATCAGTGTTATATCAAGAATGTTTTCAAAGAATATGTATTTAGACTAAATGGGATTTTCCATACTTTCCAAATTATGTTAACATGTAGTAAATGCATTTAAAATGTATTTTGTGAATTGCGTAGCATTATCAGTAAACGCAACTGACCTTATTTATAAAGCGGCTGATTTGTGTAATAATCTGTGTTGTATTGAGACACAAGTTAATTGCTTAAGGCTGATTTCACACCTGAGTATTTTCAGCTCATAAAATGCCCAAAAAACGCCCAACAAGCAAAATCCCACTCATTTAAATGGCCCCTGTTCATATCTGAGCGTTTTGTAGCCTTAAGCAAAATGCATGAAGCTCAAAAAAGTACATGAGCTTCTTTTTGGGCAGATTACAGACGTTTTTCTGCTTTTTACATTGGTGACCATTTGACCTATGCAAAATCACGGCAAAATGTGTGACTTTGCCTGAAAATGAAACACTCAGGTGTGAATGCAGCCTTATAGATCGGTGCAGTGCTTTCCAATAGCAGTGATTGGGAAGTAGCTTGTATAATAATTAATGGAACTCAGCATGTAGACATTTCTTGTCCTGTCTGCTACTTGTTACACGTTTATTCATATCCCTGTACTAATCAGCTATAGTAGTTCTTGAAGTTACATACTGTGCTGCCCCCTTGTGGTTACATATGCAATGACATGTTACTTCTGTGAGTTAAGTAGTTCAGTTTGTTGTTAGTGACAGTTCACAACAGAAACAAATGCTGCTGGTGAAGGTGATCTAACGGTGGCTATATAGACAGTTCAGATTTCCCACTGGTCAGATATGTCTGCCTGTCCACAAACTAATTTTATGGAGCTAGGATTTGCCTCCTGAATAGCTGATATGAAAGGATGCTTTGTTCCCTTTAGTCCACCAAAAAAAAAAAAAGCAAAGATCAGTTATCAAAACAGAATGCCCTAATTTCTTCATACTAAAACAATTATTACAATAGATGAAGTGCTCATTAAACATTGGAAAATAGAAGGTCATCTATGTGTGCGCCACCTACTTAAAGTGACACTAAACTCTCGTTTAAAAAAAAAAAAATTCTATTGCTCTTAGCCTCCTACAAATCTACAAATTCTGTTTTTAACCCTGATGTGATCTGGCTTCCTGTTAAGGGGTGGCTATGTTCATTCATTCTCCATGGTCCCACTGCATGGAGGAATGTAGTCACCCTCTCTTGCTCACTCCTGAGATGGTCTAGGGATTATGGGCATTATAGAATTAGTAGTGTGCATAGAACAGTACACATAACCGTGACCTTATGTGCATTACTTGTTCAAATAGGAATGAGGAGGGAAAAGGAGAGGTTAGGAAGCTCACAGAGGACATTACAAAGAGGAAGAAAAACACAGTAAGGGACAATTTCACATAAAATAAATTACAGTGGATGTGTATGGATTTATTTTGCAGAATAAGAATATCAGTTAGTGTCACTTTAAAGTAACCCTGTCACCTCTCTAAAACAGTTCTGGTCAGCCTCCCCCTGCAATAGAAGAAGCTGAATACTTACCTTTCAAAGAAGGGGGGGCGGAGTGAAATGTTTGCATTGTTCATAAGATTCAGACATTGTTGCTATCTGGATGCAGGGCAGCCATCAGAAATTTTTGCACCCCTTACACAGCTTTAGGCCTGCCCCCCCCCCCCCCCGGGCCTGACCACCAACATTCCCCAGGGTCTGCCCACTGGCTGTACCATCGAATCTGCCCACTGGCCATCCCATGTCATCCTCCTTCGTCTGCAATCCCATCTCCTCCATCCGATGTCCTCATCCTCCTCCTCCATCCCATTCCACCTCCAGTCCCAACTCATCCATCTCATGTCCAGTTCCTCCTCCAGTCCCATCTCCTCCTACCACAGGAGGGGTGAAGTGGGACAGGAGGGGAGCAGCAGGACAGGTGGGGGGCAGTGTCACAGGTAGGGGACAGTAGGACAGGTAAAGGGGTAGCAGGACAGCAGGACAGGTAAAGGGGTAGCAGGACAGGTGGTGGGCAGTGTCACAGGTAGGGGACAGCAGGACAGGTAAAGGGGTAGCAGGACAGGTGGGGGCAGTCTCACAGGTAGGGGACAGCAGGACAGGTAAAGGGGTAGCAGGACAGGTGGGGGCAGGACAGGTGGGGGGGGGCAGTGTCACACACACCTTGGGAAGCTCCAGTCCTCCCATCTCTCACCTGTCCAGAAGTACCAGGAGGGATAGCTGACCCTGTGTCCCTTCTCCACTAGGCTCTCCGGGTCGCAGTTGCAGGAGCCCAGGCTCTCCGTCCGGGCCGCAGGCTCCTCCTCCCTGACCTCTTCCTCCATGGGGCCCTCCAACTGCCCCCACACACTGTAGTGCCGGAGCGGAGCCTGCCTGACAGCGGGCCCGGGTCTGCTCGTGAAAGGCGGCAGTGGGCTCAGACTAGTAAGCTTACTTCTCCTTCCATAGCGTGCGATGGGTGGGGGGTGCTAGTGAAAGGCGTTGGAGGCTTCTCTCTCCTTCTCAATAGCGGGTGGCCGCGCGGGACACTTGCTGAACAGGGAGCGGGCCCGGCTAGCCGGGCCCCTCAGGACGCTCGGGCCCCTTACAGAAGTACTGCCTGTACCCCCCTGATGGCGGCCCTGTCTGGATGTATCAGATAGTCAGGGCTGGATTGATCAGGGGGCAAAAGGGGCAATTACCCTGGGCCCCCACTAACAACTATGCATAAATTATATAAAAAAATATATATATATAGAATAAAAAATAAATGTAGCGCTGGTAGATTTTAATCTACCGCTGATAGGTAAATCTAGTGGGTCGCTTATTAGAGGAAGTTAGATTTGCCTCTGTTCCAGCTTGGCTGACGTTGCGTGTGGTTCCACATTGTGCCAGTGGGTGTCGTTGTCACCATGGGCTGGTGTTGGAAGAGCAACGTGTTAAAGCGGATGAGTGCTCCTCTGTCCCGGGGACAACTCGGTGGAGGTGGTCCTCTGAGTTGCATTCTGAGAGAGGGTATTTAAGGGACAGACGCCATGTTTTAGGGTTCGTTTTTCAGCCACCTGCTGGCCCTCCTGGCCGACAGGTATGTTTTAAGAGTATCACCTCCTGGTCCTCTGTTCCGGAGGCCCACGTCGCTGCGGCGTGTGGTTGGGCCCAGAAGCCTGTCTGGGGCCTACCACAGCAGCTGAGGAATGGTCCTGAGCTGTCTATCCTGAGTAAAGAAGCTGGACAACCGAGAAGATCCCAGGGGAGGACCCTTCATGGAAGGATCATGCAGAGTGCTGGTCTGGAGAGGGGCCTGGTGACTTGGTTGGAGGACGCATCCTGAAGTAATCTTACAGTATAGTACTGCCGGGTTGGGTTAAAGGTTCAAGTACTGTGTCTGACATTCATCGCAAACCAATACATCCTGTGGCAGAGGATCGTACGGGTTTTGTTTCAATCAAGTCTGTGGCAGAAACTTTAGTTCGTGCTACGTGCTGGCTTCTAGACAAGTGAGAGAGGTCTATCAAGGCGGGCAAAGATTGAATCCCACAGGGGGAGCACTTTCAACTATAAGTGATCAATTCCAGAGAAATGTTCTAAAGAATACTAAGGAAAGGTATTTGAGCTTCCCTGCAGCTTTCCTTCTGCCTCTTTCCTGCTACTTCCCTTATTCGTTTATTAAAGCATTGGAAAACCTACTCAAGTGTTTGGTGCTTATATCGTCCAGAGGTAAACTCAACGGAACCCTAGACCCGGTGCCGGTGAAACAGAGGTATCGAGAGTGAAGGTAACAAGCCTGCTTAAACCAGCAGCTCCACCGAGAGTTATTGCTACATAAATAATAAAATAAAATGTATCATAAAAAAGTACTTTTTTTAAATTAAACGTATCTTGGGAAGTAATATTTTGCTGTCCATCATTTATAAAACTGGTATATTGTATTGTTTTTCAAAAATTAGTTTTGGTGGCCTAAGCAAACCACACATAGAGCACTATGACTGCGTGTGCGTGGGCATGTGTGACCTCAGAATCAGGTTGTGTCATGCATTTTAAAAATGTATGACTGGCATTGAAAGTGTAAACCAACTAAGGGCCCCCCCCCCCCCAAGTTGAAGTACCCCGGGCCCCCCCAGGCCTAAATCTGGCTTTGCAGATAGTGTTTCCTTTCCTGGGGCCATGGTTCCTCCTGCTGGCACCCAGTGGGATGAATCACACACTGCCCAATGGTGGACTCACTATCTGAAACATTCGGAAGTGTTGAATAGCAGCAGCGTCGAAAATGAGACAGAAAAAATACTACTTGTCACCCACTGGAGATGTAAATATTCTGCTTTTTCTTTTGCAGGGAGCAGCTGGCTGGATTTTCTTTTTAGAGATACTGTATATAACAGGGTCTTTGTACATCACTGTTATACAACAATCTTTAGCCTTATCTTTCCCCCAGAATTCCTGGCGGAATGGGAGAGAGAACTTTCTCAGAAAATTACTGCGGAGCAAAAGGCAAAAATACTAACTTTAAACACTTATCCCTAGGTGGGCATCTTATGATATCTGAATGATGCCAGCTGCAGGCATAGATATCTTTCATTTCAGCCGGCAATTCCCTCACATGTAAAATCAATCATAGCGGCTGTTTAGCAGCTTGATTGCTTTTACAGGCGACAGGAGGGGACTTCCACAAAACCACAGCAGAAAATTGGTAACCTGTAAAAATATTTAAAACATTGCCTATGGAGATTTTTAAGTACCAACGTTTGGCGCCATTCCACGAGTGTGCACAATTTTAAAGCGTGACATGTTAGGTATCTATTTACTTGGCATAATATCATCTTTCACTTGTGTTTTGTTTGTTTTTCTAATTCATGAAAGTGTTTTTTCCTAAAAAAATCACGTTTGAAAAATTGCTGCGCAAATAACGTGTGACATAAAAAATTGCAACGACAGCCATTTTATTCCCTAGGGCAGGGGTAGGCAACCTCAGCCCTCCAGCTGTGGTAAAACTACAAATCCCATCATGTCTCTGCCTCTAGGAGTCATGCCTGTGATTGTCAGGGTCTTGCAATGTCTCATGGGACTTGTAGTTTCAAAACAGCTGGAGGGCCGAGGATGCCTACCCCTGCCCCAGGGTCTCTGCTAAAAAACAAAAACAAATGATGGTTTGTACATGTAGGAGAGGAATGCCAGAATTGGCTTGGGTTGAAAGTGGTTAACATACATTACTTACATTCATAACACCATAACAGAAAGTAACTACCGTATATACTCGAGTATAAGTCGAATTTTTCAGCACATTTTTTTGTGCTGAATGTGCCCCTCTCGACTTATACTTGAGTCAAGCACTTTTCTGCAGCAAAAAATTTCATTTTCCGAACCGATTTTGGGGCCCCATATCTCAGGGCCACTTGGTGCTAGGAACCCCAAATTTGGTGTGCAAACCCACTGGAACTGGTACCACAACATATCCAAAGATGAAGTTCCTAGCACTAAGTGGCCCCGAGATACGGGGCCCCAAAATCGGTTAGGAAAATGTCATTCTCTGCTGAAGAAAAGTGCTGGACATTTTCTGAACCGACTTTGGGGCCCCATATCTCAGGGCCACTTGGTGCTAGGAACCCCAAATTTGGTGTGCAAACCCAGTGGAACTGGTACCATAACATATCCAAAGATGGGTTTCCTAGCACCAAGTGGCCCTGAGATACGGGGCCCCAAAACCGGTTCGGAAAATGTCATTCTCTGCTGCAGAAAAGTGCTTGACATTTTCTGAAGTGATTTTTGGGGCCCTGTATCTCGGGACCACTTGGGGCTAGAAACCCCAGCTTTGGAAATTATATGGTGCTAGTTCCACTGGGTTTGCACACCAAATTTGGGGTTCCTAGCACTAAGTGGCCCCGAGATATGGGGCCCCAAATTCGGTCAACTGTGTCCATCTGCAGCAATGTCATTTCAGGACCCTTTGGGTTCAGAGACCCCAAATTTTGGCTGCAGCTAGGGGGCTTCTAGGAACCCTTAACTACCGAGTTTGAAGGTCAGGGGACCTATGGCTGCAAATGGGCACAGTGAGGCATGCAAATGGGCACAGTGATGCTGCAAATGGGCATTGTTGACCCTCTTTTCCACTTACAGTAGCTGTGCATTTCTCACCCTCGTCTTATACTCGGGTCAATAAGTTTTTCCCATTTTTTTTGTAGTAAATTAGGGCCTCGACTTATACTCGGAACGACTTATACTCAAGTATATACGGTACATACTTCTGGTCGGATCATATAGAAATTCAGCTTGCTTACATATTCTGAATCAGATCAGCCTACACCTTTCTGTTGTTGAGGATATCAGACACAAGGATTATTCTGTAACACATGGTGGAGCTACCCGCTAATACAAAGATATTGGGCAAAAAAATACAAATAGCTAAAAAAAATAACATCCCACCCAGTCACTGGATTATCTTATTCCACTGCACACCACCTTCTGTCCGTAAATATAAAAGGTCAAAGTTACCTTTTAAAGGGCGATTCCTACACAATGGAAATCTCCAATTCTTTTTGGCCAACGTATCAAAATTTTTAAACCAATGGACTGGTTATCTCACAAAATGACAGAGATAAATTCTATGCCTGTTTAACAAATTGTATTGTACCCTCCATCTCTCACATCTTCTTCTTCTTTGTGTTGACTGGTTCACCCCTTCTTGATGTGATATGTGGGCACTGTTCTCTGAATCATTACACTGTGTGCCCAGGCTGAGTGTGGCAAAAGCCCAGGGGTGTGTCATTGACAGCAAGGGGGTTGGATGATGCTGGGAATCATTCAACACAGCAGTGGGTCAGCAATCACTGGCAGAAGAGACCACCAAGAGAAGCTCTATCTTATGGAGCAGGTACGTTTTGTAGGAATAGCTTTCTTTAGCTTAGTTTGGCAAAAATGTATTTTCGGCAAAAAAAAAAAAAAAAAAAACAAAGCTGAAATTGTCCTTACAAACAAATGGAAATTTAAACTGGTAGACCCTTGATGACAGCTGTCAAAGGACGGGAAAGGAACATTTTCTGGATCTAAGGCGTTCTAATTTTACACGTATCCTTTACTTTTAAATATCTACCAATATATTGATCAAATATTATAACCACCCTATTATATATTTATCTACAAGTTTTATTATGAACTCTCTTACATACATAATTCAGTTTATGGCCGTTTGTGTTGGGGAGGGAGGGGGAGGATTGGGCTGTGGTGATGGAACTCTCTGCTCAGAGGAATCATGGCCTTCAGTCACTTCTGGATCTTGGCTAATGGGTTCTGAATTTGTAGGCAGTTCATTTTCTTTTGGAGATTCCTCTTTCCTGAGGAGATGTTCACTTTCAAAGTCTGTAATCAGAAAAAACAGAAAGATATGTACCTGTGTTTTGCTTAGAGTTTATAAAGGATGAATACCTTGTGCTGTTCTTTTATAATGACTGACCTGGAGGTTCTTGTGGGATGTTCTTGTCTCCTTGCAGTGGATTAGACTCTGCTTCTCCAGTCTGCTCTCCTAGGAAGTCTTGTTCATTTATCTTTCTGGGGTCCAAATCTAAAGGCTTTAAGATGAAATGTTTGAGGAAAGTGTGTGGAAGATTGCTGCAGAATTTTACCATGGTAACCTGTTATCTAGCACAAGTGTTGTTCCAAAGCCACCCGGTGAAGTCACAGGGACATTGAAAGGTGTTGCTGCAGCTCACTATTTCTGCCAGCAGATGGCAGAAGTACACACATTGTAACAGCACACCGAAACCAATGGAAAGGATACCGCCAAGGGGTCTGGTCACTGGTGACAAGGTTAGGGGACCTCTGGCTGCCCAAAGTGAGACTCTCCAATTCCTTAGATGAGGAGAGCCCCAAAATTATTTATTTACATTTTAAGGGGTCTCTGTAATGCTTTGTGGTATATATAACCTAGGAGTACTGTATATGTACATGTGGAATGTGATCATTTGTCTTGTATTGTTTTCTTTTTAAGTTTATCTTGTAATGATGTTTCTCTTTTTTCAAAATTAATAAAAAGAATTTAAAACTAAACTAAACAATTCCTTAGATTAACAAAATGAACACTTTGGTCCCCTGAGCAATAAAATATAGCCACTGACATCAGAGGTCTCAGAGAACTGAAAATTCAAGATAAATGAAGACAATACTTACTGGGTCAGATGGTTCTAATTCTGTCCAGGAGGTCTGTGAAAATCCAGTCGAAGAAGGAGAGTCTCTGCTGTCTAAATCGTGTGATCTTTCTGTATCACAATCCACCGAGCCTGTAGCTAAGATAGAGGCCTTCTGTGATCATTCTACATATACATCAATATTCCAGCTAAAGGGAGTGGATATTGCTATCTTCTCTCTGTACACTTTACAGTATTCTTCCATTGCATGCCCTGAATTTTACCACCCATTCATAAAATGTAGGCTGTGGTATGGAGCTGCAGTGTTGTATGGAGTTTTCTATGCTTAACACATGATAGGAGGAGAGACAAGTCACATGACTTTGACAGGTCATGTGACCGGCTATCCTTCTGCCTTTATTTTATTTTTTAGGAAATACATTTATTTTACTTAGCACTTATGAATGCTTTATAAATGTGTTGTTTTTAAACACTGTTTTTTTTTTTTAAAGCAGTGTGGCCATGATGATGCTTTATAAATTGAAACCTTTGTGGTGTTATTGTTTGCACCACTTTACAAAGCTCCAAAACCCATCACATCATTACTTGCTCCAGGAATTATTAAAGGCAATATACACTTTCGCTATTTTAACTAGGTAATAATGTAGTTATATTTCCTGTTTTGTTTGTTTGCCTTACCTTGTAATGATGGGCCCCCATGTTGTAGCTGAAGTTTGTAGTGGCATGGCTGATTGATTCCCCTATGCCCATACATTCATTCACCTAGCTTGTCCCTTTTTTCTAAAGGGACAGGCAATTTCTTTCTTCCAGTCACACAAGCGCCCAATCCATGAATCGCCATTTACTCTGTATTTCATCACAAATGTGGAAGTGCTAATGTGATGAAAACACGTCTCTTTCTGCATGCTGATCTCTCTGTGAATGCTCTGCCTGTTTCTTGCTATGTCATATCTAATGACTGCACCTGCACCAGTGCTAGACTGAAAGACCTAGAGACTGTGAGATATATAGTTTCAGTTTTTTTAACCCTACATGATCAACACACATCCTACAGGGCCTTGCAAAAGTATTCACCCCCCTTGGCATTTTTCATGTTTTTTTGCCTCACAACCTGGAATTAACATGGATTGTTTGAGGATTTGCATCATTTAATTTACAGAACATGCCCACAACTTTGAAGATTTTTTTTTTTCTATAGTGAAGCAAACAAATAGGACAAAATAACAGAAAAAGTCAATGTGCATAACTATTCACTCCCCTAAAGTCAATACTTTGTAGAGCCACCTTTTGTGGCTATCACAGCTCCTTGAGGCGATTCAGTTCTCATTTGCAGCGCTATACAAATCTTTCATTCATTCATTCAAGTCGCTTTGGATAAGTCTCTATGAGCTTGCCACATCTTACCACTGGGATTTTTGCCCATTCCTCCTTGCAAAACTGCTCCAGCTCCTTCAAGTTGGATGGTTTGCGCTTGTGAACAGCAATCTTTAAGTCTGACCACAGATTTTCTATTGGATTGGGGTCTGGGCTTTGACTAGGCCATTGCAACACATTTACATGTTTCCCCTTAAAACACTGTGTTGCTTTAGTAGTGTGTTTGGGGTCTTTGTCCTGCTGGAAGGTGAACCTCCATCCTAGCCTCAAATCACACACAGAGTGGTATAGGTTTTGCTCAAGAATATCCCTGTATTTAGCACCATCCATCTTTCCCTCAACTCTGACCAGTTTAAATTTCAGTCTCATCAGACCAGAGCACCTTTCTCCATACATTTTGGGAGTCTCCCACATGCCTTTTCGCAAACTCAAAACGTGCCATTTTGTTTTTTGCTGAAAGTAATGGCTTTCTTCTGGCCACTCTGTCATAAAGCCCAACTCTATGGAGCGTACGGCTTATTGTCGTCCTATGGACAGATACTCCAGTCTCTGCTGTGGAACTCTGCAGCTCCTCCAGGGTTACCTTAGGTCTCTGTGCTGCCTCTCTGATTAATGCCCTCCTTGCCCAAACCATGAGTTTTTGGTGTGCGGCCGTCTCTTGGCAGGTTTGCGGTTGTCCCATGTTCTTTCCATTTGGTTATGATAGATTTGATGTTGCTCCTAGGGATCATCAAAGATTTGGATATTTTTTTTATAACCTAACCCTGACTTGTACTTCTCAACAACATTGTCCCTTACTTGTTTGGAGAGTTCATTGGTCTTCATGGCAGTGTTTGGTTAGTGGTGCCTCTTGCTTAGGTGTTGCAGCCTCTGGGGCTTTTCAAAAAGGTGTGTAAATGTAATGACAGATCATGTGACACTTAGATTGCACACAGGTGGACATCATTTCACTAATTATGTGACTTCTGAAGGTAATTGGATGCATCAGAGCTTTTTATGGGCTTCATAACAAAGGGGGTGAATACATACGCACATGCCAATTATCAGTTTTTTATTTCTGAAAAATAGTTTTATGCATATATTTTTCTAATTTTACTTCACCAACTTAGACTATTATGTTCTGATCCATCACATATAATTCAGATTAAAAAAAACACTGAACTAAAGTCTGTAATGTAAAAAAATAGGTAAAAATCCAAGGGGGTTAATGGAAGAACACTGGAAACCCCCCCCCCCCACACACACTGTTTAGGGGGGGAGGTACCTCTACACCGACCAATTGTCCAAGAGCGTGGTAGGGGTACAGAACAATAAAAGGACATGCTTACTAAAAAAGCAAATATACAAAACGGTAGATACGGGTATATACATGTAGAAATTTGTCCTCTTAAATTGACTGTAATTTCACACATACAATATCGATGCAGGAGAAGCAAATACGATCGGCTGTGCATTTAGATAATAATATGTCCTTTGCAATACTATTTGATGTATGTTTTTGTTTTTGCTTAATGGAAGAGTTTTTCTCTTCCTATGTTTTACAAATAAAAAAAATCCAAGGGGGTGAATACTTTTGCAAGGCACTGTATGTAATTGCAAAAATACAAGATGCAGGTAGGAAGGTTTTTAATGCCTTTAAACATAAGGTCCCTATCATGATCGCACAGATATACATATCCGAGAGTGCACCTGTCACCTACAGACTGCAAAGGCCTTCGTTTTATAAGCTGAAAAGGTTCACAGAATGCAGTCTGCCAATTTATTGGGCACTTGCGTGACTGTTATTTTAGCTACCAATTGTCTGCCTCCTCTAAGGATGGCAGAGATTCCACAGCCAGCATCTTCTATGCCTTTCCTATTCTATCCGAAACTAAAAATGTGTGGCTGGAGTTTCACTTTTAGTTGATCACGTAAAAAAACAATAAGATAATACTAATATTTACCTTAATTTATAAAAAAACTTCCATGAACATGGCCATTAGACCTTGACTTTAATAGTTATGTGAGCTGCATTTACCTGGTGGCTGTATCCTGCTCCTGGGTCCGGTTAGGCCAATATATTTCTTCCACAAGTAAGTTTGGTTCCTAATGCGGTTCAAATCAATTCCTAAATCGTCAAGAGCATCAAGGTTCTAAAAACACAAAACGTAGTGAGAAGGCACAATGGCACATCTATCTGATTGCTTATCTTTGTGAGCTTGGTTAACTGTGATTATAGTGCATGGTCAGCACAGAGGATTGCAAGGATTGGCATGTGGATGAAACAAATCCATCATCAGTTTCATCCATAGTTTTGTTTTTACCATTTCTGTTGGATCACCTGCACACAGGTGTAACCTGAAAGTTAGTAATTGCTCAGGGTATGAGAATGAGTCTCAGGAAGATCTGATTTATTTGGTATGTAAGAGAACCCTTTCCTGAAAACAGCCTGGTGTTGGGATAAATTTGTATACTGCCATTGCTGACCTCATTCCTAAAATGTTACACAAATACATTTGCTTGGGACCCAGACACCATCAAGGCAGGGGGGTGACTACAAGGGTCGCAATTGCAACCCGGCCCCATGTTCTAGGGGGCCTGTGCAGCTCCCCTGTACACCTGGATAGGAGGGGCAGCAGAGGCGGCATATAGAGGAACTAATACCCTCCATTTTCCTCCTGCAGCCGCTGAAAGCCTGCTTCTCCTCCTCACCCTCCCCACAGGCATTCAGTTTCTGCAGGAGGAAAAAAAAAAAAAAGAGGGGACTGATTCCTCTTTATGCTGCCCCCACCGCCCCTCCTATCCAGCTTACTGTTCTTTCTGCTGCCCCCGAGCCCTTGTGTACTCTCCTGCCCCCCCCCCCTCGTGCCCCGCAGTTCTGCAGGCTTACCCCTCTGCCTGGCTGCTGTGGGGGAGGTGTCAGGATGAAGAGTGGGGAAGGCGCTGGTAAATATGTAATTTACCGACCCCTTCCTATTCTGAATGTACAGAGTCAGTGATCGGTACCGATTACTGACTCTGTTCATTCATAACTGAAGCATAGTAATCATATGCTTCAGTTTGTGATGAATGGGAAGATCTGTGAAGAGCTATCTCTGTCCAGTCATTCAGTGCAGCAGAAGTTGAGGGCTGTGTCTCATTTCTCTGTCTCAAAGGTGAAACATCAGAGGTCTAATATTTCAACAAAGCCCCCCCCAATCGGGCTCCTAAAAAAATCAACTAAAATAATAATAAAATGTAAAAAAAAAAAAAAACTGCTGACACCAGGGTAACACTTGCGACCAGGTCCTGGCATTCTGCCACCAGGCTCAGAGGGAAGAGCCCCAGGCTCGGATGGAAGGGCCCCAGCCGTGGGTCGGGGGGCTCTCCATGGTTTCTTGCACCGGGACCCTGAAAGTTCTAGTTACGCCCCTTTTAGTTAGTACTCCCATAGGAAGATTCTATTTCTATAATAGCTGAATCCAATTTATAAAATTGTCACCAAAGCTGAATTTAGGCAAAACCCAATTAAGTAGGGTCATCCTATGGAATCAAAAGCTTTGTGGGTGTCCAAGGCCATAACAGCTTGCAGAGTTGTGCAGGCATTATAGAAAACTGAAGATTGGATTGGAAAAGAGCCTCCTGATATTAATATTTGTAGATCCACCTGGTATGAAACCTATTAAAGATATTATTTCTGGTGGTAACAGTTGGGATTTGCAATCACCCTCCCTTGTCACTGGGTTAAATAGAGGGGGAGAATTTCCCTGTTAGGAGCACAGCAATTTAAAAAAAAAGGAACGCAAAGGAGCCGCTTGTTACATATTTACATAGTAGGTGAGGTCGAAAAAAGACACAAGTCCAACCTATGTGTGTGATTATGTGTCAGTATTACATTGTATATTCCTGTATGTTGCGGTCATTCAGGTGCTTATCTAATAGTTTCTTGAAACTATCGATGCTCCCTGCTGAGACCACCGCCTGTGGAAGGGAATTCCACATCCTTGCCGCTCCTACAGTAAAGAACCCTCTACGTAGTTTAAGTTTAAACCTCTTTTCTTCTAATTTTAATGAGTGGCCACATGTCTTGTTAAACTCCCTTCTGCAAAAAAGTTTTATCCCTATTTGTGGGGTCACCAGTACGGTATTTGTAAATTGAAATCGTATCCCCTCTCAAGCGTCTCTTCTCCAGAGAGAATAAGTTCAGTGCTCGCAACCTTTCCTCATAACTAAGATCCTTCAGACCCTTTATTAGCTTTGTTGCCCATCTTTGTACTTGCTCCATTTCCAGTACATCCTTCCTGAGGACTGGTGCCCAGAACTGGACAGCATACTCCAGATGCGGCCAGACCAGAGTCTTGTAGAGTGGGAGAATTATCGTTTTATCTCTGGAATTAATCCCCTTTTTAATGCATGCCAATATTCTGTTTACTTTTTTAGCAGCAGCTTGGCATTGCATGCCACTGCTGAGCCTGTCATCTACTAGGACCCCCAGGTCCTTTTCCATCCTAGATTTCCCCAGTGTATAGATTGTCTTCATATTTTTGCCACCCAAATGCATTATTTTACATTTTTCTGCCTGAAACCTCATTTGCCATGTATGCCACCCCATTAATTTGTTCAGATCTTTTTGCAAGGTTTTCACATCCTTTTTGTGACAGCAAACAGTGTGTTTCAGTGAGGAAACAAAGTCCAATGTCCCAGGAAGTGAGGAAAGCCACTGTGGGACACAAGGCAGGATGTGATGTCACACCTGGGGCGGGCTTGTTGCTATGGTGATGCGTTTCGGAACTCCTATTGGCTCCTTTCTCAAACCATTTAAAGAGGAACTGCAGTCTGCTCACATAATTTGTAATAAAAGCATCTTTGCCATTCTGAAGCTTCCCTCCAACCACTTTGCATATTATTTTATATATACCGTAATTCTGTACTTGCCAAATATGCTGCATACATCTCCCTTCACTAAGTCTGGCTGCAATCATTTTAACTGTGGGCAGCTGTAGCTGCTGCCTCTTCACTTCCTGGATTTACACAGACACAAAGAGGCACACCTCCAGCTCTGCAGCTCTCATTGGCCCTCTTATGACTCACCCCCCCTTCCTGGCAAACTCTTGCGAGAGTTAGAGAGAGCTGTGCATGATGTCATAAGCCTAGGCTTTTTTCCCAGACAGGAAACAAGAAGTGGGCTGTATAAGGTATTTACTGGCAGAAAAAAAATGTTTTACTATCCAAAGTTTAAACAACAAGGGCAGAAGATTTAATAGATGGAAAGTTGAAAAAATGACTGAAGATCCGCTTTAAAATCATAGACAGGCAAGCTCTAAGTAAATACTGCCAGAGGCTTTTATTCTTCCCTGCTCTATCCAAAAATAAAATATAAAGTTTTGACTTTACATATACTTTAATTGTAGGCAAACAGCTCACATTCCAACAGGGGCATAAGCTTTAACACAATTTGCACACTAAAGTGTCTACTCACAACATCTTAGGTGCAATATGATTGAAAAACTGCCTAAATAATTATAACAATGAATAAATAGCCCATTAGAAGACAAAATAAAATAAAAAACAGCTTTTGCAGCAATGTTCAACTTCAATTCTGAAATTTCCCCTGCGGTACTTTTTTTGTAGCTAGATGTCCTTAGTCTAATAGCAACCATCATTAAAGAGGAAGTAAACCCTGGTGGGTTTTATTTCCTCTTTATTTCCCTGCAAAGGTAAAGCATAATGGGCTACTATGCATCACATAGTAGCCCATTATGTGTCACTTACCTGAAATCGAAGCCCCTCTTCCTTCCGGAACTCCAGGTCTGTGACTGGCGTGACTTCACTCCCGCGCATGTGCGCGGGAGACGCCAGTCACGGCATGACCCCTATTAGAAACGGCACAATGTGCCCTTTCTAAAGTGCGCATGCGCCATAGTCATCGGCAGGTGGCTTTTTTGTAAATATCTCCTGAACCGTGGAGGTTTAGGAGATATTTCCAGCACCTACAGGCAGAGGCGTCACCAGGGGGTGGCTATTGGGGCTACAGCCCCGAGCCTGGGGCTAATAGCCCCGAGTCTCTCGCTCCCGGTCCTAGAATGCAGGGGACAGGGGCAGACTGAGCCGTGGTAGCGCTGGCTCCGGCTCCAGCTCCGCCCCCCACTCTACTCTTGGTCACTGGTTGCTATAGCCGCCTAGCGGCTAGCAACCAGTGACGTCACTGCCCGGCATTCAAAGCGGAGGAGGATTGCACTTCCTCCTCCTCCGCGCTAGTGCTCCTGGTGCCTGCCTTTTGTGGACTGGAGCGGCCCTCCGGTGGCGCTGTGGACCTATCAGTCCTATCCCAGCGCGCTGTGACTGGAAGAGGACATCGATCGGCGCTCGGGCGGGCGGCTCTCCTCCTCTCCTCTGGCTGCCTCACACACCAGCACCACGGCTGAGCTGCTGCTGCAGGACCTGGACACAGGTAGGTCAGTCAGTGTGTGTATGGCAGGTACCAGGTCAGTGTGTGTGGGTCAGTGTATGTAGGTCAGTGTGTGTGGGTCAGGTAGGTCAGTGTATGTCAGGTAGGTCAGTGTGGGTCAGGTAGGTCAGTGTGTGTGGGTCAGTGTATGTAGGTCAGTGTAGGTCCGTGTGGGTCAGGTAGGTCCATGTGGGTCAGGTAGGTCCGTGTGGGTCAGGTAGGTCAGTGTATGTCAGGTAAGTCAGTGTGGGTGGGTCAGTGTGTGTAGGTCAGGTAGGTCAGTGTGTGTGGGTCAGGTAGGTCAGTGTAGGTCAGGTGGGTCAGCTAGGTCAGTGTATGTCAGGTAGGTCAGTGTGGGTGGGTGATTGTATGTAGGTCAGGTAGGTCAGTGTGGGTCGTGTGGGTCAGGTAGGTCAGTGTAGGTCAGTGTGGGTCAGGTAGGTCAATGTGTGTGGGTCAGTGTATGTAGGTCAGGTAGGTTAGTGTATGTAGGTCAGGGTGGGTCAGGTAGGTCAGTGTATGTAGGTCAGGGTGGGTCAGGTAGGTCAGTGTATGTCAGGTAGGTCAGTGTGGGTCAGGTAGGTCAGTGTGGGTGGGTCAGTGTATGTAGGTCAGTGTGTGGGTCAGGTAGGTCAGTGTATGTAGGTCAGGGTGGGTCAGGTAGGTCAGTGTATGTAGGTTAGTGTATGTCAGGTAGGTCAGTGTATGTAGGTCAGGTAGGTCAGTGTATGTCAGGTAGGTCAGTGTGGGTGGGTCAGTGTATGTAGGTCAGTGTGTGTGGGTCAGGTAGGTCAGTGTAGGTCAGGTGGATCAGGTAGGTCAGTGTATGTCAGGTAGGTCAGTGTGGGTGGGTCAATGTATGTAGGTCAGGTAGGTCAGTGTGGGTGGGTCAATGTATGTAGGTCAGGTAGGTCAGTGTGGGTCAGGTAGGTCAGTGTGTGTGGGTCAGTGTATGTAGGTCAGTGTGGGTCAGGTAGGTCAGTGTAGGTCAGTGCATGTGGGTCAGGTAGGTCAGTGTATGTAGGTCAGTGTATGTAGGTCAGGGTGGGTCAGGTAGGTCAGTGTATGTAAGTCAGGGTGGGTCAGGTAGGTCAGTGTGGGTCAGGTAGGTCAGTGTGGGTGGGTCAGTGTATGTAGGTCAGTGTAGGTCAGGTAGGTCAGTGTGGGTCAGGTAGGTCAGTGTGGGTCAGGTAGGTCAGTGTGGGTGGGTCAGTGTATGTAGGTCAGTGTAGGTCAGGTAGGTCAGTGTGGGTCAGGTAGGTCAGTGTGGGTCAGGTAGGTCAGTGTGTGTGGGTCAGTGTATGTAGGTTAGTGTGGGTCAGGTAGGTCAGTGTATGTCAGGTAGGTCAGTGTATGTAGGTCAGTGTGGGTCAGGTATTTCAGTGAGTGTGGGTCAGGTAGGTCAGT
The DNA here is from genome assembly GCA_037952835.1 of Lithobates septentrionalis. Classification (NCBI taxonomy): domain Eukaryota; kingdom Metazoa; phylum Chordata; class Amphibia; order Anura; family Ranidae; genus Lithobates; species Lithobates septentrionalis. Next base: position 593,892 of record JBBDGP010000634.1, read on the forward strand.
GTATGTCAGGTAGGTCAGTGTAGGTAGGTCAGTGTGGGTCAGGTAGGTCAGTGTGGGTGGGTCAGTGTATGTAGGTCAGTGTGGCTCAGGTAGGTCAGTGTATGTAGGTCAGTGTATGTAGGTCAGTGTATGTCAGGTAGGTCATTGTATGTAGGTCAGTGTGGGTCAGTGTATGCAGGTCAGTGTGGGTCAGGTAGGTCAGTGTGGGTGGGTCAGTGTATGTCAGGTAGGTCAGTGTAGGTCAGTGTATGTAGGTCAGGGTGGGTCAGGTAAGTCAGTGTATGTAGGTCAGTGTATGTCAGGTAGGTCAGTGTATGTCAGGTAGGTCAGTGTGTATCAGGTAGGTCAGTGTGTATCAGGTAGGTCAGTGTATGTCAGGTAGGTCAGTGTGGGTCAGGTAGGTCAGTGTATGTAGGTCAGTGTATGTCAGGTAGGTCAGTGTATGTAGGTCAGTGTATGTCAGGTAGGTCAGTGTGTGTCAAGTAGGTAGGTCAGTTTAGTGGTCAGCATTGATGGGCACTGGTAAGCCAGGCAGCAACCAGCAAGTCAGCCTACCCCCGCTACACAACCACACAACCCCTCCGCCCAACCAAAAAAACCCCTAGAGCCCCCCCCCGTGCCGGCCTTGGACTTCGGGCTGAAGCCCCTGGTCTTTTTGCCACCTAGCAACGCCCCTGCCTACAGGTAAGCCTTAACCACTTGACAACTGGGCACTTAAACCCCCCTCGTGACCAGACCAATTTTCAGCTTTCAGCGCTCTCACACTTTGAATGACAATTACTCAGTCATGTAATACTGTACCCAAATGAATTTTTTGTCCTTTTTTTCATACAAATAGAGCTTTATTTTGGTGGTATTTGATCACCTCTGGGTTTTTTATTTTTTGCGCTATAAATGAAAAAAGACCGAAAATTTTGAAAAAAAAACGCATTTTTCTTTGTTTCTGTGATAAAATTTTGCAAATTAGTAATTTTTCTTCATAAATTTTGGCCACAATTTATACTGCTACATATCTTTGGTAAAAATAACCCAAATTAGTGAATATTATTTGGTCTTTGTGAAAGTTAGAGAGTCTACAAGCTATGGTGCAAATCATAAAAAATTGATCACATCTGAAGTACTGACGGCCTATCTCATTTCTTGCCACCCGAACAAGTCAGGAAAGTACAAATACCCCCCAAATGTCCCCTTTTTTGAAAGTAGACATTCTAAGGTATTTAGTAAGATGCATGGTGAGGTTTTTGATGTTGTCATTTTTTCCCACAATTCTTTGCAAAATGAAGATTTTTTTTCCCCCCCCCCACAAAATTGTCATTGTAATAGGTTATTTCTCTCACATGGCATGTGTATACCACAAATCACACCCCAAAATACATTCTGCTACTCCTCCTGAGTATTACGATACCACATGTGTGGGACTTTTTCACAGCCTGGCCACATAGAGAGGCCCAACATGCAGGGAGCGCCATCACGTGTTCTAGGAGCATAAATTACACATCTGACTTGTTGACTACCTATTACACTTTTGAAGGCCCTGGAGAACCAGGACAATGACATGTGACACTGACGTGGCACTGATGACAAATGGCACTGATACGTGGCACTGATGACAGATGGCACTGATACGTGGCACTGACACTGATGTGGCACTGATGACAGATGGCACTAATACATGGCACTGATGACAGATGGCACTAATACGTGACACTGATGACAGATGGCACTAATAAGTGGCACTGACAGATGGCACTAATACGTGGCACTGATGACACGTGACACTGATGACAGATGGCATTAATATGTGGCACTGATGACATGTGGCGCTGATGACAAATGGCACTGATGACAGATGGCACTAATATGTGGCACTGATGACACGTGGCACTGATGATAGATGGCACTAATACATGGCACTGATGACAGATGGCACTAATACGTGGCACTGATGACAGATGGCACTAATACGTGGCACTGATGACACTGATGACAGATGGCACTGATGACACGTGACACTGATGACAGATGGCACGTGACACTGACAGGTGGCACTGATGACAAATGGCACTATGTGGCACTGATGACAGATGGCACTTATACATGGCACTGGGGACAGATGGCACTGGGGACAGATGGCAGGGTCAGATGGCAGGGACAGATGGCAGGACAGATGACAGGGGCAGATGGCAGGACAGATGGCAGGGGCAGATGGCAGGGGCAGATGGCAGGACAGATGGCTGGACAGTTGGCAGGGGCAGATGGCAGGACAGTTGGCAGGTGCAGATGGCAGGACAGATAACAGTGGGGACACTTTTATTTTTATTTTTTTTACACTTACCGCCGCAGCGGTTCGCTCTCCCTCCTCACACGCTGTCTCTGTGTGAGGAGGGAGAGCCGGCGATGAGAGATGATCTCATATGTTTATATATGAGATCCTCTCTCATTGGTAGAGCGATCGCACTGTAAACGGCCGCTGTCATTGGCCGTTTACGGCGATCTGTGACTGGCTGTGTCCGAGGGACACGGCCAGCACAAAACTTCCGCGATGCGCGGCCGCGGGAGCGCGCAATGCGGAAGTAAACAGGAGGACGTCCAGGGACGCCCTCCCGGCAATTGGAGTCCGCGCTGTAGCTGTCTTTCGGCTATAGCGTGGGCGCCTAGTGGTTAATATAGGCTTACCTGTAGGTAAAAGTGGTTGTACAGGGTGTACAACCACTTTAAGCACACTTCATCTGGGCCCAGGGTGTTCTGAAACCACCCCACCCTCTGGCTAGACAGTGAAAAAAGAAGAAGCACAGTGATGAACTTGTCTGTTAGGCTTTCTCCTCCTATCAGCTTCTTTTTGGCACATGAAGTGATTGGTTCCTTGTATTGCTTCTTCCTCTCCACACTCCAGCCCTGCTAAACCGGGACTGCAATGGGTTGAAACCAGGTTAAATTCCTGTACTTACACTACTTGTTTTTAACAAATAAATACATTTAATGAAGGGAAATCTCTCTACCAGATCACAGTAAAAATGGGGGCTCTAACTACTCCCCATTCTATCCAATACTGAAAAAAAAGAAAAAAAGAAGAAGGTTTGGGTATAGATATACTTACTTTATTTATTTTATTTTATTTATTTCAGGTACTTATATAGTGCCGTCAATTTACTCAACGCTTTACATATACATTGCACATTCACATCAGCCCCTACCCACAAGGAGCTTACAATCTAAGGTCCCTAACTCACATTCATACAGTGCCTTGAAAAAGTATTCATTCCCCTTGAAATTTTCCACATTTTGTCATGTTATAACCAAAAACGTAAATGCATTTTGTAGGGATTTTATGTGATAGACCAACACAAAGTGGCACAGGAGGAAGTGAAAGGAAAATGATAAATGGTTTTCAAAATTTTTTACAAATAAATATCTGAAAAGTGTGGCGTGCATTTGTATTCAGCCCCCTTTACTTTACTTGATACCCCTAACTAAAATTTAGTGGAACCTATTGCCTTCAGAAGTCACCTAATTAGTAAATAGAGTCCACCTGTGTGTAATTTAATCTCAGTATAAAATACAGCTGATCTGTGAAGCCCTCAGAGCTTTGTTAGAGAACCTTAGTGAACAAACAGCATCATGAAGTCCAAGGAACACACCAGACAGGTCAGGGATACAGTTGTGGAGAAGTTTAAAGCAGGGTTAGGTTATAAAAAAATATCCCAAGCTTTGAACATCTCACTGGGTGATATTCAATCTATTATCCGAAAATGGAAAAACTATGACACAACTGATGTGGAAATACGGGGCAATTTAGGAAACATCAATCACAGGTCAATTGGCTTCAGTTTAAATCACACAAATAGGAAACATAAGGGGAATACAATGACTCTGAATTTCAAAAGAGCCAACTTCCCTAAACTACGAACCTTGCTAGAAGGCATAAATTGGGATAATATCTTAGGAACAAAGAACACGGAGGAGAGATGGGTTTGCTTTAAGAGCATATTAACCATTTAAGGACCGAGCCTCTTTCTGAGATTTTCTGAGGTTTTTTACAAGTTAAAAACATTTTTTTTGCTAGAAAATTACTTAGAACCCCCAAACATTTTACATGTTTTTCTAACACCCTAGAGAATAAAATGGCGATCGTTGCAATACTTTCTGTCACATCGTATTTGCGCAGCGGTCTTACAAGCGCACTTTTTTTGGAAAAAATACACTTTTTTTAATTAAAAAAATAAGACAACAGTAAAGTTAGCCCATTTTTTTTTATATTGTGAAAGATAATGTTACGCTGAGTAAATTCATACCCAACATGTCACGCTTCAAAATTGCGCCCGCTCGTGAATTGGCGACAAACAATTAGCCCTAAAAATCCTCATAGGCGACTTTAAAAAATTCTACAGGTTGCATGTTTTAAGTTACAGAGGAGGTCTAGGACTAGAATTATTTCTCTCACTCTACTGATTGCAGCGATACCTCACATGTGTGGTTTGAACACCATTTTCATATGCGGGCGCTAGTCACGTATGCGTTCGCTTCTGCATGCGAGCTCGTCGGGAAGGGGCGCGTTTAAAACATTTTTTTTTTCTTATTTATTTTACCTTTTTTTTTTAATTTTTACACTGTTTTAAAAAAAAAAAAAATTTGTAACTTTTATTCCTATTACAAGGAATGTAAACATCAATTTTAATAGAAAAAAAGCATGAAAGGACCTCTTAAATATGACATCTGGGGTCAAAAAGACCTCACATCTCATATTTACACTAAAATGCACTAAAAAATTAATAAAAATAAAATAATTTTGACATTTAAAAAAAAAAATGTCTCTTTAAGAGCTATGGGCGGAAGTGACGTTTTGACATCGCTTCCGCCCTGCAATGATATGGAGACGGGTGGGGGCCATCTTCCCCTCACTCGTCTCCATGTCAGGCCACAAGAAGGACCCGATCGCCTCCGCCGCTGCTGATGGCTCCGGTAAGTGGCGGAGGGCATCGGGGCACGGCGAAAGGGGGTGACCCTCTCCCGCCGCCGATAAAAGTGATCTTGTGGCGAATCCGCTGCAGAAACCACTTTTATCTTAAACCGGACCGCTCACTGAAGAAGAGGATACCGGGGTTATGGGAGCTAGCTGCTGCCATAACAACGATATCCTACTTCAAACAGCCGACGTATAACGACGTTTTGTTGTTCCGGAAGTGGTTAAATAAGGGCATTAGCCAATGGATCCCATTGGGTAATACATTTAAAAGAGCAAACAAAAGTCCTGGATGGCTTAACTTCAATGTAAAAATGCATATAAAAGCAAAGGAGAAGGCCTTCAAAAAATACAAGGTTGAGGGATCATCATCAGCATTCAGACTTTATAAAGAATGCAACAAGAAATGTAAAGGTGCAATTAGGGCGGCTAAGATAGAACATGAAAGACACATAGCGGAGGAGAGCAAAAAAAATCCCAAGAAATTCTTTAAGTATGTAAACAGTAAAAAACGGAGGACAGACCATATTGGCCCCATAAAGAATGAGGAAGGACATCTGGTTACAAAGGATGGGGAGATGGCAAAGGTATTGAGTTTATTCTTCTCCTCAGTCTTCACGAGGGAATCGGGGGGCTTCAGTAACCAAAACTGCAGTGTTTATCCTCATGACACATCACAGGAAGGACCTCCATGGTTAACAGAGGACAGAATTAAAATTAGACTTGGGAAACTTAACATTAATAAATCACTGGGATCAGATGGCTTGCATCCGAGGGTACTTAGGGAACTCAGTCAAGTAATTGCCAGACCATTGTTCCTAATTTTTATTGACAGTCTACTGACTGGAATGGTACCAGCTTATTGCAAAACAGCCAATGTAGCACCAATATTTAAAAAGGGCCCAAAATACATGCCTGGGAATTACAGACCAGTTAGCCCAACATCAATAGTATGCAAGCTCTTGGAGGGGATGATAAGGAACTATATACAAGATTTTAGTAATGAGAACGATATCATTAGCACTAGTAATCAGCATGGATCCATGAAGAATCGTTCTTGCCAAACCAATCTATTAACCTTCTATGAGGTGAGTTGCCATCTAGATAAAGGAAGGCCCGTAGATGTGGTGTATCTGGATTTTGCAAATG